>JAOXNO010000020.1:24771020-24781732 GCA_028565335.1 Limnodromus scolopaceus
GACACTGCCACTTCTCTTATTTCAATGTGCACAGAACCTCTCGGAATTTGAATCACTTCCATATAGCCTATACAACAAAGGTAAATTTTATTTGTTTTAAATAAATCTATAAATCGATATTATTCATAAAACTAACCATTAATAAATTATTTACTACAAATAAATCAGTATGAGATACATTTTCTTCCATGTAATATAAAGAAAAACTCTACCTTTTATACAAAAAATTTAAAGTGACAGCAAGAACTTACCATGTATTCAGGAATTCCTTTGTTTAACTGCTAATGAAGTCTTTTCAACAGTGTATCAAAAGTAATTAAAGTACAAAACGACCTTAGGATCATAGGATAATTCAGGTGGGAGAGGATGTCAGACAGTCATTTAGTCCAACTTCCCGCTACAAGCAGGGTCAGGCAGGAGATCAGACCAAGTTACTCAGCTCTTTATTGGGCTGGGTCATGAAGAACTCCAAAGATGGAACTTGTACAAGCTTTCTGGGCAATCTGACCCACTGCTGGAGTGCCCTCCTGGGGGAAAAGTTTTTCCTTCCATTCAGTCAGCACTTGTCTTATTTCAATTTATAGCCATTGCCTCTTTTCCCACCATGTACCCACCACCGCCTGGCTCTGTCTTCTCCATAACGTCCTCGTAGATATCGGGAGGCTGATACTAGGTCCCCACAAACCTTCTCTTCTCCAGGCTAAATAAGTTCTCTCAGCTCCTCCTCACAGAGGGGCAAGCACTCCAAGCTCAAATAATCTTAGTGGACCCTCATTGAACTGAACTCACTCCAGCGCATCCATTCATTTCCTGTATTTGGAAGCTTAAAACTGATAACAACTATAAGATTGCGACACTAATATTGCCTTCTTTGAGCTAAGCTTTGAACTAATCACCCATATACGTTTCCTGAGTTCTTAGTAAGATTAACTTTAGGACATTTCTGGATTCTTTCTGTTCTAAAATTTCACATGTGACTAAACATGAGATTCTACCATAAACACTAAAATTGTACACGTTACTCTTACTATGCCATCATAACTAAATAATAATAAAAAACCCCACTCACTTATTTTTAAGTGCATTAAAGACCATGAGAATTAAGCATTCAGTAATGAAGCATTTTGCTGTATATGACATAAATCCAAACCAATACAGAAAAAGGAAACAACGAGACAAAAGGGTCAAAGTGAATCACCAGCTGAACGCCATGCTGAAAATCAATGCAGCACTGTTATTTGCTAAAGACTCATCTAGATAAATTGTGCAATAGAGTGGACGTATATGTGCCTACCTCCTCTGGGCAATGAATCATTGAAGAAACCTTCAATGGCTTCACATGTACTGCCATCTCCTCCACAGACACGGCATCTATCTTCCTTAGCATCAGACCCCAAAATATTATCACAACCTACATGCTGAGAACAAATAAGAATAAGTACTTTAACAGGATGATGTTCTTGCACCACTGTCCTCATAGGGCTTTTTAAAGTGTTTCTCTGAAGTTTGAGATATCCAATTCTTCTTTTTATCTGGTTTTGATCTTCTTTTTATCTGCTCTGTGTTCCGCTTATATTGCTTTGTTAAGATAAACATTTTCTGTGTATTCCTTAAACATATATGCTGCATAAATAGTATTATCGTTTCCAATGGCATTTACAGCTTCATAGACCACATCCTCAAGGCAAAATTTGCAATTACTTGCATAAGTTTGAATGTGAACTGTAAATTACTTCACTGTAAGAATGAATGCAGCATTAACTTGGTGAAAGGCTGGATTACATGCTGTATAAATCAGGATCCAAAAGCCTTTTGGAAAAAAGAAGTGTTTATAACTGATTGTAAAAAGTACATTACATTTCTGATTATCTACTTGAGAAATCTATGTACAGTATGTACAGTGTAACTTCCTATAATTTATTGATTCAACCCTACTACAAAGCTAATAAAAACAGAGTCAGTTGGATCCTTAAAAAATAGAGTAAGTAGGATGTAAACAGAATTACCACTGCAGCTTGCCAATGTTTTTCAGGATTTATATAAAAAAGCTACAGAATTTTATGTGTTGTATAGCAACACATCTACCATCTTGTACACAGGTAATACATAAGAGAAGTTAAAGTACTTTAAATAATTGACAAATTAGTATTCTAACAATTTACATTTCGACTTTCTGATTCACCAAGAAGACAGATGCTCAACTTTATTACATAGCTCATTCTCAACTTAAGACTTAGTTTGGTTATCAGTTTTAAAAGATTTCTCAAAACCACCAAAATCTTATGTATAAAGTACAACAGAATTCCACAGGTTGTGCTTTTTTTGGGAGGTTAATTTACTAATACTTGGCAAATGCTTTTGAACTCATCCCATTGTTCAATAAACACGCATCTTTAGCCCTCAGTTTAGTAAAGAACTTAAACATCGGGTTAAGCTTTAGTTATGTTAGTGGTTTCAGTGAAATCAAATAATTTTTAGAGTGACCAGCACTGTTCAGATGTCTAGACTCAAGTATATAATTAAAGGCTTTGCTAAACTGAAGAAGCAGTGGAATTGTTTGGAACAGGATGAGCTAGTTAGCGAGAAAGAGATTAACATGTTCTCATTTACTGTTTGTCAGCCAGAGTGGGACTCTAATGGGAATGAGGGAACAGGCCTTGGAACAGTGCAAGGAATCTGTTCATCTCCTGTTGTCCTTTCCACTGATTCTTCAACAGAAACCATGAAGCAAGAAAAAAGAAGACAAAATGAAGGATTCTATGAATGTCTGTGAGAAACTACTGAAATTCAAATTATTTGTTGAATTTATGCAATACCTTTACTATCTTTTTGTCTCAATCTTACTCCTTCATTAACAACTGGATCTGTCCACACTTGCATTTCATATAAGCAACAAACAAGTACCATAATTAAAGGTAGGAGATACCAGACAAAACAAAGCTATCCATAAGTACTTCATAAAACATTTGTAACCTTGCATTCCCCATTGATACAGATATCCAGTGAATCAGCATTGCACTGAGTCCCATCTATTACTGCAGGAGCACGTTCAGTGTAAAAATTATAACCTTCAGCCAAGCAGTTTAATGCACATGGTTTAACCCCACCTGGAAAACAAAAACAAATGAAAAAAACCCAACAGAACAACAGAAATCTTGAAAAATTAACAATTAGTTAAAAATAGATATGCATAAAGAGATCTGAAAGTTATAATCTTATCTCATACCTGACACATATAATGTATACACTTTATTTAACTTCCCTTTATTGATTTCTCTACTTGACTCTTCTTTCTTGCAAAAAAGATTATTTCGCATAGTAAGATATGGCAAGGTTGGCTGGCTCCATAACGACTCCATTAGGTTAATACAACCCTAATGATTATTGAACAATTTAAAACAATAAGGATACCACTTCACCATTTGAAAAACAAGAATAACAAAAGATTGTAGTGCTAGAAGTATACCAGGGTAAATTTCAAAAGCAAGATCAGACTATTTCAATTAGGAATGTAGTCCTATTGAATTATATTACAGCTCAAACCATTTGATCATAATGATCCTTTTTAGGTTTTTAATCTAAAAAACTAAAAGTGAAAGCCATTCAAGTCAATAAAATACAAAAACACAAGGGGAAACACGGACTTATTCACTCAGGGCTCAGAACAGGAAAAACCAAAATAATAAAAGGGAAACCTACAAACTTTGAACAATGATAGAAACATAACTAGATTAAACTGTCTCAAAGAGAAATAGAAATTACAAACTTCTTCCCTCCTGCAAACCACCCTTTTATCACAGAGTGGCATTATTTATAATGTAATTATTTAAGTAGTATTTAGAGATACTTATAAATGCTTTTATTTCTTTCTCCTTTTCCTAATATTCTAACCTTAAGAGAGCAAATCCTATTGTGAGACTTTTTTTTATCCTGAACTCATCCCTGTAGCATGAAAGGCATTTAAGATCACCTATGGGATCTCTAATTCTATTGCTACTGCTGGTGGAGAAAGGCTCCATATTTTTAAAGTGGAGTCCCTACTTCAATGCTCACTCCCCTTCACAGTAAAACCAGTCTCTACCAGAACAGAGATGGCTCTTCTGCAACATTTTCAAGAATTGACAAAAGCTTAGTAAACTTAGTTTATTATATTTTAATAAAAAACATTCCATTTACAAACATTACTCTCTATATATCATTTATGTAATTTTGAAGATGTCACATATGATAACATTTTTCCAAAGCCAACAATTACCTCCAGTGTAGGGTTTCCAGTTATAATACTTTCCCCGGAAAGGCATATTGTCAAAATCTGCACATTGCTTTTCTCGAAAGTCACGGGCCCCTGAAGGACATGGCTAAAATAATAAAGAGAAAAAAAAAGAAAAGAAGGTTAGTTTATTCCAAGTATCAGCATAAAAGGAAATTATTATAGGCTTATATGGCAAGAGACTAGGAGGTGGTTCCCTACTTTATCTTGTGGCTCTGATTCTGAAACTTACTTTATTGCTTTACAGTTGAAGTATCTATTTTGCAATCCTTGGCTGGAATGAAGTAACTGAAGTAATTTAAACAAAGGTGTTACCTAACAGCTTCCATAAATTGGAATCACATCGAACTATGCTTCATAATCAATCCATCAGCTACCTCCTTATGAACACAAATTGAAACAGCTGAAAAAATCAAAACAAACCCAATTTGGTAAGAGCTGTAGGCTCAGTTGTACTGCACCAAGCAGCTCTACTTAATAACATGTTATTAAGACATCAAGAAAAAACACTTTCTAGAGAGCTATATCACCTCTGCTTACTTGTAGCCTTGACAAAAGCATTGTGCTATGGCTCAGCATGAGAACAGATACCAAGTTTGGCTCTGATTTTTACCGTTCACCAAGCGTGAAGAAATAAAAACTGGTTTCATTTAAATTGTCATTACTTTGCACTACCATTACAAAACTGTAAAGTATCTTTTCTACTGGAATAAGGGTAGATATAAGTGAAATTCATCTCAGAAAGAATTATAGGATAAACAGAATTCTTTGCTGTTTCTCACATTTTTCATCAGAGGTTTCAAAATGATAACAATAACTAATCTTGAACACACCAAGAACTTAGACAGTACACCAAACATTGTTATCAATGCTTAAGTACCTGCTGAAACTGCAAGCTTCATCAGACAAAGTATTTGAAATAGAGATTAAAATCATTTTTAGACTGAAAGAAAAAAGAATTTGCTTGACAGATATCAGATGTGTTAATAAATATTACTATATTGCAAGCAACAGAAGAGTCCATTTTATGGCAGTTTTACTTGTCT
The DNA here is from genome assembly GCA_028565335.1 of Limnodromus scolopaceus. Lineage (NCBI taxonomy): Eukaryota > Metazoa > Chordata > Aves > Charadriiformes > Scolopacidae > Limnodromus > Limnodromus scolopaceus. Next base: position 24,776,337 of record JAOXNO010000020.1, read on the forward strand.
TCCTACGTATCTTAGCCAGTTAGCACTGTTCGGGAATCTGAAATGCATTCAAGTGAAAAAGTCTCTATAAACATGGATGATAGAACTTTGCACAATGCAAATATAAACAGAATTATTATCATTCTCAGGATACATCAATCAAGCTCTTGTAACAGTCAGCCCATTTCAGTATGATTCAGAAATTAGAAAATATTTCTCCAATTTTGAAGCTGTTGTGATATAAATTAAAATAGTGGACATTAGACAGTATTTCAATTTTAAACTAACTCTATAAATCACTGTTATCTCCTTCCAATTAAAAATACATTTTTGAGTATAATACGTCTACTGGTGGAAAAAATAGAGCAGTGTAACTACATTAATTCAATAATCCTTTAGATGATAACAGTGACAATAAAAAATAATTATGTAAATAAAATAATAAGAATTTTTTAAAGATTTTTTAATAGTAACACAAATTAAATTTGCCTCTTCACATCATATCCTCCAAGCAGCAGAAGGGTCAGACTTGACTCACCTCAAGCTTCAGTCTGAACCTGATACTGGTCACTACACCCTACTCTTCAGTCCCACTTAATTGGGTATTAATTTACATATGTGATGTTTTAACTGCACTAAGTTCCCCTCACAAGTTATTTAAATCATCACCCCTAATTAAATCCCCTTTCTAAATAGTTATACTAGGACAAAACAGTAAAATATGAACATTAGTAAAGATGGATCAAGATGTCCATATTTATACTCTCAAAAAAATATCTCACAATCTGATCTTTGAGATGTAGTCTTACTTCTCCTGTTTGGTGGTGATCTTGGATGTATTTTAGGGCAACAATATCACTTCATAAATTATCTAGATAATGGGGAAAAGTATACCCTCAACAAATCTGCTGTTAACACAAAACAAGGAGAAGTGGTTGATATGCCAGAGGGTTGTGTTGCCATCCAGAGGGTCCTTGACAGCCTGGAAAAACAGGGCCACAGGAACCTCATGAAGTTCAACGAGAAGTGCAAAGTCCTGCATCTGGGGAGGAACAATCCCATGCCCCAGTACATGCTTGGACAACCAGCTAGAAAGGACCTTTGCAGAAAACCCAAGTTGAACATCAGCCAGCAATGTGCTTTTGTGGCAAAGAAGGCTAATCATATCCTGGGCTGCAAAAGGAGTGTCAACAGCAAGTCCAGGGAGGTGATCTTTCCCCCCTACTTGGCACTGCTGAGGTCACATCCACAGTATTGTGTTCAGCTCTAGGCTCCTTAGTACAAGAGAGACACGGCCATAACAGAAAGAGTCCAACAAAGGGCCATGAAAGGCCTGGAGCATCTCTCATATGAAGAAAGGCTGAGAGAACTGGAACTGTTCAACCTGAAGAAGAGAAGGGTCAGTGGAGGATCTCATCAATATGTACAAATATTTGAAGGGAAGGTATTGAGCCAGGCTCTTTCCAGTGGTTCCAATGATGGAACCAGAGGCATCGGCACAAATGGAAACACAGGTTTCTCCTGAACATCACAAAACATTTTTTTTACTGTGAGTGTGACCGAAGACTTAAACAGGTTGCCCAAAGAGATGGTGGAATCTCCCTCTTGGAAATATACAAAAAGTCTCTGGACATGGTCCTGGGCAACCTGTTTGAGGTTTGAACAAGAAGGGCTGTACAAGACGACATCCAGAGGTCCACTTGTAAGCAAAGCAAAGACTTTCTTTTACCCTATTAAATATAGATTCAGTTTTTGCCACAATTTAAACTGCTAAAACTGTTTATATCCTCTTTTCTTCTTGAACACAACTCTGGCAGTCTGTCAGAAAACTAGCTACACACAAGTATGCATAGTCTGCTATCTCTCTGCTGACAAGAACAGCAGACACGGCTGGGAATACCTGGGAGCAGCTAAAGGAACTGTGGGAGCAAAGCCCACATCAATGGTTCCTGCTTTCCTGATATTTTATCTGGTTTTGGTAGTTCTGCAGATTAAATCCTGGTTTCTTATACTGCAAGTTACTGCTAAACTAATTTCAAAAACTAAGATATGGATGATATACAAGTTTTTACATAACCCTGCGGTTTTGGCTCTAAAAATGCAGATCCATCAATCCACAGGCAGATTTGGTGACTTTTGCAATAAATTAAGTTTCCATTTCAGTGGCTAAGTCTTCTCAGTACATACCGAAAAGTGCTAGGTCTCATCTCAGGAACTTGCTTTTTGTCTAAATCATTAGTTTGAATCCAGCTTTCGGGTGGATTCAGTAAAATTTTCAGGCAATCCTTCTGAAGACTGCAGTTACCAAATCATAGCCTGAAACCACTACATTCTGTAATCTGAAGCATAAAATGCAACTTGCAAATTTGTTTTTGTTGCATAATTTTCCTATCTTTTTTAATAACTCACTAATACCTGAGAGGAAGTAAAACTAAAGGCTATGACCTCAAGAAATGCATTCAAAATCATCCTTGGCAAACTTGATCACCTTCTATGACAAAGAAAACTGCTCTGTTGATGAGGGGTGAGTGGTGGACATTGTCTACCTGGATTTCTCCAAGGCCTTCAACCCAGTTTCCCACAGACTCCTCTTAGAGAAACTGATGTGTTACAGTCTAAACAAGTGGTCTGTGCAGCGGGTCAGGCAGCACCCAGGGGGTGGTGGTGGTAAATGGCTCCTTTTCAACTGGCAGCTTGTCACAAGTGGGGTTCCCTAGGGATCGATATTGGTCCCAAAGCTGTTCAATATCTTCATAAGTGATCCGAATAACAACATCAAGTGCACCCTGATGAGGTTTGCTGATGATACCAAACTGAGGTATCCTTGGACCTTGGACTCCTTGGAAGGGAGAGCCACCCTGCAGGAAGACCTGGATAAGCTGAAAGAGTGGGCAAACAAGAATCTTATGAAATTCAACAAGGGTAACAGTAAGGTCTTGCACTTGGGAAAACATGATCCAGGAGTGCAACACGGGCTGGGATCTACCCAGCTGGGGAGCAGCTCTGTGGAAAGGGACCTGGGGTCCTGGTGACAACAAGCTCAAAAGGAGTAAACAGTGTGCTGCTGCGGCAAAGAAAGCCAACAAGATGTTGGGTTGCATCAACAAGGGCATCACCACCAGAGATAAAGAAGTCATTAGCCCACTCTACTTGGCACTTCTCAGGCCACACCTGGAATACTGTGTTCAGTTTTGGTCCCTGCTATGCAAAAAAGACGTGGACAGGCTGGAGAGGGTCCAGAGAAGGGCCACAGTGATGATCAAAGGACTGGGAAGCCTGCCATTTGAGGAAAGGCTGACAGAACTGGATTTATTCAGCCTTGAGAAAAGAAGACTTAGAGGAGACCTTAGCACCAGGTTCCAGTATTTAAAGGGTGGCTACAAAGAAGATGGAGACATCCTTTTTACATGGAAAAGATGAGGGGTAACAGGTACAAGTTACGCCTGGGGAGATTCTGATTGGACACAGGAAGAAAATTTTTCACAATGAGAACAATGAGCTCTTGGAATATTCTCCCCAGGGAAGTGGTGGATTCCTCAACATTGGACACTTTTAAGACTTGGCTGGACAGGGTGTTTGGACTGTTCTTTTGCCAAGAATGGTTGGATCAGATGATCCTTGAGGTCCCTTCCAACCTGGTACTCCATGATTCTGTGAAAATCGTAAGTATAGAAATTCAAAAATGTTACTGCAAGTTAAGCTACAGCATGCATTTTATCAGCTCTTTTGCACTGTCAGTGTACATACTCTTCCCAAAGTAAAAATGCAACAACTGGTTCTTTTTATTGGGTAAGAAAATTCACTTCTTTTATGCAGATACAGCACATGGATAACTGTTTTCAAGCAATGGGCTGCTTGTGTTTTCAAATGTGTTTCTCTTTTAGGAGACTGAAAATCATGAGAAATGATACTAACTTAAAATCAGGTCAGAAGAAGATGATGAAATGATTAGAATTTTAAGTTACAAAAAACATTGATTTTAATAAGAATATAAGAAACTTAAGACTAAAGCAAAAATGAATAATCTAAAGAGTGTTAGCCAAACATTGCACAAACATTGACACGACACCAAACATCTTATCTCAATGAAATCCATTATCTTGGACCTTAAAATCAGGCAGATTTCATTAATTGAATTGATTGTGTTTCCTGTTAACAAAGGCTACACTACTCCTCACAGAAGATGAGAAACACAACCAGAAGGATCACAGTTGAAACTTGGGTACTGTTCCAAGACATATCTCCTCACATGAATGCGTTTTAGAAAAAATAGGCTTATAAATATTAAAATTATGAAAGTAATCAACAGTATCTGTGAATATATGTATAACGGAAGGAACAAACAAAAAGCATTTGTCTACATTCTATTAAGAGAAAAGACTGAAGAACAAAAATCTTTTAAAGGTATGCATGTACACATAATTTTACATAGATAAACCAACCTTGTAAGCAAAACATGTTTCTTATTGTATATAAAAAACTATGAGGCTTTTACAGTTTCGGATCAGTTTATATCAAATTAAACGTCACATTCTATACATATTTTAAATCAGATAATGAGTTACTTTAACAAGGCAATTATATGCCTTGCCATTCTATCAGCATTTTGTAGTTTTTTAAAATTAAAAATACTTTGGTTGGAAAAATACATATATTTTTGTTAGAGATAGTGTGGTTGGCAGTAGAAAATAAGTTTCTGATGAGTGTGTTCTTTCTATCACCCTTTTGTTTCCAGAACTCATTAGCTAATGTTCTTTTCTGCTGATCTAAATGTTTCCATTAGCAGATGCCTTTTGAATTAAGAAGTCATATATGGCTTTAGAAGTGTTTGATGAGAAATAAGCCTAGTAGGAGTGTCTGTGCTGTTTCCAAAGAATTAAAATGGTCAAAAGAAAGGGCAACAGAACTAACTCATCTCTGAGAGAAAAATGAAGTCAAAATACGTTTTTTTTGGTTTATGAATAGTAGGAGCTTTAGGGAGTGCACGTTTACAATTACAAATCAGCAATGAATGTTGACACTGCAAAATAAACTTCAACAGAAAAGATGTACAAAACCCCCCATTTTTCATAAAAACAGTGACAGATTTGCATGCTGTTAGCACTTACATTAATCAAACACACCATTCCATTAAAAATGTCAAGCACTAAGGACTATCATAAATCTTGGAACAAAATCTACTAGTCTCAGCAATTCTTAGTTATGTAGAACCGTAAATATTACTATAAAAGAAATAGACTACAATCGTCAAAACCATTAAGGCAGTAAGTTTAAATTTCTCTAAGTACCAATATGTTCATGCACTGGAAAACTATTCCCAAAAAATATGCTAAAAAATTGCAGGAACACTGGAAAGGATCTAATGCATCATCAAATCTATTGTCCTAATATTGCAAATCCCATTTTATAATCCTCTT
>JAOXNO010000020.1:24781799-24796834 GCA_028565335.1 Limnodromus scolopaceus
GGTAGGGAACAAACATTTTGGAATAGAGGACTATAACTTCTGAAAGATTTTGACAAATTGGAGCAGTAGTTCGCAATAAAGCAATGTAGGCAAATTACTACAGTTGAATTGGAACAATCAACAGTGCGAGCACAAGCTGAGGAATGACTCCCTAAACTGCAGCTCCTAAGAAAGGGATTTGGGCGTTCCGGATCAACAGAGACTAAATAAATATTGTCACTCCTATAAGAAAAATGAACACAATACTGAAATGAATAAGCAGAATCCTATTGTTAAGATGACAGACTAACTTCAAAGTTAAACTTGTCTCTGACAGGCTCAGCTAGCATCCTGTGCACAGGTTTGGGTATCGCGCTTCCAGAAGGTGTGCACTACTCAGATCCCAAAGGCTATTAACACAGAGACGGTCTAGTGTAAAGAAGACTAAGAAGAGACATGATAGTTGTCTGCAAACACAGGAAAGGCTCCCACAGAGGGAATATTATCAGCTGTCTTCTTACTGGGAGAAAGTCAGGGCCTTAAAGCATGGGAAAGGATACCATCTTAAAGGATTGGAAAACATACACTGTATTTTATGAAAATTGTCCTGACTGTAGCAATCCTAATGATACCTCCCAGACTGGAGCTATTTCAAAAGAGGCCAGCTGCCTAACCATCAGCTAAGAATGGTTTAATGACAGTTGATTTTTCCTTTGAGCCAGGGAATAGCCTGAGTGGCCTCCTCAGATACTTTCTAGATATTCCTTCTGTGACCCTGTAAGGTTCCTCTCAGTAATAAACAAATAAAGAGAGAATAAGGGAAGCAAAACCAAGCAAGAATAAAACTGTCTGACAATAAGAAATAAAATGTGATAAGAATAAAACAAATCCTAGCAACATTTCAATGGTATTATTAGGTAGGTACGGTACATTTGTTAATAATAAAAAAGCATTAAAAATTGTTGTATATTTGTGAGAGAGCAGGTTTACATATTATTAAATATTCAAAAATTGAATCTGGCCAGGGACCTCAAGGATAACAAGAAAACCTTCCATAGATATGTTGGGGACAAAGGCAAGACTAGGGAAGATGTGGGCCCTCTCTGGAAGGAAACAGGAGACCTGGTCACCCAGGATATGGAGGAAAAGGCTGAGTTACTGAATGACTTTTTTGCCTCGGTCTTCGCTAGCAAGGGCTCTAACCACACTGCCCAAGATGCATAAGGCAAAAACAGGGGCTATGAGAATGAAGAATCACCCACTGTAGGAGAAGATCAGGTTCAGGACCATCTAAGGAACCTGAAGGTGCATAAGTCCATGGGTCCTGATGAAATCCATCCATGGATCCTGAGGGAGCTGCTGGATGAAGTTGCTAAGCTGCTTTCCATTATATTTGAGAAGTCACAGCAGCCTGGTGAAGTTTCCGCTGACTCGAAAAGGGGAAACATAACCCCTATCTTCAAGAAGGAAAAAAAGGAAGACCCAGGGAACTACAGGCCAGTCAGTCTCACCTCTGTATCTGGCACGATCATGGAGCAGATCCTCCTGGAATCGCTGCTAAGGCACATGGAAAATAAGGAGGTGATTGGTGACAGCCAACATGGCTTCACCAAGGCCAGGTCTTGCCTGACAAATTTGGTGGCCTTTTACAATATTGCCACAGCATTGGCAGACGAGGTCAGAGTAACAGACGTCATCTACCTGGACTTATGCAAAGTGTTTGACCCTGTCTCACATGACATGCTGGTATCAAATTGGAAAGTCATGGATTTGACAGATGGACCACTCAGTGGGTAAGGAACTGGTTGGATGGCCAAACTCAAAGGGTTGCAGTCAACAGCTTAATGTCCAAGTGGAAGTTAGTGATGAGTGGTGCTTCTCAGGGAAGTATTCAAGGCTGGGCTGGATGGGGCTTTGAGTAACCTTGTCTAGTGGGAGGTGTCCCTGCCCATGGCAGGGGGCTTGGAACTCGATGATCTTTAAGATCCCTTCCAACTCTAACCACTCTGATTACATAAACTTTCTTGTATACTAGTTACAGCAGCAGATGCTAAAAAATACGAAGATAAACATTTGAAATAAGAATGCCTGGATATTAAGTCACAAGAGTCCTTCAAGAGTTAAGGGAGGAGGGCTCCAGTGTGCCAGTGTCAATTTTTAAACAAATTGTAAACTATGTGTAGAAACTGAAACAGTGCTAAAGTAAAAAGGTCATTATTTGAAAAGGACAAATAGCATATTCTAGGTTACAGTTAGCCTGATATCAATTCCAAATAAACAGAAAAGTTAGCCAAGACTTGACTGATACAAGTTTAAAAGCTGGATCCATTCAGTTGAAAATCACTCAAAGACAGTCAAGCGCAAAGATACATATCTACAGAAAAAAATGAGATGATCAAAGCTTCAGAATGGTGCACTGCGATTTGGAAAGTTGTATTTTTTTTAAAAGTTCTACAGCTCCTACTGGACAGCAGCTCAGCTTCAGTTTCTCTTACAACACTGTGGCCAAAAGGCTTGACACAATTCTTGCCTGTGCAAGCAGACCAGCTGTGACCAGCAGTAGGAAAGTCACTGTTAATTTGGAAATCTGTAATAATGAGAATAACCTCAACAGAGAAGTTTGGAGAACTAAAAGGAGAATTAGAAATTATCATAAAACCAAGTTTTTTTCAAGGAAACAGCATATTAACTATTTTATTTTTTCCTCAAATATATCCAGAGATAAACAGATGAAACAACACCTTTTGTTACAGACTCTCCCACTGTTACAAACTTTCTTGATACAAGTTGAAAACTAAGATGAATTTGAAGCTAAAATAATACGAAAGCCTGTTTATGTTTGTAGTGCTACTGACTTGGAAACACACCAGTGAAATTTTTCATTGGTGTGTACTTTTTTCTGGTTCAATTTTTAACTTACTTGAATTTGTAATTTATGTTCATAATTTGATTTTATACATTTATACTCTTCCCCATTCCCTCAGGTGTACTTCACTATTTGATGGGCTCAGCTCTAAAATAAAACTGCATGATCATTTTGGTAACACAAGGACCAGTGAATACCTGATATCAAAACAGCAGGTTTAAAACACACCAAAAGAAGTATTTTTTCACTGAACGTATAATAGGACTGTGTAACATATTAGCACTGGAAGTTACAAAGATATAAAAGGGGTAAGAGGGTTTAAAAGTGGATTAATGAAGCCATTTGTGGCAGTTAATGTGGTACAGATATGATGTGGAGCTCAAAAAATCTGTAGACGCCCAGCTCCTGGAAACCTACATGATATATCCATGGGAAAGTCATGCCCTGGCTGCCAGAAGTTTGTAATTTTTCCCTATACACCTGTTACTTGCCACTGTTGGGAGACAAGACAATGGGCTAGACAGACCTTTGCTCTGATGTGGAATGTTCCTTGTTCACCTTTAACATGGATGCTGAAGTTGAACTCACTCCAGCTGAGCATCACAGTGAGATAGGGGTGCTAACATTTAGCACAACATATAGGGTGCCTGAAATACAGAAGTGTCCTAAAGGACAGTTCGCCAATAAAATGCAGAATTCACAGCTCTTCTGAAGTGAGAAAAAATGCATCCATTACTATTAAAATGTAAAACCAACAAGTTCGTTATACATTTACAGTGGAACAGAATTTACTTACATCAGTATTACAGGAGCGATATCGCTTCCTTTCCCCAAGACAATATTTGCCTCCACCTGAAGGCCTGGAAAAAAATGTTTTATGTGTTAGTATATGCATTAGTACAAACACAAGTTCATGAGACATACTAAAGCATTACTAGTATAAATACAAGTCCAAGAGATACATATTATATAAAAAAAAATAAAAGTACATGGAAGTTTTAAGGTGAGATTTTAAAATATTTTATTTAATAAGAATTGTAACATTTGCTTGAGTTGGAGCAGATACAAAACAATACTGGGTACTTGAAGATTGTCACTCATATGGTATTAATCTAGTTTGCATAGATTTCAAGCAATACAGTTTCATTGTATTTTGAACATGTCACAAAGGCATTGTTTTTAATTATTAGCTTGCTTTGTAAAACTAGAATAAGAAATGTGTAAACAACCTATGTGATAGTTTTTCTTTTAGTAATCTTCTCATATTACTCTTGAAAATATAACAAAACTAAGAAAAATTGTCTGCTAAATACTGCAGCCAGCAAACACTGCATTTTCTAGTTCAAGAATCTGATTCTGATTTGAGTTAAGCAGTATTAAATCTGAGGAACTCCAGAGGAAACAGGTTTTTATTAGTGTGAATAAGACACTGGCTCTTAAATTCACAAAACTATTCAAGAACCTTATCTATCTTCCACAGAGGTCAAATAACGAATTAACATTGACTTAAATGGAAGATTAATCAGACATCAGCTCTTTGGCTCACAACTTGAAAGCAGGAAGGAAAAACACTTGGTGTTTGTTATATAATAATAATTAAAAAAAAAAAGAGAAATGAATTTACAATTAACTAAAAAGAAAATTGATATTACTTTTCACATTACAAATATTTAACCAGGCAACACTATCCTTGAACCTAAAGGATTTTTTTTCCTAAAACAGACATATTCCCCCAAAATGCATTTGCTTGCTGTACTGTTAAACATTTAAAATTCATTCACCTTTCAACATGCCAACGCATACACATGGTGACAGGAGTAGTTAAAAAATCTTCGGAAATTGCTCATGCTCCAAACAAGGACTTCACTAGCAGTTTTACACACTGCTGTGAAAAAAATACTAATCTAATTTATTCTCTCAGTAACATAGTCTGACATGTTGCTGATGTATACAGATAATTTTTGCTTTTGAATCCATTCAGTAAGTAGTGCTATTTGCCAGATTTGGTAGCATGATAAGAGGTGAACAGACCACGTTAAGCAACAGCAATGTGACATTATGATGTCTGTCTTGCAGAGCACAATGGAAAGCTGATGTGTGCAGCCTGGCTTGCAAAACACAGGTACAAGAAACAACCTAAGTGCACAGAGAGGAAAAGACAAGAAAGGAGTGACAAAAGCCACAGAATGGATTTTCATGAAAGAAGCTCAAAAGCTTAATATTTTCAAGAAAAAGTGGTCTTAAAAACTAATAATGGTGATAGAAATAGTAATTATGGGATATGCTGAGAACAAAGTTCAGAGTAATAAAACTATCTTTCTGCAAAGACCTAAAGGAGCACTTACCTGAAAGACCTTCTCTGGAACAGTGCTCAGGACACTGGAAAGTGCACAGATGACAGGACCAGTACAGATACGCACAACAGATCAAGCTGTAGTGGAGAAGCTGGCCCCTCTTGAGAGAGAGTAGATGGGCCAATAGGGAGTAGTGGCAAGGACAGAAGTTGCTCAGTCGTTTAAAGAGTCAGTGGAAGTCACAACTAAGTGTTGGACATGACAGCATATAAATGCTGTATGTAAATCATATGTAACATAATATTGCTAACTATGGTTTATATGTAAGCAGTTGCATGCAAAAGCCTGGAAATGCTGTGCTGCTTTTGTAATAAGTAACTAACATAGTTATTTTATATCCTATACAAGCACTAGAGGTAATATGTCTTATGAAAGAAATCTATCTAAGGCATAATTTAAATATATTTTGCATGAACAGCAAATTGCAGAAAGAAAATAATTCTGGTTACTACCAAATATAAATCCAGCTATCTTTACAGTACATAAGGTACATTAAAAATGTTAAAAGTATGTCTAGTGAACTTCTTCTGTTTAAGTGTTTCTGTCTGCTATTTTGAAGACAAGTGTTGGCAAACTAGCAAAATATTTTTACAGATAACATGTGAAACCACAGTTTTGAATAATTTCCAAATGTGTCTTTTTGTTGGCTCCGGCTTACTTTAGCTACTTACGCTGGACTGTCACAGTGTCTTATAGATGAGGAGACTCCTCCCCCGCAGGTCCTGCTGCACTCTCCCCATATTGACCACGGACCCCAGCCCCCATCTATGCTCTGCGGCCAAGTGCCAAAAGGTACGCACTCTCCCTGATAGCACCACTGAAAGATTTCACAAAAAGCACAAAATTAGCTTCCAGGCTGCCAGAGTTATCAGGACAGAAAAATACAAGGGTCAGCAATGACCAATTATAGGCATTAGCATTCTCTGTATAGATAACAAGACTAATATTTTACTTTTTCTAGCCATGTTTAGACATTGGTGAGGGTGCGTGTGATTTGTTAATTGTCTTCACTAAGTCCTGAATTATAAGTCCCTAACACACACCAGAAGTTAAAGCAAGCATACAATAAAAATCTTCTTTTTTCTTCATACATCCTCAATGTTTCGAATTAAAGGAACTCCAAGTTGCCTACATTCTTTTAAACACTAAGAATAATTTCTAAGATTAGTTTGTAAAACACCCTCCACTTAAGATTCATGTTGGAGCTTCATTACGCAAAATGAAAAATTCGCCCCAATAGAATTTTTAAAAATGCATTCCCTTACATTTTAAAAAGGAAAATCTGGATGAGGCTACAATGTAAGAAGAATTTGTTGCAGTGTTTCATTTATACTAACACTATAGACATAATAAAAGCAGTGCCAAGGTATTAGATACGGTACAGAAGATCATTATATAATAGTCACTGGCCACTTGTTCAGGGACAGAATGAACATGGGTACTTCACTCATGCAAACAGTTAAACTTTGCAATATTGTTACTTTGTCAGACATACAAAATGACAGACAATTTGCACAAATGGCTAATTGTTAAAATAAGCTTATCATTTCCTGAGCCAGAAACCTTTTTTAGACCATTCGGAAACAATCCTGGAGCTCATGGTTTGATCAACAATCTGGTTGACTAACTCTTCTTCTAATGCTGGGGCAAACTGCACTTTTAGGAAACTTTATTGTCCTAGTTCATGAAAATATTTACTTCATAGCCAGCTAGGCTATGTGGGATACAATGTCTCGGAGTTTTCGAGCCTTGCCAGGTGCAGGGATAAGGAGGAGCAAGGCCTGGGCGCTTGACCCAGGCTGGCCAACAGGATTATTTCATACCATGAACATCACTTTCAATATAAATTAGAAAAGCTTGCTGTGTAGGTCTCTCTCCCTTGATGGCAGTGGTCCAGAGAACTCCTTGCCCCTGTGCCAGTCCCCTGAGCCCTTCCCTTCCTCCTGAAGCCATTGCGTTCGCAGTGTCCAACGAATGTTGTCCACCGCTGGGAGTGCACAGCTTCCTGCTGATAGGATTGGTTGAGTATAATCCTTGCATATCTTATATCAGTATTGTGATTAATACTGGTTCTTTAGTATTATTGTTAGTTATTTAGTCTTACTCTATTAAATCCATTTATATTACAACCCTCATGTTTCTTTGTGTTCCCCGATTCCCCTTTCCGGGTGGGGAGAGGTCACTGGGTGATAGAATAATTGTCTAAATGACAATAAATTGTTATGGGTTTTCTCAAACCATAACAGTATCCACTGCATCACTGAGAACCTGGAGTAGCTCGGTTAGATAACACTTTCCAACCATTATAGGCTTAGATGACAGAGTAGAGCATGGCCTCGGGTCTGCTGTGACCTGAATCTGAGTATTTCACTTCTAGAAGGTGGGCATCTGAATTTCTGTAACAGACATATTAATGGTATTAACCCTTTCCAAAAAGAAACCCAAACAACTTCTGTGTCCAAATCAGTCATATGAATTTGACAAAAAAGCACCAGGCCACGCACAGAAGATATGGACAAAAAGATACATCCTTGTCCACCCATAAGCACTAATGGAAGATTCAGTATTGACTTTATACTAATAGGTTCAGCAAAGCCAAGCTTTCTCTTCTCCTGAGTCCTAAAGCCTCAGTCCCAGCAATGCGGGACATACATAAACACGTAAATATAGCCATTCAAAATGACCTGAGTTACACAAGATTTTTCTAAAAAGAGAATTTAACCTTCAGTCATTGCTCAGGAAACAAAAAATAAAGTAAAAGGTATTAATAGGAGTTTGATGTCAATAAGATTTGATATGAACAAGGATTGTACAGAGTACTAGTTACAGAAAATTAATAAAAATTCTTATTTTTTCATTAGAAATTTCATTTTGAACAAAAGGTACTTCTAGACTGTCAAAGATCTCAGAGTCTAAGTGACTAGCTCTCTAGAATGTACATTAAAATGATATATTAATACTAAAATGTGTAGTTTATCATCAGCAAATGCACCTAGATGCAACATAGTTTTGTACATGAACACATGCTACCATTTAATATAGTATTTCCTTATTATAATATTTCCTTGTTGTTTCCACATTATTGTGTGGATAATGCACCGATGTTTTAGCTGTTGCTGAACAGCTGAACACCAAGGCTTTCTCGGTTTCACAACCTGCCAACCCAAGTGAGTAGGCTTGGGGTGGGCAAGGGGTCAGGAGGAAACACAGCAGGGACAGCTGACCCAAACTGACCAAAGGAATACCTCATAGCCTGTAACACCATACTCAGCAGTGAAACTGGGGGTGGGGACATGTCCAAAGTAGCCAGTGCTCAGAGACTGGCCGGCCAACAGTCTCCTGGTGGGAGGTAGTGAGTTGATTGCCTTTCATCTCTTCTTCATTTTTTCTTTCTTTTCTTTTCCCTTACTAAACTGTCTACCTCAGCCCGTGAATTTTTCTGACTTTTTGCCCTTCTGATTCTCTCCACCATCCCTGGGGGGTAGTGAGCAAGCCACTGGGTGGGGACCTAGCTGCTGGATGGGATCAACCCACCACACCCTTCCTCAGCAAAAAACCCCACAAAGACACAAGGTTTCATGGAGCTGTAGTGAGGAAAGGAGGGTTTATACTTCTTAGAGTTCTAAATTTACAAACTGGACGTTTATGCCAATAAGCAGGCACCCATCAGAGGAATGTACCCTTCATATGGAGCTTCTCTTAAATCCAGACTATGGCTGAATGTCTGCATAACACATAATGCAGTCCGTATAGTGAACTCAAGCTTTTAGCTAGTATATCCGTACAGCACAGTAATTTGCAATGCCTTTAATGGTACAACTATGATAGATAATGAAGGATTTATGTGAATTACATATGAAGGACTAAAATCTTCCGATTTTCTTCTCATTATAGTGGTAAATTAAGTCATAGTGATTGTGTTAACTGAAGGCAATAATCTCCTTGCAGTATTCTCTTAAATATACCATGTAAGTTCATGAATAGTTATCTAACACTAAAGTCAAAAGTTAAAAATGCTTCTAAGTATGCTAATAATTTAATTTAAAATACATTATATGTATTACAAACATGTCAAGATCAAAGTTAGGAAATGAAAGGCACTTAGAGTTAAACTGAAAACCACAAGAATATCACATATGTAAAAGAGAACAATCAAACCATTCTAAGTCTATACTATTATGCTTGTATATGAATGGCAGGTGCATTTTACCCGCTTTATTTTTCCAAAGCCATGTAAAATCCCTGTACTCTTTAACTTCCTCTGCTCTGCAAACACTGTCTTCCACATTTCTGTATTCCTCTGTAAAAACTTCTTAAATGCTGTTTTTTCTTCTCTACTGAAGTTAAATCTGAAGACTTAATGCTCCCTTCTTAATTTTCTGGTGAAATTTTCTAGTCTCTTCTTAATTTTCTAGTGAAAATTTATCTTTCACCGGAAGTCAGTTATGCATAGAATCTCTGTCAGAGTAATTAAAAATTAACAAAATCTTCATTATTTCTAGTGGGACTACAGAAATATGCTTCCTCCACAAAGTGTAGCAACCTCATCTGCTATAGTGAGGTTAGGACTATTGAGTAACCAGTATATAGAGAAACAGGAGGAGATGATAGCTGCTTTAAAAGAACAATCTTTCAAGAAAGGTTTAGAACTGAAATATTAATTCTTCTCTAACACTGAATAAATAACTTCCTATTAGTTCAACTAGAAAGACAATGGTGATACCTTTGAACATGTATAAAATGTAGAAAAAAACCACAAATAAAGTAAGCAGTCTGAAAAAAAACCCAACGATATTGTGACACATTCAAGATCACTTTTATATGAATATTAGCTGTTTAACCTAACTAAGATTTACAATAGTATGCTTTTTGAATACTCACACAGGACGTGCTCTACCACTGAGGAAAATTGATTTCATCTTGGGGGGTGAGGGGGGAGAGATTAATTCCATTTAAATTTGCCATCTCAATTTTATCAATGTATTTTCAAATGCTGCTTCTACAATTATTTTGCAAGAAAACTTCATGTCCAATAATAAATTTTCCTTATCTTAATGTCCAATAATAAATCATCACTCAATCTAGGTATTAAAAGTGTTCTCTCAGCACACTGTGTTTTCACTTTTTGCAGATTTGCTTCTCATTTACATCCCTAGCATGGATCTAAGCAATGATGTTAGAAAAGATTATTTTTTTATTAATTTAAATTCAAAGACAAAATAAACATTCATATTAGTTTGGTCTTATTGTTCTATATGCACCATTTCCTCATCAGAATATTTTTAAAAGTCTATCAATTAGTTTACCTTCACAAACACATCTCTGGGTATACCAGAGAGAAACTTCACATATATTTAAAATTACTATTACAAATTAGGAAAAAGTGTACCTTTTTGAACCTAGCCGATACGTAAAACCCTTCACCAAAGCATGAACATATTATAGCTTCAAAACAGAACAGATGTGCAAGTTCCAGCAGTAGCAAGAAACCACTCTATTCTCTTTCCCTGCACGCAGAAAACAGGTGAGTAACTTTTACGGAAAACACTCTAAAAACCTTTAGGCATAGGCAGGCATCTACTGTGCAAAATTTCAACACAAAGAGTTAAAAATCTGGCAGGTTTATATAAGCAACTGAAAGAAGGTTTTGTAATAGAGTGTTAGGACAGTTTACTTGTAGAAATCCCTCCCAACTCTGCCAATAAGATGTCAATGCACATTGCATCAAATTTTGCTTTGAGATCACAGTTACACTGAATTTACATTAGTGTAACTAAAAGCAGAAATTGACCCTCTAAGTGTGATGAAGTACTCTGAGATGTGGTTAGGTCTTTAGAGTGGGGAACATCATTTATTATACATTTGGACAGAGCCCAGCAAAATAGGGCCTAATTTGGTAGTGGCCTTCAGGCATCACTGAAATATAAATATAAATATAAAATATAAATATAAATAGTGGTACTAAGTGTTATAGAATTGTAACCTATTATTTTCTCTAGCGTGCAGTAGAGAGCTACATATTTGGAAAGAGCTTGTATTTTCTGGGTTTTTGCTATCAGGAACTATTAATTTACAGAAACCTTTGAATCTGCAGTTTACAGATACAACTCTCTGCTGTTAACAGGCATGAACAGTTTACCTTTGTAAAACAGTACAAGTTCTTCCATTTCCCTCTAAAATATAATAACAGAACAAGATACTGATGACTGGGAAAAGAATGATTAAAGCCTCTGGCAAGAGGACACAGCAACAGCGTCTTAAAGCATCTCAACTTGTTGCTTGTAGTCCCATGGCTTAAAACATATAAATTGAGGTAAATTGTTCCTTGTCATTGACAAGGAGCCGTGGTTCCAAAATAAACCCAGACTGTTGATTTAAAAGTAGGGCTTCTAACATTTTCTATTACTCTAATAAAAGGTAAATTTTTTGGTAGAATGCGAAGGTCTCTTTATTTTCATTGGCTAACTCTAAGCACTCCAATTTTTTAAATGAACCCCTTAATGAATTTATTTAACATCGTTTACCAATATTTCCAAACTCAGCATGGAAAAGCCATCAGAATGATGCTAGGTCATGGGCCCTGAATGAAGCCATCAACAAGCATTAATAAACTGTGACAGCTGCCCAAAGGCTTTCATTCTTTTTGTTTAAACATCAGATTGCAAGTCAAAACACAGTGTAATCTTTGTTGAAACTAGCTCAGCTAGCATGGCAAAAGTCAGAATGAAAATAGATGTCAGTAGTCTTTGTTAGAAAAAAATCCAATCTAGCGCAGTAAATCTTATGGACAGATGCAGAAACTCTTGGACAGACACCGGATATTGTTTAATATAATGACCTCTATTCACTTTGTACAAACCTGCATTAAATATATTATCTTGAAAAAAAGCATATGGAATATGTTTTTCCCAGTACATGCCCTGTAAATTAATAAATAAAGCATTTTCTCTCTTCTTTAAGATCTGCATAGATTTTGCCTTATAACTGAGAAACACTCTTTTACTATTCTTAATTTGAAACTAATTTCAGAACTTTGTCTTAAACTACTAATTAGACAGAAGCTGAGGGAATTGGGCATGCGTAGTTTGGAGGAGAGGAGGCTGAGGGGAGACGTCATTGCCTCTACAACTACCTGAAAGGAGGTTGTAGAGAAGTGGTGTTGGCCTCTTCTCCCAAGGGAATAATGACAGGACCAGAGGAAATGGTCTGAAGTTGCGGCAGGGAAGGCTTAGATTAGATATTAGGAAGAATTACTTTACTGAGAGAGTGGTCAGGCACTGGAACAGCCTGCCCATGGAGGTGGTGGAGTCACCAACCCTGGAGGTATTTAAGAAACATGTAGACGTGGTGCTTCAGTGTATGCTCTAGTGCCTGAGATTGTTGGGTTGGGTGTTTTGTGGTGTTTGTTGTTTTGTGGGATCTTTTTTTTTTTTGTGTGTGTATGTGTGTGGTTGGACTCAATGATCTCAAAGGTTCCTTCCAACCACGAAGATTCTGTGATTCTGTGACATTTTAAAATCAAAATTCACATGTTCAGACAGCTATAGTAGCACTAGACCTATCTATTGCAACATTGACCTTCTGTATGTTTCTGTTAGGTAGAAGAGTATATTAGACTGCACAGCAAAGTCCTTAAAAGCTGTGTAACAATACTAAAAGGATAATTCAAAGTCAAAACAGAAATGTCATTGGGAAATACAGGCTTTTAGAAAACCCTTTTATTAAGGCAAGATTTTTTCTATACGCTTGTATAATTCAGCTTATATCTCAAGGAATAACGATTTTTTTATCTTCTAACAAAATAACGGATTTCAGGTTCTAGATCTATGTTATACATTTTCAAAGGCCATGCCCAACCTAAAGTTGGAACAGTTCTTTACAGAAGGGTGTTATAAAATTTAATAAGGATTAAACTAAAGGCTTTTTATAAAAATTACTCAAAAAATATAGAGTACGTAACAGGGTGCGGTTTTTTTGATCCAGGCTATAGAGTTCTACAGTGAGGATAAAAGTTTTATTAAATTACATATATAAAATAATTGTGAAATAATTCTGTAGGATAGTTCCATTAGGATGCAGATGTATTCTGAAATAATAACTCTTAATAGTTGCTCATAAGTACTTCCATTTTCTAATTCATTCTTCTGGTAGCTTTTAAATAATAAATTGACTCTTCAAACAATACATATAAATAATATTTGTACTCACCCCCTTTTCAATGCTCCCTGTTTGGCAAAGAGTACCTTCTGCTGCTGGAATGCTGTTAGTAACACAGCGGTTACTTTTGCTAAGGCACCAGAGCTCTCTACACACTTCCTAGGAAAGAAGGCAGAAGAAGTTGGTCAGAATAAAAGCCTAAAATTGCTTCCAGTCCTCACACACACATGTATACACAAATTTATTTTGAACAGAGACAATCAAGAACTGGGCTAGAGAGACAAATCTATAGATGCTTGTGAAATATTCTGGAGCAATTTCAAAGTCACCATATTTTACCTAAGAATATTCTGCCAAAAAAAATTCTGGAAGCATTAAACTGTAGACTACAAGAGTGTGTTTTTCACAGCTGCCATGCAAGTGATGTTTTATAGTTGCTTTTTCTTGATTAGTGCTAACGCCAGGCTTAGTATATTTTAGTGTTGCTGTAAAAGTAGTCTTCAGATGTGCTGTAGTACCTCCATTACTGTCATTATCGCGTAGTAAAAGGATACTTTTAATTTTTAAATATGAAACAACAGTTATTTTTGTTTCCTTTAGTTAAAACCAACTTTTCTGAGCTCAGACTACTCACACTCCTCTTCTGTAATACTTGCTAAAACAGTGCACATGTACTTAGTACTGATTGAGTTACGTACTATAATATTTCCTTTAAGCTTTTTAGATTTGCAGCTGATATTTCATAAATGATTTAGTCTATCCTATTTCCCTATGTTGTCAGTGTTAAACAAACATAGGTTTTCAAATAATCTTTTTTCCTATCATATTTTCTCATTTGGTTTTGCATATTTACTCATTTAAATTAAGCCAGGTCTGTTGACGTTGGAGATTCATTGTTAAAACTATCTAAGGGCTGAAACTCATAATGTGGGCATGATCCAAAGTTGGCTGAACACTGGAAATCTTCACAGTTGCTTCAGTTGCCCTTGGATTCAGCTATGTATGCAGGATGGCATCAGAAGTGTTTTGCTTTTACAGTAAATGACTTACATGATAATCTTTGTATTTTTTAAAAAAGTATTTTTAAAATTTGAAAGATACTCAGATCTTTAAAAAGACCTTATCATAGTCATTACTATTTGATTTTATTTATCTGCTGCTTGAAATCATATCCTACAAATGATCCTCGTATGGATTCTATGGCTGAACCTTGGTACAAAGAGCAAAAGGGAAAAGACAGTGTGAGTAAATTAAAGTTACTAGGTGACCCCTCCCCTTCCCTGGCCCCTCTCCCCGCCCCCTTAAGTTCATTGTTTCTCTGAAGAAATAATTGAGGGTCTGGCACCTAGGCTACCTTTTCTATACACATCAACAGGAACAACTGTTAATTTTTACCCTAAGATTGATGTTTCTTGCATTGTACTGCATATACAATGTGATTTATTTATAACTTATTCACTATCAGTCACAGTAACAGTTCAACAGTACAAGCTTTTCATTAATAATGCAATTATTTTCCAAGTTTAAAATCAGCTAGTACCATTATTTCAGGATTGTTAATACAATGTATTTAGTTTCATGATTGGTAAAATAAAGGTATCCTCAGACAAGTTAAATCCAGTATTGATGAGCTGATTCATCTTTTCAATCCTTTACCACCAGGAATCTCACTGTCAGCA
>JAOXNO010000020.1:24810418-24820888 GCA_028565335.1 Limnodromus scolopaceus
TTTCTTAGAGTGAATATTATCTACAATAACATGTTATATTAATATATGCAGTCTGAATCCTATTATTAAAAATAGGGTTATTTTTCTGAGACACTTAAAAGTTATGCTCACATTGATATCACACTGATGGAACACAACACATGATATCAAATCAGAGGACTTCTAATGTTGCATGAAGATATAAGTTAACTATTGCCTCAATTAAGTGTCAACCTCTTTTTTTGTAACAATAAGGGAATCCCCAAAAAAACCTTTAAACTAAAAAAAAAGCAGAAGGCAGAAAGCCAAGATTACCTACACATCTTCATTAATTCCAATTGTTTGTGGTTTAGAAGCTGGTTTAAGAAAGAAAGTGTACTATGCAGTGTGATCATCACGACAATAATTACATAGTTTAACAGTGTTTGAAAAAAAATACACACACATGGAAAAGCCAGGTTTTGCACATTATTAACTTTCCAGTTTAATTTAAAATGCAGTATATCTCCAAAGGCTGTGCTATAAATCATGGATTAAATACCTGCAGATTTCCTTAGTCTGAAAATAAAAGAATGTGTGTGGTGAGAATTTGTAAGAAAAGGAAAAAAGAAAAAAAGGTATGACTTAGATGTAGTGACAGGAAAAAGTGCCCTTAAAGAACAGTGATGGGAAGTGAGAACTTAAAGAGGAGCAATGAAGGCCAAAACAGGTTTGATGAGGGATCAAGAGTAGAAGACCCAGTGAGAGCTATCCAGCCAGCTGCATACAGGTTTTAAATCCTTTGCACAATGTGGTCTGCCAAAGAGGCATCCCAAGAATAATACTGTATTTATCATCCCAGCAATACTAAATATGGACTTTTATTGTAGCTAGCCTTTAGAGAAGTAAATAGAGTAAAAATGCTATTATTACATTGGTTTTTTAAATAGTCTAAAAATTAAAATAGTATTAGAACTATTTACTTTTAACCTACTGGGTATGTTTTCAAGGTTAATTTGATTTAGTCTCAGCTGATTATTTGGTGACAAGCACAGCAGAATGTATCCTTTGATTACATGCTTTGGGTTGCAAGATTTTAAGCATTTAAAAATTTATTGCATGATGGCCTAGATGGGCAGATTTTTATTTCTACTGTAAATTTATTTACCTTAATCATTGCACACTGGCACTTGCAGCCAAAGCTTTGCTAGTTATTCAGTATTCTATTTAGCTATCTAGCTTCATGTTCCTCTGTTCCTATAACTGTAATTCCTCTTTCCAAAAAGATATCTGAACAATGTGAGAAACAATAAACTCAAAGTCGGGGGAGGGGAGGGGGAACGAAAATGAAAGAAAACCAGACCTGACAAATGAATAGAAGTACAAAAATAATTTCAAAATGTAGCTTTAAATTGAAAAGTTAAAGCCAACACAATAGATTTCATGTTTCAAGATTAATACAATGTGACCCTGACCTCATTTAACTGAAATCAGGGAAAATTCTGTAGTGTACTTTAAAAGGAGCAGGATCAAGTGTCCTGGGCTCCTTTTTTTTCCTAAAATCAAAGAATGCTTTCCCCAGCTCATTGTTACCCACACATTTTGGTGTACAGTACACACAAATGACTCAAGCAAAAGATGCAGCATAAGGATTAAAAGGTACCCTTTGCTTACATATGATGGCACCAGACACGCTATTGGAAATCTCTAACCCACTACTGCATCTAACTAAAGATTTATATTAAAAAGGAATATATACAAATGACTAAGCAGAACACTCAGCATAAGGATTAAGACTTCTTACCCCATATTTACATTGGCGGGATGTTGCTCCATACTGGAAGCGACATTGTTCATCAGCATCATACACCTGACCTGGGGCCACAGCTGGATAAAGAAAGTCACGCTTGGGAGGCTCATTATCAAGGCAAGTACCACGGCCCGAACTGTTCAACATAAAGGACCAAATCAATTAGGAATTCTACTGACTGTAAATCACAGTAATGATATCATGTACCTAGTTCTTAGTTTTAACAGCGTTGGGTGTGAAACAAATATGATTGCAATAAACAAACAGCAAGATGGTACACCCATAGTGAAAAGAAAAAATAATTAGAGGGAATTAAGAGATTAAAATAATTTTTCATCATTATTAACAAAAATGCTTATTTTAGATTGTTAAATAGATTTCATGTATTATCATTTTTTAAAGTGCAATAATTTCTGAGCCGCACAAGACTGATTTTCGTTTTTAAGATTCCTATTTGTTTTCACTGAAGAATAACTACATTTGGTCTTAGAATGAAAAATAAACAAATTAAGCAAATAAAAGAAATTCAGTTTACAATTCTTAACAACATTTCTGACCCTTCAAACAGCTAAGTACAATGTTATAGTTATAAGCAGTTCAATTGGTTTATACAAAACACAAATTTCAATATGACTAAACGGTTATAGGATTAGGACCTTAGCATGCATGCTTTTCTTCCATTTGAGTGAACAAAATAGTTAACAGTGGTAATAATTCCGCAAGATCCTCAAATTTACCTATATTAGGGCAAGTGAAAAAGTTTGTATGTATCCAAGATTTTTTCTAGCCTTCAATATTTAATGTCAGAACTAAGATTATAATCTTTGAAAACTTTAATATTTTCTTCTTTTATATTCACTGGTTTGTTTGGTGGTTGGTAGTTTTTTTTCCAAAATTATGCCCATATTTGACCACAAAATTTTAGTGGAATAAATAACAAAGCAAGCCCAATGCAGACAGAGTTCTGTTCAGAAAACTTTCTAATTTGTTAAATATAATTATTCGGTTTTATTTATCCAGTGTGCATAAAAGAGGACAGATGCTTTTTTACTTTCATTTCACATGTGAATAAGTGAGAATTTTTAAAGAATTCTTATGCCAACACTTTAAATTTTTTTCGGACATTCCTACAAATTTTGCCAGCACTTATGGGTTTTTTTCCCAAATCTTTTCCATGCACCTTGCCAGCGGAACATAATTTCAGAAGTGAATGTTCTACACTGCTTTTTGGACATCTCCAATCTTACATACTTTTCATCCGCAGATACAAAAAGAGCAAAAAGCGCCCTTTAGCTACACATTTTATGTTCTCATTTCAACCCTACTTTATTAAATTCTCTGAAATACTACAATAAACCCTTTGGAAAAAAACCCAAACAAAAAAAAACCCAACTGCTGACCATTTCTACATGGTTCTGCTATCCTACATTCTTTTGAAATATTTCAACGTTGTGTTTTGCCTGTACGAGAAGTACATGTTAATAACTCCAATATGAAAATAACTGAAATACAATCTCGTTTTTCTGCATTGTCTGGCACAAACTGCAGATAGGAACTTTACTTAAACAAGCAGTGGGAAGTTTAGCATTTAACATCAGTTTGAGCTAGTACTGTGTATGATGGGAACATATCCATTGATTCCAATAGTGCAAGAGTTTGGTCTGTAAACTGTGATCTTGAAAACAGACAGCCAAGAGCAGAGCATTTAGAAACCCTTATTACCTTCGTTGACTCTCTCCATAGGCATATATGTCCCTGCCTGGATTAGATTACAGTTTCTAGTCTAAATCTTTAAATTCACTGAACTTGTAAATTAAAGTCTATGCCTACTCTATAAGACATATAATTGCAGAAATGCAAGTCAAAATCCATGTAGTAAATAGAAAAATATGCCTCTATTACTCTAATGACAGTATTTTCACAATAACAAAATACTGTTGTAGTAGTAACAAAGCAAGAAAATTACTACTAAGCAATAATTCACTCACTAGCTACATTACATCACCATCTCTCAAACTAAACATTTGTTTCTCTCTTTCCTTCTGCTTCAGCTCTATTACTTCTCTCAAGTAGTTGAATAAAGTTGACCTATTTTACAAATTTAGTATGAGAATCTGATACTGCATTGTGTGAATTGAAGTATTTTGGAAAAGAAATAGCATGTGTTATAAAACACCTTAATAAAACCAGGGACTTCCCATTGGCAATGAAAGATCTGACCAAAGCTGTACAAAGGATGAACACAGTGTTGAAGATCTTATAACCTTTCCAGGACATTTCTACTGGAATGGTGTTAATACTCTTGAGTCTATGGCCTTGTTCTTCTCCCTTTTTCTTTTGCTCCACCAAAGCAAAACCCAGATATTTGAGAAAAATAATCTGCTATATCTAGGGGAATGAACCAAAGGGTGCAAGAAGAATAAGAGTATTGATGTGCCTTATAGCCAGAGATCTAATAGTTACTATCAATCAGGCCTATAAAAGTGAAAAAGCCCTTTGTGTAGATGTAAAAAAGAAACAGGAATGAAAAGAATGCCTGAATACCTTCATCTCTGCCATTTTGGAAAATTTCTATTCACAACTGCTTTTGTGCTTTGTGATTTTATCTTATGTAGGAAGCATATACAAAGTCAAAAAACCTACAGGATATCCCTGCAAAGCATTTACATTTTTGAACAGGGAGAGGATGAATTAGTGTTTACAATAGAAATAAGATGGTCTCAAACTCATCCTTACATTCTATTTACTCCACAAGATACTACTAGTACTCAAAGACTTCCTCATTTCCCCTCTTTTTTCTAATTTTAGGTTACATTTCATGAGATTTTATGGGACATAGTGTGACTGGTTTTCAATTATAAAATAGCTATTCTTGATGTCATTTCATCCCAGTATTCAAGTGTAGTGTCTCAGGAGATCTCTGTAAAACATTCTACAATAAAATTTAAACATTGTTTCGCATTTTCATATCACAGGATAGCAAATTAATCTTCTGTTTGGAAGGATATCAAGGACACTAGAGCATTCTCTGAAAGCTTAAGATGTCAGACATGCTATCACTGCTTACTGCTTGGTCAAAATAACAGCAACCAGGCATTCATTGTTAGCACCTTTACAGTCTGAAAAATGCAAAACTGGGGATCATCACCTCTGTATATACATTGCTGTTGCATCCAAGGCCAATAAAGAGAAAAAGCAAAACCCATGGATGCAGACATTTCAGGGTTTATGCTCCTATTACAGTATTTATTCCCAAATCTCTCAGCAATATACACAGTACAACGCAACTCCTTTAACAGTTGAAGAACATATCCCAGAACACTAGCACTGAAAAAACATTTTGAATGTTACCGTATTGGCTTATTCATAATAATGATGTGGACTGTAATGCAATCCATAATTAATGATCATAAATGTATTATAAATATTTGTAATTATCTATTGTAGCTAAACAATCATACAGATAAATATATGGATAATATACATAATATTTTATTTAATTCTATTGCCAAATTACCCATAAAAATATGGCGGAAAATAACAAAACTTATTAACTATAAACATAGTTCATTTTATACATACACATACATATAAAACCATGAATAATTCACATGTCTATATATAAAATTCAGCTCCTAAAAGAATCCTTACTTCATATTTATTACATACTTTTCCTGAGTAAAAACTGGTTTTTAAAGAGCACCAGCATTTATTTCTGTACAGGTTACAAAAGCTGCTTAACTTGACATTAATGAATAAACTCTGCAGATTGCTCAACAGTCTACAGATAATAATATAAATATTTGCAGAAGGAGGGCATAAGTAATAGAAGTGTGATTTGAAGTGGTACATTTAAAATGAAAATGAACCAGAATAAGATTACTAAATGAAAACATTCCTGAATGTTAGGGAAATTCAGATATTGATGTGGATTTACTACCCACCCATGAGAAATTCTTCTTCTTTCCAGTCTTTTATGCAAGGCTGGCTCTATGTCTTATTATCTGTTTCATCACAAAGCCTCTCTAATTTTGCACAATCTTTTCATAATGCCCATTTTTTTTTGTTTGGCAGTAGATAATTAGCTACTGTATACTTTCCTCCGCAATATGGTTTGTGTTCCAAAGCATTATTTTATTCATTTGAATAATTATCCAGCAGCTATATTAGGAAAAATCTATTAGTCCATCTACCAAAATCATCCACCTACCAAAATGTATTGAGATCTGGACTTGAGAGTTTGGAAGATACTAAGCTATAAAAAATTAGGCCAAATTGTTTTCTATATTTATTACAGCAAACATTCTATAAATAAGTTATAAAAAAGTTTCAGAAATCTACAGTAATTGGGGACATACGGTTTTTGTTCAATTATCAGCTAAAAAAAATCCCACAAAAAGAATCAAATTATAGTCCAAAGTGTAGGTCAACAGATAATACCGAATGGAAATTTTCTCCATTGATTTGTAGAGAGAGATATTAAATTTTGATATGATTGAGGTTATCTTCCAAAACTAGTCTTGGCTTGTACTTTTTTAAAAGTTAGTTTAGATTTCTGGTGTACCAGGGGACTGGCCAACCTGCCATAGCTAGTATAGAAGGAATACATAGGTATATCCTAAATTTATGTTGCATATTTACTTCCATGTCCAAGGTTCTTGGGTAGGTAATGTCTGGGCCCAAACACTGGATGATTTTTTATATTGTCTACATGGGCTTGCTTGGACCAAGGTAGTTTTGTCTTTTTTCTGGAGTTAGAAAGGCATAGTCTCAGACCTAAATCCCATTGTATGGCAATCCTAGAGTCTCCCATGATAGACCTTACTTACTGAAATAGTATAAAGGTCCCTGGTTCTTCTCCATTCATCTTCAAAAGACAATTCTGCCTTTGAAAGACACAGTTGGCCATCTGACTACTTCTAACACCTTCTCTTATCTGACACTGACAAGATTAATGAACTATGATTCCAGAAATCACCCAGATTTTGTTATTACAAAACATAAAAGTAATTGGACAAAAAATTCTAAGCAAAAAGTTCTCTTCTTTACGTGTAGTTATTTGCATGGCTCTATAAGCACACTGTGAATATATGCTATAAACAGATATTAAGGGTTTCTGCTCCTCTCACAGGAACCTCTGTTCTCTGACACTGCTTTCCAACCCTTCAAATTCTCAGTAAGTATTTCTGCAATTAGTTCCATGAAAGGTTACTGACATTTAAAGCCATTGTAAAGCACTTATGAACAATCAACAATTCAGTTGATAAACTGAATTCAGTCAATCTTTCCATCTAAGAAAACGCTTGATAGACAACAGCTATTATCTGCTAGAAGGAATGGTTTCCCCAGTAAAAAATAATTTTATTTGGCCATTTCAGAGCCTGTGCTGTCTGGCCATCTTTCTTGAGATTTTTGATAGATCTATTAGCAATACATAGCTAAATGAATCCTAAACTAGCCATACTCATTCAGCAGAGAAAAAAAAACCCACTTGTCTTCCTTGTTTGTAGTCTACAGGGTCTGCTCCCAGCCATTTTCCCAGTCTTGAGGAAAAACAGAAAGAAAGACAGCAGAGTCTAATCTATCTGGAGTAAACATGTGGAGACACAGATGACAACATCTTGAGGCTTTGCCTCTGAAGCTCTAAATAAGCATCTTCCTCATCTGTTACTAAGTTATGAAGAAGTATTAGAAAAAAATTGATTCATTTTTCCTGGCTGGATGCAGACTGTTCTGCTGTTATAGGAGCAGCTATAGAATTGCTACCACATGAAATTTGCTATTTTTCTTTGTTTCATGCTCACTGATCATTACCTACAACAGAAAAGTATCTGCTCTTAAAGCTATTCTGCCTTAAGGAAAGGTGTAAATGGGTAAAAAGAAGTGAACTAGGCTTCTGGCAGCTGTCCTGCAGGTACCTGAGTAACTCTATCTCAACAGCTCCTTGCTGTCATTGAGGAGATGGCATGAAAAGCTTGGGAGAAAAGTAGAAACTGGAGAAAAACCCTACAGTTTTACAGCCTATTCTACTCCATGAAATGATAAATGAACTATTTTAAGGAAAAAAGTATCAATAGGATAAGAAAGTATCAACTGGAACCACAAACAGTAAGAAGCACAGATTTACAATAAACAGATCACGTTTCAGAAATCTGACATTTTTTAAAGTAGATCGCAAAATTAGCAGATGAAGGAGAAGTTCTCATTGACTCGGTACATTATTTAACACAGTATCCTATACAATTGGAAAATCTATTCATAACTGAAATGTGTAAAATAATGCTTATCCAAGGTGGATTTGAAAAAAAATAACATTCCAGGTTACAAAAATACAGCTAAAATACTATAAATGATAATTTATTATTGAAGCTGCTATGGGTAAGTTGCTTTTTTATTCTAGCTCAAATATCATTTAATATCTTCAATAATGTTTTTTTTATGAAATTCACAGATGGTAGTAATTTGAGTAGGCTTGCAAACACTGGCAATGACATAGAAATATTTCAAAAAACCTGAAGAGATTAGAACTATGGGAACAGATTCACCAGATTATTATTCTGGCTTTATGCTAATATAAGTAAAATTTCATAATCAAACCTAGAGAATAGAAAAGAATAACAGAGATAATAATAAAATAAATTAAAAAATTAAACATAGAGTAGAGGAGGCACAAGCTAAACATGTTCTTAACTACCATTAAAAATTTGAAAGATCACTGTGTACATATCAAGTAAAGAAACAAGAATGTTTGTTCAGGCTGAAATTTAAAACTGTGAAGGAACATTATGAAGATATGTTCAACTCCATTACATTTGCAGCATAACACGAGCCACAGAATTTTACGACTTTTCTTTCTCTAAATCCATAAAGAAGATATGATTTCTTAGATATCTGTTGAATTATGTCTTCATCAATAGATAACTTATTGTCAGGACAATTATGAAAATGGAGTTCAGAGGAGAGCAACAAATAGAAGTAAATGAGACGGAGAATAGCAGAACTATAACAGTAAGAAACAAACCCCCAAATGTGACAAGAAAATGTGACAATGAACTGTAAGCTTACAGGGAGAATTACTGAGCTGTGAAATAACCTGTCAGAAGAGATTAAACATTCATATTCCTCATCATATTTAATTCTAGCCTGCATGATATACTAGAAAGACTACTAACAGTAACAGTGTTGAATTAATAGAAATGATTGGTAATGACAAAACAAAGGTACCCTATATATTTTTTTTATAATAGTACTGTTAAATGAATATATACATATCTCTCTGGAGAAAATAAATTTATATTGTAAGAAACCTGTATCGTATGTAAGGATGTAAGGAAGAATTATTCAGAGAGCTTTATGTAAAGATGACTTCTTCAGTGTCCTTTAGTTTAGACACTAATCTTAAATGCTTCAGTGCATAAAACTGGGGGGGTTCAGAGTTCAGAGGTGTGATACAAAATGCCTTAACCTGATACAGGAACTGAAGAGAATTTTTTTTCCTCTGAACAGCACCAACATTAAACCTCTGTCTCTGCCCACT
This sequence comes from Limnodromus scolopaceus, assembly GCA_028565335.1. Classification (NCBI taxonomy): domain Eukaryota; kingdom Metazoa; phylum Chordata; class Aves; order Charadriiformes; family Scolopacidae; genus Limnodromus; species Limnodromus scolopaceus. The sequence continues at coordinate 24,819,724 of JAOXNO010000020.1, forward strand.
GGTTCTATAGGGAGCTAAAACACCTCTCTAGACCAATTCAGTGATCCTGTACATTGGGCAGGAAGCTGTGTTTGAACCAATTTAAAGAAAATGTGTCTCTCTGGATGGGTCCCTTCAGGTAAGATTCAGAATACAGCACCTTATTCTGAGGTTAGATTGCTAAAAGAGGAAGCTCATTTTGTTCTTAGCAGTCTCATGGTTAGACCACTCAACTGGTATAAGTCCATCTCCTAAAACACAGTAAGTGTCTCAATTATTGAACAGCCTTTATTTCTTAAAGGAATAATTGCACTGATGACACTGAACCCACCAACCAACTGCCATCTGCTCCCATAAAGCCCCTCTTACGCCATTTCAAAAACTGTTATTAATCTGCTCTCAGTGAACTCACAGTTCTAGGTTTGTCTTCCATAATTTAAAACACATACAAAAGCTTCAGTATGCATTATAAATACCAATGTACACATTGCTATGAGCACATTTTTGAGACTAACATACTTTGACTGTTCCAATCTTTTTCATGTAGAAGTAAAATTTCAAGTAGCAACCTACTTCTGGATAAAAATCACCACAGAAGTATAGATTAGCACAATTTTAAGGTATTAATATAAAGATCAATGCCATCCTCTCCTGTAATTTTTGTATTATCACCAATGCTACCAAAGAACATTGACAGATAAAAACCCACAAGACTGCATGAAAAAAAATCTGGAGAACAAAATGTACAAGAAACAGGGCTACAACCCTGTTCCTTTCACTAGATTCCCTCACATTATGTGTGTATTTTAAAAAGAGTATTTCCTACCATTCATTAAAAAAATCCACCCTTTTCTATTTCTCACGCTCAGATTAATAAAGTAATGAGATATAATCAGCACTTCAAAATGTTTTGAATGATTAAAAATGAGAACTGTAGTGTGGGGAATGGCGCAGAAGAAGCTTTTGGCGTTACACAGAAAAAGTGTTCTACAAATGAAAGTCTTAAGTGACTTGCTGTATTTCTGTCTGTTCATTCTAAAAACATAAACCACCAGAACAGGCCATTGCATGTCTATTTATCCTGAAAGGTGTCAAATTTTTGAAAACTCATGATTTTTCTTGAGAGATTACTTACTCTAAAAAACTGGTGATGTAATCCCGACTGCAGGCTGACCAAGAGAAAGGG
>JAOXNO010000020.1:24841264-24852246 GCA_028565335.1 Limnodromus scolopaceus
TTCCATGTCTTAATGTGGATTTTAACCTTAACTGCTGATTTCCTGCATTTGGAGATCATTATATAGTTTGGAGCATCCCTCATCCTTTATTCTGAAGTAATGCAGAATTTAAATCTTTGACTTTGCTAAATTACATTTCTTCTGTGAAAACTTGGGAAACAAACTAATTGAAAAATGGTAGCTTTGTAACAAGCATACCTGCCTTGAAATTAAACATAATTTTAACATATTTCTATCATAACATTTTCCCCATTTACTTCCTAAGCATCATTCTGTTTTGAGTTACGGCTGATGATCAAACACCCCATCAAATACAATTTTTCTATATTAGCATAATTTAGAATTAAATAACATATGGAGTTCTCAAAAGCACAGAAAATCCTAATTTACTAAGAAAATGCAGACTATGCAGAAACCTGAACTTTCTTACGGGGAAGTGACAGACTTCTATGGGAGTGTTATTAAAAATAGAGGACAAAATTCTCATCCTGGTTTACGTTGCCATGGCTATCCAGCTTTTATGTCACAAGAGTATTACCAAGTAAGGTTTGCGTGCTACACAAAGCCAGAGTATGAATACATCAATCAAGTCTCTACACTGTCGGTCAAAGTAGAAAGTATTGGCACTAATCAGGAAGCAAACTTCTGAGCTCAGTTTTCCTTTGGAAATTCATGATGCCCCTAAGGTTATGATAACCTTTCTCTTCACCCGCATTTATTCCTCTTATGCTTTTGTTAAGATCTGTGAAATGTCATTACATTCCTTTTCCTTGATTAGAATGCTTTAATGTTAGACAAATTATTTTAGTACTGTAAATTCTAAACTTCAAATAATATTTCACAGAGATATAGACACAAGCCTTTTTCATATTGTAAATATAAACGTCACAGAAACCAGAACTGCTTTTCTAGCCTTATGTTTGTGACATTTCATTTTATATGCACAAGACATCATTAAAATTGGGGTTCCAATGAAGATTATTTATAGAAGTTGCATGCTTTCCTACCTGCAATATTCCAAAGGCAGACATAAAACAATGTTTCTTTAACAAAAAAGACTGAAGCAGGGGATGGTGGTGCAAAAGAGTAAGAATATGATGAGGTATGGTCTTATGTGGCTTGTCCAGCCAAAAACTGGACGTATTCTGGTTTTGTTGACTAAAAAAAGTTACTTAACTGTCCCTGAAAATTTAAGGCACCATTCTCAGTGAATCCCAGGGACAAGTTTTAACTTATTCTGGCTGGGTTGAGGTGCTCATACACTGTAGATTTGAGACTGTCAGCCTTGTTATAGTTGACAATAGAAGACATCATCGTTATAGATAAAACAATGATGACGACATCAACTATCAACTGGAGATCTGTTCCACTTGGAGAGGTCTGTTCCAGATCTCCAGTTGGGAGAGCTGACACGAGATGCTGTTAGTACAATACATCCTGGTTACGTTTCAACTATTTTTGAAAGCTATTTTGAAGTTTGGTATATGTGTGCCTATCGCTTCAGATTGGAGTATTTTCCTTCCAGTTGTATAACACATATATTCCTTGACACGCATTTCTTCTAGAAAACATCTCACTCACAAACTCAGGTCCTATAATGCAGCTCATCAAACATGAAGCTCACTGATCACTGAAGAATGGGGAAAAGAGAAGCAGCTTCTACAAGTAGTCTAGGATTTCCTAGGTTTGAAATTTCTACTCCAGCAGCGAAGACCAACTTTCTCCTATTGAAAGAGGGGCATTTATGTTATTTTTCTACTTTTAATACTGACTAAAAAACTTTTTAAAAAAGTACTAGAATTGCAGGCATATTTTAGCTGTATGCACTAATTCAGAACTAAATACGTGCTTAAAATACTGTTCTTGTTCTTCATCTTGAAGTCAATTTACTCCACTAGACTATAATCTATCCATCTCATTATTATTCCTTATAATTTTTTTTATCAAGATATGACTGTCTGACTTCTCTGAATTTCAATTTATTACATCTTCTATATGTCAGACAATTCTAACTTTTCAGAAATTACTTAAGCCACCAGCCTCTTCTCCCTGCTCCTTCCATATAGCCCTCAACAGCTGTCTGCCGTTGATAAATTCTTATTCCAAGTTTTACAAGCAGCTTTCTGTTCTAAGCCTAGTCCACTATCCTCATGTTTTGAGATTTCCTTATTTTTCCCCCTTTTCTTTGTTCTTTTTCACTTCGTTATTTAGTTTCCAGATCTTAGCTGACTCCAAAAGACGGCAACAATGCATGGCACAATGCCTTTCTTTTAGGGGTGTACCCCTTTCAATGGAAACTGGAATTCCTTATCAGTTCAACTAAGCATCCTGTACAGGACACATGGGGCAAGTTAGGCATTTTAGAAAGTATCCAAATGAAAAAGCATCGAGCAGAAAGCCACCTAACTCAGCTGGTAGAGAAAAAAAATTGGATTGGATCTTAAACCTTGTCTGAGCAGAAGACCATATTCTAGCCTGCAAACAGTTCCTTTCGTCACTGAGAAGAAAAAGTCAAACTTTGATTAGCAATGCAGCAGGTACACATTCAATTCTCACTCCTGACATGAGAAATCACTGGTTGTGATTTTTTCTTACCAGAAATCTTAAACATTTCTTTGGTGTGAAATATTTAGTGGTAGGAAAGTAAGCATTCTGTATGTCAAGCATCATAAATCAAATTGCTAGAGTCACTATTCTGAAGGCTAAAGGGCCTGCTCTGAATTTTATCTGATTCACAGAAGTATTAAAAGTAATACAAGGCTGTTCTCAGAACCATGCACAGGGAGAAACAAACATAAAACTGTTAGTCTAACACAGGTCTTCTTTATTGCCTCAAGAAAGAAACACAGAGCTAATCACAGTGTACGGTCATCTTCCATAAAAACAGCTGGTTACAAGTCTCAGCTGCACATAGCTTATCTGGACTAAAGCTGGGTTATCCGCATTTAAATACTACAAGTGGTAAGGAATGGAAGCCAAAAAAGTATTTTAAAAAATACTTATAAATATTTAACAGCTAGACTGACTGACCTTGATAATCACACTCACACTCTCACACTTAATCTTGAAGACTAAGTGCTTTTTTGGATAATATTCTTCAACAAAATGGAAGTTACTTGGATCAAACCAAGTTTAAATTAGTTAAATTTAATACACCATGATATACAAAAAGTCAGAATGAATGATCTAACGACTTCTCATCACTTTATAATTTACTAGAAACTGACAACAAATTGAGCTATACTTCCAACAGGGAATCTTACCCTGTTTGGAGAAACTGTGGATAATCTATCAAAATACATCTATTATCACTACCATTTTCTTTCAATCACAAGAGAATTTTACTTCTCAGTTCAATATTTTTTTTAAAAAAACTCAGTATTCCAAGGCAACTATATAATGAATAGAAACTTTCAAAATGCAGTCCTCCCATTCTAATTTAATTAAGTGCACTTTTTTTGTTGAGTGCATTTTGTTGTATGTTACATATTCAGTGTAGACACTTCCCTTAAATGCTTCTACTTTTCATTTGACAATGAAGCCAATTTCTTATTTCCCATGTATGTCTGAAGAGAAAAGCAATCATCACAGTACATCCAAAGAAAAAAGTTTACAAGGCTCCCCAAAATGATTATTTTAATCACATATGCAAGTACCTTCTAGGAGGTACTGGGAAACAGGAAGTTGAGAGGCAATAACAACTTCCTCGATCTAGTCGTAGAGGCATTCAGTCACAGTGTGGGTGAATGGGAGGTGATGCATGGATAGCACAAAACATTATAAACGTCAAAGATTTTTTGCGCAAATATTCTTCCCGGCTTTTACTGAAGGTATCTACATGGCATGTTCATTTTTAACTCCAAGCTTGCAGTGCAACTTTCTCTAATCACTGTGAATTGGATAAAAGCTAATGAATATGATTTCTACTTTCTTTTCAAACCAGTATTTGACATGTCATGCCAGCTACAGGATAAGGTGAAAGATTTAAGGAGCCGAGATTTCAGAATTTTAAAAGACCTTACATATAAGAAGCCAAGAGAGATGGAATGTAGAAAACACAGATGGTTAAAAAAAAATATCTTGTGACCACAGGATATATGCTATCACTGTATTGCTTTTCTAGGATTCTACCCAAAGCCTAAGCTCTTCAAATCAATTCTTGTCATCATGCCAGCTTTGGATAATAAAATAGCTGCATATATTTAAATTATTTTCATGTATCTGTGGAATAACCTGCATAAAATATGTAGTTGTGTGACATACGGATTAGAGTGAAGATGTAGTATTGGAAGATTATTTTTCTTGTTAAACATGTAACAAATTCACAGCAAGGTCACCTGTTACTTGAAGAGACGTTATTAAGAAGAATTTCAGAACTATGAGTGATTTGAGAGAACTCTTTCCTCAACAGTGGAAACGTATTTTCCTTTACCCTACCATTTTCAACTCATACAAGTGAAGCAAAAGAAGAGAGGAAATGAATAGGAGGAGAATTACATGTGTTTTACATTATTTTTGGTCAGATTTTATACAATTGGTTTTAGATTCTAAAATCCATCTACTTCAGTGAAACTACAGTTGTTTTTTTATACATAATATAAATGAGATCATACTTGCCCAGTGATTATCTCGCATGATAGGTGGGCTGGAAATAAGTGTTTACTTCCAACTCCTGTTTTTTGATCAGCAGATTGATAGCTTCCATTTCAGTCTGCATTGGAACTTAGCAGTTGCATCAGCTAATGATTGGAAAAACATGTCATCCATAACTCAGTGCTGGTGAACCCATGTAAACAAAGAAGGAAACCTCTTGATAATAGAAGGTGCCTGGTCTTTTTAGAGGAATCACAATGTACTAGCCATGCTGTCTTTTGAAGAAAGACCTGAAATATTTCCAGACCAAACTCTACTCAGATTTTATCGGTTTCATAACATCATGTTCTTTAAAATGATATGCTGATGCTTAAACAAGTGATGTAATGACTGTTACATGACAAGTGATGTAACAACTGATGCTATTACTGCTCTATGACTGTTTTATATACCTCAGGCTTGAGTGAAAGATGATTAAATGTGTATGAATATTAACAACAGAATCAATGTTTTACTGCAAATAGTTTGAATTATATTTAAGACAAAATAACAAAAAACCAAAAAATTTACCTTTTAACTGCTTTTGTTTCATAAAGATAAGTAGACAAAACTAAGAGGAGGGGAAAAAGAAAATTTTGAAAGCCAAATATTTAAAAATATCAAACAGAGAAGGAAGGTTGCAAGCCAAATCTCAAAAGCACAGATTTAACTGCAATCTGAAATCAAAGGGTAGACAGTGAGTCTTCAGTTCTAAATTTAAGACCCCTGGTAACACATACTAAATAAATGTACTGCCACTCATGAATACTACATACAGAAACATGGAGCACCAGAATAGAGATGGTACAGCCATGCAGGAAAAAAGAAAAATATCTATTTTTAAACTAATATTAAAAAGGTGATACATTAAAAGGTATTCTTTTTTTTTTTTTTTTACAAACTCACTCACTTGTGACCAATCTCATGTGCAATGGTAAAAGCTGAACCTAGGCCAATGTCTTCATTAATGCTGCAGCTCCTTTCAGGCTCACACATTCCAGCCACAGAGGCCAAGCCTGAATAAACAGAAGGAGACACAAAGGGTCATGCCAAGGTGTTTCAGTCTTAAAAAGCCCTAGTTATAAATGCCTGGATTCTTTTTAATAACCTCTATGCACAGAAGGAGCAGTTGGCAAAAGGTTAACTTTCTAGTCATTTGCAAAATCACTGGGGGGAATTTCACTTTGCCGGCTAGACATTAATATTTTTTGAACTGCAGTCAGTGCTGGAAAATGTCTAGACTAGGGGTTAGATTTATAAATTTTACTTCTGGTAACTTGGGACCACCTAGTAACTTGAGCCAGGAGAGGGAATTCAAGAAAGCATTTCTATTTTAACATTCTTGAGCCTGAAGAAAGCAAAATGTATCCACATTATTTTTCTAAAGAAATCTGTTTAAGTTTAGTGGGTTCATAAAAACACACAAGCAACTTTTTTAGCTATGAAAAGCCCCACATGGTACATTAAAAAAAATTTTAAAAATCCCCAAACTGAATGCATCAATGAAGAGACAGGAGACATGTTAATAACAAGCATTCATTTATACCATGGAAGTCTTTTCCATTTATCACCCATCATCTTCTGGAATTAAAACCTTATTATATTACGAGCGATTTTAAAAACTTTCTTTAGAGAGAGAAAGCCACTGGCATTTAAAGAATATGGCTCTTCTGTACCTTACACATTCTTCAGCAACAGATTATCACACAACATACTGCAGTAATAATTTAGTGCCACTAGAGAAAGCTCTAAACATCAGATTTATTTAATGTATTCCTCCCTAGAGTTTCTTATCTGAAAGAAGCAGTAATCCTTTCCTTAAGGAAATTACCTGTTCAGTTAACTACTCTATAACAAAAAAATTACTGGAAAAAGTGTAACTTTGGCTAGGGGGCTAGGGGAATGGGGCAGGGAGAGGGGAAGAGAGAAACTGTAGTCTTTATTTGAGCAGGCACTTCAAATTACTCTGTTTGGACTAACAGTAAGCAAGTAGTAAGATGACAAGGGCTTCCTGACTGTGTCCACATCAGCAAGTAATTTGGAATTGTAGGAGTGAGTCAGCAGGGTGAAGCACTGATATTGAGGCTCCTCACATAACTTTGTAGCTGGGTTGGACACTCTACTTTGGACCAGTTCAATCCCATAGGCTGAACATATTACCAAACCTGTGGTTCAGAGCTCTCTAAAGTGAAATACAGGATATTACAGGACATCATGAGAATACAGCCCATGTAGTGATTTACACCCTACTGTCTCCTGTAGGCACATATGGAGCTTTTGGGGAGTATGTGTTCTGACGCAGTTTTCTCCAAAAACAAATCTAGTTTGCACACACCAAAACTACTCTGATAGCCAAACTGACATGGTCAAAAGGTGACAAAGTGTGTCTGTAGAATTTGCATCAAAAAAGTACTAGAGCTATAAACAAATCATCTTTGTAGACACACTCATTGAGGACAGGATAAAACATCAGAAGTAAAAAAGACTATCCATGGAAAAAAATTGTTTACTTTTGCAGTGTGCAACCTGTAGAAAATACAGTAATTACAGTTCACCTATGCTATTCTAATTGAGTATGACATTCTGAAGATAACATGGCAATACTTGTATACCAACTGTCATGCTCCCCTGCAAAGTCCACCACATTTGAGTGATTAAGTCATTTTTATCTTCAGATCTTATAACTGAGCACTTGCCTCAGTGACTTACAGGACCAGATTAAAGTAATTCCATACCACACTTGCAGAAAGTGACAGAGATCAAGTCAAGAACTCGGTCTATGGCTCAGATTTCAAAAAGGAGTTGTCCTCCACTGGAGCCACAGGCGTGCTGCAAGGACATCTGAGATCTACCTTTTCTAAGAGATTCCATGAAAGATTCCCTGGTTTAGGGAAGTGGAATAGGAGAGAGATATCTATGCCACATGAAATTCTTTACTTCTGTTTCTTTCTAGAATACCAATGATTCAGGTTTCTTTTGACCTTTTAAGACCTCTCTGAGACTTTTATTCACAGACTCCTTAAATATATGCTTATCTTTAGTTACTGGAGGTCAGTGGGACTTAAGCATATTAAATCCCTTGCAAAAGAGGGCCATAGGGCCTTGCCTATTCTCCAATTCAATGCCTATAATGCAAATACATTGTCATGGTTGTGTTGCCAAGGGTCCTATAAGACTGAGTTGGAACTGATACCATATGTGATTTTCATCGAAAAAAAGATAAATAATCAAGCCTTTTGTTTAGTAAAACATTTGCCAAAGTCTATCCTCTGATATACTGGATTCAAGTGAAGCAGAATTTACCTTTATGCCAAAGTCTGATACAGTAAGAACTAGTACACTAATGATCTATGTTAAAAATATCATGTAAAAATATCAAATGGCTCGTGTGAATGTACGCTCTTTCAAACTTTCTTTTAAGACGACAACAATTCTATGACATCAATACAGACAGTCTCACTTTTCTCTCCTCCAAACAGATGTCATAGAAAATTAGTTACATTTAGAAATTCATCATCATCATTTCCCTGTTACTAAAACATGCTGTGGATATTGTTTGCATTTACAGCAGGCAAAATTCTGGTACCTTTCCCCTTGTAAACTACATCCCTGTGCCAGAAGCGTCGTGCTGACTTGAGTGGGACTTGTAGAAAAATTAACATGAGTTAAGGCTGTCAAAGCATACAGTAATACAGGGAAAGAAAAGCAAATACAACTATGAACTCTGATTGAGAAAAGTATTACTAATCTGAACTAGCCAAATTAGAATTGTATCATTAATTATTCCTGAGAAAGAGGCTTATGAAAGGATGGAAACTGAAAAAAAAGTAAAGCAAATGTTACACTAGTCTTTCAAAATTGTTTCTTTCTTACATTAAAGAACTGTTAAATATAATAACTATGCTATAGTAAGTAACTTTTGGTGACAAATTTATTTATGGAGAGAACAACAGCTCTCCATCCTGCACCTAAGTTTGCTATGTGTGCTTCCGCATTGTCAAAGCATTGTCTTAAGGAGTTTCAGTGTTACCACAATTTATATCACTGTTGTATTTTTCTCTAAGTCTGAAAGGAACAATCTGAAGTTGTACTCCCTGTGCACAACAGAGCAACAGTGTAAACCTCAAAGTCTGTTTCTTTTGTAAAGTTTTTTTTGTTTGCTGTTTTGGTTTTAACTTTCCTGAGGTCTTTCATTTGTATTTTTTTAACTAGATCATGGTCAAATGGAAATAAACAGCAAGTTCTTTTCTGTAAGAAGTAACTTTGAGTTGTCTGCTAGGTTTTATCAGAACTATATCTGCCAGAGAAGAAATACACAGCAGCACCTCACTTAATTTAACCTCCCACCGAGGTTACCTTTTATTCTTCATGTTTATAAAACTGCAAAACTTTCAAAGCAAAAACTCAAAAAGATCTAACCAGTCAATAAATCAATAGTGGAGTATAAAGCAAGGATACAGCAAATACAAGCTGAAATAACTCTTTACAATCTTACCCAGTGTTCCACAAGGCTTGTTTTTATAAGTGCAGATATCATATCTGTTAAGGAGAAAAAAAGTAGATAAAATATGTCAGAGAATCAAATTTGTAGGATATTTTGTATATTTATCACATATCTGTATCATAGTTCAAGTTGTCAGACCACAATCAGCTTAATTATGTGCAGCCAGCTGGTGTCGGCATTTTCTACACTCTGGTGTAAACCGCAAGCTGCAGTACACTCACAGCCGCTGGCCTCAGGCCAGTGGGACACCTGCCAGTAAGAAAAAAATGGTTAAAGTGGATCTTTGTAATCACCAGCTCCATAAAGCAGTCTACCATGCTGTTACGAAGTCACAGCAGCATGTCTGTAGTCTGCTACTGATTCAAAAACCTCAATTTAATTTTTTGAACATAACTGAAATCCTCTTACAGTCTCACACTTATCAACTCAACAATATTAATTGCAACTCCTGCTATTTAAATATCGATTCTAATTAAAAACTGTAACTCTCAATTATTACACCACCAATTATTTTAAAAAAATATTAAGAACTGCCATTATATTTCCCTTCTCATTATCTTCCAATGATTACAAGTGTCTGAAGAGTATACTATAGCAAACCAAAACAAAAAACATTTTGGTGAAAAGCTAAATAATGTCTTTAAAGGAGAATTTTCATCATTTTAGATATGATCCTTTAAATACAGATGCTCTACGAGTTTTTGTGTAGTTAACATTTAAGTATCTGGAGCTGAAAATGGAATGAAAATGTTTACTGCGGCATAGCTAATAATAACAGCAGTAGTCATGCAGCAGTCAATTCATTAATTACACCTTCATATTTTGAATATGCAGTCCTATGATACAGCTACTGATATGGCAACCCTCCTACAACACCTTTGGTTTTCAAGGTTTTATACCGATTTCCTTGCAGTATGTTTCAGAATAATTTCTATTCTTTTGAAAGGTGAGTGAAATCAAAGATGAAAATATACCAGCTTAATGCTTTCATTTTTAACCCAAATAGTTACTAATTTCAGGCCATCAGACATTTTCTGTAAAAAATAACCTAAGAACTGTTACTACATAGGAGTCTGATCACAAGATATATACCTTTCAGTGCTAAAAGAGTTAAGATCTGTCTGTAAGCCAAATCCATGGACAAAATAACAAAGCTTAAAATTTGGAACAAATCCAGTAAACTCTCTGTGCATGTAGACTGCTGTGACCACATGGAATTCCTGTGATTTTTAAAGGTACTGAGGGTAGAGCAGTTTGTAGGATTAAGCTCTAATTTTGAACTCAAATGTGCACAATCACAGATCTCATCAAGATGGCTCAAACTCTGCCATCCTATATGTGCATAAAGCTCTCACAGATTTTCCGTTTGCTGTTTGGAGAGGGGGAGGTAATCAAATCAGCATTCTTACATAAAATGTGTTGGAATGTAATCAGGTTTTCATAGAAACATAGAATAGTTTGGGTTGGAGGGGATTGTGCTGGATTCACCCTGGCTGGACACCAAGTGCCCACCAAAGCCACTCTATCGCTCCCCTACTCATCTGGACAGGGGAGAGAAAATACAATGAAAGGATCGTGGGTCGAGATAAGGACAGGGAGATCACTCAGCAATTACTGTCACGGGCAAAACAGACTCAACTTGGGGATAACTGATTTAATTCATAGATTTAAAATTAAATTTAATTTTAAGATTTAATTTTAAGATTTAAATTAAATCAGATAACTGATTTAATTCCACTCAAATATGAGAAAAAACTTCTTCACAGTGCCAGAGCCCTGGAACAGGCTGCCCAGAGAGGTCGTGGAGTCCCCTTCTCTGGAGATTTTCAAGACCCACCTGGATGCA
>JAOXNO010000020.1:24874834-24892496 GCA_028565335.1 Limnodromus scolopaceus
CCAAATAGCTCAGCCTCACTTATGTTTTACTACCTTAGTGAGGAAACATATTCAAATATGTACAGATGACAGTTTACTCAAGTATAATCAACAGCAGTTTTGTGATGGCTATTTGGAAAAAATAAAGAGAAGAAAAAAAAAAGAAATCAACTTTCTTTTCAAATATTTCATCTGTGGAAATCAAAACTTAAGAAACACCTGACCTTGTTTCTGAAGTTTCCTCCAAAAAGCTGTATTTGAAAATATGAAGCAATCATGCATTGGCAGTCTTGGATTTGACCTCACCAGATGTAACAGGAAATTACTCGGTAATTATTTGGGAAAAATAGATGCATGGAGTAAGAGACCATCAAGATTTTGTTTTGAGAGCAACTATGAAATTACGTCTCATATAGTGTTCAGGGAGTCTATACTATTGAAAAACAAGAGTTTCTCAAGCTTGGTTTCAGCATATAAAACTGACATAATTCCTAAGAACAATACATGCTGCCACAGCCTTGAGGGCAGAATGACAGTTGGAAAAGAGTAAGAGACTTTTGGTGGATTGCATAAATGAAGTTACTTACCAACAGATTAAGTTCTTCAAGATGCATTGTCCAAATGCACATTTTCATAAAAACCATACAATGAACACGATTATGGACTTCTTTTTTGCCATAGTATTGACAGATAACCATTCTCTCTCTTCATGCTCCATGCCACAACTATGATTTCTCCACACGCACACTGACACTCATACTCACCCTTACCACTTTTTCTCATCTTCAAAGCCCAGACTGCATAGAGACTGAGGAAGCAGAAAGGAGGTTGGGAAAGCATAGTGCATCAAGATAAGTTCTGAAGCACACTACATACCAGTAGTAATTTTGTTTCTTTGTTGTTGTGCTGTCAATACATGTCATCTTTGTTATGGAGGACTTCAGAGTAACACTAAGTTGCTAGAGACTCTTCCTGGGATCCATGGCAATAACGACTGCATCTCTCACTCTGCCCAGGGCTGCATCCATCCCAAGCAATCATCCAGTGCTCACAGTGAAGTCTGATGCCTGTCTCAAAAATGTCAGTCATGGAAATATTTTTCAACAAAGCTTACCACATCAAGCATGGTAGAATGGGCTCTGAAGATTAGGCAAGGCCTTCCTTAGCAGGTCATTTTCTATATGGTAATTTTTACTAAACTGCTGCTGGATCAGGTCTTCCAGCTATACATGCAACATGAAGAAGTTTGTTTGTTTTTAATAAGAAGTTTAGTCATCTGCAAGTGAAACTCCTTGCCAATTAAGTGAAAGAGGTGATAACAAAAATAACAAAATAGCTAGCAGGCCAGGAAAAGGGAGGTTTGGCCTACTGCAAGAGAAAATGGTCTATCTCAACTAAGGGCAATTGAGGAGAAAGAAGACAGCCTGCTGTTTGTGAGTGGGGAGGTCTTAGACATACAATACAGATATACCAAAGGCAAAAACCACTGGAACTGGAGTGCTTAAGGTACGTATGTGTTATGTAAATATGCACAGGCAAGAATAATTAGCTGGGCCTGTCACTTTCAAATTATATTACTGTAAATGAGCTGATCACAGAGATCAAGCACTCTTATTTGACAATAATTACATTAGAAAAAGACAGATTATGTTCAAAAGGCTCACACAAGCATTGCAATCTTTTTACACTACATACAGTTCCTTAAGCTGCTTAAAAATATACTATGCAACTCCAAATGATCCAGTTTTCTGGGTAGAGAAATGCAAGTTAAAGAAAACCAAAACATCATTCTCCATCTTCTGATCTAAAATTCTTTTCCTCAGGATTAAGAAGACTTAAATCAGTATGACTTGGAGCTTCCTATGTTTGCGGCATAAAAATCAGTACAAAACTAAAACATCTTTGGCCCAAAGAAATAGAACTGCAAGAAACTTAAATATTTTTAAATCCTGTGTTAGTATAATATTCAACAGAAAAGCAGAAGTGAACATATCCCAGATGAGTGATTTAGGAAGAAACATAATGTAGTTCAAGCTAATAAATAGTTCAAGCTTACATGCTTAACAGCTGAGAAAGAAACACCCACAAATATAGCATCTGTTTCTGTAAACCATAATTTATGTAAGCATTTCTACTAAAGACAAGGTTTCAATTTGCAGAGTTGCACCAGCGTTCAATCTATGAGACAGTCATGGCCTTTGCTCTGTTATATCTTTATAATCCCCTTCCTGCTAAATATTGCACTAAACCGCCACTTCACAGATGCAAGTATAATTGATATTGTGATATTAGACACAAAATAATATTTTTTCATTATACTATTTTCCTTAACTTTTATACAGTTTTTAACCAGGCATCTTACAAAATACTTTATCTAAAAAACCCCACAGTATTTGATACAATAGAAACACTAGTTCCAGAAGTTGAGTAATTTTTTCATGACCTAGAAGAAAATATATGCTGACACATTAATGCTAAAAGACAACTTGGGGAAATAGCTCATCTCAAACCTCCATCCTAAGTGTCCTGTCTCTGAAAACACACACTAATAAATTCCATCATATGCTTGCCATTTATAAGCATCAAATGGATTTACAAGTGTGCACAAAATACAAAACATATACTTATATGAAGGAGGTTCACATGATGAGGGCTCTACATTTTGTTACTAAGTATGAAAATGTTTTCCCTCTGAGCCTCTGAACTAATGTTACAGACCGCCCACTTTCTATGTCCAAACAAGGGATGCTAGCATTTTCAAAAGTGAAGACAAAGGTCTAGCAACAGAAAGGCTGAAATTCCTTAATGAAATATCCTATGGGAATGCAAAGAATTTCAAATTTTGAGTAAGTCCAAAGGAGGGCCACAAAGATGATGAGAAAGCTGGAGCACCTCTCCTATGAAGACAGGCTGAGAGAGTTGGGGTTGTTCAGCCTGGAGAAAAGAAGGCTCTAGGAAGTCCTTATAGCAGCCTTATAGTTCCTACAGGGGGCCTACAGGAAAGATGGGGAAGGACTCTTTATAAGGAAGTGTAGTGATAGGATGAGGGATAATGGTTTTAAACTGAAAGAGAAGAGATTTAGATTAGATATTAGGAAGAAATTCTTTACTGTGAAGGTAGTGAGACACTGGAACAGGTTGCCCAGGGAAGCTGTAGATGCCCCATCCCTGGAAGCGTTCAAGACCAGGCTGGATGGGGCTTTGAGTAACTTAATCTAGTGGAACACCCCCATGGCAGGAATTAGATGGAACGAGATTTTAAGGTCCCATCCAACCCAAACCATTCTATGATTCTGTGATATGAATGAGAAAAATCCTTAACAGTGGAGCATGAGTCCCCATTGCCAAATCTTCCACAAGACTACAGAATAGCACAGGAACTAAACTCTCAGCCAAAGGGTCTTGATGAACACTTCAGCTTTGTTAGCTTCATTTATATGTGATGTAAAAGATATCTTTGGAATTAATTCAAGTACTACTTATTATATATCTATTATCTTAGAATTTAAAAAGTATTTCTGAAGTACACATTTATTTTACACTGCTATGAGTCTGTGATTCCAAATGACTGTTTAACAATAGAACATTCTATTTCTACAGATTAGGTGATTTTAGAAATAGGACACTAAAACACATCTGTATCACCAGTCCCACAAAACATTGCTTTAGACCACCTCACAGAAAATACTTCCATACAGCTGCACCAGACACTGGGGGAACAAATGATTCAAGATCTGTGTGGAAGAAGAATGCCTTTAACTTGCAGCAGGGGAGCAGAGGATGCACCTGAACCTCAAGGAAAAGCTTATGGTGCACATCATAGATCAGTAACAGTGACCTTTACCAGAGGGCATAGCTCAAAGTTAGATCCCTGCAGAAGTAAAAATAATTTTGCAGGCTTAAACAAAATACTGTTGACATTCTTATTTTCCTTCCCAGTTCTACAAAAGTCATATTACTTGAACTAAAGTCAAAATGGCAGGAAAAAAAAGCAAGAAAATTCAGAAGAAATGCCTTTTAAAAATAACATTACGACACTGTAAAAACATCCTAAGTTTTAAAGAGTGACACTCTAGTGTCTCAGGTAGAGGGTCTTGCTTGTTTTTTTTAAAGTGTGGAAAGAAAAAAAGGGTTTGGGTGTTGTTCCCTATGCATCGACACACAATGTTGTTATGTTCCTTCCCCTCCCTGCCACCACCTGCAAGCAAGAATAAGAAAGTACTCTGCNNNTACTCTGCCTTCTATAAGGCCTAAATCTTTCAATGACATAGTCCTGCAGGGTTGGATTTTTATATACATATATAATTGTGTGGAGCCTAGTTAATATTTAAGGCACTTGGCACAAGTATGAATAGTTTGACTTCTAGATCAAAATGCAGGACTGTTCTTCCTGATAACCCACTAAACAGAACCACTTAAAGAGAATTTAAATGTATAGATGTCATAGGCAAAGGAAGACATAATTATATATAATTCTGATGGAAGAAGGTCTTTTGGATGAGGTTGAGGAAGATTAAAATCTTCTTTTACAGCCAAAGAAGACCCACTGTATAGTGTGTGTGATATCTAACAGTTCAATGTTTTTACATTATGTTTTGGATTTTTATAATTGTCACAACAATTTTAATTTCTCCATTACACATAAAGAAACATATCTAATTTATTGAAATAAAACTGCTACCTTAACAAATAATGACTTTACTGCAATTAGAAAGCAGTATATTTCACTGCATTGTGCTACCTCCAAAGAAAAAACATTTCATATTGTGGTATGAAGAATATTAAACGAAGTCTTAATCTTCAGGTAGGCAAACACATACTGAAAAGGAAAACCTCCCCTCTCTCTGAAAGAATGCAAGTTCACCACTACATACTTTCACCTAAAAACATTTGGTATATTCAGTACTTGCCTAAATAAATTGTTTCAACTGAAATCTTCTATAAAACATTAAGAATAGAACAGATTTCAACAATCATCTAGTCCAAAATAAAGAAGAAATGGAGAAGAATAGAGATGAAACAGAGAAGGTACAGAAGGACTGCTAGTCCAAATTAAGGAATGCTTTCACCATGCATGGTGAAAAGTAGATGAGAAAATACAGATGCAAAGGTGACAAAAAAAAGTTCTGTGGAGATTACTTGTTTTGTAGACAAAAGTAAGTACAGCACACTTGAGAAATTATTCTGAAGGTACAAATCAGGTACTTAAACCCCAATCCAAAATAATTTTTAATGATAGATTTCAGCTTGCTTCCACTATTCAGAGAAAAACAGAAAGAATTCTGACGTAACATGATATTGAGAGAATTCACTATTGTGAATGTAATGTGTGCTCAAAACTTCATGACTGCCGGTACAATTTTGCAATTTTGCAAATTGTGAGTAACAACATACATGGCAGTCTGAGTTGACATCACCCAAGAGCTCCCCTCACTGGCTCTAATATTTTCTGTTGTTAATTACCATATTGCTGGAATTTACCATGCTAATTATATATGATAATACATGTTAAAATAAAGAATGCACATAGCCACTCATTTTACAATTTGTTGCACTTAATAAAAATTCATGTTTATACATAATACGCAAAACCTAAATATAAAAAAAAGCTTCCTGAATATAAAAGTATTTTCCTATTTGTGATAGCTGAAACCGATCTTGACCATTGTTCAAGTCCAGTTCAACAGTACTTATAATTGAAAGCCACTTCTATCTTGCTTTTATCTGACTTTTACTGACAACCATACCAAGTTGCTTGAATAAGTGATCAGTTATTACTCAAACTAAGACGACTGCACGTAATTTTGAAAAAAACCCAAAATTCTTTATTGAATTTATTGGCTTGAGGTACCACTACCACATTTACTCACAGTGGCAGGCCCTGGCCATGCACACACAACAACTTTTGGCTATCTCCGTAGTGTTCATGCATTACTTCAACATAGTTTTGAAATACTAAAAATAGTGGTATATATATTAGGAGTTTAAACTAGGAGTGTCTAGAATTTTGCATAAGTGCATGTGTGGATGACTAATGACTGTTGATCTAAGTTATTTGATTATGCAGCATTAAAGAGATTTTTTTACTCAACTGTTGATAATGTTGTAACTGCTGGGCTTTATTAGCTTAGCCAGTAGAAACAGAGCTAGTAAAGGCCACATCATCAGAAGTAAGAAGAGTTTCAAGTCTAGAAATAAGTACAAAATAAAGCATAAAAAAGCACAAATTGTAACAAATTGCTGATTATATTCCCATTTGGAGTATTCCCATATTCTACAGTTTCACCTGCTAATAATAGGTCAATGTGGCAGGGACAGAAGGGAGCAGAAAACAAACAATGGTAGTTAAGAGCTGGAATATAGCGTGTGAGAGGGAAAATCTACACAAGACTTGCTAGTCATTAAACATCCTTACAATTTCATATTTAATTCTTTACAGTTGGGCAGATCACCATTCCTTCACATGTTGTTGCAAAATAAATGGTTTGACCAGAATTTCAGTTAGTTCTCAGTGTTATTTCAGTGTTTGTATTTCAGCAACCATACTTTCCAGTGTTTACTTCATGTAATAAAGTGTGTGAAACATATCTTTAGAAAAGTTAAGAAAACAATAGAAAATGCAACACGGGTGGTAATTTAATTCTGACTACGCCACATGTAAATAAATATTACTTGTTTTCATAATCAAAATTTTTATTCATTAAAATTATTTGGGTTGAGAACAAAAGAGTTTGATTTTACATGAGTTTAAAGCAAAAATTTATCTATTGTTTAGCAGATCTGAGGTCAGGATCAACTTTAGTAGCAATTGACCAAGCACACATGGTGAGGCCAGCATGGCAATTAGAAAACATTTGAGAACGGAATTTAAACTTTGAATTTTTACTTTACCTCCGTCATCCAATTCTATCAGAATTTTAATAGTTTTTTAAGCTACATTTCATTCTACATTATGAAAGTGAAACTGAACAGCTACAACTGCAGACGTAAACTACAATGTATTTCTTCACTTGGGACAATTTTGTAGTATCACCTACTCCTGCCTATTCCCACCTGCTCTTCGACTGGAAAATTTCCAGCCATTTCCTTTCAAGCGCCACTTCTTTGCTGTAAATTCACTAAAAAAGCAAGCAAAAAAAAAAAAGAAAGAAAAAAAAAACCACCAAAAGAACCCACCCCAACCTGTAAGTAGTTTTAATCACTTTGAAAAGTACTTTTAACACACTGAATATACTTACAAATTAGTTAGAAAGCAATCTATCTCTATGCATAAAGGGTGCTTACAAAAGCAGTAAATTTAATACAGAAATGGCTACAACTTCAGAGAAAATACCATCCCTAATTTAAAAAAAAAGGTTAAGACACTTGTGCCCCAAACTTCATTAATCCACATTTTAAATCTGCAAAATAGTTCAAAAAGCTATTAAGTAATATGGAACAAACAGTGCTCACTTTAGGTTTTACATTACTATTTGCATAATTAAAATGAACAAGCTAGGACCTCAAATTTAAATCTTATCCAAATCCTACTGAAATAACGGGCATGTTGCCATTGACCTCAAAGCATAAATAATCATGCCCTTTGTTAGGACAGATTGGTATAAACTAGAAGAAATTGAAGAATACTGAATACAAAAATTAAATATATATGATGTTGCCACTAAAAGAATTAATTTACAACCTGTGTCCTAATTAAAAGCATATGTTTTTAGGGTATTCTTATGCATACACAATCTAATAAAATGTGGCTATAAAGTTGATCTAAATAGTCCAGACTGATGTTTAAAATATGAAGAAAACATGAGAACATATTATATATTCATGTGTGGTGAAAGACAGATTTTATACAACAGATTGCAGAGAAAATCCAAAATTGGTGAAAATCCAGTGTAGAAATTGGCCTAATATGTTTTCCTGGATTGTTAAAAATGAGGAGCACAGCTACTCACTTGCATATATATATATATATATATATTATTCTGCAAGTCATTGTAAGTTGTGAAAATAATAACAGCCCTGATATTGTACTTAAGCAAGAGCGGGGGGTAGAGGTGAATAGGGGAAGAGAGGGAAAAAAAAATGAGAAGAATGTTAAGATTCTACTCAGATAACTAAGAAAAAATTTAAATGAGAGATTTTTAAACAAGTCTATGTTCTTTATAAAAAAGAAGGAAAAATATGACATTTCAAACTGCTTGAAAGCCCTTCCTTAGATATCTGGCCAAGCAGTAACTGAGTGTTCTAACAGATATCCCAAACTATTACCACCAAACATTTCCTGGAAAAACTATCATTTGAATAGTTTTATGACCCTTTGTGCAACTCAGAAGGTAAATGCCTGGAGAAAAAAAGGGGGAAAAATAGAGCATACAAAAGTATTTTTCATTGATTTTTTTCTTCTGTAGTAAGTCTAGTGTGTACAAGGAAAAGTTTTATTTGTAAACTACAGCAGGCATTAATATACTCTTACTATCAGCAGCAAATGTGGTTGGTATTTTATGGATTTATCCCAATGCATTTTTAATTACTGAAGGTTTCATTGCCTCATTTAGAGATGGGTTTTTACTGGGGGCAGTAAGGAGTTGCACTGCCCATGTTGTGCACTGGAAGTTAAATTCAGGTTTTCCAATTCAGGAAATTATTAGGTGTGTAACCAATTCCATTCAGAGAGTGCATCTTAAGAGATCAGTGAGCACATCTTAAGAGATGTTTGTGGGATTATACTCAAAATTTCTGTCTTCAATTGAGATAGGAGAATGTTATTTGATTTTTCACTCAGAATCAAGTATTTCAATCAAGTTTCTAAAAAAAAAATTGAAAGACAAAAGCTTTCAGACTGAAAGTCTCCAGTCAGAGCATGCACATCCGAGCTGTACTCCATGACACCGGTCACTCTCCTGGATTTAGTATTGAATAAAACACATTTTTAAAACATTTTGTCCATCTGGAATGGATTATGCAAACTCTGGGTATACCTTTTCCACCCTTCCACCCTCACAGAATCAAATTTTATAAACTAAATCAGAATACACATCTTCTGACTAACCAACTGTAAACTAAGAGTCAACTAATGGCATCAGAAATTAAAAATAACAGCCTTTTTATTGATTAGAAAACATTCCACTCACACAGTGTGCTTGTTAATTAGCTGCAGATCACCTGCTGGTTGACATATGCCATGCAATAAGCAGATTTTCAGATTCACATTCTAGCTACTTTATTGTTCCATTTGAGTTCCCTCAAATCCCACAGAGTCTATTTAATTCCTTCCACCTACAAAATCCAGAATAAAATTTAAAGATACAATTTACACTAACCTCCTCCCCCCAAAATCCAAAAACTCACAGCTAAGAGAGGAAACCTGAAGATTTCAGGCTTTATTTTGTTAATGTGGGGAACAAAAAAAAACACCCAACAAGGAAGTTTATAACTGTCACATAAAGGGGAATTATGTAATATGCCAACTGATTTCTTTAATTCCCAACTACTTCATCTTTTTCTGTATTACCTGTGTTATCTAATTTGATTTTCTACCATCATTTCAGAGCCTACAGCCTCTCAGCTCACAAAAAGACCTACAGAAAATCAATGAAGGAGAGTTCTCCAATGAAATCTTTGTATATGTTTTCCCCCTCACTGAACATGCAGGGTTTGCATGCAAGCTTGGAACACGGCTCAACACCTGTTTGTATCTAAAGCAAATCATCTACACACAGATACCCTGTATTGATGTAATGGGCTCACAGCTGTTATGCTGTATCTCTCAGCCACAACTTCTTCTTCCAGCCTTAAGGTAGCCATTCCAAAGAACATGCCTTAGGGTAGTGAAGACCCACAAAATGTTTTTGACACAAGTAAGAATATAAGAACCATGGTACTGGAGCAATATCTAGCAACATACTGATTCTCTCAGTGGTCAGTAGCAGGTCTCTAAAAAAGGAGTGTGTGTAACATGCCCTGAATAGAAACACTGGTACAAATATTCCTATTAAGCAAAGTACTGTGCAAACAATACCTTACTTTACTCAAACTGCTGTAGCAGAGTCCTAGTACAGTTCAAGTTTGTTTGGAGTGTTTTCCAAATACATAATTTTGAATATGCAGACAGGTTTTTCACTTACACCCCTTTAATTCCCTGAAAAAAGAGCGGCATGGGGAACCCAGTGTTATTATTTGGAAAGGGGCCTCCTCGCATTTTAAGTATCTGCAGAGATGGCCATTAAGGGCAACAGACACATGCCTTTTCAGCTCTCTCTCTCAGACAAGTAATCTCACACACGGACCAAGTCAATGGACAATCTTACAATTTTTGCTATCAAGGAAATCAACTACGGAAAACCAGCCTCCTGTCAGGGACTTAAATTTACTGCAAGGAACTCCAGTGGAACAAGTTGAAAGACTCCACAAAAAACAAGCGTGAAAGCCACTTAATGGACTAAGAGTCAAGGAAGTAAGAAGCGAACACATAAAACTGACATCAGAATTACTTCTTGAAATGAGAGCCCTTCTCATTAGCAGAGAAAGAAACTGAAGAATGAGGATGGGAGTCAGGGCTTCATGGGAACAGATGCACTTTGGATATCTGAATTTATTGGACAAGGCTAGGAAATTGTCCTGACAGAACAATGTGAGAGTGCCTTGTACAAAAAAGAAATCTTTGCAACAGGTTAAAAAGCCAAGAAAAAAGTGGAAAAGTGCCTCAGAAAAGAAGCATAACAATCTTGGACCTGCTGGAGGAAAGGAATGTGCAGAGTCCTGGCTCTCTACCCCACTACCAAATGCCTTAACTAGTACAGAACCTGACGGGAAGATTTTACTTGTTATTGCAGAATAAAAGTATATTACTAACCTATAAGCAACTGTCATGCAAAAGGGCAACTGCGTCCATGAAATACATTTCTTTTTAGGACTGCTATCAGGACAATGCAACTACCAAATTATCCCCAGCTGCCTAAAACACCTTAATGTTATTAAAAAAAAAAAAAAAAAAAAAAAAAGAAATGCATGATTGTGGTCAACTCTACACAGGTATGTAAAATGAAACAAGAGGCCTTTTGCCCATCTTACCTGCAGCAGTGCCAGAAACATTGCAATTCTTTAGTTTAAGAACCACAAGATTTGCAGGAGTTTACGATTGCTGACATACACATATACCTTCTACCCCCTTGGAAAAACTGGCAGCACTGGCCTGCACAGGGGATGCTATCTCACAGACAAATGAAAGAGAGTATACCTTGCCCAGGAGGGTACATGAATGAGTAAATGACTAACTGAAGCATTGTGAATTTAATCTTGTACATACACAATAAACATAAATCAGTTCTGTAAAATTTTTCTCCTTGAAATATTTGGAAAAATCCACTAGTCGTGTAAAAATGCTAATGCCTCCCATATGGGCTTCAGCAGTGTTGCTAGAGACATGCTGCATACTAATACCAGGGTTAATGCTAACAGCAGCCATACCACACTGCTTAGCAATACACTTACTGAATTACAAGTACAGTGGTACCTGGCAAAAATACAAGAGTCTGTATTAAGAAAGATCTCATTCACTGTCTCACAAAAATTAACATGTACAAGCCCACTTAAAACCCAGAGAAAAATTATACCATCAGTGGTACTGAACATTTTTACTGACACCAGTCTAACCTACAAATCGAGGTGTATTTGGCTTAATCAATAAGAACACCTTATGGCCCAGAAGCAAATGAAGATTACCCCAACAGACTACATCAATAAATTGTTGCTAAATCAGCACTTGTAAAACTAACACAAGCAGACTCCAATCCAAGTAAAAGATTTTTGTATTTCAAGATACTTTAAGTCATTAATTTCAGAAACTGTATCTACATAAGTGCATCTCTAACAGTGTACCAGAGGGGAGAAGGAAAAAAAAAAAAAGAAGAGGAAGGTTTACAGTCTAAAACCCAAAAGTTTATGAAGCTTTTTGCATGGAATCACTTACATTTCTATAAAACCGCAATAGCTGCCTCAAAGAGACCTTAACGCTTTGTCAAGCAGAGCACATTTCCATTTTCTTTTTAAAAGATATTAAAAAAACTCTTGGTATGTGATGCTACCAACAGGAGATGACATTTCATGCAATGCCTTTTGAGAATTGCTATCTCTTTAAGTGAGTAAGGTTTCAAACGTTTCTCTGTTTAAAACATTTGTGTCTCAAAGACAAAGTTCTGCCCCTTTAGAAATACACACACACACACACACATCTCAACTTCCCTCTGAAATTTTCTTCTCTATGGGCTGTTTGTTACACCTTGTACTTGATCTACTGACACACCAGGAGGTAAATTAATAGCTCTGGGTCTTCCCTCCCAGCAGAAGAAGACCCCATTGCAAGTTTAGAGAATCAGTCACACATGCCATTGGGAAAAACAACTACTTATTACTTGGACAGATCAAACTAACCATCTTGAGCTATACAGAAATGTAGTACTAGAGGGTACTTTTACACTCTCATGGTATAAAAGAAAAAAAAAAAAGGGCATTTTTAAAATTTTTTCATCTTCTCTTCCACCCATCTACAAAGTGTAACCTAGAACGCAACCCTCTGGGCCTTACCATTCTGTGCAGGTTGACAGGACAAGGAATAGCTTTGTTCATTATGTATGTTTGCAAGTTAACCAAGGTATTGCTAAGAAATTCTGTAATTCCTCCTTTATGATCTATAAGATCAAGAGAAGGAAGCAACTAATTGAAATGGAAGGGAAGCTGCGTTAAATATTCTTCAAAATAAGTAACAATACCCTAGTGATTGTGACCTCTTACAACACCATTGTGACCTCTGAAGTTTTGTGTTTTTAAGGTAAACCATGGAGACAATTTCTTAGGGAGTTTCTGAAGAAAGAAAAGAGGAAGGAGGCTACCAATGAAGACATATATATATATATATATTTATAGGGAAATACACAAGACATAACTTCAAAAAGGGGAATAGGTACTTCAACACTAGGGATAGGATGCACAAGGAAGACTATCAAAACCTACACAGAGTCTTAAAATGACAAATTTGAGAACCTGACATTGTACTAAAAATTACCACATCCAAGATGCGGGAATACAGGAACCAAATGCAAAGACTACATTTTGTCTAACAAAAGACTTAAGAGAATCATAAAGGTTTCAGCAAGAATTTCAGCAAGGTTTCAGGGATGCTCATAATGCTCCTGCTAATTATCATTTTTATGCCTACAGCATAAAGTCTGGCAGCATTAAAGAAGTTAAAGCAGTCCCCATACTCACCATAGCGAGTTAGGAATGCACATTATTTTTATCATACTTGTGCAAGTAATACCCTACTTCCATCACCACAATTTTGCTCTCCTGACTGGGCACCGGGCTCTCACCTGCCTTACTTTAAGAAGTTTTCTGCAATTCCCTACCCACTCAGTAAAAGAAGTGCTCTGCAGGCTGCAGGGTGCCTGCAGGACCACGGCAGAGAAGCCCACACACCAGGCACACTGAGCACAGCGTAGGCTGTTGTCCAAAGGCTGGTGGCTTAGCAGGCCATGTAACATCTCCACGGGACTTACTTGACTAGCTTGGCATACCTCCATGTCAGAGAGGCTACCTAGTTTTAGCATACAGCTAATTTAGGGTACAAAAGTCTGTGTACATTGGTCAAGCAGACACCCCCAGAGAATCAGCACCCCTAATACTAGGGGTTTTTTTCACAGATCAGAGCATGCCATCTTTACAAGTGGCATCCTTTACAAGAGGAAAGCCATCTATTCCTAAGAAAACCTGAGGTGCTGTTTTCATTTGCATGGATGAAGATAATGACTCCTTTCTTAACAACTTTGTCCCGCTTTTCAGAAAAATATTGTTGTAGTTGCAAACTAAAATGCTCAGCTAGGTCTAAGTAATATTTCCAAATAAATTGATTACTTACTGAAAAATCTGGTTTTGATCAACACAAAACTACCCACAATGTTGAATTGAAGCTTCCCTACTTTCCATAAAATAGCAATACATACATTAACTAAGATACAAAGCAGAACAGCACCAATGAGACAAATTCAGGAAACTGGTTTCAAAACACTATTACAGTGGCTAAAAGATAACTTAATATTTGGGAGCATAGGTTCAAATTCCTTCAGGTAGAAGAGTTTATTAAAGACCTCTCCAACATGTTAGGAGTTTAAAGCACTGTAGTGATACCCTTCTCTTTCACATGCAATGCATTAATTGTGGTTCATCAGGTGAGATAATAGAATGAAACCAAGTATATTACCATTTGAGAAATTAATTTAGAATTACTTAATGGATTTACATGTTTGTATTAATATAAATTTAACTTTGCTCATTCCAACCTAAAAACCAAAAATGCATTCTTCACATACGCTGATACACTTTATTAGTAAGAGCCAGCATAGCTAGCAATTTCAGTAAAAACCTGATTGATCCATTCAAATTGGTTAATGTAGCCTCTGGGATTATTTTTAGAAATTACAATTATATAGAGAGGAATACAAGAATTCTATCATGAAAGCATATATAACCAAACTTAAAAGTGCAGCAATGCTTTACCAAGGTAGGCCTTATAAGCCTGCAGACACTACATCAGGGTACTTTGTTGATTTAAAATATAGGTGTATACTCAGAAGTGCAAACTTCTTAGAAGTAAACTCAGAAGTTATTTTTATAACTCTTATGTCCTTTTTGAAAGATAGCATATACAAGTCCTAAAGAAGCTCTGCAGCATACTTACACAATTACTAAGCCCCCATAATAAAGAATAAAACAAGTCCTTATTATTTACTGCTACGTGCTGGGAAAATTTAATTTTCAATGGGTATTACTCATGTTCTCTGAAAAATTGCTCCACTTGCAGATAAAGGCCGCAAGGTTAGCTCTGATTTAAGCCTTTGTCTGGAACACAGAACTGTTCATAACTACGCTGGGAACATCCTACAAGAATGGGGAAGCCAATCCCTGCATACAGTAAATATACAGCAAAACACACTAAAGGACAACACCGAAAGAAAATAACAACTTTGCTTTGCACTGCCAGAATAACACCAACAAAACGTCACGTTATTCAGCCATATTAGTAAAAATATAGTACTGCCAACACAGTTTATACGTACATATTGAGGGGCTTCAACCGACAACCACACCACCTATGGATTACCCTTTTAAAGTCATTGCCTAAATTATACCAGTAAAGGTTTGATGTGTAGCACCACTGTAAAGATGTATATTATTTCACATATGAGCAGCCCTAGTGAAGGAACTACTTCTATGGAAAAAATTGAGCATAAACAAAGGCCTTTGTGAAAAATCAAGATCTTAGAATACAACTGTATTTTAATTTTAATTTTGTTCCATTTATTTTCATTAGAGACTTTAATATTAGTTTTTAAATTTCTTGGACTCATTCCAGTTGTCACTGTGTAGTAACAATGACCAATGTAACAATTGCATTTGAAATATGAATGCAAAAATACATGCAAGAGATTAGTTAGCTCTTCTTTCCTCTCAAAAATAATTGTTCCTTATGCAAAACAAAACCATCAAAAACCACCCAAACAAAAGACATTTTTACACCTTTTGCACAAAATTCCAGAAAAGACCCATCATTTTAATCACTGTTTTAAAATTTTCTGAAGTGAGCACAAAGATTCCACAAATAGGTCACATACAAAGAAGTACAGAATTTGTCCTGGAAAGCAGAAACTATAATAAAAAGATCCTAATCCAAATTAGTGCTGGTGCACCTGCTGCAATTTAAACAAAATAGAAAAGAATAAATAGTGTCCTTACACAAGGGGGAAACTGATCTCCTAATAAAGTACAGTTGGCTACCCATAACTGCAGAGGACAAACAGGAATAGATTTATCAGGATTGCAACATTATAGTGCAAGCTTTGCTGAATTTACCACAGTAACGGTGGAATAGAAGCAAACAATGGGCATATATGCAGGCTTTGAAACTACCTATTAAAACTGTCAGTTCTCATCTTAATTAAGCATAATAAATCAAAACGGCTACAAAGCAGTTTCTCACATTGCCTGAATCTGCAAGAATCTGTTTTCCAGCAGAAATACTATTACAGTAGTTGAGGTTCTGGCTTGAAATTCTTATAAAAAACATTACATATAGTTAACAAAATATTTTCCACATTGTTTTGTTCTCTATAATCTTATGAATTCTTTTCAGTCATAAAAGTATAAAACGTTCAATAGGATCCATCTGTTCTACTGAAATACTTTGCATTAGCAATTATGAAGTGAAAATAACAGCAGAAGCAAGTCATTTGCAGATCTTATTTTTCCAAATTCTTAATCTATAGATTAAGAGTCTGATATATTTAAGACAAGCCATCTATTAATTTTCCTCCTCTTAGGATTATACTCTTTAAAACTAGCCTATATGTATGTATGTGTATATATATATATGGTAAGAACAAGAAAGCTACAGAAATAAAATAAAATAAACACAATACTTATAATGACCATACCTAGTAATAAGAACCGCATTATCATGGTGGGCAATCCCATTTTCTGGAATGGTGTTTCCATCACTTTGGTGGGAGAGAATGGATTTCTGCCACTTACAGAAGCTATCGAGGGACTTGTCTGCATGGTGGTTTATCTCCAAGTTTGGCTGCAATACAACATGCATACCAGAAATGTTCCAAACAAATTACTAAGGTCAGTTGTTAAGCCTTTTGAAGACTAAAATGGGACTATAATTAGAAGCAGTGGTTTCTAGGAATAAACTCTTCTTGCCAAATTTTATCTCTGTAAAATCTGACCCCAAGTTCAGCTGTGTATTACTGAACAGGCATTCTTTCTGCTCCAACTTTATTAATGATTATGTCAATGCAAAAAAAATCAGAATATCAAAATATTGATCTAAAAATAAAACTGACATCCCCGAAGGTGTACTAATATTCACCTGAAGCAAAGAACAGGTATCTTTGAGATGATACATGAGGAATATTCCTTTGAAGAGTTTCATCTTGATTAAAGTAGTGAAAGATTACAAGATAGGTTTTGTACCCAGATGCAGCCATTTCAAGCAATAATTAAATGAAATCTATATTACACAATAATGCAACTTGTATTGCAGGGAAATAAAGCTTAGGTCCAACAGCTCTTACCTGATCTTCAGTGAGGACAATTAAACGTGTCACTATAATATTCACAACGTTTCCTAGACTGGAATCACGATAAAGTTTGGCAACCTGACCTCCAGAAAATAAGAAAAGGCACAAAGTCAGACAAGAAACACTATTTGTTTCCTAAATGGCTAAAAATTAAGCTATTTTCTTGCTCAGTGTAATTCCATAATGTTAATTATCATTATCACGTGAATAACAGTTATTTTTGCACCAAAAAAATAACCATTCAGTAAAACGAATTCCTTGGGTCACACTTTTAAATGAAAACTGTTTATACCATGTTTCACAGTTGATCCAGCACAAGGAGCATTTAGACTGTTGACTTAAAGAGAATAGAACTGTATAATCTAAACGTAATCATATGAATCTAAAATTAAAGACAGTTTAAAAGTGATCACAGTTTACTTCTTGACAGAAACACTACTGCATTTCTCCCACAATGCTAACATTTGCCATCTTTCAACTATTAACTCCTGCAAGCTGATACATATTTTGAAGCATTATTCATGCCAATAAATAAATACTTTACAGTCACT
>JAOXNO010000020.1:24898730-24910572 GCA_028565335.1 Limnodromus scolopaceus
TCCCTGCCCATGGCAGGGGGGTTGGAACTAGATGATCTTTAAGGTCCCTTCCAACCCTAATGATTCTATGATTCTATAATTCTACTATCTACTATGTAGTCCATCACGTGTTCCTCCCAACCAATTCTGATCATCCTTTCACCAAATTCCCCATCCCACTTTCTATCAATTGTAGTAATTTTTCTCAGAAAGGTCAGAATTAACACACCCCTTGTCTCTATCAAGTCTTCAAAATCCCAACCACTTCCCTGATACAGAACAGGTACACAACAAATTTAGGTCTAGATCACAGCAGTGGAAAGTTGCCAGACCACGCACAGTGACAGACCTACACAAGCAGATTCCTACCAGCATATTACACTGGGAAAACTGTTCTGAAGGTAAAGCTAAAATCCATCTCTGGACAAAATAAATTATACACTGGCAAAAGGCAGCTACAGGTTTGTTACAACAGCATTTTAAAACACAAAATTGGGCTGCTCAAAACTTCCAAAACCAGTCAAAAGCCCCAGAGATTTTTTTTACTAGCAAAATAAGTTATTACAGTAAACCTAGCTTTAGTCCTAGGGTCTGAAATCTGAGAAACTGAAAACTAATATTTGATTCTACTTTTTAGATATTCTGGGGTTGCTTTGGATGCCATGTCACTTTGGAATAAAGCTGCAACAGCGCACAGAAAGCAAGTTCAAAAGGTTTTGATACCCATGAGAAGAACATTAAAATAGCGAGTCATCTGGAAAAGTAAGACCTTGCAGTTTGGGGGTAGAGCTATTTTTTTCCAGAATTTTCCATGGAGTGGAAGTAATATACAGAACAACACGAAAAGGAGAAACTGAGATGAATGAGCATGATATTAGTCTCAGGATTGGAAAACGCAATGCTTTAGTATTTCAGTAATTAAGTACCCCAGGACGTACAGATATGAAAGCTAGGGAAATGCACATGAGCTTCCAAGAACAAAGGCAGCATCAAATATGCAAAGGAATAAATGCTAAATATTACTGCATGTTTCACAAAAAATGCATGCAACTATAGTCCATATGACAGATATCACCAGAACACCTGAATGCAACCTGACCAAACTAGCTGCCACTGCTTCATCCTCACCTGGAGGAGAATGACTTCCTAAGCAATAAACCAGAAGATAATATCTGACGGAGGCCAATATCCTTTCTTTTTTCTAGGAATATAATAATGGTAACAACTGCATCATCTTACATTTCAGAATCCTTCCACTTATTTCAAGAAGCTTAAATGATAGCTTTCCCCACAAAATGAACACACGAGTACTCTTATTTTACAATCAGTTTGCAAGAAGTACCAGTTAGGAGAGTTGTTTTGCAATATTAGAAGCACGTAGATGGAACAATGCTTCCAAACTAAAACAGAAGTTACATAAGTGAAGTCTGATGTTCCCTAAAGACAGTAAACTGAAACACTCAGGAAAAACTGTCTCCCAAGCATAGGCCTTTGTAGGCAATCTGTACTGTAAGTTTAGTCAGCTGGTGCCAGTAAAAGTTACAAGCTCCAAAAGAAGCTGAAATAAGTTACATCAATGAATGGTGATATTATTTTATTTTAAGATTAGTATTTGTCAGCCTGCTCTGTGCACTGAATCTCATGGAATACAGCTGTCCAGGACTGAACTTTTAGGAACAAGCCATTTCTGAGATATAAAAAAATGACAAGGTTTGGACATTTTTCTATTATGTAAAAAACCCATTATTTTAGTGCTTTAAAATAACTTGTCAGATTTACTCCATGCTGTCCTCAGAAGTTAGTTTGTTTTTGGCATCAGATTAAGCAAGTGAAAATCATGTCAAAGAGTACTTGAAAAGCATATTTGTGGAACTTAAAACTGCTTTACAAGGAAAATATCTCTCAATCAAAACTATAAAATCCTTCCTATAAGGAATGTGTAAATCACATATTTGACTATTATGGAATAATGTTAACCCACTGAACCAAAAGCCACTATCAAAACACAATAAACCTCCATAAACAAGAAAGATGTAGACTCCAGTTCCAAATGTATTACTAACCATAATACTAACACATTTATTGCATGTCAAGTCTCCTCAAATGAGATGGAACACTTACTAAGCGTAATACTTAGTCAGTCATACTTTCCAGTTGGGGAACAAAGTCCATTTGTAGCACATTTTGAGGAAGCCTGTGCTCATTACTACCACTGCATACAACATAGGCATATAACAAGACTTACTCCCAGTGTCTCAGTTTTTAAAGACACTATATCTGAACCTGAAAAAAAAGCAAAGCTCCTTTTCAACCGGGCACATTGCTTCACCGAAAAGGTGATGATTCCTAAAAGCAATGATTCCCATTGCTACATTCTCCACTATGTCTTATATGTGAACCAAGCAAGAGTTTAAAATACATTTCAAGTTACAACTTTTTTAAAAGGATTGACACTCATACTCATTTACCTGAGACTCCACAGTGACTGTGGTCATAAAGATGTTGCTGGTGCATGGTAGATTTTTTGTATATAACATGAGGGTGACCATTCTCATAATTATAGTTACTAGAATCTTCTGTTATATTCTTTAAAGGCTCAATAAAATACTCTTCATCTTCTGTAGCAATGACTCCATGCTTAAAGAAGAAAATAAGAAAATTAAAACTTGCAAAAGACAACATAAAACTCCTATTAAAAAGCTTAATGTATAAAAATATTTTACTGTCATCTATCTCTTTGAAGAAACCCACAACTATAAACCACGACAGAAAGCAATGCATGAGCCAGCTCTCCACTGCTTTTAGTGGGAACCTATAAGCAACACAATGGGAAAAGAATAAAAATATCATTGCCCTATTTCTGGATTTTTTTCCCATCATTTTTGGTGGATGTGGTAAGAAAGCAAGAGATATTCTTGGTTTATGACAAATAATCTCTTCACAGAGATTTTCCAAAACTACATGATTCATATCCATTAAAAGTGATGCCAAGCCAAAATGGCTTTGCTCAACTTTTTTGCCTTGGTCTTCACTGCAAACATCTTTCCTTACACCTCCCAAGTTGAAGGACCTCAAGACGGGGACCTGGGGGACAAAGTCCCTCCCACTGTAACTGAAGACAAGGTTTGAGACCACCTGAGGAACCTGAACATGCACAAGTCCATGGGAACTGATGAGATGAATCCCAGAGTCCTGAGGGAATTGGCTGATGCAGCTACCAAGACACTCTCCATGATACTTAAAAAGTCATGGAAGTCAGGGGAAGTCCCTAATGACTGAAAAAAGGGAAACATTGCACTCATTTTTAAAAAGGCTTGAAAGAAGGACCCCAGGAACTACCAAGCTATCAGCTTCGCCTCTGTGCCTGGAAGACCATGGGACAGATCCTTCTAGAAGCTATGCTGAAGCACATGGAGGACAAGTGATTCAAGTCAGCCCAGCATGGCCTCATTAAGGACAAGTCCTGCCTGACGAATCTAGTGGATTTCTACAAAGGAGTGACTACATCAGTGGACAACGGAAGAGCTATAGATATCATCTATCTGGACCTCTGCAAGGCCTTTGACACAATTCACCACAGCATCCTTCTCTCTAAGTTGGAGAGATATGGATTTGATGGGTGGACTGTTCAGTGCATAAGGAACTGGCTGGCTGGTTGCATCCAGAGGGTCAATGGCTCGATGTCAAGATGGGGAGAGGTGACAAGTGGTGTCTCTCAGGGATCCATAGTGGGACCAGTGCTGTTTAATATCTTCATCAATGATATAGGCAGTGGGATGAAGTGCACACTCAGCAAGTTTGCAGATGACACCAAGACACCAAGCTGAGTGGTGTGGTCAACATGCCAGAGGGATGAGATGTCATCCATAAGGACCCGGACAAGCTAGAGAGGTGTGCCCACGCAAACCTCATGAAGTTCAAACAGGCCAAGTGCAAGGTCCTGTATGTGGGTCGGTACAGTTCTTGCTACAAATACAGTCTGGGGGAGGATGTGATAGAGAGCAGCCCTGTGGAAAAGGACTTGGGGGTACTGGTGGATGAAAACCTGGAAATGAACCTACAATGTGCACTTGCAGCCCAGAAGGCAAACTGCATCCTGGGCTTCATCAAAAGAAGCATGGCAGCGGATTGAGGGAGGTGATTCTGCCCTTCTACTCTGCTCTCGTGAGACCCCACCTGGAGTACTGTGTCCAGCTCTGGAGCCCTCAGCACATGAAGGACATGGACCTGTTGGAGCAGGTCCAGAGGAGGGTCACGAGGACGAACAGAGGGCTGGAGCACCTCTCTTATGAAAGCAGGCAGAGAGAGTTGGGATTGGTCGACCTGGAGAAGGAAGGCTTTGGGGAGACCTTATAGCAGCCTCCCAGTACCTGAAGGGGGCCTACAAGAAAGCTGGGGAGACATTGAAAAGGCATGTAGCAATAGGACAATGGGTAATGGTTTTAAACTAAAGCAGGGTAGGTTTAGATTAGACATTAGGAAGAAGTTCTTTACAATGAGAGTAGTGAGACACTGGAACAGGTTGCCCAGAGAGGTGGTGGAGGCCCCATCCCTGGAGACATTCAAGGTCAGACTTGATGTGGCTCTGAGCAATCTGATCTAGTTAAAGATGTCCCTGCTTACCGCAGGGAGCTGGACTAGATGACCTTTAAAGGTCCCTTCCAACCCAACACATGCTACCATACTGGTAAATGCTTAAAGCCACACATTACATCAGAGAAAAACAGTACGAAGGATTAATTTTAGAACACATATTCAGCGAAACCATTCAGCATTTTACATTCAGCTACTTAATTCCAAAACTGAGCTAGTTATCAAAATCAAATTATTAATATTAACTTGGGATACACTATCTACGCAGCATTTATTCCTTAAAAGGTCTCACAACAAACCTGGCAAATCCGAGCTGTTGCAGACTGTGCACTAGGACCTCATTCTCTATAAGAAATGAACTTTTTTTCCCCCCTCATACTGCAGTGCAGAATAGTAGATATTTTATTCCCATAACTTTCACATTTGTGAACTCAGCTTCTTCCAAACAGGAAGTGGTTTATGGAAGAAAAGGGAGATTTCAGGCCAACTATGCAATTTCCTGAACCTTCAGCAATTATAACTGAACTTTACCAGAAAATCCAGTTTTGGAATCCTTTCGGATATAGAAATATTGGGGAACAAGCCCTGACAGATTGCCACACCTATATTTGCTAAATAAAAAATTCTGGTATCTGTATCTAGAAAATTCTGAATGTATGAACTTTCTACGCCAGGAGAAAGAGCTAACCATCAGGTAGAAGACCGGAAGTAGGAACTTCTGCATTCATATCCTGATTTGATGAATCATGAATTTCTGATGAATCACCTTTGATCTGTAAAGCAAGTACTTGCATAAGCCTTTTTAAGGGGGTTATTTTTTTCCTCCAATGAGACCTCTATGATCAGCCATAAGACTTCTCACTCTATATCTGCTCTAAATATCCTAGAGCTGTTTCTAAGATCAGGCCTTGCTGTTGTACTCTTGGTCAAAGCTCTCATCCTGCTGCTGTTTTGTACATCAAATGCCTGCTGTTCTTCACTCCCAGAATAACTGGATTTCAGTAACAACATAAAACTTACAAAATAAAAAATCCTGTATAACACATCAGAAAGAACAGTTCTCCAAATATAATCCTATTATAAATTTTGAAAATATATGTATGATCAGCTTTCAATTACACATTCCTTGCACAGTGACTATAACAGTAAGTGTTCCTCTTCACTGCTATTTTTCATTATGAACTCAATTATTTACTCAAGAAGGCAACATCGGGACCTATATTCACCTGGAAGATGCTGGTATCAAATTCCTCTTACAATGCCTCCTTGTTACTTGGAGTCTAAGATTTTACTAGAAAATAAATCATTTACTGCTACACTGCTGCTTAAATAGTCTGCAAAATACAAACAAAATCATAACTGGGTTTGCCAGATGTGCCGAAAGAACCTTGACAGTCTGGACTGCATCCAGTCTGGATGTCAGACATCTGGGTTCACACGAATCCTGAGTCATTATAAGCTCTGGTATCATGTTCCCAGATGAAAAGAGTCCTGCAGAGTGGTTCTGGCCAACACCATCAGGCAGCCCACTTCATGCCAAGCCTGAGGAGACAGAGGTACCATCCAACCTGCGGCTCCGTATCTGTAACTGAGTGGGTCTTAACCTAAATCTGATTACTCCAGGGTATATATCCTTCATAACTGTACTCAAGTCCAGCCAGGTTAACAAGTCTAAGCATGAACAAGACATTTATACCAGATACTGAAACTGATAGTTTTAAGCAGTGAGATGACCTCAGTGGGGAGTGAGTCAATCCAGATGTCACAAACAACACTCCAGCATTAATTCTCTATACAAATTGCATATTTGTGGTAGAAAATATGCAAAAACTATTATGAATGTCTGCAAACTCTGATTACAGTTCCTTCAGGTATCAGCAATGAAAAAGGTTAGCAGAGTATCACCAATTTTTCCTATGTCTAGTCAACATCTGCCCTTATCTGTCCAAACACTATGGTGGTTTAAGAGAAGAGAGATCTTATTAACATTTAGTTCAGGAACTGCAAATAAATTTTAACTTACACTTACCACCAGTCATGTAGTCAGAACATGGATGTGGCTAGTTGCTGCAGCTAGCCAAGTGATTTGATAAACACTGGAAACTTACTTGCCCTGCATACACCCTTCACATAAGCCTTGCATACATATATCTTTTTAAACTTAACAGTAATTTTGCTGGCAAACAAAACCGTTTTTCCAACATTAAACTGATGCAAGTGGACTCACTGTATATTCATTCAGCAATGCCTGATTAATAAATAGTGGGAATTATGCTATTATATCCAAACCAGTACTCTAAACCCCGTTTTGGCTTATAACCTACTATTTGACCAAAACACAATTTCAGTTGAAAAAGGAGATTGAAATAATGCCCTTTTAAAGCATTAATAGGAATGGATTTTTTTTTAGTTTTCCTATTGTATTTGAACAGTTTGTAAATCAAATTTCCTCTCCAAAGTGTGAGAAACATCATTAAGACATAAGAATGACAAGCAAAAGGTTTTGACAAAATACCATGAATTTAAGAAACAAGCTGAATGCCCCAAGTAGGTTACTACAAGCAACATTCCCAAGATTATTATCTAAAACAGATTGTTTGAGGTCCTGTGTTATCCAATCCCACTAGAGACTGCCAACTCCTGCTACATATATAAGGTCTGGATCAAGCAGTTTGACATGCTCAGACAAATCTGTGAATCCACACAGACTTCCCCTGAATTTGTGAAAAGGAATCTTTTTCTGTTAGGCTGTCCAGCTGGGGCCTTAACCTCCTTCAGATGGGGGGGTGTCCATCAGTCGCAGAAGCAAAATGAATTATGGAGGACAAGTGAGTACTTGTCTTTTTCACACAGTACTACTGTTTTACAGTTTCTCCATGCCTTGAACCTTTCTAGACTTTATGTTTTATCTGTTTTTAATGTAAAGGAGTAGTAATGGAAACTTCTGAAAATATGTCCGTGTCGTTCAGTACGTCTACAGCTGGCTATGCACTTCAGTGTGAGGAAAAAGATTGCATTAAGCTTACTGTGTTCTTAAAGATGAAAAAAATAGTGTTCTGGCTTGAGACAATACATCACAGAATTTAACAAGACACCTTGAAACTAGCACAGGAACTGCATATATATTGTTTTCTGAATACTAAGTCTATACTGCAAATACATATCAGTACCAAAGAGAACTATAAAGACTCTGAACTACAACACTGTAATTTCTGATCTTTAACAGTTATTTTATAAATAAGACATTATTTTACATATGATTCAAAAATGCCTTACTATATGCAATTTAGAATCCATAAAAGTAGACATATTCTTTATGGTAGTATCAGCTTTCAAACGAGCTAATTTAAGAAGAATATGAATAATTGATACATATATGAATTTAGGAATATATGAAACAAGCACAAAGTCTTCCAGCAAAATAATTCCTCCTTTAACCAAGGAAGGTCATGCTTTTAACCCCAGCCTACTTCTTGTGCATTCTTTATCATTTCTGTTTGGATGGAGACATCGGTGCCACACAGCACAAATGTTACTCAGTGCATGGAACTTCACATGTTATAGAAATACTTGGGCTTTTACATTAAACATTTCATTGGAACCATAGTAGCCTCAAAATATGATTTAACCTCTCATTCATTGTCCTAATAATAGTAACTTTCTACACATTTTAACATCTATTAGGCTTTTCAGTTAAAAATCAGAAAATCCACTACTGCGGAAAACTAATTTGAGCACTCAAAAGAGCTTTGACGCCTGGCAGAGGACAAAGGTCAGCCAGAATGCAAAAAGTTTGGGTTCTGCTCGATTCCACTACTATGAGCTCCAAAACATCTCTTTAAGACTTGGTCCCCTCGGAATCAGATAAACTTCCTTCGCTTGAGGTGAAGTTCTTCTCTCTTTAGCCAGTCTACCACTGTTTCTTCTTTCCCTTCAGTATGACATACTCAGCTTAGGCAATGCCTCGGCCTTGTTGCCTTTCACCCAACACCCAAAGGCCCCAAAATACTGCTCATTGCAGACTCTTTCATGAGAAGTCCAAACCTGCAATCCATCCACAAATGTAACATCCACTAAAGTAAGTATGAGTTTGGAAGCCAAAAAGCCTGCCGGACAAGACCTTCAATTTCCTCACATGACTGCTCACTGGATTACAGAGCTTTCCTCATAACTTCAGACAATTTATAGCATAATCAGGGCCCAGAAGATGGAAACTGCTGGAATGAAACTTCAGTAAGTAGCAGCCTGTAATTCTGGGGCGCTTGGTAATGAGAAATATAGAGGGAGAGGCTGAAATGGGAAACAGCAACAGGGAAATGAACTTGACTGCTCATCATTTTTATTATAACAAAACTGAGGGAAAGCCCTGCTTGCACTAGAACTCATCTCAGATACTACAAGTGTTCTTCAAGGTCATACAACTTTTGTTAATTAGACTATGGTCTCACCTGACCACCTTGAATAACTGAACAGAAAAACTCTAAACATTTGCTAAGGGGAAGAAATTTGACTCATTTTGCAATACTGAAGCCTAACAGGACAAATGGAATAAGTACTTTTGGAATGGAATATTTTTGCTTGTGAACAACAGTCACTGTTAAGACTACTACTTGTTTTAGAATTAAACTTAAAATGACTGACTTTGAGTCAGGTGTTAATCAAGGACTACGCAGAACATGACTGGCAGTCTCTTTCAGACCAACAATCAGATTGGAAAATGAAACGAATACCTTAAGCACAACATATTCTGAACTTAAATTCTAAAACAAGTAACATTGTCTTCAATATTCACCACCAAATGCTTTATTAAACATGTTCTAACCAGCAGCTGTATAACAAAATATTCATCAGTAGGAATCATCATTTAAAAATAACTCTGTGATGGATTTATCTGAGCAGAGTGGTGACTCCCATACTCAGTGCTCTGGGAGGCCCCGCCAACACAGGATGACAGAGGAGCTTCTGTATGGTAGAGGATGATGCAGAGTCCAGCCTCCTGCTGCACCCCTCTGCAGGATCCCTGCCTCTCTGAGAGAGAGCCTCGGATCACCCCTGCGGCTGCTTCTGGAGCATGACAGGAGCCTCACAGGCTTGTGGCTTGGCCTTTCGAGGAGATGCAGTGGACATCCAACACTTGCTGTCCCAAGTAAGAGGCATGACCATGTGGAACTCGGGAGTGCCAGTCATGGCATGCCCACATAAAGGCTGCCTTAATCCAGACCAGGAATACCTGGAAGAAATATGTAAGTGCTGACTACAACTGAAAGTACTGAAAATGACAATTTAACTGGGAAGCACTTTGCACTAAAGTTAACTTACAAACACTAATTTGACATAATGACACGTAGAACCACAGAACAACAGGCAACTTCACTCCAGCAAAACAGCAAGGTTGAGGACAGAGGGAAAACACACAGCAATGGGACTCTACTAAATGTCACCTCAGGGTGTGAGATACAGCAGGAAAAAAAAAAAGATTCTGCTTCTCCACAATGCCTTCCATGCTGCTAAATTCCTTGAAGAAAAGAAGTGCCACAAGGAGCCAGAGATGCAGAAAGCTGATATGAGAACATGGACTTTTTCCTGCTTCATCCCACTCTTGTTTTCCTAACGTGAAAGTAAAACAAGACTCAGCTAAGCCAAGAGCAGGCGTTCTTGGGTCACTCACTGGCCAGGGTCAGAGAGGAACTGAAATGAGGGCACCATGGCACTGACTGCAGGCTCTAAGAGGGGCAAACAGTCTGTGCCTCAGGCAGCAGAAACTCTGGAGATAGAGAGGCATGCAGCCTCTTTTAAAGAAGTAAGTACTGAAAGCGGAGACTGGCTCTCCATAGTATTATTAGCTGAAAAGAACTCAAAAGCAAAAATAGTGAGGATATTAGTTTAAGAGCTTAAATAACTGAAAAAAAAAAAAAGTTCTTACATGGGAACTGCAAAATCGAAGTGAAAATTGCACTAAATTCAGACCTGTCTGATACATGTCTGCATTAACCAAATGGTGATACCACACTCAATAGAACACCATTTTAACTACATTTCTTCGAAAGTGTTCACTTAGCCCTGGAAATCCCCATTACATTCTTTTTCCCCAAGAGTACTCCAAAACATTAATACAGGCTGTATCAGGCATACCACAAGTACCTCGGTGTAATGCAACTTATCTAGGTCTGAAGCAAATGGCTTTTACTTGTAAATGACATCCCAAGATGCATTATTCAATAGCACTTCCAAAGATAAATAGGAATTAGTTTAGTAAGTCTGTGCAAACTTTTTTTTTCCGTAGCAGTCAGGTAGATCTGTCCATTCCTAACAAGACTGATCAGTGTTCTACTATGGTTAACACCAGAATGAACAGCCATAATATATATTTTTTTTTTTCCTAGAGAAATTACAGGCTCTTGATTTAGTATTTCCTAGTCATGCCCTTCTACTTTAGTATTTTGTTACTTATTTTTTGTTTGTTTTCTAATTTCTGTTGGGAATAAAAGGAGCTTTTTCCCACACAAGCACCACCATCATGTGATCAAGAGATGAACAGTAAAAGAAGAGATGAGAATAAGAGAGATTAAAAAGTCTAATCCTGCTTTTAAATGTAACTGTTTACAATTTGTCAACAGAATATCTCTAAGAAAAAGGTAAACAGTTACTTCCTGATGCTGGTTCTTACAGAAGACGAACTTTCTTCTTCACTCTTTGAATTTATAGCAGCAACGACTTCTACACCAATTGCTCTTCTGGAGCAATTCTTCTCCTCTGTTATTTACTGAAAGTTTCTAAACCCAGATTCTCAAAGGCAACGAGCAGGTGTTCAGGGCAATCAATGTCTCTCTGGAGAGATCCAGTACCCCAAAGGATCCACTGCTTCCTCCTCCCAGCCCCTCCAGTCTGAAAGATTTTTGCGAATTGTAAGGTTCCCAGCACAGACCTAAGCCTGCAGCCCTAGTGCTGACACTGGAAACACTGACAGTGTTTCCTGCTAAAGGGTTACAGAATTGAGTCTTAGTACTTACAATTAAGCTTGAAAAAACAATAAACACTTTTTCCCCAGGATCCAGATCAGGTTTTAGGGGTTTTTTTGCACCCTCCTGTCTGCTCTCCCCCCCCCAGGACTCAAAAAACTGAGATACGCAATGAAGTTCTTTTTCTGTAATTTAAAAGGGACAAGCACACTATTATACTGGAACATGTAATGTGCACTTACCAGACCATTGCAGTTGCTTAAGGCCACTTTAGTTGTACTGTGTTGGTCTTGCAAATATCCTGTGTAATG
>JAOXNO010000020.1:24956757-24970921 GCA_028565335.1 Limnodromus scolopaceus
CAGCAGGGGAGTTGGACTAGATGATCTCTATGGTCCCTTCCAACTCTAAAAATTCAGTGAAATTCAGTGAAATTGAACAGAACTGGCCATAGAATTGCGCTCTGAGGAGCACGGCTGGTGACGTGTGTTCAGACAGATGCAGCTCCCTTCACTACAACCCTTTGAGTTTACCATCCAGCCAGCTCTTTGTCCAGTGGACTGTGTACCTGTTTATCTCAGCTGGACAACATGATCAAAAGGGTGCGGTGGGGGACAGTATCAAAAGCCTTTCTAAAATCCAGAAAAACTACATCCATTTCCTCTCCCTTCACCCAATAAGTGGGTGACCTTCTTATAGAAGGATATCAAAATAGTTAAACAGGACTTTGTGAACCCATGTTGACTGTGACTGATGACTGCATTGCTCTTCAAATGTCTTTCAATGGCACCCAGTATGATCTTTTCCACAATTTTTCCAGAAACTGAGGTTAGACTGACAGGTCTGTAGTTTCCTGGGTTGATACAAGTGCCTACACTAGGGCTGGAATAAGATCCCGTGAAAGTTGCTGACAGAGGGTATAACATGACCTTTTACTTTCCTCCCTATTTTCTATCATAAAGCACAATCTTAATTTAATCTTCATTTTTGCAA
Source organism: Limnodromus scolopaceus (assembly GCA_028565335.1). Classification (NCBI taxonomy): domain Eukaryota; kingdom Metazoa; phylum Chordata; class Aves; order Charadriiformes; family Scolopacidae; genus Limnodromus; species Limnodromus scolopaceus. The sequence goes on from JAOXNO010000020.1 coordinate 24,957,389, forward strand.
CTCCATTTAATCATTTTCTTGCTATGCCAGTTTTCAAGAAAAGCCCAATCTTTAACTATTTATACTTTCCAAATTTGGGGTCCTCATATAAATCGTATTTTAAACGTTCCTATTTCGAATTTACAAACAACTAAACTGTAAGCCAGCATTGCCTTTTTGCACAGTCCCCAAAATTTGAGGGATACAGGAGCTCACATTCATGCACTCAGCATCACTTAGTTCACTTCTAATTCAAGCACATCAGTTTCCTGATTATATCCACAAATGGGGGAACAACTGTAATTTTCAAATAGAAAGTTCCAGAGTAAAACTAAAGGGATCCATATAGTGTTTCATAAATTACATATACACTGATTAGGAAATAATCCAAGGGTGTTGAAGTTACACACCCCTCCATTTTTCTGCCCATGTTAGTCATTTATCAGATATGTGGCAGGACTGCATGTAACCTTTTTGCTATACAGAAGAGCAACTTTTCAGAATTTGCTAGATACATACTTCAGAATACAGCTTCAAAGTTAGTAAGAGCAAAACTGTCAGCTTTGGAGAATAAGTGAAGATAATCTAATTTCCTTCTTTTGGAAACACATCATATCTTTACAGAACACTAAATATTTTGTGGAGAATAAAAAAAATAATAAAATAAAATACTGTCTTACCTTGACATCTGATTCTAACAGTGTTTCCGTTCCCAGAAGCAGTAGCTTGCTCTGACACTTGATAGAAAACAAACAAAACACAAACAATGCTTACTTACTCTTTCCTTTTGTAAGAAAGAAACACGATGCTTTAAAATTACAGAATTCTTTTAATATAGGAAACAAAGAGTTTTGACTTGGCCACATCCCTCAGAACCCGACACAGAACAGCAAATTAAGAAATATTTTGAAATTATACCACATTAAAAAAGTAGAACTTCAATGAATTGAAAAGTAGAAAAGTAGCCGTTAATAAAAGATGTATGATTCAATATGAGGGAAAAGTTGATACGGGGAAAGACACTAAACAGACGAAGAACGTGAGAAACTGGGAAGAGTCACAGACAAGGCTGAATAGCGAACCTGCTGAGAAGTTAACACACTTACAGCTACTATTCTGGCTCTGCAAACAGAGCAATCACATTATAATACATATTTTTAGTTTTAACTCATTTACAGCAACATGCTATACACTTCAGAAATGGTCTGATTTTTAGAAGTGCACTACATCAGCTCCCATGACTGCAACTGGATGTATATCAAGTGTGAAATTCAGGCCACCATAGATATCCAAGGCTTCAGTAGGAGACACTTGCTAAACTCCTTCTTGTTTTATAACTGTGAGCAATTTAGCCTGCCCCGTGACAGGTCAGGATGTATTCTACTAAGCAATAAAACTACTAAGCAGTACTTTGGAAACCTTGCTGTTAATATTCAGGAACCAAAAAACAATACAGGATTTCTCCAATAAAAACCGCTAATGCTGACACAAAATCATTGGAACATTGTGTCATAAACCACATAACCTAGGAGCTAATTCAATGACTATTAGTTGTTTAAACTTTTTGCTGAAATATGCGTGCATCCAGGATGCAATAATCATAACATAATAAAAATAATACTGTTTTTTTTATCAGCTTCCAAAACCAGCACACATTATCACTTCCTGTATCGTTTTGGGGATGCTGGAGACAAGATACAAGATATCAAAGGTTTTCAATTAAATTCAAAATAACAAACATTCTAACTTCCCTTCTAATCTGAAAATTTCAAAGAAAGTTCACATCCTCTGAAGTAGTACCAATCAAAATTTCTGTTGATCACTTATCACAGTACTTCAGAAACCTAGACACAGGATTGTCTGTCAATTTTTCAAGGTAAATTTACATGTAACAACAAATAAGAACCACATTAGTCTTTTTAAATCTAATTCTGTAAAATTATTGCACTGTGGGTTGTCTACACTCTGTTCTACTTTAAGTTTGAACATATTTTTACTTCAATTTCTGATATTTTTAATGCTTTGAATCTACAATTCAGAACTCAAGCAAGTAGCATAAAAATACAACATAAAATTAAGCGAAGCAATGAAGACTCTCAAAATATAATTTAGCGCAGGACTTTTCATCAGACTCAGCAGACTCTTACAGGATGCATAGCACAGCAGTCCCTCAGAACTGTTAAAAGCTTATCTTTCTTGGGATCCCTGTAAGTAAAAATATCTCACTCTAAAATATTATTAGCATATTGGAACGTATCTCTGGAGAGATAAAATTTATTCTTGAGGATGTATTGTTAGTTTGCATGAGTGTACACTGACATCATCTTCCTTCAAAGCCACTTTCTCCTACCATTCTCTCTCTTCTTTAAGATCCAAACCACTTGTGAACAGCAGTTGAATTCCACATAATATGAGGCTAAAGAGAAAAGAATCTCAAGTCTCAGTGTGCTGGTACTACCAGAACACAAGTAAATTATTTAGTTTTCTATAGTTTTAACGAACACTCCCATTCTATTTAACTAAATCATAACATCAGCACACTGTAATCAAAGATTGACACTGCAAGGCTTTCTTCATGCCTGCCAGCAGTTCTGAAGTCAGGCTTTCTGAAGATCTTTCTTTTCTTCACCGCTCCTCTCTCTCTCTCTAGTTGCTTTTTTTTTGTTTTGTTTGTTGTTGTTGTTGTTGCTGTGGTTTCTTTGGTGGGGAGGAGGGGTGAGGTAAGCGTGCAATGAGGGATGGGGAGATGAACAAAAAGAAATGCTGGGGAAAGTTTACAACAAATCTATTCTGTCACTTGTGATTTGCATACCTCTTCCATGTGCTTCCACATACTTTCACATTCATTCAAGAGTTCTTCCTTGGCGTCCTCAGGACTAACATAGTTATTGGTCACTTCTGGTAAATATTCAGACTATTAACAAGGAAACAGGACAGTTATGTAGATCTACAATAATTATTTGCAGGTTACTGAATCATACCTGCTATATCAGGTCAGATATGTAACAGAGCAAAGCTTTCAGTTAACTCCCCTCTATTTCTAGATAGCACCCAATCATTCAGTAAAATCAGCTAGCTGTATAACCATAGTAAAATTTAAAGACACTAATAATATTTTTTTAAAATTGAATCACAAAGTCCTAAATCTTCAAAACTGCTTTATCTGCAATGGTGTTTTTTATTCTTATTAAACAATAAGAGAATCTCATGGCTACAAAGCCACACTTTTCTTCCATATATCTGCAAAGTTCTTAAGCACAGTTACTTTCGCTCTGCCTTCCAATAAATGTCTTAATCTATTTCTCCTTATGACAACTTGAATTCAGAATCTTAAATACTTAAATGGATCACTAAGACCACCAAACACTTAAGAGATTAAGAAGATACATTAAAGAAGGTAGCAATCTAAAGAAGAAGTAAACATCTCTGCCTTCTTAATGATACACAAATTCCTAACTCAACCCTTTGTTTATTTTCAGAACAAAAACGCAGCATCAGAGAAAATTATGTTGAAAACCTGAACAATTTAAAATGAGTGAAATATTCTACTAGTACCTCCAAAGTTCAAGTATGCCAAAGCAGAGTGGCTAAGAAAAAGATCAGAATGTCTCACTAAACACTGGAAGTATTCTATAGAACTGAAAGGTAGGAATACTTCTACTAAGACTTCCTAGCAAATTTGTTGCATCAATAATTGAAAACAGAAAACAGGAAAATATGGATTGCCATGATCTGACAATTTTTCTCAGACCAAAAACTGTCAAGGAGGCAAACAACAAAAAACAAACAAACAAAAAGCCTGAACAGATAATTTTCATCATGGCAAATAGGCCCAGCAGCAGAACTAAGGGATGGGGAGGGGGGCAGGGGAAGAGGGGAAGACATAACCTTTTGAAATTTGTAAGGGGTCCTGGGGTGGAATAAAAAGGGACAAGAGTGCATTGTAGACTCTCTGCCAACCAAGCAAATAGGCAAGCTTTATGGGAAACATTTCATGTCAATATATACAATCTGACCAAATACTGGAAGAAATTCAGAGATGAGAAAGGAAAGTAACAGCAGTCCTGAGAAAAATGACAGGGGGAAAGAAACCAACAAAAAAAAAGAGCGGTAGAAAACCAGAAGTTCCCCTTAGGAAGAAGAATAAAAGCAGGATACAAATAACATCGCAAAAGAGAGGGGAGCTCCCATTCTCCCTGACATAGATCCCACAAATACAGCGGGAGTTCTCATTCTACCCAACACAGACCCTTGAACTACAGCAGGAGCTCCCACTCTCCCTGAGGTAGACCAGAGAACTGTAGAAGGAGCGTTCTCCCTTATACAGACCCCCAGAACTACAGTAGGAGCCTCCATTCTCCCTGACACAGACCCCCAGAACTACAGCAGGAGCCCCCATTCTCCCTGACACAGACCCCCGGAACTACAGCAGGAGCCCCCATTCTCCCTGACACAGACCCCCCAGAACCACGACAGGAATTCCTTTCTCCCTGACGCAGACCCCCAGGACGACACCGGAGGCCATGGGGCAGGCGGTTACTCTTCACAGGCGGGCGCTAAAGCCACTCCCCGCTCGGTCACCGCCCGGCAGCCAGCCTGCTCCCTTCCCCGCGGCCCTAACGGCCGTCACGACCCCTCAGCAGAGGCGCCGCGGCTACCCCGGCTCCGCGGCCGACGCGCTGCTCCCCTCGGTCGCCGAAACCCGGGACGCATTTCCCCCTCGGGCCGGGGTCGGCGCTGAGGGCAGCGGAGCGGTGCCGGGGGCCAGGGCGGGCGGCGGCCGCTCCCTCCCCACCCGTTACCATGGCGGTTCCCCTCCGTTCAGCCAGGCTCGCCACCTTCCCCTGCGCGCGCTCGGCGCTCACTGGCTGCCTCCCCACACTGGCGTCACTCTGAGAGCGCCCTGCACGGGGCGGGGTGGGGCGCGGCACGGCGGAGGGGGAAGCGGCGCGGAGAAGTGGCGTTAGGCAGCATGGCGTCGTCCGAGTCAGAGCGTAAGCGCAAGCAGAGTGATGCGGCCGCCGGTAGCGAGGAGGTGGCGGCGGCAGCGGCGGACGATGAGGATGACGATGAGGAGGAGCGCTGGGTCGGGCCGCTGCCGGGGGAGGCCGCGCAGGCGAAAAAGAGGAGAGGTAACGGGAGGAGCGGCGCCTCCGCCCGCCGCTTCTCAGGAGAGCGGCGCTGGGCCGGAGCGGCGGGACCGCCTGTCCGCCGCAGGCCTTGCCGGGGGCCGCCCCAGCCCCGGGTCGCCTCGGGCTGTTCCCCCGCGCCCGAGAGCGGGAGCTCGTCCTTTGAAGCGTTGTGTCGTACCTACCATGGCTGGCCTGTGGAGAGTCCCCTCGGGTGCGGCATTATAAGCCGGGGACCCCGTGGTTCTGGCCGCCTCTGTCAGATACCCCCAGGCGGAGGCCCCGCTTGGAGGCGTCCGCGATGCCGAAGCCCTGGTGCTTTCAGCTGTGAGCTCAGCGGGCTTCTGGGTCGCTGCCTTATGCTGGGGGAGTAGGAGAAGCCCCTGGGCTGTATTTTGACGCGACGTTGGTGTGTCGGGCTCCCAGGGTAGCATTGTAAAGTAACTGTGAGTCTAACGGTGTTCAACAGATGCACACCTGCTGGTTCAGAAGGAACTGCCATTGCGCAAGTATTAACAGATAAGATGTAAAAATCGGAGGCAAAAGCAGAAAATCAGGTTATTTTAGGTGGACCCATTAAACAGTGAAGTGGGTAGGTGCTAGCACTTTGAATTTAAGCTACAGTAGCTGTGTGGGACCTTGAATTGCTTAACAGTAACAGAGATACGTTTGGTTTTGGAAGAAGACGAGGTGCAGGTGAACTTCTGTTTTCTGTCAGTAACTTAAAAATTGTTGTATTGAATATTTTTTGTATATGTTCAGACAGCCAAGGTAGTGGTCACTTTAAAAGGAGGCACCTGTATGGGCTAAAGTGGAATTTGAGTGGCATTAGTCTACTAAGAATCTGTAAGTCTGAGTACAAAGTCACAGTGGAAACCCTTTTTATTATGTTTGCACAAAATCCTAACTTATTCATGACTAAAATGGGAGTATGCTATTTAAAGGGTAAATAAGGGAGAACAGAAACTAAATGTACCTTTATGAAAAAAAAATTCTGATTTTTCTTTTTATTCTGTTTAGTTCTTGAATTTGAACATGTTTACCTTGAAAATCTACCATGTGCTTCGATGTATGAACGCAGTTACATGCACAGAGATGTCATTACACATGTAGCATGTACTAAGTAAGTGTCTCTTTTTTTTCCCCACTGTATCTTCTTGTCAGAGACGTATTTTTGTATATGCTAGGAAGTTCTCCTTGTAGAATTTTAATAATGGAAAGTTAAGGTGTCCGAAGGTGGTATTTTAAGTTGTTGTTTTTTTTTTTTAAACTAAGTACAAAGGACTTACTGAGAAGCAAGATAAAAATTGTTTAAATAGACTAAAAGAGGGTTTTAAAATCCTTATTGCAATATGCAATATATACAGAAATAAGAGCAACCGACTGCACCTAAAAAATATGATTCAGCAGAACTGCACAGATTGAGGAGATAGCTTTATTCTCTTTTTTAAATATATATATACACACATATTAGTAAATAGTAACTACTGTGAAAGCAGATCTGAAATTAGGAGTAAAATTTATATAGTCAAAAGCATTATATATTTCTTCAATTCAGACTGTTAAGTTTTTGTAGATTAATCTAGAGTCATTAAAATACTTGTTTTATTTTCCGGAAATGATAGTACCGGTTCAGACAGGCTGTTACAGTAATTTGTTTAAAGTTCATTCTCTGCACAATGTTAACTATAGGCCAGATTATTGCCACAGAGTGGTGTGAAAGTGCATAATATGCATTTTGTTTCTTTTGTAATTGTAGGACAGATTTTATCATAACAGCCAGTCATGATGGACATGTAAAATTCTGGAAAAAAATAGAAGAAGGGATTGAGTTTGTTAAACACTTCCGGAGTCACCTGGGTGAGATGTTGCTTTTTCTTCTCTGAAGGACCTCACTTTTTCCTCCCCCTTGCTCTTAGTCATTTGAAGAGGGAGTACACTACAGAGGAGGGGGATTCTGGGATTCGTTTACTGCAGTCGGGGATTAAATGATATCTACCTGTCTTCCTTCATTCCCGTCCTGTTATGTTTTGTTCCCAAACTGCAGGAGGGATAGGGTAAGAATAAAACATGTGGGACTTCTACACAGATCTCCTACATCCTTTGTGTTGCCTTATGCCCTGTCTGTGGGGAGAATGTCTAGGACATGAAGACTTATTTTTACATTTTTCTATGTAAAAATAAGTGAACAAGGTACATAACAGGGGTCATAAAATCCAGAGAAGTTTGAAAAGATGTTACTTTAGTAAGGTTACTTTCATCCCTTATCTTTTTGTTTGTGTGTTTGTTTTTTCCCCTGCAGTATGGAAAAAAAAATTGTTATTTTCATCTGGAATTATTGCAGCTGCAGAGTTGATTCTGCATCATAGTCATGATTATCAGCTGACTTAAGCAATTAAGAATTAATAATTTTAACCCAGTTTTCTGAGGTAGTAAGTACACATGGCTCTTCTCTGCTAAGCATTAGACATGGACAGAAAATCAGTTTCTCATTGCTATTAGAAATGATGATATGCCTGATGGGGCAAAAACCAGTTTCATATGCAGGCTGTTACAATAAGAAAAATATTTAAAATAGATAGCAAAAGTACTGTTTCTTTTTAGAGTTAGAAAAAAATTGTTCTGTTGGGTTCTTGATCTCAACTATCAGGTCTTCACGATGTACAGAAACAAAATCTGAGAACAAAGCAAAAATAACTGTTGTGAAAAACTTATGGAAGGCTCAATTGCAGAGTAATTTTGAGTGTTGTATATGGTAATAGCAGGACTGTAGAGTGCTTTTTCCTCTTTTGAGAGATGCAGGCTGAAGAGCATATAATTTTTTACCATATCGTAATATCGTTCTGAATTTTTTTAAATAACCATTTTAAATGAAAATAATCGCCATTGTAATCTTTTGTTTATGTTCCTTATCATTTACCTGATTATAAACAGTGACAGGATACTAAGTGCTGTTTTGTGTTTTGGGGTGGTTTTTTAACTGAAGTCAGGTAGTTTTTTTATGTCAAAAAAGTGGAGAAACAGCTGAGAAGCAGGTTAAACCTCGTTAGGATTTTTCTTGTGGAATACTGAAACAAAGGGTGTTCTTTTCCTGTGTCTTAACAGTATATTAACTTTTTTAATAGGTGTTATTGAGAGTATTGCTGTTAGTTCGGAGGGGGCGTTATTCTGTTCAGTTGGAGACGACAAAGCCATGAAGGTGTTTGATGTGGTCAACTTTGATATGATCAACATGCTGAAACTTGGGTAAGTTATTTAGTTCTTGAAAATGTTTCTTTGGGATTATAAACGGGAGTTATTTTGCTAAGAGGTCAGTCAATAGTTTGCAGGTTTTAAGGGTCTTTTTCCCCCAGTTAGATCAAGCTTATTAAGTTGCATTATCCAAAACGCATCCAGTGGCTGGAGACTGCGAGACTGAATAGAAAAATCTGTGACTTGGTATACAACAGGACACAAGTGGAGTAGATTTGTGCCTTTCGTCAGTGTCAAATATGCACAAAGATGTGTTGTTTCTCAAAATATTTAGGCTTTTTTTTTTTCTGTTGCTGGCACTGAGTTTAAAAATTATAGCGAACTAACAGTTCCAATAGAGAAGGAATTTGGCCTATATGTATTGTCATAGGGATAGAAATTTCCTTCTTCTGTTATAAAGAAGGTTGTTCTTTTCCTTAGTCCTGCTGTGGTAGGATTTCTGCACTTACACAGTATCAAGCTAAAGAATCTTGGAGAAATAGGAATGTATGTGATTGGAGTTATAACAATGCCAGAGGTAAACAAGACCTGTGCAATTACAAGGGTGCCTATATAAAACCTTATGTTACCTGCTTTGCTGGTTATAGCTTTGGTATCGTCCTCCAGATAATGTACTTCAGCTATCAGAATTCATTCCCTCTTGACTGTCTGCTGTGGAAAAATTCCAGTTAGCCTTAGTCTTGTTTTTGCTGGTCTTTTCTACTTAGCAGCCCTGTATTTTGGTAAAATTATAGGATTAAATAAAACTAATTTATTATTAATATTAAGAAGAAAAACTTAATTTGATGTAACAATAGAAGGTGCTTTTTTCCTATTTGAGAGCAGGGAAAACTGTGGTAGAATTTAAATCAGTTTTGCTTCAGGGACAGCCTGAGAATGCTACCTATAGTATTTTTCTATAGTATGTTCCCTGATTTATCTTCAAATAGGTTGTTTGGTTTTTTTTGTCAACCTCAGTAATTGAGAGCTTTCTCTCCCCTATATTTTTTTTTTTCATACGTACCTGAAGTGAACTCTTTAATGAGGAAAATAACAGTATATGGCTGTAATGTCAGCGTTGTCCTGAATAGCTTTTTAAAACTTAATGTTTGTTGCTCTATCTTCTGCATTACTGTTTATTGAACAGATAGTTTCTGTTGACCTGCCTGACAATTTTTTCACGGCTGTTTGCTCAGACTTGCAGTGGTTAATGTAGAGTCATAAGTTTTGTGTGGTCTTTTCAGTTCACATTACCTTGTGTTGCCTGCTTTGATAGGCATATGCCAGTATATTGCAGGGTTGATTAGCTTTGTCTCCAGTTCTGCAGATCCTTTCAGTTCTGATTAATCTATAGTGTGGATATCTGCAAATCCCCATGCTTTGTGTTTCTATCAGTGGTATGGAGAAGGGCGGCTATTTCTGCAGAAACTTTGGGTAATGTTGCATACATCAATGGGACATTGTATTTATTTGTTTATGTATTTATTTAATCCTATTCTTTCTAGTGAACCTGAGACAAACTCTGGTTATGTTTCTCTTTACAAGAATCTTTAACAGATAGGCATGAAAATCTAAATTATTAGTGTCTGTCATTTTCAGCCCTTCAGTATCTGTTAGTTTGATTTGTGAAAGGATACTAGATGAGAGTTTTCTGTGGAGGCTGTATCATTTCTTTGTGGTCTATCATTTCGTTTCTGAGTTCTGGTTCTCAAAATCTTTGCTTACAGACTTTTTTTTAAAAACAGACATAACTGACATTATTGACCATATCTCTGGCTTGCTTTATTTGTAGAGTATGATTTTGCTAGTAATAAATGAGTTCCTTCTTAAATGCATTCAGAACACTTACTGAATATAGAGGGATTGTCTTAATTTTACTTCTATTGCTTTTTGGTTTTGGTTGGGTTTTTTTTTTTTTTCTTTTTGGCAAGACCTAGTTTATTGTTTCTGTAAGTGTATGACAAAGGTGTAGTTGTCTTCATTTCCACTGAAGCATTAATCACTTAAGAGATGAAAGAGAAATGCTGTTGAGTCATAGAAGTTCAGTAGTAATCATTAATGCCACTTGTGCTATTTAGCTGGATTTCCAGCCTTACTTTTCTTTTTTACCCACCTTCTACCTTTGCTTTTCTATCACAGCCTCTTTATAGAACAATACGGGAGCAACAGAAATTGGCCAAGCCATCCACTGAATTGTGTTGCTTGGAAAAGCTTGGTTATAACACAGTTGTATTTTAGCAAGAAAAATATTAGCAAGAGTAGTTAATAAAGTTCAAAATTTGCTTCTGATATTTGATTTCAAGTTTCTAGCATAACTTGATTCTTACCTAAGTAACACCAGTCCTTTTTGTTTTGTTTTGTTTTGTTTTCCCCTTCCACTTTTTGTTGCAGCTACTACCCTGGGCAGTGTGAATGGGTATATTGCCCTGGAGATGCCATATCTTCTGTTGCAACGTCTGAGAAGAGCACAGGAAAAATATTCATCTATGATGGACGAGGAAATAACCAGCCACTTCATGTTTTTGATAAACTTCATACATCCTCTCTTACTCAGATACGGTTGAACCCTGTCTACAAAGTAGTAGTGTCTTCTGACAAATCTGGAATGATAGAGTACTGGACTGGTACTCCGCACGAATATAAATTTCCCAAGAATGTGAACTGGGAATATAAAACAGACACTGATTTATATGAATTTGCTAAATGCAAGGCTTACCCATCCAGTATAAGTTTTTCACCTGATGGCAAGAAAATGGCCACTCTTGGATCTGACAGAAAAGTTAGAATTTTCCGGTTTTTGACGGGGAAGCTCATGAGAGTCTTTGATGAATCTCTGAGTGTGAGTTTGGTCTTACTTCTCTGATAGACTTACTTTCTCTTACTGATTTATATTAGTTATCTAGTGAAACTGAGTTGTTGATTTTCATGTGTGTGTTTATACTGCTAGATTACCTTTTACTAGAAAGAAATTGTGGAAAATGCCAATTTGAGAAGAAATTTGTTAGAAGCTACACGCTTTTCTTGCTTTGCTTAAGTCTGGTACTGCAGCGTGCCTATTGAGTTGTTAAAATAGGGTATCACTTTAATGTTTTTTTTTTAGTTCTTCAGTTAAATGGACTAGTCTCACTTGAATTCTTTATTTTCTAAGCATGTGGATCCATGTTTTGCTAGATCAAAAGTTTACAGTATGTTCATATAATAGTGATTTATTTTTCCCTTTTTTTTTTTTTTTTCTGTAGATGTTTACTGAACTTCAGCAGATGAGACAGCAACTACCAGACATGGAGTTTGGCCGACGTATGGCAGTTGAGCGTGAGCTGGAGAAAGTGGATGCAGTAAGATTAATTAATATAATTTTTGATGAAACTGGACACTTCGTTCTCTATGGAACAATGTTGGGGATTAAGGTCATAAACGTAGAGACTAACAGGTAAGTTCCAATGACACACATGGAGATAAACATGATTGTTTCAAAGTCTATATTCAGTCAAATTTGTAGTATATTTAAAACTTGACATGACTATGGGGGTCTCTAATGTTTTTTTGTTGTTATTATTTGGGAGCCTTGCATTAGACTGTAGGTAAGATAATGCCATGCTTCATAATGAGCAGTTGCAGTTTAAAGCTTAGTAAAGTGAGGAGAAAACATGGCAAACATGTTTATATTAAAAAATGTGTCATTAATTCATCTCTGGCTAACTAGATGTGGTAACGTAAAGTAAATGTGGATCATGCAGTGGGATTTTGTCATGTAAGGAGGCTGCCTAGTAAATGATGTAGCAAGTTTGAATAGAGAAGCATCATAAAAACAACTAGTAAAGAAATATTTTGAAAGGGTTTTGGAATTTTGCTTTGAGTCCTGCAGTCAGGAAGGAGACATTCTCTGACTGTGAGCAGCTAACAGTAGTTACACCTTTTTACATCTTGTACTTCAGGTGTGTTCGTATCTTGGGAAAACAAGAGAACATCAGAATGATGCAACTAGCTTTGTTCCAAGGAGTAGCAAAGAAACATCGTGCTGCACTCACTATAGAGATGAAGGCATCTGAAAATCCTGTTCTCCAGAATATCCAGGCAGATCCGACAGTAATCTGCACAGCTTTTAAAAAAAATAGGTTTTACATGGTGTGTGTGGTTTCTATTTAAATAACTCTATTTTTGTATTGATGTTTTATCTGCATTATCTTTTGTTTTTCTTGCACCTTTCCAGTGCTTTTTGTCTTGAGTATTGGCGAACACAACTTTTCCAGAGGAGTCCCTTTATATTGCAAGTATATTCTAGAATCTTTAGTTTGAACTATCTATAAATTCACTAAAAACAGCTTTAATTTTTTCATTATTGCTCAAACAGTTTCATAAACTTGGATGGTTTGGGCTATCTAAATTACAGTTCTCCAAGAACGGCTTTTGTTCTAGTTGAGAAAAAAACCAAACCCTTACGTAAGAATAGTTTAAAAACCTAACCAGATCTTATATTGATAAAGAAACAATAATTAGCTGTATAAAATATGTAATACAAAATAATTAAATTCAGAGCAGCGTTAGGACTCAGTAGCACTAAGTATCTTATGGGCAACTACGACAGGAGTCCTCTTCCTGTTCACTAGATTTTAGGTGAGATGCAATGAATAAGCCAAACAGATGAGCAATTCTAGAGTAGTTAGTAGTTGATCTGGGGTGTGATCACCGTCGAGGTTAGAGATCAGTCTGCCTGTTGATACTTGTGCTTGAACTTGATTGTGTTTTCCGTTGGACCAAGACAGTATACTTTCTAAGGTTTTGTGTGGTTAGTGTGTAGTATATAGGGGATTATATCACTCTGAATGATTTACAAGTGAGGAGGAAAAGTCAGACAAAGGCTGGAAACATTACTCACTGTTAGAGAAAATGTGATTATATGCGTGCAGAACGATTAGCAATTGTTATTTGATGTGCAAGTGTTCTACTCACCTAAGTGGATGCTTGTATATTCCTATATTTATTCTGTGTTTTTCTGTAAGTACCATAAAAATTACATTTCTGAGATTTTTCCTGTTCTGAGTTAAATTTGCTGGTTTTCTATAGTTTTGTATTAATGCAGTATTGGAATAAGGATTTGAAATCATAGAATCATAGAGTCGTTTGAGTTGGAAGGGACCTTAAAGATCATCGAGTTCCAACCCCTCTGCCATGGGCAGGGACACCTCCCACTAGA
>JAOXNO010000020.1:24984020-25002311 GCA_028565335.1 Limnodromus scolopaceus
CCCCCTATCCATTTGCTGTCATTACTAGATATCGGAACTTCAGGATCCCACCACGTTTATGGGTTTAGATATGTCAAACATTCAGAAAAAAACCCCACATATAAATTGTTGCTACTAACCTATTGTTGGAATTGGCTGCATGAACTCATCTTGCTTTAATTTAAACAATATAGTTGTTTTGCCAGCTCCATCCAATCCTAGAGTGACAACACGAATTTCCATTTTTGGTCCAATATGTACCCTGTTGTCCTGGAAGAAACAGGATACACAAAACAAGAGCAAGTTTAGGAAATTCAAATTAGAAAACTTTTATGTTTAAGACATTTATCTTGTCACCATTTGTGAAGTCATTAAATGGTTGGGCTTTAAAATACAAGACAGAATCACCAATTGCCTCCAGCAATAATACAACCCAAAATATCCAATAATCTCTGTAGTGAACCTGTAACTTCTGCCTGAGTTACCACAGGCCTTTTAGAAAGATGGCTAATCTCCTGCTAGTATGTCTGTACTTGATAAAATTTAAAAATCTTTCATAATTTTTGGCTCACACTGCATGATGGATTGTTCGTAGCAATTAGTTGGAGTTCCCTGGCCACAGAAGTTTCTACTGGTTTTGTAGTTTTTACACTGTGTTTTGTCACATTATTAATACCCCCACCTACAGAATTATTTCCTTGCTGGAGGCTCCATAGCTAAGCCTATTCACCTCAAAACACTTCTAATCCTTTACCACATTGCAACAGCAACATTATTAGCATTAAGCAGTAATCTGAAATAGCGAAGAAAAACAAACAAAAGAAACCCCAAGTCTTGCTTGGAGGCAAGGAAAAAGAATCACCTTCCTATCTGTAGTTTAGATCAAGGTACCATGAGTGTTGAGTAAGCTGATGCTGACAATGCGATCAAGTGGTATTACTAACATAAACCAGCAAATCATAAATTGTATAATAAACAACATAGGGTAAGATTACTATGTACCCCTGAAACATATTTTGAATTTGTACTATGTACCCCTGAAACATATTTAGAAATGGTACCTTGATGAAATAGCAGAGTTTCAATCATCAGAACTATGTGGCCATACATTCGCTTTCCTGCAAAATCCAGACAGCACTGTGCTGGGCAAGTAACACACAAAACTGCTGTATACTGCACACAGCTTTTTGTTTCTTCTTGCATTAGAAACGCTATTTATTGAGTGGAAAAATGCTACAATCACTCCTGGTACAAGACCAACATGCACCAGTGTGACCAGATGTATAAATATCTACATGATGTGACTTGAAATGTGTATGTATATACACATACACACGTACATTCATTAAATAGCTGGATATATGTCGTCATGACATACAACTCCATTCTCCCCTCTGTCACAGATGAAGTAGCGTACTGCAGAATAATCAATAGAGATTAATTAAATAACTTTACACTATTGCAATCTTAAAAGAGTAAAAACACCTTTCTAGAGAAACTGCTTTCTAAAACAAAACAAAAAAATTAAAAAATTTATGCAAGTACCACAACACAAAAGTCAGCAACATCACAATTTTAAGTGTAAGAGTCAGATCAAAGGTCCATCTAATCTAGCACATTGTCTGAAACTAGGTGAAGATAGATACGTGTGAAAGTAAGGAACAAGGAAAGCACATAGTGAAAACTCCTCTAAATACCCTCTCTGTGTCTAACAGCTTGCTGCTCATAGACTTAGTGAGCAAACAGCGTGGTTTCTGCAACTAACAGATCTTGATATATTATTCATGTAGAAATCTGTCTGTTTGCTTCTTGAAACCAGAGACATTTAGGGCCCAGAAGATCCTTGGCATAGAATTCAACAGGCTAAATATTTGTTGTGAAAAAATGACTTTATTTGAATCTGTGAAATAAACTTGTACAAGCTGAGTACTTTCAGTGCTACAGCTTTGATGCTACACAAGGCAGATGCTCCAAAACCAAAGGACTAACTGAACACTTAAGATCTGAAGAATAAAACATTGAGACTTACTTGCTTTTCAACAAACTTCTCCTAAGATATAGAATTTTCAACTCCAAGCTGAAGTTGCTAAATTCAGTGACAACATTGCAACACAGCATGTTATCAAAAAGAGTTATCTCCTGGAGAGGGAAAACCTGTGGGCGGATTCTTGACAAGCATGTCAGCAAGAAAGGTACAGGCAAAAAGAAAGAACACTGAAGTAGGCAAAAGGCAAAAGGCACCGAAGAGTCTAAAAAATGCCATCCCTCAGCACCCTTTTCAAGCCTCAGTTCTGATTTTGTCTAAAATTTCTGGAGATTAATCTCCCAAGTTCTTCTCTGTGCCTGAAAAGGAGGAGAAAGGAAAAGAGGCAGCTCAGGATAGAGCTGCTAATTTTATAGATTTCTTGCTGGAGGCAGCACCCTACCTATGGCCAGAGCTTGCTGACAGTGAGACAACCTGGCCACCCTCTCAGGGCCCGCTCTCAGGGGCAAAAGTGAAAATGTTGCATTTATTGATCTGACAAAGCAGTTCTTACAAGGAAATTCAAATATATGGAATTTACAAAACAAATTACTTGGACATCAACAAGGACTGGTCCAGAATCCCCACAGAAGCATCCACTTCCTTATAGTAAAATGTTCAACAGCAACAGTTAAATCCTCAGTTTCACCTCAGCAGCAATAGGTCCTATTCCTCTTTTACTCATTCAGAACGCAAACCCCCCATAAATCAAAGTACTTCTTGTTCTTTAGAGTTTCAAACTTATTTACTCTCCTACATGAAAAGTATCACCATTATCAAACTACAAGTAATTTCATCCCTTTCAAAGAATAAGCTGTATTGAAATGACATTAGAGCAATTTAAAAAACCTACTTAGAAGATGAGCTGTGTTTAAACTATCAGTGAATACAAAGCAACTGTAAGAAAAAACTATAATTTAATAAATTGAAATAAATACATTATTTTTAATACTATAGACTGTAAGTTATAAGAGTATTATTGCATTTAAAAATAGATGTGCAATTTCCAGGAAATAAAATTATAAACATTTTGCAGAAGTTATGTTGTCCTCTTGAAAAAGCCAAAAATACATGGAAAAACCATGGTTAGATTCCTGGTCTGATTTGAATGAACAGCAAATAAGGGATGTTTCTAAAGAAAGGTGTTTCTAGAATTTATAAATATGATCTTACATATCTAAAAGAAAGCAGCAGCTAATTTTCAAGCAAAGCTACTGATGTAGTCAATGTCAAACGAATGTTTCTCACTGTAACAGCACAGTGGTTTTGTTGCTCAAATACCAGATGGCACTCATCATATGGTAAGACATGGTGGCTGATACTGAACTGTCTAAATTTGCTGCAACAAATACTGCATCACAACGAACATATAACGTTCCTGCTTTCTTTTAAATTACATTTGGGACTGCATAAAGTGGACAGCTGTACTTTGATGAGATTAAGAATACCTTTGTAAAAGTGACAGGTATGCTAGCATCCAGCTGCACGTGATCTGCAAGTTCTGTAAACTGCTGCTGCTGTTTCTGTAATGTCTCTAGCAATCTTGTAATTTCCTGTTTCGCCAACACTACTCTGCAGTCATCCTAAACAGACAAAGAAAACAAAAGCATGCTTTTCCTTTAGTAACTTATTTAAAATAACCAAGCACAATGCAAATATGACGGCTGGAAATAAAGCATTTTAAATGCTTTAAATACGCTTTAAATTTTCTTTAGCCCTAGTTAAAGAAACTCACATTTACAAAATAGATCTATTTAAAATTGCAATACAAATGTGAAGATCCTGCCATTCTTCCTTAATACTAATAGATACTAAATAGTTCTGCAGTTTTAAAAAACTTTTCTTTGACCTCTCTTAGTCCTGTATGGATACAAAAATAAATTATAAGAGGCAGTAATGTTATATAAAATGAATACTTAAATTATTCCAGCAGCTGGAATAGAGCAGCAGCTTTGCAGCACACAGCAACACACAACACGAAGATTAATACCACTCATTAACGGTGGGAACATTTGCACAGTTCACAAGTACATCTGAATAAGCAATCTGACACTAGCTCTAAACAAACTCAAAAAATACAAATAAACACTGTAATGGAATAATTTCTCACAATGAGTTTACTGTTCGCTACATATGCTATCACTAAATTAAGTGAATAATGGGCCACTAATACTCTCACATAGCCACTTTCTTCACATATTTAATATTATTACAAGTGCTACGAAAAGTTATTTAGTCCTCAAACCTTTTTTCCTACCATCCTCATATGACCACTGTCTTTAAACACCTATAGGGGTAATTGCAACTGTAAAATCCTTCCAATAAGTAATAATCCTTCCAGTTTCTCTCCTTCCCACTAACCTCACAAATAATCTGAAATTACTCCAGACAAGAGAGTCATGCCACAGGATTTCCACCAACTGGAGGACTTAATGCTTCTGTACTGATTATTCTTGCCTAACACTCCCTTGCAATGAATACTTCAATCATATCATTGTTGTTTTAACATTGTAAAGAAAATAAAAATGCAGACTACCATCTAATACTTTGTCTGTAGCCTAAAGTTAATTTGCAGCTCCACCTATCTTGCCATATGTTACAGCTCACTTGTCAACCTACCTGTTGTAAAGTCTTTTCACAATGAAGGCAAGCTGTTGAAACCTGTGACAAGAGGATGGTCATGTCTTCTTGCTGTTGCCTAAGCCAAATCAACTTCTCTCTCACGTGAGCATCAACAACACTAAGAGCCATTTCCTCCTGACGACAAAGGGTTTCATGAAGATCAGAAAAATAGGCTCGGACACATGAGCGAGCGTTCTCTGCAGTCCCTGGTACCTACAGTGTTGCAGTCAGGAGATCCAGAGGATTAAGGACAGCAGTTGATTCCAGAAGTACATTTTTTCATTTTAATCCAGTATTTAATTTATGTTCACCTGCTTGGCTACATCACAGTTCAAGTCCCAGTTATACAGAGAGTCTTATCAGCCCTAAAATCAAGATCGTCCAAGAAGTTACTCCAATAATCAAACAGGTTATTTGTGTGTATACACACTTTACTAAACATGACCAGGGAAAAAAGCCTCAATAGCATATATACGGCACCTCAATAGCATATATACGGCACCTCAATAGCATATATACGGCACCTCAATAGCACCTGAGAACAGATGCAATCTGTCACGGTACTTCAGTACTGTACTAGCAGTTATGGAGCTTTGCATACTCTCTCCCTATTTTCATGTAGCCTAAAAACATTGTAACGGACTATAAGTTTCCCTCTATCTGCTGTCTTAAGCCTCAAAACCAACTTGGTAGAGTGAAGAACTTAAGGTCTTGTCTTTTAAAAGTCATGTATAATTTTCAAAGAAATTCCTTATCCTTGTTATCACAAAAAGCAAATATTCTGTGCATGTAGGGAAAGAAAAAAGCATACATGTTCAGTATGGGCCATTCCAACTCCATCTTCAACTATTTGTTCTCCTCCTTCTATATGCTGAACAATTCCAACTAATTTTCTGGAATAATCTGAGATTTCTTCTGTGAAAGTTCTTATACAGTGGGCCATGTCTAAAATGGACGCACGAATCTGGTTGGCTTCTGGTTCCAAGACAGAATGCTATTAATTAAAAGCAAAATATCAAAGATCAATCATAAATATCTTCCTTAATAATGTTTTCTATTTTAGTACATATATATATATACAGGAAAGGCAAGTAAGAATTTAAAACCATCTTACAATTTAAAACGTAATCAGGAGTTACAGATTACGCTGAGACTAAGATAGACTAGATAGATCTAGCAGTCACACAAGTAAATATACAAATTTGTCTGTTTACCATAATAGTTTATAAAAAAAAGAAGGGCGGTTGAACTGCAACCCCAGGCTTGACTGCACCTGCTGTTTGCATGATGAAAACGACTTTCAGAACTAGTGACTCAATGCTGTGAGAAGTTCAGCAAAGCATTAGATAAAGGGACTGTCATTCTTAATATATATATAACTTACTGTGATCTTAGAAATAACGATGTTTTTCTTGTAATTTTACCATGTCAGTTACCCAAAATGAAGGGAAAACAAAAGAACAGCTACTTCATATCAAGACATATCAAGAATCTACCCTCCTTTCTTGATTATCTTTTGTACTTTAATTGGATAAATAATTATGCAATCCACCCCACAGCACGACTAGAAACAGATTATTAGCAGTACCTTATGACCTTGATGCTTCCCATATTCTTTGCAGACACAACACATAAGAGGACTCGCCTGACAACCCTCTTCTAAACAAACAACCTCAAGGGCATGTACTTGGTGTTGGGAGCACATGGTCTTCTCATGAGGCTTATCAGCAAGAGGCACACGCCTGTGTTTCGCTAGTGTCTTTGTAGAATGAGTAAGCTGGGAACAGTCTGCGCACAAGTGAGTGGCACAGACAGTGCAATATACAGATGCAACGTGGGCCTCATCTTCATCGCAACGGATGATACTCTAACAACAACAACAAGAGACAAAACTTAAGTTGTTAATGTTTAATCCCAAGAACTGAGGAAAATCAGCAGACCCACCACCAATATAAGACTCAAAACAGACTTTCCTTAAAAGCTACACACTAATAAATATTTGGACTATTTTGAAAACTTGATTTTATGATCTCAATAAATTTTTTAAAACATAAAAGTCAGTTTCTTTTACAGCCAATGCCAATTCTAGAGGTGTACAGTGATCTTATAAATCCAAACTTCAATGGAAGTTGTAAAAGTTTGAAGGCTAGAATAATTCAGGCTCCAGTCATTTCCTCTGAATCAGTCATTACAGAACAAAGAATTACAAAGTTACAGACAGACAAAACACCAATGGAAAAAGAGGTGCTTAGGACAGTTATTTATTCTTAGAGTGCATTATACTTTTTGCAAACCAATCGTTAATAGTGAAATGATTATATCAACTAGTTTTGATGATTAATTACTATCACATGATATAGTGATATCAAGTTATTATAAAAGCAACTTCTAGGAAAGAAGAGTTTAAGTCTTTAGGAAGAGTTTCTGAGAACTTTTAGAAAACTGTCCTTAATCACTACAACTAAAGTATCCAAGTCAATAAACTTTTCTGAAAATGTTAAAAGTCTAAAATGGGGAAACGGGTATGCAAGCTTGGCATTTTATGCTATAGCCAGTACAGTAATTATGAAGCAATTAATTGAAGCCTTAATACCAGATACTGAAAGCAAGCATCAGCTTTACTAGTGAAATTATATTTGGCAAAAAACCCATATTTTTTTTCTACCTAGAGATACCTTTAGGGAAATGTAGCAAACTTTTTTCTTTTTTTAAAGCTCAGTACCTCTCCAGACAGACCAATGGCTTCTTCTGATGTTCCACACTGCCCAGCAGGTCCGTTCTGCAACCGTTCCAAGAGCTCCAACAAAGCAAAATTCTTTTTCAAGCCCCAGACACCAGAATCTCCTATTTTTGAGGAAAAGTTAAATGAAGGGGTGGAGAAGAAGAAAAACCTCAAGCAAATACCATCATGAGAAGTTCCACAAACCACAGTTGAGATTCTGACAAATATTTAGAGCACATTAACTACAGTGATGTTAACTAGAGTGAGATACAACCACCACTTTTCTATGTAAGCTGACACTACCTTCCCATCCTCTTCATTCCTTCCATCATGGAACTATTTAATATTTATGCAGAATTTCTGTACTGAAAAGATGGGAAGATTATAAAAAATTTACAAAAACTCAGTAAAAACACTTGTAAAATAATCTGCAACAGCTAACAACTAAAGACTACAAGGAATACACAAACTCTGATGTGTATCATAAAAACTAATATTTTGCATAACTACATACAGTGAACATTTCTACTGTGCTAACAGAAGCTGTGAAGAACTCATACTGACAAATCTCATATTTCCTGAATTACAAGATGTAACATCTATTGCAGATCTCAGTCTAGTAAAAACAAGAAGCAACATAAGAAGCAAAACCAGAATTGCATCCCAATGACCACTGCAACATGCTACTTCCATAGGCCATGTAGCATATGAGAACCCTAATGATTGCTTCTTCAAGAGAGTATCATCCCTTGACTTCTTTCAGCATCATTGTCATGAACATAAAGACATTTTCTCTGTTGCAAGACAAAAGTGGCTCAAGTGATGAAGCACCATCTTTCAGCATTGGATCATTCATTTTTAGTCATTACAGAATCACAGAATGGTTGACATCGGAAGACACCTCTGGACCTTGCCCAGTCCTGCTCAAGCAGGGTCACCTAGAACTGGCTGCCCCGGACCTTGCCTAGGCAGTTTTTGAAGATCTTCAAGGATGGAGATTCCACCACCCCTGTGGACAACCTGTGCCAGAACCTGGTTATCCTCACAGTCAAAATTGTTTCCTTATGTGCAGACAGAACTCCCTGTTCAGAACCTGAAAAAAGTCTGGCTCCATCTTCTTTATACTTTCCCTTCAGATATTTGTAAACTATTTCTCAGCCTTTCCTCATATGAGAGATGCTCCAGTCCCTTCATTAGCTTACTGGCCTTTTGTTCCAGCAGCTCCACATCTCTCTTGTACTGTGGAGCCCAAAACTGGACACAGTACTCCAGGTGCGGCCTCACCAGTGCTGAGAGCAAGGATCACCACCCATGCTGGCAACACTCCTCCTAATGTAGCCCAGGATATCGTTAGTCTCCTTTGCCACAACAGCACACCAAGTAAACCAGGACACCCAAGTCTTATTCTGCAAAGACACCCTCCAGCTGGATGGCCCTTTCTGTTCTCTCGTTCTCTTCCCAAGTGAGAGAAATATTATCACAGAATCTCTCAAGTTGGAAGGGACCCATAAGGATTATCAAGACCAATTCCCTGCTCCTCACAGGACTACTTAAAACTAAACCATATCACTGCACTTCTTGAACTCCGACAGGCTGATGCCCTGAGGAGCCTGTTCCAGTGACCAACTTCCCTCTCAGCGAAGAACCTTTTCCTAATGCCCAATCTGAATTTCCCATTACGCAGCTCCATTCCATCTCCCCGTGTCCTGTCATTGGTCACCAGAGAGAGGAGACCAGCACTTCTCTCTCCACTGCCCACCCCAAGGAAGGTACAGGCTGCCATGAGGTCACCTTTCCTTCTCCAAGCTGAGCAACCCAAGTGACCTCAGCCACTCCTCCTAAGTCTAGTCTTGACCTCGAGACCTTTCACCATCTTGGTTGCCCTCCTCTGGACACACTCTAATAGTGTGGTGTCCTTCCTACATTGAGGATCCCAAACTGCACACAGTTCTGAAGGCGGGGCTGCACCAGTGCAGTGCAGAGTAGGACAATCCCCTCCCTTGACCAGCTGGCTATGCTGTGCTTGATGCACCCCAGGACACAGTTGGCCCTGTTGGTTGCCAGGGCACACTGTTGACTCATGTTCAATTTGCTATCAACCCAAACCCCCAGATCTCTTTCTGTGGGGCTGCTCTCCAGCCTCTCACCCCCCAATTGGTATGTATAACCAGGACATCACAGAAGACTGGAAGAAGACTAATGTCACTCCCATCCACAAGAAGGAGGATCCAGGAAATTACAGGCCCATCAGTGTCACTTCAGTCCCTGGGAAAGTTATAGAACAAATTCTCCTGGGGGCTATCACAAGTCAAATGAAGCACACAATAGGGAAAAGCCAGCATGCACTCATCATGGGAAAATCATGCTTGACAAATCTGATCACCACCTACAACTGACTAAACTGTTCACTTAATGGGGGGCGAGTGGTGGACATTGTCTACCAAAACCCTTCTCCAAGGCTTTTGATACGGTTTCCCCAGAGCCTCCTCCTAGAGAAACTGATGCATTATGGTCTAGGCAAGTGGTCTGTGGGGTGGGTCAGGAACTGGCTGACAGGCAGCACCCAGGGGGTGGTGGTAAATAGCTCCTTTTCAAACTGGCAGCCTGACACAAGTGGGGTCCCCTAGGGACTGATGTTGTACAATACCCCAGGGATTGATGGTAAACGCTGTTTAATGTCTTCATGTGATCTGGATGATGGGATCAAGTGTACCCTGGTGAAGTTTGCTGATACCAAACTGATCGGGAAGTGGATACTTTGAAAGGAAGAGCCACTCTGAAGAAAGACCTGGATAGGGTGGATGAGTGGGTGAACAAGAATGTTATGAAGTTCAACAAAGCCAAATGTAAGGACTTGCGCCTGAGAAAACATAATCCAGGAGTGAAACACAGACCAGGATCTACCCAGCTGGGGAGCTGCTCTGTGGAAACAGACCTAGGGGTTCTGGTGGACAACAAGCTCAATACAAGTAACAGTGTGCTGCTGCAGCAAAGAAAGCCAACAGGATGCTGGGTTGCATCAACGAGGGCATCACCACCAGAGATAAAGAAGTCATTATCGCACTCTACTCAGCACTTGTCAGGCCACACCTGGAATACTGTGTTCAGTTTTGGTCCCTGCTATGCAAAAAAAAAAACGTCAACAGGCTACAGAGGGCCACAGAGACGATCAAAGGACTGGGAAGCCTGCCATATGAGGAAAGACTGAGAGGCTTTCCTTTGTTCAGCCTTGAGAAAAGAAGGCTTAGCGTAGACCTTATCACCAGGTTCCAGTATTTAAAGGGTGGCTACAAAGAAGATGGAGACTCCCTTTTTACGTGGAAAAGATGAGGGGTAACAGGTACAAGTTACTCCTGGGGAGATTCTGATTGGACACAGGAAGAAAATTTTTCACAATGAGAACAATGAGCCCTTGGAATATTCTCCCCAGGGAAGTGGTGGATTCTTCAACGTTGGACACACTTAAGATTCGGCTGGACAGGGTGCTGGGCCATTTTGTCTAGACCATGCTTTTGCCATGAAAAGTTGAAGCAGATGATCCTTGAGGCCCTTCCAACCTGGTATTCGATGATTCTATGAAAATCACATAGCATAATATCACATCATGTAACATTGCCCTTATGTAAACACCTATCAAAGAGATAAGTGTACAGAAGCTGTTAACTTCAGGAAAATAATAGGGGGGTTGATAGCTTTGAGCAGAATGAGAGAAGGCAGAACGTTACCAGTAGTGCCAGCCAGGGTAATGACAGATGTACATTTATGTAGCTAACAAGCTGCCACCTTACATTTAAACAGAACCTGTAGGACCTGAAATTGACTCATCAATTTTATGATGGAACTTTTGAACTAGGTTTGTAAGAAAAGAAAAGGTTGCTCCCTTTACTTCTTAGAGTTTGGGGCCCCACTATCTGGACAAAACTGCATATGGACACTGCTTTTGTAATTCAAGTATTTCTTTTGTACTTCATGCAAACATACCTATCTAAGAATATGAGACAAACTTTTAGTGAACTTCTGCTATTCACTGTAAAAAACTTACGTACTACAGTTCTTTATTAAATTCAAGTAATTGTTTTATTTGATTCATGCTTTCCTTCAAGCATGACTTGGAAAACACAACTTTAGAAAACAATGCCAGATCCGGAAAAAAGTTGGGCTGCCTCTCATAATCCAGATGCAAAGACTAGCAGAACAGCAACTGCAGCCTGAGGTTGGTTCCAGATGATGCCTAAGAACTCTTGACCCATTCAGTCCACATATGTGGTGTCTGACATAAGTTTATATCTGATATGAACTCATAGAAACTGTATCCCATTTGTTGTCCCAAAGAGAAAGCCTAGGCTACTTAATTTGTCTGGTTCTCCTGAGTGTTGTTCCATATCTCCTAAATTATGCTGCCCTGTCATAGCCTGCTAGGCATATGCCCTCTGCATCCTTTTGGAATTCAGATGTCATCCCATTGATCCTATACAGACATTAAGTCTTTCTTCTTCAATACTGAGATTTATCAAACACTCCATAGACTTGACCTATCATCAGAGTGAATGTGCTGTTCCAAATGAACAGACAGCAACTACTGTGAGTAGCAGCCAGTTATGAGAACCAACGAACTTAAGTACCCATCCCAAATACTTACGTTTCACTGCTCCTCAGCTTGGTACACATAGCCATGAATAATCAGCATTTTCATGGTTCTAAGAATATGGATCTGCAGCTCCCACAGGAGTCTGGATTTGCAGCACATGGAGTATACACTGCTATAAAGGCTCTTGCGTATAATTATACAAGCAGTGTTCAAATATATTCACTCTATAAAAGGCAGTACTTTTAAGATGTATATATGTCACAATATATTTTATAAGGGAGCGTACACAAAAGCAAAAAAAACCCCAAAAGCCCCAACCCATGTGCAAATTCTCCTGTCTTCAGCTTCAGCTTGTTAAGAATTATTCTCTGTACTGATCTTGGCTGGGATTGAGTTAATTTTCTTCAGAGTAGGTGGTATGGGGCTATGTTTTGGACTTGTGACCAAAACAGTGATAATACACTTGCATTTTAGCTGTTGCTGAGAGCAGTGCTCATGTAGCATTGATACCTTTTTTCTGTTTCTCATGCTGCCCTGGAAGCCAGGAGCCTGGGGGTGCACGAGAAGCTGGGAAAGGACACAGCTGGGACAGCTGACCCCAACCAACCAAAGGGACATCCCATACCATATAATATAATACTCTGCAATAAAATCTGGGGTGAAGAAGGAGGAAGGAGGGGGGTGTCTGTGTGTGTGTGTGTGTGTGTGTGTGTGTGCATTCAGAGTTACGGTGTTTGTCTTCCCAAATAACCACTATGGGAAGTGGTCCTGCTTTCCTGGAAATGGCTAAACACCTGCTTGCCAGTGAGAAGCAGTGAGCAAGTTCCTTATTTTGCTTTGCTGAGTGTACAGTTTTTGTCTTCCCTTGTCGGTATTAAACCAACTTTATCTCAACACACTTTTGCCCTTTCAATTCACTCCCCTGTTCCACTGCAAGTGAGCAGCTGAGTGGGGCTGAGCTGCCCACAGAGGTTAAACCACAACATTCTCTTTTACTTCAAGAGCTATGAAACAAGAAAAACGATACTGGCTTTCAATCTTAAGACCTCAAAACTCATTTGAGATACATGCAAGTGGCTTTACTACCTGACAACATTTTTCCTTCAGTACTGTTACAAAGAGCAGCTGCATCACATGGCTAGGCATATGTGGAAAACTGAAATGTTCACATGCCAACTGTCCTCCCATTAAGGAAAACAGAACAAGTAGTTTCATGAGGTGCATGCCACATCTGGCCAAAGTGAAGGCAACAATGCTATAGAACCTCTGAAGAGAGAGGTGAACAGGAACCAATATATCCGCACTGTATACCTTACTGTTTTGTGTAGCTTCCAGTTTTGCTACATGAAATTTTCTTTCCTAGGCATTTCCCCCACAGTTTAAACCATGATAATATTCTCAGTGGCCAAACTCAAAATAGACATTATGTGCCTCACTGATAAATGGCAGAGTTCAGAGAACTGATAAATAAATTGTGTTTTACTACAGCTATAAATGGGAACACTTATAAGCTATTCTCGCCTCCAACACCTTTAACTGGCATAAAACAACTTTGGCTATCTGTTTAAAAAAAATGCGTACCAGTAAAAGACCATTCATTTTGGCAAATGTACATTTCTGGAAATGGGCCTATCAAGGTCTACTGATTAGTAACTTTGAAGTTATGTATAAAGCAAAGTTTTGCCAGTGCTCTCTGTAGTTATCAGTTCCACAGTGGAAGTCTCCTCTGGTACAGACAGCATTACCAACTGCACTCCACAAAATAAATTGTGAACAAGAGAAAAAAAAAGTATTTTAGACTATTTTAGCTTTTGTTTGCCCCAGATCTTGACAGAGTTTACACAAGTTATGTTCTGGTCCTCCACAGTTACAGTTAGCACAAGCACAGTCATCTGCCTTGATATATTCTGACTTTAGAGCTTAGTTATTTTTTAGCTTTAGCACTACTAGCAGGATCCCAGTGTTTTTCGTAACAGAGATCATGGAAGAGTCACCTCTTATTACAAGCTGAAGAAATACAGAGTGTAGTAGCCACTTTTAGAATCTAAATTATGTCAAACCAGTTTGTAAATGGAGTCCAGACTTGCTGACACTGTATCTAGACAGATCTCTAGACACTAACTCACAGAAAGAAAAGCACAGAAAAGTGGCTAGATGGTTCTTTTCTAGTGCTTAGAACAGCATTGTCCCACAGCAAACTGACTGTGCACAACCTTCAGTATATAAAATACTCACACAAACAACACACTAGTATAATGACTGCTGATACTAATGTGGACCTTGTATCTCCAGTTTAGCCGCTAATCCAGATAGCCATTAATAGCAGAGTATATATGGATGTACCCACACTAAAAGGATAAACCTACTTATGGAATAGATTATAGCAAATTAGCCTTTAAGCAAACATTGATTTAGCCTTTAAGCAAACATTGGATAAAGCTGAAAGAGGTTGTTCAATCATTACAGAGCTTCTTACAAAAGTATTTTCTTTCACAGGTTTTAATATGTTTATTTAAAAAAAAAAACCACCATAAGTACTCTCGTCAGTTTACATTATCATATCTGATCTTAATCATGTTAGTTCTGTTCCATGTCCAGCATGAAGAGAGAGCCAAGCCAGAAAAGTCAAAGCAGAACTAATTTACTGAAATGTAACCAACAGAAAAGATCAGAAAAGATTACGTCTGTAGCTATTCTGTGTTTATTTTCTAATTCATAACTTAAAGCTGTCAAGAGAAATGAAGTTACACTGCTTTTACATTCTTTAACTTTTTATTATATATTCTGAGATTTGCTAATACATGTTATACATTGTCAGTGCACTGTTGAACTTGGATACAGATGGAAAAACATGCAAAGCTTACACATCAATTATTAATCCACTAAAACAGATTTTATAACCCGTAAGTACCCTATAAAACACGTATTATCATACAGAAAGTCATGTATCATCTCATTGGTATCTACCATAGCATTTACGTATTTGAGAAAAAGCCACTTTGCCACTTTTTACACTAATCCCACTATAAAATTACTATGTACTCAATATACACATTTGATCAAGTGTTTATTTTATATTCCAGAACACTAAAGGATGTGTTGGGTAAATACATCTATTTAATCTCTTGGACTCTAACTCAAATTCTGCTTTGGTCACAAATCTAAAAGAGTCTAATGATCTCACCCTTGTGTCTACAAGGGATGCTTGTGCCCATTACAAAACCCCTACACAATCTGACTGTCTCTTCTCAAAAGAAGAGTAAGACATGAATAGCAGGAAGTGTGTCAGCCAGGAATGAGATAGTGACAGAGTGAAGATATTAAGACCAACTCCAGCCAACAATACAAATGTCATTTTCAAAAGCATAAAGCTTGTCTGCAAAAGGATTATAAATAATGCAAAGAATAAAGGAGCAACTTTTGTCTAAACATTTGAACAAAGCCAAGAAAATGTTGTTACGTTAAAGACACATTTTCTTGCACAATGTTTTGAAGTTTTACCTTATCACTCAAACACTAGCAAAAGGGTATATAAACATAAACAATACCAACGGGATTGATTCTATGAAGGATGCCAACATCTGCATGCATCAGTTCAAAAAGTCCTAATGATAGAAAATAGTTTCAGCCCTGTAATGTGATCATGGCAGGGAGAGTTCACCTGAGCCATAAACAATTAAAAGCTTCCTTCCCAGCTAAAGTCAAATGCCAGAGCCTCCAAAGCTGTTATATACACAGATCCTTCACAACAGTTCCCTAGTCCATGTCTTTTTTTAAACAGAAACAATCCACTAATCCAACACAGGAAGAAGAGAGAAAACAGTTTGCAAGAAATTATTCCCCTCTTCTCCCAAATCAACATACTTTAAGAAAAAGGCTTTAAGAAGAGTCTCTTCTTCTACAAAGACCATTTTTATAGATGTTTCCCTAAATACACTGCCTGAGTCAACACAATCTCCAGAATATATGGCTTCAAAATTTTGAAAATTGAAAAATCTTTCCTATTACATCTTTCTGGTTAAAGAATGTTAATCCAGTTGAAGATAAACACTAGACAGCTCACATGCCTTCAACATGTACATACTCATTTAGAAATCTCCACTGGAAAATTAATCACTGGCAACTTCATTAAAGAACTCTAAAGAAATTCCCAAAAATCTATGCTTGGTCTACTCTGCAAAGCAATATGGTTTGGGCAGGCTATAATTCTACCAGTTCATTACTAAATATTTTCTCTCATAGCAAGATTTTAGGAACTATCATAATATTTTGCTCAGCACATAAACAACGTGTGCCAATTTTCACTTGCAGACTCCATATTTTCAGAAATTCTGATTGACAAAGAATTCATGCCTGCCTTCCCTTACATTTCTATATATATCTAGAAGAGATAGCTAGTAAATTTAAACAAAGAGTCCACTTCAGAAGGGAGAAAATACAGCTATTTCTATATATACATGTAGATCCCTGAGTATTTCTTTCAAAAAGGTCCCAAGATACCTTGGGAAAACTTGGACTAATACATACAGGATTGAGTGATTTAGTATGAAGAGCAAAGGAAAACAAGAAAGTCTATCTGCTGAACTGTACAGGTTAAATGACAAACTAAAAAGCAAAAAATCCAGTTGCTGATAAAAGAACTTTCTTCCAACACAGGTAGCTTTACGCCCTGATTATACAGCTTTTCTATCAACAGAATTTTATCTTGGCAGCAATCCTATAACCGAGATTTAGATACTGAACAGCTTCCTGAGACTACTTCATTAAATGGCAGAATGGCAAGTGCAGAAATGGGTGAAAACGGAGCTTGCTTTCTTACATGCCCTTAAATGGACGTGAGGGAAGGATGAAAAGTTCCCTGGACCCAGAGTTGTCATGCCCCCCTCCCAGCTCCACTCCTGAGCTCTCAGAAGGAAACAGAACTACAAGTATAGCAGATTAAACCAACAGCAGTAATTACTAGGTGATTAGAGCAACACAACAAATACACAGATGCTTCAAGGAGGCATGATGAGCTCCATTCCACAAAACATGTTGAAAGCAATAATATTTCTTAAGACGGTTCTTATGGACCTGGTAAGACTAAAAGTGGCTATTATCCTCTTCTGCCCCAATCACCAGGCAAAACATTTTTATTCACAGAAGTATTTTTACTTTCAAGCTGTTTTGCTAAAATTTTCTACCCATCAGTTTCTTGCACAACTGCTGGTCACAGCATATGATCCTTCTTTCCAGTACTAGCCAGTAGGATGCAAGTCTACTATCCCAGACACAAAAGCTGAAGCTTTTCTTCTCTCTTCCTATCTGTAGGAGCCTTACAAGTTTAGTAACACTTTACTGTGCTTCAGCAGAAGCTCCTCAGTATTATGCAAGATTAAAAAAAACCTGTAAATGTTTTTACAAAGCTTTGTTTTTGTTAAACTTGAAACCAACAAAAATTATGATAGGATATTTCAGACGCCTGGGGGGGAGGAGGGAAAGCACAATAAAAACTAAGAAGTGACAAGCTCCCTATCACAATAAAAATGCTAGTTTTACTTTACAAGATACAAGCGGCGGTCTTGGACAGAAACGTTTCACAATAGCAGGACTGAGTCTTGTTCTCTAACGTTCTCCCCCTTAAAAGCTTACTTTAAGAAATCTTGTGCAGCTGTAGTACAGTCATAGATAAGAAGTAAGAAAAAACATGACTCTTTTAACCACATCTTTTAGATTGGCAATCATTCATGATGCTCATACTTACCACCTCCCTCTCCCAGAAAATAAACCCTCTTTCACATGAGACTGACGTTTCTTTTCCTGACTCTTATTTCCATGAAAGGATCTGACAGAGTTCCCTAATATTCCTCTGAGTTTGGTCTACAATCTAGCAGATTACTGCAAAGTAAATTCTTATTCAAGCAAATTCAAACTATATTAGAGATCTCTTTCTCTGAGGATTCTCCTCCTTCCAACAGCTTTTTTATCCCCAAGTGCTATTCAAAACTGCTTGAGCCAGTTCTATTAAGAAGTTCTTCTCGGTACAAATTCTTCTGGTAACTCAGATTCCCTGTAATCCTATGCTGAATGGGCAATTCCTATTCTGAAGGAATTATAAGCACATGTACTCTTTTGCCTAAAATAAATTTCTACTGTCGAATAAAAGCTTTATCTTATCCTTTCAAAACTGCCTGCAGACACTTCTACAGTAAAGGAATTCCTGTTGATAGCCTTCCACTATCAGTTACTGCGTAAATAGAATTACTTTACATTTCAAAAAACAGGCTTGCTATTACTAATACTTCTCTATATATCACTTCATCATGAATCGAGAAAACTCTGTTTGTCAAAGAAATTACCTATTTAATTGCATGGTTT
>JAOXNO010000020.1:25017282-25046122 GCA_028565335.1 Limnodromus scolopaceus
TCATCAAAATGTTTTCTCTTGCTGATCTAATATCATGCGATTAAAATGATTTATTGGCTTTTTATTTCTTGTAACAGTTGCATTTTCAAGAAGAAAGTGAAGCCTAGTAATGGTTTGTTGTTTAAGCTCTAGTCATATGAGTAGTTCTCTATTTCATTTTTTAGAGAAGCCCTTAGCAACTTTTGTTTGCTGCAGAACACTGAAGGACTTGTAAATATTACATGGTTCTTAGTCATTCTTGAAAGCTAGTGCAGACCACTTCAGGATACCAGATGGATGTAACATTATTTTAAAGACATGGATCTACTTAGTGCACTGGATTTGTCTGGTTTTGTGAGAGGACAGTGCTTAGGTGGAGAAGTATTTGTTTTCAGTCTGAGAAAACTGCTTCGTAGCAAAGCAGTCAAGTGCAAATAAGAAGCAGCAAGTATATATTCTGAATTGTGAGGCTTTAGCTGATTGTATCATAGATTCCATTAAGCACTTGTTCTGTGTAAGATGAAAAAGTAAAATAACACTTTAGTAAAGATCCTAGCACTTACTAACAAATAAGTGAAGTTTAACTTATGCCTTTATGGTGAAGACATCTCAGAAACCAATTGTCAATCTATCTTTTTCCATTTCATTCAGGTTCTTAAGCCACTAGATGTGAAAACCAAATTCTACAATGCTGAGGTAAGTGAGAGCTGTGTGTATTTTGGTTTTTTTTGGTGTGCTGGGCTTATTACTTCACATTAAGCTGTTAGATTAAATTTGAAGAGCTCTTAACCACACACATTTGTGAGAAAAATGATCAGTTCTAAAGGGAAAAAATAGGTGGGGGCTTATATAATTTCATGTAAAAATAGATATTCTTTTGATGAAGGGGGAAAGGGCTGGTAACTAAGGCAGACATGTGAGGACCTTCGTGCAATTGACCAGCAATTTTGTATATTTTTCACTTTCCCCTGAACTCAAATGTTTCCAGTTATTGCTTGTATATTTAGGTTGATAGATTGCTTACTGTAAGGGAGATTAATTGTCCACAAAATGGATAATAATTTACCAGATTGGGAAATTTAAATTATTGAACAGAGAGATTTCCCCAAGGTAAACACAACTCCTCTGTTCAATAATTTAATGTTTAGGTTTGTGGCAGTTATACACAGTGCTCCAAAACTGATGACCTTATATATGCCTTGTGTATTTATTTGGACATACCTGGGCATCTGTCTTTTGTCTATTTATGGGAAGAGTTTTAACTGAAGGTGACAAAGATAGTGGAAACTCTTAGAGATTACATACAGCATTCCCTGTGGATATATGTATTATATTTATCTGTTGTAGGGTATAAACTTCCACAATAACGCATGACATAGGAAGTTGAGACACTTGTTTCCATCATTATCACTTAACTGCTTTGTGATACTGAGGAAGTAGCTTAATTTTGTGACTATCATATTCTGCATTGTTTGTATGAAGTTCACACTGATACTTGCAAAGTACTTTAAGAGCGTCCATTATGAGTGTTAAACTTGTTCCATAATCCCTGAAATACGGCCAGCTATTACACTGCTAGTCATTTAATCAAAAACCTTCATCAATATTCTTAAACAGTTTGTTTGAAATAGTTTAAAAGATAAGAGTGAAGTTGTTGGCATTTTATGTTGCAGTGAATAGTACATGGGAGGAAAAAAAAAAAACAGTGTCAGTGAGAGGAAAAGAAAATGTATGGAATTTTGGCAATTTGAGAAATAGCTTGTGTTAAACTAAGTAGAAAATACTTTGCTATCCTCTTTTTTCTTAATTAAGCAGATATCTGCTATGAATTTGCATGTAGAAAGCAGAGTCTTCAGATGTATTTTTCTAAATATTTATCTCCATCATAGTCGCAGCTGGGGTTCATCACGCAAGATAATGGCTAGAGAGGTGTGAAAGGTATATTTGTTCCCCTTCCTGAGAGTGTCAATAGAGAAAATAGAAAACAGAAATAACAGATAAGAATTTCTGCTCTACAAATGAGTATTCCAGGTGGAAAGATCTGTCTTGTTTAGAGTTGTGCAGGAAATTTTCCATAAAGATTTTTCCTCTGCTGTGAATGAACAACATGTAAATTAGGAGACATATAATATATAGAGTGTAATTTATGTAGAGGGAGAATGAGGCAAGGCATAGGTCGTAAGTGATTTAAATATCATAGTACAGAGGAAAAGAGAAAAACTTTTCCCTAAAAATGTCTTGGTACATCTATCTTGGCCACAGGCTTCAGTCCTTAGGTTGACCACATGTGAGATACCTGAGTAGGGTCAGAACATAAGCACGTAGTCGAGTGCTTTATAGAACTGGTGTTATCTGTATATGGGAATGTCTGGAAATGCCTTCTGCTATGATTTAAGAACAAAAATAATCCTAAGACACTAGATAATTCCTCTGGGAACAAAATAAGCCTCCATTTTGTGTGTGTATTATGTAATTGATTCAGGTAGAAAATATCTGTTAGGGGAAAGAGGGACAGATACCTTAAATTAAATGTTGCCATCTCTCTATGTGTAAATTTTGGGTTTTGCTGAAACGCTTCATACTGCATGGAAATAAAAACCTCTTCAAGGTAAATTCTGGGCAAACTTCTGACATGGGTCAAAAGTGTTCTTTTCTTACAAAATTGTTTTAGATAAGGGACTTCATAAAGTCCATTCCTCAGTTAACCACCAATTCCTCATGATAAAGATCTATGAGAAGCTTTGGTGTCTGAGCTGGTATTTGTGGGATTTTGTGTTTGGCTTTTTCCTCCCTGTAAAGGTTTTAAAAGGCTGCTTTGATGCCTTTTGTTCTCCCTGTTCAGGAATTTATGCAACTGTCATTTCCATAGTTATCCATATGATTGACTGAAAAAAATTCCTTTAAGATTTTGGATGATATTAACAGAGCAGTTTTCATTTGTCTGGCAAACTGATGTAGTACCATTCATATTTCAATTCTGAAAGTAAATTCTGAATTCTAAAGTGCTGCTATGTGTTGTGACCACAGAAGATGAAATTTTAAAACATAGAAATAAGTCTTTGGTTAGATGTTGTATGTGATATTATGCCGCTGTCAAAGCACCAAGACCTTCATCCTGAATATTAAGAAAGACTGTTACCCTTGGGA
Source organism: Limnodromus scolopaceus (assembly GCA_028565335.1). NCBI lineage: Eukaryota > Metazoa > Chordata > Aves > Charadriiformes > Scolopacidae > Limnodromus > Limnodromus scolopaceus. The sequence goes on from JAOXNO010000020.1 coordinate 25,020,409, forward strand.
GCAGGGAAGAAAAAAATTGGTATGTGTCGGTTAAGTAAAGGTATTAAAGGTTGACTAACCAGTTAAACTGTTACCGTTAATATTACAGATGTGATGTTACCTATTCATAAAGTCTGTCACTAAAATTATTTTCTACTAAAATTTTAATCCATAATTTAATTTTTTTCTAAGGCAAGGAATGATGCTGAATCTTAATTCTCTTGCTTGTTGCTCGTATTGCAGTAGCATCCAAATCAAGTTGATCACTGAAATTCGTGCATAGAACGCATGCCCTGTCGCCCTAACCTGCTACAACCCTGAGATTGAATTACCTGCCCCAGCCTATAGAAAGTCTCTCACTGACTTTGGCGTGCCTTGGAAAAGGCACTGTAAAAGGTTCTGTTCCTGCAAACATGCATAGGGAGACAAATATGCAGACACTTAAGAAAGCAAAGTTTGCAATTTAAATTGGGTTTTTGGAATGATGGATATTCAAAGAAGAGTTTTTCCTGATTATGTTATGCCGAATTTTGCTATAAGCTGCAGTATTGTAGCTTTGCTAGAACACATTCCCACATTATTTTTGAGAACTTCTGTATGTGGATACTTCAAATTATCTGTAAAATAACATGAACTGGTTTTCCATTTCATATACAACCCATTGCATGGATTTAAATTCAGTACAAACTTTAAACTTGCTCAAAAACTAATTCTCTTTTTGGGTCAGTTTGTTCTACCATATCTTACCTGTGATTTGTGTGCCTAAGGCTCTACTTTGGATTGGTTCTGAAGCAAAGCTAGTAAACTATGTAACCATACTAGCTGTAACTTATTAGAAACGTAGTTGTCATCTTTGTTTGCATCCATTTTTATTTACGTTTCTGTCTTACTAATGCTATCTTGTTTAGATGGTGCAAAAAAATGCAGAAATGCATTTTGTTTGAGAGTTAGCCTCCTTTTTCTTTAACATTTAACTCTAATTTCTCTAATGTGTTCTTTTTTTATTTTCCCATTAGAGTGACCTCAGTTCTGTGGTAATTTTTATTTATTTTTTTATAAATATGTATGCTTTTTTAATTGCCTATCTGCCTCTGTGCTTGTTAACATTCTTTTAAAAACATAATGGAAAAGCAATGTTTGTTCTGCATATCATGAACTGACGTTTTCTCATCTTTACATGTGCAGCTGATCATTTAAATGGTTAGCTCTTTCTTTAATACCCATTGTTGAAACTAAAAGTTGATTATTAGAGACTCTTGCTGGTGGAGGTCCTCCTATAAAACACCTCATCAGAATTTGACTAGATTAATTATTTGAAAACGGGAGTTAATCCCTTCTAAAATGTTCCTGCTTTTGACCCATAGAAATGTAGGTTTTACTACAGCACTGCTTGTGTAAGCTGTGACACAACTTTTCACATCTGGTTGGTGGAGACAGTGGGTTTGAGGAGAGAGCAGCAGTGGATGTTCTTCCTTCCTTTCGCTAGCTGGAACTGTGCTTTACAACCTTTAACTGCATGTAACAGTTGATGAGTTAGTATGGTACTTCTGCAGTCTGATTTCACTTTTAAAGTGTGCCTTGTATTAAAATAAACTGCATTCTTCTGAAGTATTTAAGGGTTTTTACTCTTTTTAAAAAACTTGATGCTAAATCAATTTAGGAATAACACAAAACTAATTTGCTTTTTCATTATGCTGCTTGTTTTTTCTTTTCCCTCTCAAATTAGCTTTTTCTAAATTTCTGCCTATGGTTGCTGCATTGAAAACAAAATTTGGGTAAATGGACACTTTGAGCAATGGATTTATGGGATATAAATGGTGTCAATTTAAGTGACAGTCAGGTGGTAGTAGTAATGATTACTGAGAGCCATGGCTTAGTTGCGGTTATTCCCAGCACCTTCTCCAAGTGTGAGGTTTGTCCGTAACCCATGGCGCTTGCACAGTTTTCATTACTCTCTCTCTATATATATGCTATCAACTGTTTTGTGTTTAACCTGTTTACAAGGTACAACAAATAGTTCCAGTACCATTCTGTATTTCTTCTTCTAACAGAAAGCCTTTTGAGACTAAAAATATTTGGACTATTTTGTCCCACTTTTATTTTGTAATTTACAAGCAGGACTCCATTATGTATAATGAAATAACTTATTTACTCTGATTAAAAAGAAACCGTAAGCTTCCTTCCACCCTCCCCATAAAAATACTTTCTTTTTTTTTTTAATTTATCATAACAAAATACCTAAACTGCTTCATAATAAATTTTTAGGAAAGAATATTTCAGTTGGAAGGGATCTACAATGATCATCTAGTCCAACTGCCCGAATGAGTCTCCTGTAAATGCAGATTTGGTAGAACCTCTCCTTTTTTTTTTTTTAATTGACACTTCTTTGGCTTTGTTTTTCAGTCTTCCAGGGGCTTATGTGTCTCGTAGGCTGAGCCTTCTGTAATTACTCTATCCTGAGGTTTTAGAGTTGCAAAGTGACTTCACTGGTTTGCAATGCCAAAGAAGCAGTGAGGCAAACACATCTCTAGTTCAGTGGTTTTTTTCAGCTTCTGAAGTTTAACGGTCTGTAGTTTTCATTCATGTACTAGAATTGGTCCTTATATGCCATCTTCAGGCATAAGCTTCATTTAACAGATATGTCTTACAGGATGTCTTGAAGGTAGAGCACCAGTTAAATTGGTGGATGCATATAATACTGGTAACCATTGGCATGATGCAGCTGAGTGAGAAGAGAGGCTGTTTTTTTCTTTTCAGCCAGTACATCAGTGTTTCATAGTAATAATAAATTCCCCGAGCATGTACCTGAACTGTTTTACTTCAGTTAAAGAAAAACACGTACACTTATTTTAATTTTTTTATAGAGCTTGATGCACTAGTAATCTGGCATGGCATGTCGTTGTGCACTGCAATTCCTTACCATTTATTCTATTTTTTTCTTTTTTTAATAACTTGGATTCGAACTTGAGTTGCTATTAAGTTGATGAAAGTCTTGGGAAGTGGTGATCTAATGCATTACAAATAAGCAATAGCTAGAACATAGAGAAATTATCCCACATCCATTGTTTGGCAAGATACCTGTTGACTAACACTTTTGCTCCTGTTGTTACTGGGATTAAGGTTTTTTCTTGCATTAATTAATTTGATTTGCAGGCATGAACTAAACACATGTGACTTATTTTTTTTTTTTTAACAATAGGACTCTACTCATTTTAATAACATTAATCACATTTTCAATAACTTTCCCTTGTTTTTTTTTTCAGACAGATGAAGTGTTTCTGGAAGCTCAGATTCAGAATATCACAACTTCTCCAATGTTTATGGAGAAGGTTTCTTTAGAGCCATCTATGATGTACAATGTTGCAGAACTGAACACAGTTGACACAGCAGGGGAAAGGTATGTTAAGATTCAGGATGTTTGACTTGACTTCATGAGATAAAATCATTACTCAGCAAGTTGTCTGTAATGGAAAGACTGTGCTTTGATTAAAAATACCACATTCCCGTTACGTATTCAGCTAGAAAAGCTGTTACAGTTTTCTTTTTATAGAAACTATTCTTAAAACTTTGTCATTCTACCTAGTGGAGAAATCCCTAGCTTAATCCTCAGATATTTGGTAAGATGGATGACCTGATAACATGAAAACATACTACTTCTTCAGTATCTCCTATGTAAAATTTAGCCCCAATCTGATTCTGACTTGATCTATGTATACACAATTAGGCTTACAGGACCTATCTGACTTGTCCTTGCTTCCTTCTGGTAGGCTGGTAACTGTTTTCAGTTGTTCTAATAAAATCTAGCAAGGCAGCAGTCAAGGTGAATCAGTGGAACACCCTCAAGGATCTTAGAATATAAAAATTTGTCATGCTGAAATAAATTAAATGTCACTTAGTGTCAATTAGTAGAACACCAAATACAAGAAGAATTCTCTACTGTGTTCAGTGAACTGTTGTGGATACAAAAGCTTGTGATATATGGGTAGAAGTTAAATTCAGCTGTTTGTGCTTTGCAGTTCCTTGGGTTTTTGGAGGAGGTGATGTTTGGGTGCTTCTGCAGTGGGTGCCGAAGTGAAAATTGTGTCTTCTCCTTGCCTGTCAAAGGGTTCACCTGCAGTGTAGAGGAGCGTTGTTCTTATGAAGTGTTTGCATCTGCTGTAATGGTTCTTGTCCTGAATGGGGATCTTAAGCTTGTGACACTGAGATTTACTGAAGGGAACCAAATAGCAGAAGTAAAATTACCATCATTGTTTAAATGCTAAGATGCCAGATAATAAATTATAATGTAACAAAGTGGATTTTCACCTCAGTTCTCTCTGGCTCAGGTGAATAATTTTTTTCCCTGTAGTCCTTGCTACTACATAAATTCTAGAATTGTATTCTGTTGTGAAAACACAAAAAAAATCTCTGTTTTGCCATGAATAAAATACATACACACAGTAAGACTGGTGAAGGATGGGAAAAAAGGTTGTGTTCTTAAGTCTTCTTAAAAATAACTGTTTAAGACCCAATGTTTTTTTCTTTTAGTGAGTCTACTTTTGGCTCAAGGACTTATTTACAACCCATGGATACACGTCAATACTTATATTGCCTAAAACCAAAACAAGAATTTGCAGAGAAAGCTGGAGTAATAAAAGGTGTAACAGTGATTGGTAAACTAGACATTGTATGGAAAACTAATCTGGGTGAACGAGGAAGGCTGCAAACTAGCCAACTTCAAAGAATGGTAAGTTTTACTTAAGCATCAGTTTAACTTAGCATCCATTTTTAAGGTAAGTCAATGAGCAATATAGTAGTGACTTGAAGGAAAAGTTCAAGCTGTTTACTTTCTGGACCTCATTCTGAATTCACGTGTTTCTGTATGTATTTGAAAAAGTTATTTCATACATTTGGTCAGTGAAGTGTGTAAAAAAAACCACTATTCCAAGGGACTGTAGCTGGAAAAATGCATTCTTGTTCCTTTTGCTTGTGTGAATGGCAACATTATTTGTTTTGTTGAGGATTTATTTTCTGACACGTAACATGCCTCCGTCTTTTTCACAGTACTGAACAACATAACTTAATGAATTATGCACTTGAATTGCCAGAATCAAGTAACCTCTGCACAAAATACATTGGTTAGAATAAAATTAACTTCTTGGATGCCATTTGGCAACAAACTGAAAAGCACTGATCAAAGAACTCCTTTAAGTATACTGTTGACATAGAAGTCTGCTCTCCAATTCATAGATGCTTTAGCTTCAAGTAGTAATTTTTATGTATCAGATAATACTGTTTATATTTCATGTCCATGATTTTGATTGAAAATCTATTCTATTCTGATTGATTTAAAAATCATTTGTGAATTTTAAGTTGTAATTACTGGCTTGCTTAAGTTAGCTGCACAGGCTGTCTACTCCAATGCCTAAACCTGTCTTGCATCTTTTGAATTGAGGATGGTGTAATATGGGAGAGAAGTAAAAAAACTTTGACAATTGAGTCTTAGTCTGAGTTTACAAAGCCTGTAATTGGGTTTCTGCCTCTATCTCTCCCCCTGCCCCATCTTCTAGTAAATCGAACAATAATCTAGGGAAAATACATTGACTTGGAACTAGGCAAGCAAACTTGGATCCTGGAAATTCACAGCTAAGTCACTAAAACTTCTATTTGTTTTTTAATTGTGGTGTTCATTATCTGTATAAACCCATCAGATTAGAAACTGCCCTTTTTTTCCTAAACTTAGTTAATCCTATTACTTTGCAAATTTTTGCTTGTTTTTTAAGTAATAAACTGTCCCACTTTCAACTGATCTTTCCTATAATTTCTTTGAAGACCTTTTTTTCCCTTCCCTGAATCAGTATTTTCTCACTCTTCATCCCTTGTTGAACCTTTCAGAATTGCCCTTGAAACAGTGGTGATTAATACGCCTCCATACTCCAGGATTAGTTTTAGTCATCCATCATTGTTTTGTGCTAGTGATTAACAGAGAAACATGAGTTATTTTGTATACCTCGAACAACATTTGTCTTTGGAAAAGCAGCAAACAGTTTTTGGTTTTTTTCCCCTTTGAGCTGCAGCGCAACTCTCTCTCATTTTCTCCTCATCCTTTAAGTGCTATCAGATTATTTCATTTCTAGGCTCCTTTCACTTTCCATCATTTTCCTTCTAATCCATTGAACTGTTTCCCCCATAGGCCCTGAATTTTATGTGTCCTGTGCCCCTTTGTCACTGTTTTGGTTCTGATCAGGAATGCACTTTTGAAACAAGTATCCTGGATCACTCCCATATACCGTAATTTGTGGAGTTTTTGTGGGGTTTTGTGGAGTGATCTGGGAATTTGTAACTATATTCTTTTTTGTGACATTAAACCAGACAGATACATGTCCACAGTATGCCAAGGGTGCTCCACCGGCTCATGGGTGTTCAATCCAGGACTAGAATAGAACCAGTCCAAAGTTACGCAATGTTATTCTTGAATAGCACAAGCAAGGAATTTTCTAGTTGATTCCATGCTCTGAGCAATTCTCATTTTTGGACGAGAAGTGTGTTGCTCCTTGAGATGTTACTGCAAGGAAGCCCTTTACCTCTAGGCACCTGTTCTTGCAGGTATCTCATTGTTAAGGCCAACAGGTATGTACTGATTTAGGTCTTCTTATCTGCTCTTATACTGTCTTTGATTTGGTCAATTGCTGCTAAGTTTATTATATGAAATACTGCTTCTATTGTCGGTTTGATTATTTTTTTTTCCTTAACATATCTCTCTTAAAAGAAGAGCCTAATGTTACTCAAATTCCCCATTGTTTAGGGAACTGGGTATCATTTTTCCAGTAGAGTCCTTCTAGTTACCTAATACAACTGAAAATACGTGCATTTTTCCACTGCTGGATAATTACTTCTCTTCAAAGGTTTGAAGCTTTTTTATGTTGCTCAACTGGTCTGAAGTCTCCATTGGTTTGGCATCCCTTTCCTCACTCTAATGTCCAATTTAATATGCTTTCTAAAATGTCATCTGTCTTGGGGCTGTAATGAACTGTATATGAGTAAAACCTGCACCCAACCTGTCAGTTAACTGGCTTTCTGGACCTCTTCAGGAATATCTTTTAATCAAACTGGAAATGTAACTTACTGCAGCATCCTTCTATCAGCAGAATTGGAATGTGTCACAACTAAGTGTTGTCAGGCAGGACAAATTTTCCCCTTGTTTTCTCCTTACGGTCTGTCATTTGTAGGGATTGAAAATTGAAAGATTTTTATCTGCATGTTATTATCTTGAATAAGCCCTGGTTGTTAGTAACTAGGATATTTATCATAGGTTTGTTAGTAGACCATATGAAATGTGTTTGGCTCTTGGCAGAATTGGATAGTTGGCAAATATTCGTATCATGTGCCTTTCTAACTGGTGGCAATTGATTATTTTGGCAGACGTTTGGAGGACTGAAATGGCAAGGAGAATGAACAATCTCTTATTTCTTAGGATGTGGAATAGTGGTGGGTTTATGCAGGAAACCTATACTTATGTTGTCCATAGTACATCTGTTATCTGCCTAATAGTGCAGTCTTAGACTAAAGCTGATCTTTTTAGGAACTGTATATGGGTATTTAAACTTTATGGATGTGAACTATCTGAAAAACCTAGTAATAAAGATCATCGTTGTCTACTGAATTGTTAAACCTATCAAGGTGGTGGTCATCAGTAGAGAATGGAGCACTACTTTTGGGTACAAATCAAAAACAAAAAGAGTCAATCTTGTTTCTTAAAATTCCTCTTATTCCAAGCTTATTGCAGTAAATGAAAACTTGAGTAGTAAAAAATTGAGGTTTACTATGCAGCATCTGAGAATATACGTTCTTGTACCTTCTCAGGCTCCTGGATATGGCGATGTAAGGCTTTCTTTGGAGACCATACCAGACACAGTGAATTTGGAAGAACCTTTTGACATTACATGTAAAGTAACAAATTGCAGGTAATGATGTCATGTGATTCTTGTGCTTTTTCCTGAGTGGGTAAGTTGCAGCTGTTTTTGTTTCATTTTTCAATGCTTTCTCCTGAAACAATGCAAATGTGGTCTTTACTATGAGTAAAGAAACTACTTGAAATACATCTTTTGGAATACAGTGTGTTTAAAAATATCAAAGAAACAAAAAACTTCCATTGTGATCTGCTAATACTATTTGAACTAGGGAGACTGCCAAAAATCTGTAGTGGAATTCCATGGAACTGGCTGCAATACTATTTAAGATTGCACCCCATACTTAAATCACAAGGATGCTCATGTTGGACAAAGCTATATGCAACTGAATTACTGCGCTTCACAGTAAATCTTGCTTGCTGCCTTATAATTATTTATAAATGCTTGCTTAATAGTAAGCTGAATAACAAAGTAATCAAGCTTTTACATGTCGGCAGTCCTTGAATGTTAAAAAGAAAGCCCACAGATTTATTCTTCTTTTTCAATTTCCTCTAGCAGTGAAAGGACTATGGATCTGGTCTTAGAAATGTGCAATACTAATTCCATCCACTGGTGTGGAGTTTCAGGAAGGCAACTTGGAAAGCTGCACCCAAGTTCATCCCTCCATCTTGCACTTACATTGTTGTCTTCGGTGCAGGGATTGCAAGTAAGTCTTCATAGCACAGTTTTGTTATTAAATAGCTGTTTTATAAGCTTAGTAATTCGTCCTAATAACAACTTTTATAAATATTTTCTCTTTCTAGAGTGTCTCTGGCTTAAGACTTACAGACACATTTTTGAAGAGAACGTATGAGTATGATGATATTGCACAAGTCTGTGTAGTTTCTTCAGAAGTCAAACAAAGCTGAAGAAAAAATTCTGCATTTCTGCTGGGCTTTTTTTTTGGTTTTTTTTTGGACCAACTTCTTGATGTTTTTGCAGCTGAATCGTATACACATCACGTACACATTGTGTACAAACAAAACCAACCCACCCTATATCTGTAAATGTAACTGTGCTTATTTAATTTTTCTGATCATTTTTTGAATGTTTAAAAATCTTTAAGATGTGCATATGCATTTTATCTCCTGAAAATAAAGCTTTTGAAAGGTGTAGCTCTAGCAAATTATATTGCATTAACAGCACCTTGGGGCAGGGCATGAGGTTGATGTGAAACAGTAGCACTTTGTACTTATTTTTGTAATTTAATTTTTTTTTTAAATATTTAAACAGTTTTTAAATTCTCTTTCTGACAGAACTGCTTCAGTTTGAAGGAACTGGCCTCTTACAGACAAGTTCCTGGAATCCAAACCCCTAAAAGAAACACTTTGGTGTAGCTAGCCTGGCAGTGCGTTTGCATGGTAGATGCACAGCCACTAGAACTAGAGGCTGGTAAGGCATGAGCTGAGGGAGTGCAGCTGGCACTGCTGAGGTGCCAGCAGCTATAGAAAGCAGAGTCTTGGCCAAAGAACATGCTGGTTTTGTCTTGGTCTTTGGAAAGGAGTAATACCACAGATCTGTCCCAGTTTTGTGCAGAGCTGTGCGTCCCTGCAACACAGGGGGAATGCTGTGAACAGCCATGTTACTTCCTAATTACCAGGGAACCGAAAAATAAAATAGCAGAACTCAGGCATTTTTTATAGTTAAACTGAGGCAGTGCAAATATTCTTCCCCAAGAGGCATTTAAGTAGTTTTTTTAGGAAAATAAGGGAGAAAAACCGTGAATGGCTGCCCTGGATCAGGTTCTCCAAAGCGTATGCAGGAAGGAATTCAGGACTTGGTCGAGCACTGGAATGTACTTTTCCCTCGCTTTGTTCTGCTAAAAGATGTAAATATTTTTGGCTGAAATATCTAAGGTGACCTTTTAATAATGACCTAAGGTAGCCTTTTAACACAGAAAATGGTGACTCGCTTTCCTAGTTCAACTAGTGTTAGAGATTCTACTCAGTGGATTGTCATATTTTTTCTACTATATTGGCACTTAGCAACTTTACTTAGTTTTGATAGTATTTTACTTAAGGTTTTCGTGTGTATAAAATCTTTAAGTGTAGAATTCAATTTAAAAATATCAGATAAATTTAGTAGCTACTTGGTAATTTGAGGGAATGAATCCATAGAGGAAAAAAATATTAAAACTATATCCTGCACATCTAATAAAATGCAGATTAACCAATATAAACAGGTAATTAAAAAAACTCAATTTATCTGTTACTCTAGATGCATCAACAAACGAAAACAGTAAGACCACGCTATCCAGACAAAAAATGTAAATAACTTTATTTATAATCTATTTTCAAGTTAAACTGACACAAGTTGGAGGAAATGTAACCATATGGTAATAAGAGGTAGGAGACAGAGACATGGTAGACAAGTTGCATTTTGCCAGTATGACTTTCTGTAGCCCTGAAACAGCAGGAATCCGATGCTGCAAACTTGGTTCTCTCTCAGTATGAAGAGTGATTTTACTTTGTACTTGTTGCAAAACCAAAAGTGATACTGAAACAACGCCTAAGCGGAACACTTCATTAAGTGTCTTTATGATCAGGCATAGTTAGAAGAATATAATTCCATGCAAGCATGTTACAGGAGTTTACAAGTTGAGTGCAAAACATTTTCTTCTCTAACAATTATCACACTTATATGCTGATGGAACTGTAATGATACAAAACCAATTAGGTATTCAATGCGTATTTACTTAGTTGAATAATAAACTGCAATTGACTTTAATTTAAAGCAGTATTTATGGGGATTGTGGTTTACTATTTGAATCTAGCAGGATGAAAAATTTTAGTGCAAAAAAAAAAAAAGTGCAGTTACTACAGAGGAAAAGATTCCTTCCTCACCCTGTGATTAAGACATATTGCATGGCTCAGTGAAACAATCCAACCTATTCAAGGCAAAATAGACTTTAGCAAAATGACCCCTCTGTTCCTCGTTTCAATGGAAAAGCATGTAATGACAGCTCCTGTTATTGGTTTCACTGTTTTTTATTCAGGCTATAAAGCCCTTTCTGTTAATATACAAGAAACAAAGAATGTTTACCAGTATTGTGCCAGTTGTAGCACATTCCTAAAGGATTAGCTAATGCCATCAACGTTTTAATAAATACTCTGGTTACATATTATCTGTACTAGAGTAAAACCTAAACATGACAATATTGTAGTATGTGAAATGAAAGTTACCACTCTATATTAAAGATGATTTCAAGAGCAGTTTTCAGATAATTACCCAATGCTTCATTCCATTTAACCATGGGGATAGTTCTCCCATACATCTGCTAAGCCACAGGGCTTGGACAGTACAACTTCCACAGGCAGTCTTTGAATATTGCTGTATTTTGTAGTTCTTAAGGAACTCTCAAGATGTTCTTGACTCTTATTCTTATCTTAAAGTAGAAAGGTAACTGACAGCATGAAGATAGCTGTCACAAAGTAAGGATAAACTGAGTGTGAGAGATACTGCAGTGCTGTCCAGTCCACTCTGGTTTTATTGGTCTCCCTTATCAAAGTTAGTAAAAACTCGCTTTGAGCAGTTGAAAATATGAAAGAGAGAACTACGAGGAATCGTGAAGCTTAACAGGAGATAGATAGATAAGCTAGGAACAGTGCTTCCCTCCTGACACAACACACTACTCCAGGCAATGTTTGGACAGTAGTTGTAGCCCACCTACAGCCTCCATTGATCTTTTTTGCAACTAGTGTCCTAGTAACTGAACTTAAGTAGCAGTTTTCTGGAACGGATTAGATTCAGGATCTGAACTACCACTGAAAAAAGATCCTGTAAGGGATTTTAGTCATCAGATGTTAAAAGTCAGACTCTGTTACTTGGAAATGTTTTTAATGTAAAGCTTAAGTACATCTACAGCCTCAGAAAGGAAGCTACATCAACTTATATTGAGAATTTTAAAAAATATTTTAATGCTGCATATAGGCAGGCTCTACTGAATAAGTGCGAAATGTCTTAAAGTTGTTTAAGTTGCTCTATTAAGCTTTACCTCTTTATTCAACAGATGGTAATACAGATTTCCTGGTTTTGCGTTTCCAATAATTTTCCTTTCTGCTGGGATCCAGCTGCATTTTTCCCTGTTTTAGCAGGGGAAGACTCATATAATAGATACACAACTAGCACTTTTGTTACAGTCAAGTACATGACTTGGCCCTAGATTTTGCGTTTGCTCTTGGTGATGCTCTTTTTTGACCACAAGATGAATCAGATACAATGCCTGAGGTCTAGGGGTTCCTGTGTATTTCTCCATCTAGGAGCCTATTGTTACTCCTCCACCTACCTTCTCCAGTCTAACTGCCCAGCAGAGATCACTTTCTCTTAGGAATCAAAGCAAGCTTCTCAAATAAGTTTGGATATAAAAAGAGGGAAGTATGAGTGATAAGAACCTCCCTGGAGTAAAAACAAATGTACCAGAAAGCAGTGTGAACAGTAAGCAGAATAAAAAAAATTAACGTAATAAAAATACAGAAAAGCAGTGGTCTCTGAAAGAGTAAGAATAACTGAGCAAGAAAAGCCAGGGGAGGAACAGAAATACTATAAAGTGGGAAAATATTTAACTTGGCCATGTAACCATCACTTAAGATTGATACGTGTAATGAAACTTAAAAAAAAAAATCACTAATTAAGCCAGTGATTTACCACACAAGAACAGGAAAAGAATCCTTCTTTCTAAGGCAGTTATTTTTTAATAAATTTTCAGTACTAGTTATTTGTACAGTCACAGGATCAGTTTTAGCTTATTACAGTTAAGAATTTTAAGCTTATGTTAAATACTGCATATACACGGAATGTAATACAGTTTGCCATGCCTAGGAAAATAGTGCCATAATGCTGACCTCCAGGGCTACCATCATGATTTGGGGTATACATGGCAGTAGAAAAGCCTAAAAATTCTTAATACTCTTTCCAAGCCAAGCTCCATTTTGGTTTCTGTGCATTATCCCACTCGGGATTAGTGTCTTCTCTTTCTCTACAATTTGCGGTGCTCCTTCATATGCAATCATCTCCCCTCCCTCCTGCCCAAAAAAGTTGAAAAATAGTTCATGTTTCTAACGATGGCCCCTCCACTGGCTTAAAGAAACAGACTTTTTAAGCATTAGTTTCAAGTGCATTATATACGCCCAACACTGATTTATGCTCATCATAAAAGGGCACATCAGATGGGCCTATCCTTTCAGTATTGACAGGGAGTATAGCCATGATGATTTTCACCATAAGAGTAACCTGCCTTTTACACCAGGATTTTAGAATTAAGCTGTTACGCAAGATCAGCCCACTACAAAACTCTTCCCCACTCAGTAGCCCTGGAGATCAATCTAATGCACATACTGAAAATGACTTTTACATAGGGATTTTAATAAACCACCTATTTAGTGTATTAATTTTTAGAGGAGTAACTATACATAAATGATATGTTCCAAGTTATGTGCAATAGATCTGTTTAACAGATTTATTCTTGTTTGCAAACACACACAAAGAATTTTCTGTCTTCTATTCAAGCAGAAGAGTTACAATGGTGCTTTTGCTACTAACTATGGTATGCGTTTTGGGGTTATGTACCATTCCAGTTCACATGCCTCCTTTGAGTCAGGAATGCTCTTCAGTGCTGCCGCTGAAAGATCTGCTCCGGACATGATTTCTCAGTTGCTCTATGAGCTCTGGGTTCTGCTGCTGTATCTGTTGTGCAAACTGCTGCCCCCTGTGTTGAACAATTTTAAGTAAATTCAACAGGTGAAAAAAAACTGACAAGCAGCATTTGTAAGAAAACAGAATATGGCTGAAATTAAGACTAAAGATAACTTGCTGTATAGTCTCAATAAAGATATTTGTAGTATTATGATTTTACCTAGTTAAAGTCTCTCCAGACAGGACTATCATCAGATCTTGATTTTCATTCTTTAGGACTATTACTTCTACTGGATAACATGGAGGAAAAAGTATTACCTTAGTTGGTAAAACTAAAATTTAGCAACAAGTGTGCTCTGCGATTTGCTCCCTTCTGTTTTCAGAGGATCCATTCTTGTTTTTTTAAGACAACTACTCTTGTAGCTGAAGTGCAACCTTGTATTAGCTTTTCCAGAAATACAGCGTGCAGCTGCCAACTTGTGCTTGTGAGCAAGATGTCATTAGTAGAAAGCAAGCATACAATTACACCTTTATGTCTTGTATGACTGAAGTCATGACCGAGCCATCTCCATAACGTAACTTAACAGTTACATTAATAGGTGAGAATAATTCCATGTAAAAGATGGAATTTTTATTATTTTATTATTTTTTTTTTATTACCAGTGTAATGCTGGTTTACTACAAAAAGCAAGTAAGTAAAACCTACTACTTCATGAATAGCCTGGCATGGCTTCTCTGTAATGTCTGCGTTTTGCCCAAGTAGCAAATTAGCAAGACTCCTTTAAACCACAGTGCAAGTGAAGAAAAGTCACTATTTTCATAGATGTAGGTGTAGTACATGTTGTTTGTGAAAACAGCCCTTGATTTTGTGGGAACACCTTCCTGTCTGTGATGTGAATTATAAATCGCTTTTGCCTAGAAGGTGCAAAACTCTAAAATAGTTTGAAACAGGCTAGAATGCTGAAATAAAGTAAAACTGTACGACCTTTAGGATGTCTTGCCATATAAGCAAACGGCATGTTTTTGTGCAGACTCTTCTAGATGGATTATCATTATTATACTATAAAAGGTTTGGTTCCCGTTTTTTGTAAAAGCTACTCCACGTTAAAATGAGTTCCCTGAAGCCTTCCTAGATGCCAGAGCAGAACTTTGTTGCAATCTGTGCAAAGTCAATCTGTAGCTTCTCTAACGAGTGTTTGGGATACCGGGTAGTAAATTTATCAACACAATTTGAAAGCACACGTAGGAGTACTTAAAGGTTTATAGGAGCAGTTTCAGTAAGTGGCATTTAGAAAGAGTGTATGACAACCAATGCACACAGTTAGTCATTCCAATTGACGGAAATGTACATAGCAAACAAACGAGATAGTGGAAAATAAGTCTTCAAGTTTTCAGTTTTAATCATAATCAGGGATACAATGGGGACAGGCCACAGTGTAAGTGGCTTGACGCTATTCCTTTTAAATAGATGTTGCACAATGGCACTTCTACAAATGTAACAGTTAAAACTATACAATTCTTACTTACGCATGGATCAGGCTGGACAAATCCGACAGGCCACCAACACCGGCAGCGGGGCCACCAATGGCGTTTGACATCATCCCCGACATCCTGGAACAGTTAGCACAGTGTTGGCATTGGGGTATGCAGGGACCTTTACAGTAAGCAATAAACTGCAGTTCTTTTTTTAATTGCTGGGAGGAAACAAGCTGCAAGAGGAAGTTTTAGTTGCAGTAAGCAAAAATAAAATTACATTTTCAGGAATACAGTATTATTCACTTTTTCTCTTATTAATTTGAACCCCTAAAGACATTTGCTTTAATAGTACTCAATACTTACAGTTGTTGAACTTGAGGATTCTGCATTAAGCTTGCTGCCTAGAATAGACAATATATAGCTGAAATTATAATATATTTACTACTTAGGTATCACTGAGGAGAATGTGGGAAAAAAACTCAAAACCCACATGCTGTAGTCTTATGGTTTTTTACAAAATTAAGCTAAGGTTATGCACACAGAGGAGTATGGTCCTCAGCAAAAAGAATCGTTACAGGAATGTATTTCAAGGATATGACACTGAGAAAATTTGCTACATGTTAGGTAAAAAATAGTGGTTACAGATTCAGACATGAAAAATATGACAAGAAGACATTACACATAGAATCCCAGTATCAGCAAAAAAAAAAAAAAACAAACAAAAAACTGTAAAAGACACTTAAGACTTCCAAGGACAAAGGAGAAAAGTCTATTTTGTTGATTCCCAGCCTGGATAAATTGGCTTTGCAACCACTATTACTACTGGGTATAAACTGTTGAGATTATGGCCACAAAATATTGCAGAATAAGCCAGAGTGTGGACTTACTTGGTAGCATGGTTTTGTAGTAACATGTATCTTCCATTGTAATTTCCTATCGTCTTACTTTGTAGTAACCATGAGGTTATTTATATTTCTCATTCATACGACACCTCAAAAGTTATATTGTGTTTACCATAGTGTAAGGGTGTATATGGACAGATACTATAGAATAAACCAGGTGATATTTTAGTTAGTAATATACTTCCTCCAGAAATCAGTATCTGAATGAATACAAGGCCAATAGGCACAATGCAGTATCTGCTTATTCACTCTCTTATTAAAGGTACTACAAAAACCAGATATATACAATATTAATTTTATTGATCAACGTATCTCCATATATACTTCTCAAAAGTAAATAATTTTTTTTTCTAGTGTAATGTTGGATGTTAAAGGCCAAATTCAGGTCTATTCTCTGGGTAATAGAGGATTTATTACTTGTTTTATTTCTTCTATCAGTAACAAGTCTAATCTAGTTTAGGGGCCCAAAATGCAGGCTAGAAGTAACTTTCCCAAGGTCAGGCAGTGAGTCAATTTTTTCCTTAAAAACAAAACAAAAAAACTACATCACAGGAAAGTAATTCATTTGTTCCTGGCTGAATGCCCTGTGTTCTATCTACTTGACCAGGCATCTTCTGGAAATAATGCAAAAAATCCTTTCCCCGTAGTTACCTCTATATTGAAGCGTACGTCTTTGGCTCTGAACAGATACAGATTGTCTGAGTAAGTCATGTGGCCAATGAATTGGTACACGGAGTTCCAGTGCTATTTAATCACTAGTGTCATTGGAGAACTTGCTGACTGCTTCCTTGCCTACCACCCCTATTATTTGGACCTTCTATCAGACCAGATATATTCATCTCTCTTGCACGCACAGCGTTTCCACACAGAAGCACTGGTTGAAAGGTCCTGTCCTAATGAAGCTACCAAAAGGGCAATAAAGTTCTAACTGAGTTCTCAAAGGAAATAAGTAGTTTTTGCATTTTTTTCTTCGAATACCATCCTTCAAAGTTAATTAATTCCATTTGGCTAAGAAAGCCGTGCATGGAGAAAAACTACTGAGGAACAAAACCACAATTTGCCATTGTACTGGAAATAAAGGAAGGCACTATGTGTTATTTATATTAAATGTTTGCACATCTCATGAAGTTAAAGATGTCAGAGATAAATTGAAAAAGTAAGAACAGAAAGGTCTCTTGGGTAGTTCTCGCTAAGCAGTTACTTAAGTCTTGAGTAGACTACATCTTAATCAACTGCTATTCATTTAAGAAATCATTTCTTTGTTAAATGATAACATGGAGAACAGAGAAGAAATTTTCACCATGCTGTTGACAAGTGTTTTACTATCATGCCATTTATAAAAAGAGCATAGCTAACCTGTGCACATTATTGTTCATAAGTATGATAGAATCAATTGGAAATAGGACTGGCATTATAGGAGAATTATGTTTCACTTCTTGTTTTGAGTGTAAAATGACTTAAAAAAGTTCAAATTCAGAATAATGAAACCATTGTCATTATAATAAGCATTAGAACTGCTTGTGTTATTAAACAAGAGTTCTCAAAATGTCAGTTTTAAAAACAGTGTAATGTAAAGCTTGAAATATACTCACCATACTAATGAAGGCGGGATTGTTTATCAAGCTTGCCATGTCAAAACTCAGTCCAGTTCCAGTCTACAAACAAATTGCAATTGAAGACAAGTTTACCTACAAAATGCCAGTTAAAGCTACTGTAAATAAATAGATACAGAGCTAACTTACAGGACTGGACATGTCTCTTAGTTTCTGTTCTGCTATTTTCAAATTTGACTTATAAGAGTCATTCTCTGGATCAAGATCCAGTGCTTTTTGGTAACTGGTAACTGCTTCTTCATATTTATTCACTGAGGTCAGAGCCAACCTAATGTGAAATAAAGAAATCCTGGGTAGAATATAAATGACCATTAAAAGATAATGATACATTTTCTGTTCTAAGTAAAACAGTATCTCACAACTAATTTTTAGCTTGTGTACTAAGTTAAAGTAAGTTTTGCTGTCGTGCTGCTTAGTGTAAACACTTCTTTTTGCATGAGATGATCCCTCAAGAACTCATCTTGCATTGTCTGTTGCATATATATGCAAGTTTCATTAAAAAGTCCTTGGCATCATCAAGTGATTTAGTCTGCATTCAAGAACACAAGCTTCATCCAGCATCCTTTTCACATAAGTTCAGGAATTCCTCTGTTTCCTCCAGTCCTTCTGATTCAAGAGATTATTCAGAAGGGTACATGGGCAAGTAGGGTGAAGATACTCTTAACGTGAGTTCTACAGCTTCAAGAAATCAAATACTGGAACAAGTTTTAGCAGAATCGATTTTTCTCTTAGGATCAGTGTAAGGTTCTCCTTTCGGATCTGCTACTTCAACAGCTTGACAAATGGGTTATACAGAATATTAGTAACATAAGTAAGATGCTGTGAGGAACACTTGTGTCAGGGAAGTCTGCCTAATGTTAAGGTTCTTTCCCAACCGTTCAGGAGAGCACAGGACATATCTACTACTTTTGAAACAGCATTTGTTTTCAAATTTGGTTAGCTACTACATTTAAAACATCATCCATCTTTGAGTTATTCCAAAAGTCCATCTGGCTGCATTTTCAGTTCTATCTTCTACTGTATTTTCAAGTTATACTGACCACAAAACTAAACTGATCTTTTCCACATTTTGTGAAAGATCTGTGTAACCCGTATTCAGCTATTTAGTACTCCCACCCGCCTTGGGCATGTGCTGAGCTGCACAGACTGGGTTGATAAGCCTGAGCTCCTGCCCACCAACAGACCTTATCCTTCTATCTCGGGCAAGAGCGCTCAATGTGTTAGATACTTCAGCCACCGTCATTACTCTTCAGTGATGACAAACTCAGTAACAGTATGAAACTATAGGATTTTCCAGTAATGATCCTGGAGGAACCCATAGAATTTTAGTATTTTCTTTCTTAACACAGTTACTCACATAAAAAAAAAAAACAAACAACATTCTCCCTTTTGGCCCATAAACTTGCCAAAATCATTTCTGTCCAGACAAGAAATGCAATCCAGTATTTCTATGATGCAATTGTGCTTTTTTGCAGAGAAAGTATGTAAAATTCAGTACAAGTCAGAACAGTGGGTGACAGTTTCTTTGCTCACAATTCCTACCCAGACAAGTGCTCTCTCAGGGCCATGCTGGAAGTATCGCTTTAACTGACTGCATGGCTCCCACCTCTGCATATTTCTATGGCACTTCTGCATCTTTCTGTGACATATAAAGAGTTTCTGTCAAATCCTGAGAAAAACTGATAAGCCTGCATAATGCAGTCAGAAAACACAGCTTTCTCATAAGGAAATTTTGTTGAGAAGGTGGTTTCTGCACTTGTTTGTTTGTTATTACTAAACAAGCATGACTTCCTCATTAAGCCTATGCTAAATGTATTATTATATTCACATGCTGAGTTAGGCAATGGCTTGTAGCTCAAAGTATATCTTCTATCGACACAACCAGACAATCAAAAAAAAGAGAAGCTTGATTGCTTGCCCACTTACATTGTGTGTCAAAAGGCACACTGGTCTTACAGCCAAAACTCTAAAATAACCTCCAATTCCCAATTAAATCAGACTGTAGCTTCTCTCCATCTCACTGAAATCAGGGGATCTCAGGTTGTGCTATATGAAGAAACAATCTTAAGAGAGTTAAATAGGACAAAACCAATTCAGTCCCTAAACTTTAAAAGTGAAGAATTATCTCAAAAGCCACCCAGTCTACATTTGCATTAGTAAAATAAACTGTATAGTGGAAAGTTTTCAAGTGATAGAATTCCATCATCTTTGATCTTAAAGAAATGCTCTCTGACCTGGTTTTGTCCCAGGCCAACAAGCATTATCCCAGACAATTTTAGGGCATGGTTCAGAATTTAATACAAGAAAATGCAATTTAGCAATAGGCAGTTTGTATGTGGCCACTCCATACTGCAAACTAGAATTTAATAACATAGACACAGGCCATTTTGTGCCAGCTGACCCAACGAACAATCCCAAGCATTTTTTAATTTACTAGTATAGATATAACCTCAAGAGCCTTATGCAACATTTAGCCCACACCCACAATATATTTGATTATTGAAAATGCAAAGCTACATATCTTGGAAGAATGGCCATTCACTCAAGTAGATACCCCATTCAGAACATTCCTGACATTTTTTTCAAATAGCATTTAATCAGATCCACCACCTAAAGAAGATATACTGTTAATCTCTCAGACATGACTGAGAAAAACTACCAACAGGGCATAGCTTAGTCTTGCTAAAATATCTGTTCCCAAAGAGCTATCAAACAGAAAAATTAAGCTTCTATTCCTGCTAATGTGAAGCCCCAATGCTTTTAGGATCTGTTCTCTAACAACATCATTAACTGATTCACCGCTCCAATTGCAGAGTTTTGATTAACTAGGCAGGAGGTAGAAAAAACGCATCATGACTTTTTAAACTAAATTTGTAAAGCTGATAAACCAAAAAAAAAAAAAATTGCAAGCTGATGAAATCCAGTATGAAAATGCTGAGATCAACTACATATATAAAGCCCAAAGCTGACGGCCTGGTAGGGTTCAGAAAACTGCTACGCTTTCAGAACAAGAACATCAGCTAAGTAAAACAACCTAGGTCCACTTATTTCAGAAAATCTATGGTGATTTACACTTGGGTCTTCAGTGTTTACTCATTGTATTAGCTTACCCCATTCTCCCATATGCTTTACTGTACTTTGGATCTATTGCTATGGCTCTCTCACAGTCCTTTATTGCTTCGCTGTAGTTGTTGAGCTTACTTTGTGCAGCAGCCCTATGAGGAAGACAGGAGGGAAGGGAGAGAGCTTTGTCAAAAAGCCCCAAACAAACAACAGAAGAAAAAAAACCCAAGCTTAAATATTCACATGTCTGTGACTAACTTCAGACTTGTTTCATCGTACTGACTTTTCATTCACTCTTTAGTCAGTGCCTCGGCTTTCCTCAATTAAGTAGGACAAGAAAATGTTCTGAATTGAGTATGTGCTTAAGTGCAATGCTATATGCTAGGGCTTTGGAGAACACACTCTCACCTTTGAGGACACAAAGGATAAATAACTCTAAGGAAAAGTTTTAGATCTACTGTATTACTATGCACAAAATACATCATAAAACCTATTATAAGAAGTGAAATTCTCAAATAGTGGTTTACATAAAATCATTGATTAAGCACAAGTATTTTATACAACTGGCATTTTCCAGCAAGAACTATAGTTTTACTGCCATTCAAAGGAATGCTGTGATTTTTCCCTGCTCAGTTTTTTAGCAGGCAACTTATGCTTGCAGGTAAATCAGGATAATTTGGAGATTACTGAGAAATGTTATTAAATCACAATTGCATTTCTACAACAGAGAAGTACTAAATGTTGTGGACATTGATACGATAAGATTAAAGACTTGCCCAAATTAAAAAGAACATTGGAACAGATTAATAATCAAAATTTCTCCAGTTTGAAAGGTCTCAAACCACCAATTTGTTCTTCCTTGATTAAAAAACTATAGTAGAAATATTGGTAAACTGTGCATTTACTTTCTCTTTATGCTTGCCATGAAACACTGAATCTTTCACTTGTATTTATGGCAAAGTAAACTCTGGAATAATGGAAGCACAGGTCCAAAAATAGAAAAATCCACTGGGTACAGTGCCACAAGGACAGACTGACGGCACTTAATATATCCTTCTGGTAATGGAGGCACCGAAGAGCGTACAGCAGAGTGGCTGTAGAGCCAGGCTAGTTCCAGTAGGGCTCATAGACTCTTCTGCCTTTGCTCCTATGCTGGTCTTTAGGGCAGAATACCAAAAGAGGATACTTCTGCTGGGTTGACATGCACTTTCAGACTTCATCTGCTCCCATATCACTATGTCTTCACCATGGTGAAGAACAGATTATACAACGAAACTACAGCAACAGCCTTGTTATTTTTCAACAGGTCATGCATAAAAATGCCGAGTATTTATACAATGCTTGAAATCTCCAAAATAGCATTCCCACATTGATGGTATTTTTTTCAGGGGAAGTTAATGGCAGCTGAGTCACCAGAACACCAGAAAAAAAGGCTCTTACTACTCACAACAGACCAGTAATCACAGCCTATGTTATGATTTAATGTAGACAACCTATCTCACAAAAACCTATTACATCTTTAACTGACAGAGACATGCTTAATGAGCCTATTTTCACTTTAGAAATTTAACATGGTAAATTTCTGGATAGTGGGGTTTTCTAGCCTCATGTTGTTTTGATCTACTTCACAATTTATTTTAAAATACTGTTAATGAAGTTCAGGAAGGAAAAGTGTGTATTATTTTGGTTTTACCTGTTGCAGTAATAGACTGCATTGTTTGGATCCAGTTTTATAGCCCTGGTATAACAATCCACTGCAGCACCATAGTTTTCTTCTTTCATATAATTATTACCTGAAATAAATCATAAAGAGCTCTTAAGTAGTTAAAAGATACAGTGCTATGTATGAAAGAAATAGAGCAAGCGCATGATAGCATCTATATAGGGTAGTTATCACAGAATGGTTGAGGTTGGAAGGCATCTTCGGAGACAATATAGTCCAACCCTCTGGCCAAAGCAGGTTCACCTAGAGCAGGCTGGACAGGAGCGCATCCAGGCAGGTTTTGAATATCTTCAGAGAAGGAGACTCCACAACCTCCCTGGGCAGCCTGTTCCAGTGCTCTGCACTTTTTCTGAGATAAATTCATTTAAACAGAACTGGCATGGAATAACACAAATAAAAATATCTACTATGTCAGTGAAGTTTATTATGTGCACTGTACATTGTAGACCACCACATAAACCTTCCCAATCTCAACTTGCTATTTCACACTTTCCAGCTACGTTCTGCTGATCAATTTGTTGAGAAGTCTAAATATAATTGCAGTTCCACTCTAACATAGATTCATCAGTCAACTATTTTTGTAAGTCTCATAATCCAATAGGCTAGATGTTGATCTCTTTTTGGTCTTATTTTCTCACATCCCAACAACTTGCTTGGAACTATTCATGTAACATTGAAAAGCAAGAAGCCAAACTAAGCACTTAAGCCTCACTTCTGTGATACCACATACATAATTCATTCATAAGGATAATGAAAAGTATGTATAGCACAGGCAATCTAAAATGATTCAGAAGTAAAATTTCTCACCAACAAGTCTCAGAACTTCTACTATATAATGAAGTTTCATATTTTCTAAGTCCAGTGATAAAACTAGAAAAATACAACTTTTCTATCAAAAGAAAATTCTGGAGGAAGGTCTTCCAAAACAAAAGGTATCTTACACATCCTTTCCTCCCCAACACAGAGCAGTCCTGTTAGTTTCCTTCTTTTCTCATGACAGAGTAGTAGAGAAAAAGTACTAGTTCAGAGTGGCCAAGGTTAAGGTTGTCCCTGGTCCTGTGACTATGGATCTTTGGCCAGCTAGATCCTACAGAAGCCTTGGCTTCCCAGCAATGTCATGAATTTGTCAGGAAAATTATAGACTTCCACTGACTTCCTTGTATTTTGGCAAAATTTTTCAAGCCTCTCCCAAAATAAGCAAGAGAAGGGATTGGTCAACAGAGTACTACAGATGTAGATCACTCCAAAAGCAAAGGCTGGAAAAGTTTAATCACTGCAAATTTTTTCTGATAGAAAACAAAAGACTGTGGGGCAAGCAGTCCTAGGTGCCTGTACTAACTGAAAACAACTATACTTGCATTTATTTGTGAGCATGAAGAGCTTAATAAACAAAACTAGATTTAAGTAACTATCATCAAGGTAGTAAAAAATCACCTATTCTCAATAGCAACTAAACAAATTATAGTCAGCAATCCCTGCCAGTGAGAAGGCAAATTGAAACTATAATTGCATGTACAGCTTCAAAATATGCACAGAATGTTAACCATATCTGTCTCATTTCTAGACATCTTTCCTTTGATCTAAGGAAAAGGTCTGTACACTAATTCCTGTTGTCACATAAAAGACTTGCAAGTTAGCTGCACTCAACAAGATTGCAACAATTAACATTTCTCTGAAACAAAACTGTCATCAGGGATTATCAAAGTTCTGGTTTTCTGATACTGCTCTGAACTAAAGACGACCTGGGGTAAAAGGCCAAGTTGGAGCTAGTTATGACTGGGTACATTTCTTGCTCTCTCACCAGCTCAAAATTGGCTACAGGAAAACAGAAAAATAGCTAGACCTACTATTTCTGCTGAGATTAAGCAATTCAGGACAAAAGGAACAGCAACTGTAATATTTTATTTTAATGGCAGGCAAAAATACCCCACAGATGGTTATACTTTTGAATGTGTGTCCTCTATAATGAAAATACTACTTACTGTTATAATTTATACTGTGATAAAACACAGATCTTTTTAGGATCCAGCCACTGCTAGACTACACAAACCTGCACATAATCTGTTCTCTTACATAGCTTACGCTATGCCAAAGTGTCAAGCGATATGCAAGGGTAAGCAAGTAAATTCAAGCATTTGCTAGTCTGGAGGGTATATTACTTCCTAGCTTTATAACAACCAAGAAAGAAAACTCAGCTATCTGACACTGTTTTGCCATTCATTAGCCAACATCTGCAGGTACTAGGGCTGGTTTGAGAGCAGAGGAGGAGTAGGCTGGAGGCCACAAAGTTGACGGAAGTTATTCCTTTGGTAAGAACATATATCTAGAAATAAGGAAATGACAGAGTTACAGAACTACAGTATTATAGAAGACATGGGCCAAATGGACTTCCTCAGGTTATCTCATTCATGTACCTAACTCAGGGTAGAAAAGTACTCGAAAAGCATAATAGTGGTGATAGATAATAGTTGTGTGAAAATAAGGATTAATATGACAAAGCAGCATTAGAAAACAAGACAGAAAGTTTTAATTTTATTATGGGAAATTAGCCAGAGGCATTTCAAGCAGTTCCAAACTTCTTACTAATGCCCCTGCTAGCTTACACTTTAAATGGCCCTTTGTGGAAGTTTAGACCCTTTCAATTTTTTCAGTAGAGACATGGAATTGCTTTAGTAACACCACACAAAGACTAATATATAGCACACTTCCATTTCATTTCCTCAGTCTATTTCGCAAACCCCTGTGGGCTGAGAGGTGACAAGACAGAAGTCACAGATTTAAAACAGGCGTTGCTATAACAACCACACCTTGAAAGTGCTGAACATCCCTACAGTCCAATAACCATACTGAGTGCTACAGGAATTCTTCTTTCCTGGCAGCAACAGACAGTAAAATGAAAAACCAGGATGCATAGCAGGTGTGTTACAACTTATGAACTAATTGTCACTTGTAACCTAACCTTGTTTGAGATCTTATTCTCAGAATTAATGAGCTGATGAGCAACTTCAACAATTAGGAAAACTTATTTCACGGTCAGTAATGGACTGCATTACTGCAGATGACCAGTTGACTACAGATGACCAGTTTTAAAGTAAGACAGACTCATTCTCCTGTCATTATCCTAGATGTTTTGAGAGAATTACATCTGCCTTGCAATTAGAAACTTACTTATTTTTTCTACCAAACTCAAATATCTGAAAATCCAATATGTTGTAAAAAAACGTGATTTATAAAGCATCAATCCACCTGATAACAATTCATATCAGTTATCAGTGCTACATGCCATTTTTTTCTCCCCCTGCTTTTTAGGGGGCAAATAAAACAGATCCCTTTGTGAGTAACATTAGGGAAGACTTCTACAGTACAGCTGCTTTTCCTTACATAACAGCAACAACAAGT
>JAOXNO010000020.1:25048028-25059313 GCA_028565335.1 Limnodromus scolopaceus
AAAAAATACAACTGTAGTATCCTTTCATGTGTTCAGTTGTGTAAGCATTAAATAGCCCTCCCAAACCTGCAATAATGCAAATATACTCACAATAAGCAATACTAAAAAACAGTAGGGCCAAATACCTAAATGAAGTCTTAAATGTGCTCATGTATTTTAAGGCAAAAGAAGATGAATGGCAACCACTAGATACAATTCTGTGTATACATGTATTCTGTTCATTATAGTATCTCAAATTATATCATTATTTTCCCTATTATCTTGAGAAGCTATTAGAATGTTTTTATCAAGGAATAAACATTTTAAACTGAAAACTGAGAAGGAACAAAGAAAAGCCTTTCTAAAGCCTGGTTTGAACAGAAAAATTACTTTTTAAACTCCAACTGTAGATAACCAGGAGTAGCTGAATTCAAATGAAGTATTAGTAAAAATTGAATCTTAAAATTTAAATTGAATTTCAGGCCAATGTTAATATAATAAATATAATTTGAATTCCTGTTTGCATTATAATGAACCTGAACACTGATCCAAAATTAGAGAAGTAAAATTTCTGAAAGTTAACAACAGTTAAGGCCAGTTTGAGGAGCCTATTTTCTATGTCACAGCTAGGAGAAAGGAGGGAAAAAGGAGACTTGTAAAATAATTAGCAAAACCTGGAAGATGTATTTTTTTTAAAACCCTGATAACATAGAACAGAAATTATTCAGAAAAAGCCAATACAAAATTAATATTGATAACATGTAACAATTGAATACATTGCTAAATATGCATAAAGTTTGCTTCTATAACGTAAAAATGCTAAAAATGTATCAATTTGCCAGGTTTTAAATTACCCAGTAAGAGTGCTGAAGGATTTGGGTTAAACTCCTTTGTCTCTTGCTATGTAGAAAAACTTAGTTCTTGTAAAGTAAGCACTGACTATGCCGAATTCTGAATTATGTATTAATAGTACTTATTACCAGGCCTATCATAAAATTAGTGGAATTACGTATCTCATTTTTCCTTATCACTTAATAGGAAGCCACTTGCCACAGGATACTTGCCAATTTTCCCCTCAAACTTCTGCATAAATTTAAAATACAACCCCCTCCTTTATCTTTCTCGAGACTTTCAGTCAGTGATGCCAACTCTCTACCATACAGCAGACCTTTGCTAAGTGTAGAAGTGCAAATTATGCTTAAACAAAATAAGCCTGAGTATAGTGTTATTGCTGGTATGCATTTCCATGAAATAATCAGTTGTTACAGTGAGCTCTCACATTTCTCCTCTAACTGAAAAATGGAGTGTATAATCCTTATAAACTATCACAGGTGTAAGAAAATTAGAAGCTCTTATGGGACGAATCCATAGATTAAACTAATAACCAGTAGTTAACATGCAAGCCAAGAATAGAAACCTGTGTAAAAATAAACATAGCAAAACCAGAAACTTTTCCAAATCAAAACATGCATCAAGTTGTGACAAGATCAGTAGCTACCCTGTTTCAATGTGACATGAAATGCAACTTTTAAAAAGTAAAGTCAAAGATGTCAAGGCTTGGTTTTGCCTGAGAAGTATCTCGAGGCTCCAGCAGCTCACCGTCCCCTTACCAAAGCGAGGCACTGCCAACTGCCACAAGCTCAATACCATCGGTAAGTGGGGAAGGACTTGCTGCAACGCGTGAGCTATTCATCTAAGATTTTTCCGGTGTCTGACTTCAAAGGCCAAAAAGTTATCTGTTGTCCCTGTTGCCTCCATCATCACACACGCTTTCAGAGGCCTAGGCAGCTGCTGGAGCTTGTGCCTGCAAACCCCTACAGATACCAAGCTCCTGGCTGAACAGCTGGGGCTCCCGCAAACACCTACTACCTGGGAAGAGGAGCACGTGGGCTATGCTGGAGTCCATCTCAGCATCCCACTGCCACATGGCTCCAGGATTTTTTGCTGTCCCAGCACAAGCTGCAAGCACCATCGAGGAATCATAGCAGACGTGCAGGCTGTTGATCACTGCATAATGAATATTAATTGGCCTGCTGAGGCCCCATTAGTACTTGGTATCACCTTGCTTCATCTTACACATAACCTTCCCCATCTCAAGTATTACATGGATCCTGTGCCTTAAGAAGTACGTTTCACTGTTATGGAAACACCACCTTAGAGAAATTCATGGCAGTACGCTGACCTTAAAATTTAAAAAATTAAAAAAAAAAATCACAGCCTTGAGCACATTGTAGAATTTATGCTTTAATCCCACAGAAATTGCTGCGATAGACAAGAAAAAAATACAGAAACTGTAAACAGGAAAGAGAAATAACTTCCATTTAAACACGATGTCTAAAATACTACTTGGAAGAAGTGAAGTTTCTAGTTCATACAATAGGGCCAAGCGTTAACTACCAAAAAAATCTGTATCACTGCTCTAGATCTTAGGTTGTAGGGAAGTACATTTCTCCAGCCTACCTTCCGATTACTCTGCTTTCTCAAATTACGGTATTTTTATTTGTCATGGTTTGGGCTGGGGACTAAATGCATGACAGATGCTCTCTTTAACTTCTCTCCCTTCAGAGAAAGGAAGGTTTTTCCCCATGTACCATTCAACCCCTCTACACTCTTCTGCTTCCGACCCTCCAACAGGGCAAATAACAAGTGAGCTGACCTTGGTTGTTATAGCAATAAATGCAGGACCCTCTCTGCACACCACTCCTTGGTATTAACTACAAACATCAGACCTTATCACTGCCAGAAGCTGACCTTGTATGAAAAACATGCTGTTAATTTTGGTCAGTTAGAAGAGGCTTAACTGAAAAGTAAAATTAATGAAAATAAAATTGGTTCTGTTCTTCCTTAAACCAGGACATTATTCATCATGCATCTACAAAATTCCTAGAGGAAATTACACTATCATTGACATCACTATATAATTCAAACCTGCAGAATGCAAGTTATCAATATAAGTGGAGTTTTAATGCATGCTAAACTTCTATTTTGATGAAGTCTCAATTCTATTTGTAATGTTCTAGCTCTTTTTGCTGTTTTGTGGGGAATGGGAACTGTTTAAATTACTTCTTGGCACAGGCACTTAACCATAGAGTGTTCTACGTTTTCATAGATGCTAAGTAGGTACATAAGGTACCAATGAAAAACATCAGTCAATTTTTTTCATCCCTTGTGTCTTCACCTAACATTAAACACTTCAATGGGTAGGACTTTTGCTATTGCTACTCCATATGCACTAAAGATACTTTGCACAACTAAAATTAGTCAATTACTCAGAACGTCCGCCTCCTATCCTCTAACACATAGCATATGGTACCATGCTTTTGGCAGGGAGCAGCTCTAAAATTAGGATTTCATATCTGTATTAAAATGGTAAATTTTACATCAGCATATAAGCACAAGTGAGGTTTTATAATAGTTTTTTTTCAGAAAACAGACTCTTAAAATTGCTGATTCCTTCATACAGACACTGGTTCCAGCTGCTCTAAGATATGTTATCAGGTACATTTGCGGTCACAATCGAGTGTGTATCAGTTTTATTACAAAAGCAAAAGCATCTCTCATTATATAAATTCCAAAAACATTGCTTTCTTTCATGAACTGCACATCATCATAACCTGATACAGGTTAAATTCATAGATGACTACTACTTTTCAAATGTACAAAATGCTCCAGATTATGATGTAACACAAAATCTTTTGGCTTTTCTTCTTTGGGTTATTCTTTGGATATATTTGTATATATATTTGGATACATATTTGTATCCATATCATGATATCATGAATATCATGATAGAAATGTTTTTTTCTTGCCTATATTAGTGAAAAACTACATTGTAAAACCAATAGACACTGGAAGGAAGCGCACTCCAGGTTTACCTTTTTAAGTTTATGCCTCTGAGAAGCAGGACTTGCTTTGCACCTCAGCAAAGTCTGCTCTTCATACCTCAGATTTCAGGTAACCCAGTGATCAGCTGCCTGGATGTTGCTTATT
Source organism: Limnodromus scolopaceus (assembly GCA_028565335.1). Classification (NCBI taxonomy): domain Eukaryota; kingdom Metazoa; phylum Chordata; class Aves; order Charadriiformes; family Scolopacidae; genus Limnodromus; species Limnodromus scolopaceus. The sequence goes on from JAOXNO010000020.1 coordinate 25,051,998, forward strand.
GCACTGCTGGTCCTAGACTTCCCCCTTTTACCTCCAAATTCCTCCTCTGGCTGAGTCATACAACCAAAGTCTGCTTGAAATAGTGCAAAGGTATTTTAAATAGATGCTATGAAAAGCTCATTGCAGAATTGAGATTTTTTTGTTCTTCGCTTGCTTAATTCCACATTGTGATACCCCCTCCCATGAAATCTCCAGGAATTAGGGAAAAGGAGTAAGAGCAGCGTGAAGGAGAAAGACAGGTACTATGAAGTTACTGTGAAGTTACTTATGAAGGTACTATGAAGTTACGAAGACATAATGAATGTCTGTCAATGGAGGAATACACACAGAAGTCCATCCTTCTGTAGCTATGTCTACAGATGGACTTGAATGTATAATAGAAACTATACCATACTGAAAACATTCACTACCATGTGCTCTTTGGAATAGCTATTCAAGTTAAATTTAAAAAAAATGCAAATAATTCATTTTATTTTTGACATTCTTACAATCTCTTAGCCTTCCCTCATAAGTTACATCCAATTTTTTACAAATATGAAACAGGAGATTTTCCCATATACCAAACCATATAAGCTAATTGTTTTACTTCCTCTATGGCCACCACAGCTACTAGCAGACACAAAACACACAAAGTACCCAAACATGAAAGTAAAGAGAAAAAGAATCAGCAAGTAAAAGGCTGTGGGACACATACACAAATCTCTACCATAGTCCACCATTATGGCACTGCTTAATTTGATGTGATTCAAAGTATCTGTTGCTCAAAATTAAGTTAGTATACATTTTGTAACTTTAGAACATTTTTTAAATGAAAGATGTTTTTAAATTAATAATCTCAGAAATATTAAGATCATGATCTTATTCACAGACAATATTTTGTGGCAGTTTCAGTTAGGTCACTCCAGTTACCTTCTATGATAATATACATCAAGCAATTTAACACATGGGTAGGTATTATACATACATATATTAGCACTTTGCTCACCTACCTTCCAAGCTTTCTTGTTCATCTGGAGTGAAAGTATCCATCTGACTCTGCTCTCTCAAGAAGTGGATGACTGCATAAACCAAGCGCTTGACGGATGACATTTTGAAACCGACAAGTTTCTCCTGTGTCTTAAAAAACAACAGGATAAAACAACAGGATCTCTTATTTCAGAAAAATTAATTCCTAGACTACTCCAACTTCCCACTGACCTCAGTAAGAAGTACACACAACACACAAAAACTTTTCCTTCACCAGAAAGCCCAATAAAGAGATGCCTTGAAACAAGTGGTTAAATTGTACGGCTTAGGGAGAACTCCTACAATCTAGTCTATCAGCAAAAGAACACAAATTTCTCCAGATTCATTCCTGCAGGAGTGTTCGCCAAGGCTAAAATAATTTAGCAACTTATTTTAATTTATTTATTTTTTTTTATAGTTTGGAATTTATTTCTGAGACGTGCACTTGGAAGCAAGAGCGCATGCTGAAGTCGGAATCAATTTAAAAGCCACATTGATAAATGTAACGGCATGAAGAAACACACCTTAATAAAACGTATCCTATATTTTCCGACATTGGTGCTGCTGAACGGTTTATATTCGCTTTGGACACGAAACTAGAACACTGTGACCCGAGTGCACACTTGTGATTAGTGACACTGCTGGCTCAGTCCGATTTGCATTCGGCACCAGCAGGGACTTACGTAACTTTAGGGAAAATTTTAGCTCCAACTTTCTGAGTTATTTTCCCTTAAACCACCGAGATGTTAAAGGGCGCAACCTCACCCAGTTGCCGGGGGAAGCAGGTGAAAAAAAAAACAAAACAAAACAAACAAAAAAAAAGAACCAAACAAAAAACCCCAAACAAACAGAGCATTAAATGAATGGCACGACCAGGGCCAGCCCTGGCTGCTTTATTTTCTCTGCACAACTAAGCGCGGCCGAACCCACGCCGAGCTCCCGCCGCCGCGGGGACTGGGGGGAAAGGCGGCTCCTCACCGCCGGGGGACCACAGCGGCGGCGCCCACCCTATTCGGGCTTCCCCGGAGAAAGCGGCCGCCGACCCGACCCACCGGAGGCTCCCGCTGGCCGGGGGCGTGCCCCGACGGCCACAACCGACGGCCACAACCGAGGGCCTCCAGCCCTGTCCCCCCGCTCACCCCCCGGTGCCCAGGCAGGCCCGGGGCCGCTGGCTGAGGCCCGGAGGACAAGTCTACCCCACACAAGCGGGGCGCCCCGCCGCCCGCGGGTCCCCGTTCCCATCGCACCCGGGGGACAGCGGGGTCGCGCCGCCCGGCTCCTCCCGCCGCCTCGGGCCCACCGAAAGCCCGCAGGGGGCCCGATCCGCCCTCCGAGCTGGGGGGACGAGGGGCTGGGGGGAGGCGGCGCGCAGCCCGCCCGCCCCCGCAGAGCTGTGCCTGCCGCGGAGATGGGGCATCATCGCCCTTTTACCGTGCGAATCGCGGCGAAGCCAGCGGCGAACGCCCTCCCCGTCCCCGTCAGCGCCGCCGCTGCCGCGACCGGACAAGTGGGGCGAGGGCCGAGGTGCGCGCGCCCGCTGGCTCCCTCGGTAGCGGCGGGAAGGGCGTGAAGGGGCGGCGACGGAAGCGGATGCGCCGGGCGGCGGCGCGGGGCCGAGGGGCTGCGCCCGCGGCCGGCGAGAGGGCGGGGCGGCAGCGGGTGTGAAGCTGGCCCTTCCTCCTCCTCCTCCTCTCCCTCCCTCCCCATGCTGGCCCTGTGTGCGGCTCGCAGGTAGGTGCGGCGTGAAAGGTGGTGCCGCGGACCCCGGGCAAGCGGGGAGGGGGTCGCCTCAGGACCAGCCGCGGCGGGCTGTCTCCGGTGAGGGGGGCCGCCGGAGTGGAAGCCGTGAGAGGCCCGCAGCCGCCCGCGGCTGACGGGGGACGTCCTCCTCCCTGGGCTGTGACGGGACGTCCTGGCGGTGGGACGGGCGGCGGGGCCTGGCCGGCCTCCCTCGGGCCGGGGCGGGTTGAGGGGGGAGGCTGCGGGGCGGCCCTCGGGAGGGAAACGCCCGGGTGGGCTGCAGGTGTGCGGGGCGTGCTCCCAGGGGCCCAGGCAGACAATAGGGGCGGGAAATTTTACAGCCTGCGGGGTTTATGGCCTCGGCCCCTGGCGTCTTTCCCGCGGTGCCCGAAATAACCCCCGTTCCGTGCAGCTTCCAGGTGGGCGGGTGTGAGGCGAGGTCTCCGCGTTGTAGTTGTTGCACCGGGTGTAGCCGAACGGCGGGAGAAACGGGCAGGAAAACAATAGGGTGAGGGGCTGAGGGTGCAGCAGTGGGGCTCTTCGGCAAGGGATGTGTGAAGGGGGGCGGGGCAGGGTGCTTTTAGTAGCTTTATAAAAGAGGTGGGCCGCTATTTCCACATGGTGTGAGGGGTGGGAGGGGTACGAACGTGTTATCGAAGGGTTTTAAAACAAGGGGTTAATTCTTTTCTCTGCAGTGAGTGCTAGCTCTAAGTACTCTCCCACAGTGAGGAAGAGGGCTTTTAGGCACCTCTAGGTGGTCTAGACAAATGAGCATTGAGAAATTGAGAGGGCAGAAGAATATAAGTAAAGGACCGGATTTAATAGGAAACGTGGAAATAGTGGAAGGGTCGCAATGTTAAATCCGTTGTGGTACTAAGAATGGAGCTGAATTTCAGTGTAAAATGAAGATGATGGTTACCTCTTGTGGTCTTTTGCAAAATGACAGTTGCGTGCTTATTGCATAAAATGTACCATTTTTTGTCATATTTCACAGCCTTTGTTCAGGTCGAATTAGGATTGAGGGGTACTAACAGTTTGAAAATAAGATCCTTTCTTTTCACAAGGCTCCTGCTGTAGTAAATTAATTGACCAGTTTGCTGTTGTCAAATAAAGTATCTTAGGAAAATAAAATAGTTGTACACATTTACATTCTTTTTGTATAGTCATTTTCACGGTTTTCCGGATTTTGTGTTGACTGTCCTTGTTTATCCTACAGATTTTTTCCAACAAAAAGAAGGAAAGGAAAGAAGGGAAAAGAAGAATTGAATGTTTTTTTCTTTAGAAAAAAAAAATGTCTATCTTTGTTTGCAATTTCCATTTGGAAACGAAAGATACCTTCTTCTTAAATAATATTAAAGTGTTGGGTATTGATTTAAATAAATTTTTTTTCATCACTTGTAAGTACAGCGGGGAATGATTACTGCACTTTGCTAATTTTGATATTTTTTTTTCCCAGTCATCATTTGAGTGTGCCCAAATAATTTGCTCACAAAAGAGAATGATCTTGAGCGCCTAATAGTGACCTCTAACTTTCAGAAGTTAAACAACTGGTCACAGAAATGTTCAAGAGCAAAGATTCTCAGTTCCTATTTTTCCCAAGGGCATCTTAACATGAGATAAAAAAAGATAGCTCTTATCAAGTTTCAAGTATCATGTCTTAGGTTGAATAAAAATACATTAATGGTTTATTTCCTCTGGGTAAAATATGCAGCTTTTGGAAGGGAGGCTATTTCTAATTAAATACTTCTCCTGTTGGAATCCAAAAGATTCAAAGATTAATATTTAGTTCATTAAAATGCATGGGAAAAGGCAGGCTAAGATGCAAGTTAACCAAGTAAGTGCAGTAGTATGTTTACTTTTCTCCATTTGTAAAAGTAGTCTCAAAAAAATATGAAATCTGAACAAAAGTAGACATGCTGATTTAAATAATTTCAGTATACTAAAATAATTCTCTAGGATTCTGGAATTCTGGAGTCTTTCTCTGAAAATCAAGATCAGGTTTTGAATAGGAAAATACATATAGATAGACTCTGGGAAACCTGGAATTTATATTTAAGATCTAATTTCACGTTACCATCACTTTGGAAAGAAACTGTGAACACTGGCTTTTTCTCTTGATAAGGAAGTAAACCATCAAGAAACTGGGGCTGGGGGAAAAAGGCGGAGGAGGAATGATATTAGAAGGCAAAGAAACAGGAAGAACCTTTGTAGTCAGTGTCTTGTTTCATATTGATCATCGTAGTGTGTGCGTATGCTTTCATTAAACTATCGGATCCAACACCTCAGCAATGGCAAGGGCCAGACAAGATGCTTGGAACGTTTTTCCTTTTCCCCGTGCTCCATGGTCTGCACAACCTCCTCTGTGGACTGTAGCAGCAATTTTTTGCTGTTGGTCAAAAGCAACAGCTGTCACCTTTCAAACCACAGCAGGCTTCAGTAGAACAATTTGTCTATTAGAGTTTGCAGAATACAATTTTTCCCTGGACTGGCAAAGACAAAGATGTTGGGCTTGGAAGCATTTTGTGATCTGATTTTGACCCACGTAGCACCGGTTGGACCACCCTAAGCAATGCAATTAGTGTCTTTTGAGGATGTACGTTTTCTATTGTTCTCTCTATAAAGGAAGAAATGCCTGGCTTAGAAAGATTTTGTTTAGATGGCTTCAAAAGTCTCCTTTCTTCTACAGGAGCCAAGGTCAGGTACCCCAGAACACATGTAAGATAGGGTGAACATTCCATACTATCTTTACAGAACAGACTAGGGATTGAGCACTTCCCAACGCAAAACCAGTTGTCTCATTCGATCTTGTACAAAAATTTGCCAAGTAATACATTTTCTACACTGGAGCTGCCTCCTAAAACTGTGTTTGATCTCTTCCTGAGTTACATTGGAGGTGATGGGGGAAACCTTGATCCTTGTCCATTCTTTCCATCCTCTTCATAATTGTATACATCTCTGAAGTACTTCCTCTCTTGTCCTTTTTCCCCCCTCTCCAGTCCGAAGAATCCCAGTCTAGTTAGTTGTTCTTTGGATGGAATTCATTGCTGGCTACAGCTGATACTAACTCATCATGACTTGGTAGAACAAGAGAAGGTTTTGGCAGGTGGGAGAACAGAAGACAAGAGAGTTTTAACTGTTGGGAGGATCAGAACTGCACATAGTATGTGTGTGCTTCATGTTATTACAGAGTAGTTTAATGAATCTTAGGGTTTTGTTCTCTGCTCCACCTCTACTAAATCCTATCATTTCCTGCTGTTTAGCTGCTTTTTAGCTGATATATTTGTTAAACTGTTAAGTCTCCAGAACAATTATATCAGCTCACAGCTCATCAATGTGTATGTAAAGTCAGAAGTTTGTGTCAGTTCACATTTATTAAGACAAATTCACTTTGTTAATGTTTTTAAACTTCACTTAGTGTTATGACATTCTTTTGTGGTTGCCTTTAGTACACTGCATTATCATCAGCAAATTTTGTCACTTCATTAATCCCATCTTTTTGTAGTTGAGGTATAAATATGTCAAAGAATACAGAACTCAACGTGGAAGCCTCCAGGGCTCCACTGACCACCTAGTTTGATTCAGAAAAATGAACAGCCGTTTCTGTTTCTTTCCTAGCTTTTAACCATTTATCCAAAAGAGGATCTCCCTTCTCATGTCACAGGAGCATGGTTTCTTTAGGACCTTTTGGTCAACAGTCTTTGGAAATCAAATAGATTATAGTAACTGATGTCTGCCTATTGTGACTTCTTCGAAGAATTCCATTAGATTTGTGAGTCAAGATTTCCCTCTGTAGATGAGAGTTTTTTCCAGTATGTATTACATGTATTTAGATTAGAGAAGACGAGGTGAGGATGGGGGGAATTGCGGGTGTCTCTGAGCCAAATACAAGTGTGTGTGTGCTCATCATACCATCGTGTGCTCATCATACCATCTCTAAGACAGTTCCATCTTTAACAGACACTCTTAATTTCTACTGTGGAGCGCTAAATGAGTGAGGTTCTTGGTGATACTTAACGTGCTGGAACAATGTTTCCCGTAGCCTGGAACCAGCCTGGGAAGCACTCAGTGTTGTTAAGTCACTATTCACTCAAAAGCCAGAGCAGAAAGCGGGCTTCCTTTGCTTGCCTAGTTTGCGGTGTTGAGCAGGCACTCACTGTAGCACGAATTGCTGTTTGGGATTTTGTGAGCATTGAAACAATCATGGCATGCTAGAATGCACAGTGTTCACAGGAGGAACAGTGAGTTAAAATGGCGCAAGTAAGCAAGCAAGATTAGTCATCATCTGCCACAGAGGCATCATTTTCCAACTAACTATGGAGACAGGCTGAGAGAGTTGGGGTTGTTCAGCCTGGAGAAGAGAAGGCTCCAGGGAGACCTTATAGCAGCTTTCCAATATCTGAAGGGGGCCTATAGGAGAGATGAGGAGGGACTCTTTATGAGGGTGTGGAGTGATAGGACAAGGGGTAGCTTTTAAACTGAAAGAGGGGACATTTAGAGTATGTATTAGGAAGAAATTCTTTACTGTGAGGGTGGTGAGACACTGGAACAGGTTGCCCAGAGAAGTTGTGTAT
>JAOXNO010000020.1:25076856-25095319 GCA_028565335.1 Limnodromus scolopaceus
AGAACTTCCTCTGAGACTCCTATGATCCTCCTATGATACTAAACACTGCAGCAAGTTTTACTTCTTGAATGCAAGCTGTCTTTTAATTACTATCAAATTATCTCCTTCAGCAACTACTTCATACATAACTGAGCTGTTGATGTAGCTGCCAGATACCCATCTTGTTGACTGTGTGGGTTTCTATTAGCCCCACTTCAGTTAGTTGCCCAAGTCTGTATCCTTCTCCTTTATGCAACCAAGTTGAGTGTTGGTTTGTTGGGGTGGGAGGGTAGAAGCCTCTGTTTCTGAAGCCAGTATCTTATGAACTTATATTTCGATTTGTTACTCCAAGTCACTTTTTTTTTTAAATATTGTAAAAAAGATTGTTGAAAAGGCAGCTATTGATTGCACAACACACTAAAATCAGTTATGTATGTAAACTTTTCTGCTAGCTAAAGCCAAAATATAGTTGATTTATACAATCAGGATTAATAGTAGATAAATTACAGTAAACTTATGTACTTCTTCTGGCAATAGAGAGAAACTGTCTATTTAAAATCCACAGCAATTAAAGAAAGACATTTTTGAGTGAGTAACAACTAGAAGTTTTCCTCCTCTGGGTGCTTACGTGACAGAAATCCTGTATACATACAAAATTATTTGTTGTAGTGAACACAACCAAATGGCCTTTTTTTGTGCCTTGCTTTGTGCATCTTTGAAGTTCTTAGTCTTCATAATCTACAAATTGTTACATGGGTTTTATTCCTTATTTCAAAAATGCAAATACTGTCTGTTTCTGTACAGTTTCAGTAACTCTAATTCTGTTTTTCTTAGAAGATTGAATAATAACTTAACCTGTCTGATTTTGTCAATAGCAAAGTTTTTGTCCCTGTCTGCATTTAGTCATACTCTAGATGGAAAAGGTAGAAGACAGACCTCCAATTTATTTAAAATTGGATTTAATTGATACGGGTAACATCTATGTATGGTCCTGCTGGACAAGCTATGTCTCTAAAAATGACTTTGTTCTTGCTTCTGAAAATATTCTGTAATTATAAAAGGTCAGTTGCCTTTTTTTTTAATGTTTTCTATAGGCTACATCTTGAACTAGAATCTTGCTATGCAAAGATAATTTTTATACTTTCAGGTCCATTGGGCCACGGCTTGTGTTGAGAATGACATTGGGAGCAGAAATTACTGGCCAGCTCAAGGCTTCTTCATACATAGCATCAGGCCGAAACCTTTTGAGATGGGACCTGTCACCGGAACAGATCAGAACAAGAACAGAAGAACTGATCAGGAAGACAAAGCATGTGTATGACAGTGTTGGGATGCTTGATATTGGAGAAGTAACACATGAAAATACTGTACGGGCCTTGGCAGATATAGAAGTGGAATATGCAGGTTAGTGTACGTTTTCTGTGATTCTTTCCATAGGGTATTCCATCTCCACATAAAGAAACATTGAGAAAAGATAGTTGTTCCTTGCAGTTCTGTTCCATGCCGGTTTTGTGTAGAATGTGCAGAGGCCTCTCTAGGGTCCTCTGGTCATAATAATCTTTCGGGACCTCTAAGCAAGATGCAACATGATCAGCTACAAAGTTCTGCTGCCTTATTCTAGAGACAAAAAATAAGGATTAGCAAAACTGTGCTGTTGATCTCACTGTCACATCCAGAGAACTGCATTGGTCACCTGTTTTCTTTTTACATGTGAAGCTCCATACAGTTACATTTTCTTTTCCAGCTGTGTACAGCCACTAGGGTTCAATGTGCAACAGCGTAGACTACAGTGGAACAGTATGTAGGCTATGTGTCTGTGGTATGCATAGTACATTCAAACCTGAGAAGCAATGTGTTTTTCCAGCACTGCGGAATCTCAGGCAAGCAAGTCAAATGGAACAATGGAAAGGTTGATAAGGCAGGGAAAATGTGATGGTTGGGAACGGGGGAATTTTTGAATGCTTTTTCACAGGAAGACAGCTTTACATGCTCGCTTTTATATTATGGCCTGCAAGGCCTTGAGGAATCATAGGACATAGGTGTTGGTCATGCAGTCACACCTAGATTGGTCTGAATGAATTATCAAGATGAACCAATATATGAATGGAGTTTAATGGTCAAACACAGGTCATTCCGTTCATTTGTTAATAATTGTCAGTCAGAGGAGATAGGGAAAAATAAAAAATGTGTCTTGGGTGGCTTAGTTCTGACAAACCTGTCGCGTGGTGGTTGCATGACTCTCAAAAAGTAGTCAGTATAATAAAATGTCAAGTTGTCTTAAATCCTCTAAAAAACCTGCAGTACCAACAGAAGTGCTGAAAACAGCCTCCTTGGCATTGCAAAAAAAAAAAAAAAGCATCCTGCAGCTCAAATGATTGTACTGTAGTATTAGTCTGGCTTTAACATTATTTGCAATTACAATTTAGGCACATCCAGTGAATTGACTGGTATTGATGCTGCCAGAAAGACTGAGTAATCTTCATCCAAAGAGCATCCTGACAGATTGAGTTTAAATTGTACCAATGTAAGTGGTATAATTATTGTAAGCCTTTTCACCAAGGTGTAAAACTCTCTTCTTCAAATTAAATTAGAAGGAAAATCTATGTTTGATTCAGAAAATAGTAGCCATCAGCTTCTTAGCATACCCACCAAGACTTGCATCTTCCAAGATGTACTTTTTTTCACTATATGTTACTGCAGTAGTGGGTCATATTTAAGCTTTTAATGCTAATATTCTAAGTGGTATGTGAAGTTAGCATGACTTACCTGTGAAACAGCCTATGGCATATAACAAGGATGTATTACCACAGCAAGACTTCCATTAGAACCTTGGATTTTTAAGGCCTGTGTGTCCCTTTCACATGTACATGAAAGACCTGCCTCAGTAACTGGAACTTATTATCTGAAAAGACATAGATGACAACAGGCCTTACATTTCACTTGGAAGCTGCCAAAGCTCCCTTCATCATTTTTGAAACATCTTGGCATGGTGGGGGGAGGGGAGGAATTTCTTATGGACTTCAAGAAGAACCATATGCCCATGTTTGCATTCCGAAGGTTTCTAAAAGGCTGAGAGCATCTCAGGGTTTGATTGATAAAACAACTTCAGATTGCATACAATTGCAAAGCTTTAAATCGTCCTAAAATGTTGTTACTCTAAAATGCTCTTGGGGAGGTGGAGGGAGTGAAATTATAATTGATTTTAAGTTAATTCAGCTGGTCATAATTAATTTTGATTTTAGCACTCCTATTTAATGCCATTATAAGATGCAATATTCTTTTAATAAGGAAGAATTTACTTAATCTCAAAAGCATATTCTAAAAAATTAGTATTACTCAGCTTCTGATCTCTAGAAGTTCAGAATATATAGACAGCATCTTCTGTATTTGCCTTATTGTTTCTCCTTAAACACGGAAGAGAAGATGGGGATTTGACACTCTTCTCATAACAATGTAAAAATAACTTCAGGAGAGATGGGCCTGTTTGAAAGACTGAGAACTTTTCACTTTAAATGCTAACATGGAATATCTGTGCCAGATATGAAGCAGTGTCAGTCTTCACTTACAAATGGTTCATCTTTCAAAAATCATGTGTCATATTTATACACCTTTCTGTTGACTTTGTTGGAGTAAGAAGGTAAGATAATTAGGCTTGGGTAATACAATGGATAGTTTCCTGTAACGTTTATTTGTTATAATGATGTGCAGTTCTGTCCTTTTACATATTCATTTTTTACATTCTCTGTATTCACTTTATTTGCTTTAAGCCTCATCAGAAGTTACTTTGGGTATTTGTTGCTATGTCTTTTATAAATATCAGAAGGGGGGAAGTTCCTTAATTATCCTTTTCATTAAAGCATTTCTAGCCTTCTGTGTAAGTGTTCATTGCCTTTTATTTAAACAGTGGAAAGAAGCATGTTGGATTTTCCCCAGCATGTCTCACCTGACAAGGAGGTACGCTTAGCAAGTACAGAAGCTGACAAAAAGCTCTCTAATTTTGATGTGGAGATGAGCATGAGAGAAGATGTGTTTCAGAAGATTGTTTATTTGCAGGTAAATCACAATGATATCTGCATAACTTGTGGAAATGTAGATAAAAATGCAGCAGTGAAAAACTTGTCTCTGAAGAAGTTAGTATCCACAGTGCTTTTCAAGATCCCCACCACTGTGTGTGTTTCCTTTGTGCCTGTACCAGTCAAATCTTCCTAGTGGGACACAGCTATAGAAAAAGGCTGTGGTTCCACAAAAATTTATGCCACTGTTACTTGGTGCTCCTGCTCTTTCCCTCTTTTGTCTCGGTGTGTGTATTCTTCTCTGTCCATAGCTTTGACTTCTGTCTAATCTTCCAGTGAGCTGGTACAAGGAAGCTAAACTAGCAGGAGCAAACCCATCAGGAAAAATAAAAATTATTGTTTTCTGCTGGCTGGGCTCCCTAAACTGGTTTGGCCAGAGCATCACCAAGGGGGGAGGAAGAAACGAGACAACATAACAATATATTTAGGTTGGCTTTATTCTGCTTTTGAATTTGTGTCCAAAATTATGCTTTATTGAACTCATTGAGAGTTTTAAATTTTAAAGTTGAGTTTTAAGTTATAAAAGTTAACGAGAACATATAACTGGGAGTGACCTTCAAAATTCTCTCATTTGATCTGCTAATCAGCCATTATTTTGTAGCTCAAACAGGAAGAGCATTTGATCTTGTTCAAATGTAGCTAGTGACATTTGGTAATAATTCTCCAAAAGTGTAATTTAAAGAGAATGCAAGGAAGCTATGTAATGTGAAAACTATAATGTATACATTTGTCCATCCTTCAGATGTGAATCTTCCCTTTCAACTCCACTTATTTTTAACCTTCTAAAGTCGTCGTTTGTGCTCTTTGTGGCATAAATTTGGAACCAGAATAGTATTTGCAACACCTTGCAGCACCTTCCAATATCATTGTCTTCTGTTATTGTATTTTCTAGGCACATTTTAAAGCTCCTGTAGCTGGATGTTGTTTATGTGTTTGTGGAGGTATTTAATCACCCCATTTTGAGGACCTTCTGCTGTGTTTTGGCAGATAGCGCCTTATGTTGATTTCCCCCCTCCCCCTCTGCTCATATCATGGTTTGATATGTATTTGTTATTTGCTGTGATTTTTCCCTGCCCTTCAGTGTAGTACACACAGATACACTCAGGGCTAATCTGCCATATCTGTGTTTTTTTAATTTACAGGAACTTCTGATAGTAGCTAGTGAAAACTGATGTTATTCACTCACATTACTTTCTTATAATCTTTTTTTTTTCTTTCATCTTTTTCACTTGGTGCTTTCCTACTTCATTTTCCTGTGCAGTGATACGTGGCTTTTATAACAGTTGCAATTCTTGCTTAAATCTCCATTTAATTTTTTTGGAGTTTTTTTTGGCTTAACTCCAGCACTGCAGCATGCAAGCATGTTTTGATACTAGTTTTCCAGAGACACAGCCTCTGAGCACATATCAAATTAATAATAACTATGAAAGTTGTAGCAGTTTTTGCTGTAGTACAGATGTGAAATTGCCAATAATGCTAGACTGATCAATTTAGCTATTTCCATACCACAAAGTTCTTGCTAATTTTTGCTAAATATCTAAAGCCTTCTACTGTAAGAAACTCTTAGTTGAAAAATCAGGTTCCAGGAGCACATAATAAAACCCTAACTTCCACAAATAAATGTTTTGCTGAAATCATTTTATCAGTTTAAATGAGCCAGTAAAACATTTTGATTAAGTCAGACTTTTCGTGGCCTCACTGAGGATTCAGGTATATGAATTCAGTTTCATGATCCTGCACTAGGACTGGATTAGATTGTGGTGAGGAGAGTGAGGGCCCTCACACTCCTGTGTTACTTATAATACAGTCAGTCCACTAAAACATTAGTAAATCTGCTTGATCTCAGTGACACCCTGAACGTTTTCGCTCCTTTTAACAAGGCCATAACTTTTCTAAATTAGCAACTGTTAAGTATTCTTCCTAAATTCTGCTTTATTTAAGAACTGTTGATGGTGGAAGATGTATGAGGGATTTCTATTTAATTGAAAAAAAAACAACTGAAAATAATCCAGTCTCTTTCTTTTCCCTACAGATTAGGGGGGAAAATTCCTGCATAAATGTATCTTTTTGAATATGCTTCAGATCTAATTCTTTAGCAAACTTTTGGGTTCGGGTCTGAAACTTGGAATAAAGGTGAATTTGGTAGTGGAACTATCATTTTAAATTTTATTACTCATAACATCTTCACATGTTGGCTAGCAGAGACATGCTTAAGAATGTTGCCAATCTTCTCCACCCACACGCCCTCGGGAAACTCAGCCTGATGTAAGCAGCTGCTGCAGCTTTTGTTCATGATATTCTAAGTAGGTTTTGTCTCTTACTCTGCCTAAAGATTTCTTCGTGGAATAAGGTAGCATGGTTATCCAAAACAACTATGAAGCGGTACACAAAATCATCAACCATGACCTGTTTGAAAACTTACGGAAAGTTCCAAAATTTCATGTGTGTAGTATGTTTGAAATTAGCACTTCTCTTGTGGAAATTATCAAGGAAACACAGGATGACATAGACCATCCTGACCAGACTGAAGTTCAGAGATGACCATAGAGCACAGTTGGTTCCTGTGCCTGTGGGGGTTTGCTTATTCTTAAAGACCTGGCAGGTCTCTTTGAATGTGCATCATCCTTATCTTAAGCATGTCTGTGATGCAGATAAACATCACAAAGGCTAATATAAAGACCAAAGCTATTGATTTCTTTGAAGTGTATGGAAAGATGCATAGTCATCAAGAGGATGAAGAACACTTAGTTTTCTCCTCCTTTTTCCCCAAAAGAATCTTTCTTAGCTTTGGAAGGAGCCAATATTCTGTAGCTTTAAGGACTTAAAATTAGGGCTTGTGAATTCCCTTCTGCCTAAAATCTTAGCTGGGTTTGGGACCAGGAGATTTTCAGGAGCATGACAGTTCTGTATGCCCACTGGAGGGCCTGGGAGATCCCTCACAATGCCTAAGTAACTCAGTGAGACTTTTCGGAATCCTCTGTCCTTAACTGGTACTGTAAGAAAAGCAGTGTCTTTTTATGGAAATTACTCTTTTTTTTTTTTTTCTCAGCCTTTCTATTTTTGAGCCTTGCAGCGCAGTTAGCACATTATAAATGTTAATGTAGTAACAGTATCTGTATTTTTCACCTCTATCATTTTGAAGTCTTGCTTTGTCTGTCACACTAGTCTTGGGTTAGAAAAAAGAACCCTGGAATTGTGGGTTATCCAGTAGAAAAACAATGTGTGAAAATTCTGATTGTTACAAATATTTTTGTACTCAATATGACAGCATTGACACTCCTAGATGTAGTGCTTAGTAGCATAAAGATCTTCATGAAGCTGCAGAATTTCAGGGAGTACTCCAGGAAGCCTGAGCAGAGCAGGATGCCTGAATGTTGCAGGCGGTAGGGTAATAGTATTCTCTTTATCTTTGTGTTGGGAAATATTCTGTGTGGCTTGCCTTATGCCTTTATCACAAGTGAAGATGGAGATGTGATGTTTGACTTGCAGAGGACAGAGGGCATGATTTTCTTCACTTGGTTTCCTCCCCAAAGGAGATTTCCACCATTTACCTCCTCTTTAATAAATAGAATGTAAAAAAGGCAAAAACCGAGTGCTGCAAAAATATCATAGCCATGGTGAAGGGTACTCTATTCAATCACATGTCTCAGTCGTGATTGACTTTAGCTGTGTGGTGTCCTATAGTAGTTAAATTATCCTTTTGTGAGTCTGTGGATTCTTTTAAAAACCATCTGTAAACAGGTAATATTAAAAAGAAAAAATATTCATCATTCATTGTATGACAGTATTGGTAAACTAAGTTAAATCTGCCTATTGCTTTAGAGAAGGTAATTTATCACAGAGTAAAGTGAATGCTGCCATTTTTTTCCACTGAACTTAGAAATATCTGCATATAGACTATTGCTATATGCATAAGAGTTTTAGGCACAATTGTACTAATGCTTTGCAGTCTGACTGAGCATACCGCTACTGGGATTTGTGACTCTTTGCAGAGAAAAAACAAGACTAAGCTGTTCTAAGCTCTTTCAGGGTTCTAAAAACCAATCTCCACTAATTATTTTAATCCTATATGCAGGGCGCTGGTGGGAGTAGACATTGGTTATGTGTTGCTGTGTTTTTATTATTTTTAAATTACAGGTGGGAAAATACCTGTTTCAGAGTTTTTATTCATGTTTATTTTCTTTCAGGATGCAACTGTCTCATTTTTTTCTTTTTAAGGAAGAGAGGTAATTTGCACTGGCAGGTCATTAGTTGACAGCTCTACACAGTTGTGTAACTCTTTCATAAAATTTGCATGTTTCAACGTCCTTACTTTTCAGAGGTGGCAGTCAAGAATTAATTGCGTGTAAGTAAGCTGATGAGTGGGTTGTTAAGACAAGTCAGAGCGAATTCCAACAGCTTCATATTTGAGGGTAAACTTAAGTAGAGTATATTCTTTTAAACAAGTACTGTAAGTTAACATCTTTTTTAAATGTTCGCTTTTAGATGGGGGAAGATAAAATCGGAATGCGTACAGCATTATTTTCATTTTAGGACAAAATGGCAAGTTTCTGAATTAAACAGTTACGCTGTAGTCAGTTTGAAGGAAAACCCTTACAGGACTGATCTATGGTCTGTTACAACCATGGTCTGTATCTTGCCTCAACGTTGGTTGCTTTAGGAAGTTAATGTTGAAGAATATTCATAATGGCATAGCTAGACATTGAAATAATATTTCATTTGTTGTCATTGATTGATTTGTTCTGAAATAGAAGATGTATATGCTTAACTTTTATGCTATCCGATAACCTTCAGTGACACATCTGATTCTTTGAGGTTTTTTTAATGCCTCCCAAGTTTTAAGTTACTGTGTTACCTCATAGCACTGTTTTTTTTCAAGTATGTATAACAAAGCTATCTCTACAGAAAAAGCCCAAGTGCACTGTACTATAAACTAAAAGGGCTTGCCCTTACGACAGCATGTAAACATGCTGAGATACTTGGTAGAATAAAATTATTTTAAAACTATGCGACATCAGTATAAGAATACTACTGTTTAAGGTAACTTTTTGGAAAGTCCTTTGCACTAAAATCTGAGATGTTCCTTTTTTACTATGATGGTGTTCTAAAAACCAACTCTGTTCAGATCCTTCTAATGCTCAATATGTTTCTTACACCGTGTTGAAAATTTTATTATTCTGTACTGTCTTTTCAGCAAACCTGCGATCTTGAAAATGTAAAGCCTGAAACAAAGCGGTATCTAGAGAAATCAGTTCAAGTGGGAAAAAGAAATGGACTTCATCTTCCTAAAGAAGTGCAAAATGTAAATATGGACTATTAGTTTATAAGGCAAAGGTGACAAGCTATTGAAGGGATGAAATTATGGTTGTATAGCTGTACTAAGCATGTATTTGAACTTTGTGCTTTTGGACCTGTTGAATTACTTCTTTAATTTTAACTGTTCTTAGTTCCAGATCCATCTTTTAAACTTCAGTCTCCTTAAGGTTTTTAAATAAATCTGTTAGACACTAACGGTACTCAGTGGATAGAGGTGGTATGCATCACCTCTCTTAGGTGACGAGGCTAGGTTTTACTTTAGCCTTCTAGAGTAAAAGTTTACCTGGAAGAGTTTTGTTAAATATTCTGATTACAGAGAATGCCTAAATTAGATTCCTAGCCAAGAGACCTCTCAAAAAAGCTTCAGAAGTATGTATATTTATTAGAAAGACACAGCTGTTTTAATTTCAATATCAGTATCAACCGATGTTGTAAAATGTGTCCAAGATTTTAGCATTTTGACTAAAAAAACTTGAGGTAGCTTAAGGGGAGAACAAGCCACACTGAGAATTTAGGCCCCAATTAAGGGAGGCTCTACTCAAGCATATAAAAGCACTTGTCACTTCTGAAAATTGTGAAGTAAAATTGTCAGCATCTGAGATGCTGACATAATTCTATTTAAATTCTGAGTGATGTTGTATAAGAAGCTTGATTTATGACTCTTGAATAGACTTTACCCTTTGTAGAAAGCAATCTTTCTTCAGCCACATCCTTCAGTTAGTGGGAACAGCTTCATGTGTATTTGCATTGCTTAAGGGCAACTGATGCCTCTAAAGTAATTTTGAAAGACTTTATAAGGATACAGTAGTTGGATTACATTTAAGTAAAAACTTGACTAATGGTAGTCTCTGCCACATTTTGTATTTGGTGTGTATTCTACTGGTAACTACTGTGTTTATGTGAACTTGACAGTAAGGGGTGGAGACATGCTATGAGAAACATTAGAAACTGTTTCAGATGGGTGAATATCAGGATTTTAAGAAAGGTTTTGGAATGGTCTTGTCTTGTGTGGATATCCTCTTCTTTCTGTCATACCTGTACAATTTCAAAGGAGTATTATTCAATAAGTTACATATATTTTTACTCTCTTAATTCTCGTTGATTTTAGTGGGTATTTTTAGACTTAAAATTGTAATTTAAACTTTTCAAATAAAAGAAAATAATTGACCATTAGCACATAGTGCTGTTCAGAGAACATATTTATGTGATCAGTCCCTTCTGAGGTGAAAACACCACGGAAATGCTGTTGGGGTGGTAGCAACCATGTTGCTGTGGACCCAAGGGAAGCTGAAAGGGAGACTGAGGGAGAGTGAAGCCTGATGCTACCTGCAGTCAGCGTGTTACTTGCTCAGTGCTGGTATTTGTTGTCAGGTGGTAGAGACCCAAGTTGCAAAAACTGTAATTCTATTCACTTGGAGGATAGCAATTGCCAAGTTTGATTTTTGTTTTTCCACTGAGTTCAGTTTATACCTGATACAGGAAATCAAGACAATGAAGAAAAAATTGAGTGAGCTGTGTATAGACTTTAACAAAAACCTGAATGAGGAAAACACATTTCTTGTATTTTCTAAGGAAGAACTTGGTGAGTAGTATGCTTGCTCCTGCCGTTTCTTCAGTATTCCGGTTTTATTGGAGTAATCTTTTTTGACTCAGTGAATGATGGTTAGATCAAGTGAAATTCTGACTGTTTTCCAGTCTTCTCTGTTTCCTTTTTAATCCTTCCCCCAAATCAGTTTAGAATTACCCTTTGCAGGTGTTTGTGATTTCTTCATAGATTTGTGCTTCCTGAAGTGTTTGCCTTGTGTCAAGTTAGCATATCTATCCTACTGTTTTTTTTTCCACCCATAACTTTACGCATCTCTGCTGCTTTTCTCGGTTTTCCACCTTCGGGCAATCCCCTGTATATTATATACATTGCAATTATTGGAAAAAGTTTCTGTCCTGCAATATATTTTAGCTACTTCAATCATTTAAACTGCTCTAGAGATTTCTAGAGAATTTGGGGATTCATTATCTGAAGGGCATGGCATAAAATGTGCTTTGATAATACCAGAAATTTTTTAATGTCATATTCAGTTTTTATCTGATTGCCTTATGTGTATTTTTCACTTGTCACAAGTGTTTTCAATTTTTATTTTGCTTGGTTGTGATTTGCAAAAACTTTAGCAAATAGTTGTAAAAAGAGGGGTTATTTCCGTGGAGATTTCTCATGTTAAATTAGATTGCAGCAAAACAAATGCAACAATCTCACAAAAAGAGAGGGAAGTGGATAATTCTGGTAAACATTGTTTATTCAATTCTATTCTATAGAAGGCCTTCCTGATGACTTTATTAAGAGTTTAGAGAAGACTGAGGAAGACAAATATAAAATTACTCTAAAGTATCCCCACTATTTTCCTGTCATGAAGAAGTGCTGCATTTCAGAAACCAGGAGAAAAATGGAATCTGCCTTTAACTCGAGATGCAAAGAGGTATGTTGTATATTGACTGTTTACAGGGTAATGACAGAGTTGAAAAATGGAGCTAGACGTTCAAATATTAGATTTGAGTGCAAATATATTGTCAAGTACTACAAAATCAATACTTGCCAGTGTAATCTTTAGCTGTTCCGTGCTCGTGTTTATTCTGATTTCTAAAGATCTTAGAAGTTGATGATCTGCCCGTTTGTGTGTACATATCTTAAAGTTCCAGTGGAGTAGAAGTAGGATTTTGCACTTTTGCCAAATTTTCCTACAGTCTTCTGCTGTTGCTTACTGCCACTTTGCTCTCAGAGAAGGACATCTGAGCATAGCTTCTGTAGTGCTTTGGGATTCTTCAGAGTGAGGGGGGTTATTTAAGCACACATTTTAATTATGAAATATACAAGATTAAATGGAAAATTAACACATTACATATTGGTGAGAATTTAATTAGATGTTAAAACCCTCCTAATTTTTATAAGAGATTAATTTAATCATCTAAAAAGTAGCGGGAAACATGCTACTTTTAAACATGCTACTTATAAAAAGAAGAAATATTTTCACAAATAATATGTTTGATACTGATGAGACCAGGCACCTAGACAGGTACAAAAGTAATGAGCATAGAAGAAGTATCATTCAGGCAATTTTACCAATCATTACCAACCACACAACCTTAGAGAACAATGGCAGGGTTGAGCTTTTCTGCTGGGAAATGTGAAGGATGTAAGATAAGATAAAATGGCTCCAGGGACTGAACAGTCTGCAAGTCAGAGGGATTTGCTGTTAAAACTGTGGGACAACCTTCAAACCTAGTGCTTGGGGGAAAAAAAAAAAAAAAATTTCCCTGAAAAATCTCACTTTTCCAAAACTGGAAATTAACACAGTTACATTTTCAGCTTCCCAAGGATCCTCCAGCATGTTTAGGTCAGGGCCTGGCGTTTTTGTGTCTCAGATCTCTTCTGTCAGAGTGGCAAACGAGGGAAATTTGTAAACAAGCTTTGAGTGTTGGCACAATAATTTTGCAGTCTGTCTTCACTGCTAACAAGCAATTAAGATGGCTGTCAGCCATTTCCCTGATATCTTTCACATTTAAATGACTGATAAAGCAAATAAACTCTTTGCAAGAAAGATTTGTTATTATCGTAAAAGGAAATGGTATATCTTTTGATTAATTAAAACAGATAAATTATAATTGGGAGAGTAATGACTTGGATCAACGAGAAAGCTAGCTACCTGCAATCAAATGCTGTGACAAAAAAATTACAAGAATCTAGCTAAAATTGCATTCTTCTATATTTATATCTTAAAATATTTCATTTTAAAAGTTTGCTGTTTCTTGTGGTTACATGCATTTTCTGGTTCCATTCTACAAATTTGCCTCTCTTCTTTTTTAGGAGAACACAAAAATTCTTCAGCAATTGCTTCCACTAAGGGCAAAAGTAGCAGAGCTTCTTGGTTATAATACACATGCCAACTTTGTCCTGGAGGTAAACACTGCAAAGAGCACAGATAACGTAACAGCCTTCTTAGGTTTGTTCTTATTTATAAACAAAACTTTTATATTTGGTGTGGCAACATGACTTCTTGGCCAAGATAAATTTAAATATATAATCGGGTCACAGTGTCCATCATGTTTAAGTGAAAAGGAATACTCTGTTGCCTTGGTTCTGGGATTTTTTAATTTTATTTTTTTTTTTAGACCGTAGCTGTACAAATGTAATTGCTCTAAAACAGGGAAGCCAAGACAAAAATCAGAAAATAAATGCCTTGTGATAGCAAACATAGCCAAGCGATTATGTCTTTCTCTGCCCCAAAATGCATTTATCCTAATTTAGAACCAGAATAATATGCAGTCTAAGCAATTTTGTCAGTTTAAGAGGGTGCTTCAGTTGCAGCTTTTCATTCCCTTAGGTTAGCTGAAATTTTTTGTATGTCTGTAGCCTTAGTGTCTTTTTCTGATACAACTGCAATGAAAGATTACAGTATGTGATGATGCAACTTCCATGATCTGAATTAAAAAATTTAATCTGGAATGATAGATTAAATTTGGAATTCAAATGTCCTCTAACGGAATTTGATCTGAAAACAGAGATATCTTGAAAATTTTAAACAGAGGAACTTGCAAATTTATAGTCATCCGGATGACCTCAGTGGGCCAGCTCTTGTGCATAGGGTTAACCTCTACTTTCTGGAATTATGTAGTTCCACAGAATAGCATGTGTTCCATTATTAATGTGTCCTAAGACTGCTAAGGATTGTGTATTGATATAGCGTATAAAAAAGAAACCCAAAATAATTTAGTACAGCAATAAAGTCTGTTTGGTGGAGGTTCACATGTGCCTTTTCACCTCTAATTTTGTCCCAATTCTCCTGTTGTGGTGTGAGCTCAGCTCCATATTTGGCAATAACAATTGTCTGTATATTTGTCAATGAACTTACACTTAATTTTGATTTATAAATAATGTTATAATTACCTGTTCTTTTTAAAGTGTACTTAAATTGGTTTGGACTTTTTAATATCCACTATGTTTTTGTAATTCTAAATGGGCTTATATAATACTGTGTTCTTTCATTCATTTTGAAGGTTAATTAATTTAGAAGTTATTGTTGTGATTTTAATTTCTTACAGTATGAGATCATATACTTTTCTATTCATAAATATCATGTTTCATGGTAATTCCCATAGAGGGAGAATGTCCATCAAATTAATTGTCAGCTTTAATTTAGTTCTTTTGATATATCCTCAACTACAGCCATGGCATTATGACTTCCTCTGCTTTATTCATGTATATTTATTTTTAACATCAATGTTCATAAGCCAGTCCTATGGTTAGGAAGAAAAGTGTTCTGTCCTATGACATATTCTGAATTTAGCATAATATGAGCTGCAAACAGTATTTTGGTCATGTAAATGCATATAGTTCCTTAGAGCCTACCTATAAAAAGGAGTAGCAATTCCTGAATTTTACGCTCTAGATACCAATACTGAACATTAACCCGAATTCTTAAGGAAGAAAAATGTGTCTGGTAGTTCAGAAATGCTTACAAGAGAATAAGTACAGTATGTACTTTATGGGAGTTCCAGTAAGCTTAAATATTTTATATTCAATATATTGGATTTATAATTCTATGGCCCTCTCTTGTCCAAGAAAAGCTAAGTTTGAAAAATATGAGGATCACAGAGATTAATATCCAGTGGCTTTAGTAGGCTAGAAGCTAGCCATCATATAGCCAAGAACTCTTTAGTCTCTTGTTCTTTTATAGGACTTTACCTTGAAGCAGGTCATAATCTGTTTTGAAAAGTCTCAGAAGAAAAAGTAACATTTGAATTTTGTGTTTCATTTCTGGTGACTAATAGTAGTTGTAGTCTTCAGCTTCAAGCAAAAGTGTTTCGTGTTACTTTCCATTTCTGATGTCTTCGAAAACATCTAAATATACCAAAACCCTTCATAGTACTGCTAGACCTATGTGGACGTCTATGCTATTTATAGCATGCCTGCAATTAAAACTCATCAATAACAGGCAAACTCTAGTGTCCTCTCTTGGGCTTATGTGATTATAGATGTGAGTGTATTCTGTAGAAATACACGTTGTGGTAAGGAATACAAAAGTTGATTACAAGGCAATCTTTGTTTCAGATGATTTGAGTAAGAAGCTAAAGCCATTGCTTGAGAAAGAAAGGGAATTCATTCTAGATTTGAAGGAAAAGGAATGTAAAGAAAGAAACTTTGATTATGATGGAAGAATCAATGCATGGGATCTTCATTATTATATGAACAAAACAGAAGAGCTGAAGTACTCCATAGATCAAGAAAAGCTGAAAGAATACTTCCCAATTGAGGCTGTTACAGAAGGCTTACTGAATATTTACCAGAAGCTGCTGGGACTTGTATTTGAGAAAGTAGAAAGTGCTCATGTTTGGCACAACAGCGTTACTCTTTATACAGTAAAGGATAATTCAACAGGAGAAATGTTAGGGCAGTTCTACTTGGACCTTTACCCAAGGTAATTATGACTTAGTGGTTTTCTTCTATGTTTAAGGTCTTAGTGGGTTGCTGGTGTGGTTGAAATTAAATGTATTTGGAAGTAAATATTTGTCCCACTAACAAGATTATAACTGTGTTCGTTAAGTTGTCCTCTGTGCTGTTTTCCGACTGCCTTCACTTTCTCTTTTTTTGCAGTACTACTGTGTTTTTTGCTTATATTTGGATTACAAAGCATTGCTACTTTGTTCATTTTTCTGTAGTATTGCTGTCTAATCAGTTGTCCATAACTTTTTGCCTCTATGAACTTTTCTCCTTCTTAACTGTGTTTTTTCCTAATACTGTGTTTTACATTTCATTGATGTTGAACTATTACTCCAGTCTCTTCAGATCAATTACATTCCTCTTTGGCAAGTGTTCTCAATTTCTCCCAGTTCCTCTTTACACTTTATATGTGTATTTTGGACCTTGTTGTCAAGACTGTTGAAGAAAATAACAAATAGGTAAGGACCAAGAATAGATTACTGTACAGAGCACACCTTGAAATTTACTTCCAGATTGATCTCTATAGCTTTCTTTGTAGCTATTTACAGCATCATCCCTGTTTTGTCAGAGATTAGGAGACTGGACTGATTTGGCAGGATTTATTCTTAGCTCGTCCTTTTTGACTGTTTTTTGCCTTTTTTTTTTTTTTTTTTTTTTATTTATTATTTATCAACTTATAAATTGGCTGATACTCTTTTTTAATATAAATTGATTTAAGGCTTCTCTGTATTTAGAAAATTTGGTTGGTCAATACAGTAGTACAAAATTCTTCTTTTTAAGATAAGCATGTTATATCCTTCACCTGTTTGGCCTACATCCCCCTTGTTGCATGTCATGTGAACTGCTGAAGCTATCTTTTTGTAAGACTCTTCTGACTTAATTGCCCAGTTAACTATTCAGGTTTAGGGCAAAAATTTAAAATCATTTTTCTTTAAACTTTCGGATCACACTGAAAATACAGTAAACCGTATTCTTTTGTCTTCTGTAATGAAAGAAAAGAGGACAGAATCTAGCCCTTCCTGTTACAGTAGCAGTTTAAAATAGAATTGACATCTAAAGTAGCTATACTTTGAGTAAAAATCAGATTCTTGTAAATGCTGCAGTGAATCTTAAACTGATGTGATTTAAGTACTGGAGTTTTTACCCCATTGTGCTATTAGCAGGATCTTAAACTTAGTCTTAGAAGTCATGAAAAGATGTAATTTCTTCATGTAAAGCTTTAAAGAGACACTGACTGATTGTCCCTGTTCTTGAATAGGCTTCACCATTCTGGTGAGCAAGCTTGTGGTTTGAAAGTAGTGTCTGATATATTTTCTTACGCAGAGAAGGAAAATATGGGCATGCAGCATGCTTTGGTCTCCAACCCGGCTGTCTTCTCTCTGATGGCAGCAGAATGATGTCTGTAGCTGCTCTGGTAACCAACTTCACAAAACCAGCATCAGATCGCCCATCATTGCTGCAACATGATGAAGTAAAGACTTACTTCCATGAATTTGGTCATGTAATGCATCAGATATGTGCACAGGTTAGTGATGTTTCAATTCCAGTGTAAGAATTATTTATTTGTCAACTGTCTCAGAGCAAGGTATAAGTCTATTTTGATGGTCTCTAATTTCAGTACATATGCAGTTTTTTAGTTATTTTTCGAATTGGCAGGCTGTGGATGGGGTTGGTTGTTTTTAGTTTTAACTACAGCAATGAATATACGTTCTTATGAAAAACATTTCTGTAGGAACATATGCTTTTGCATTTGCACCATGCAGGTACCTGTGATGAGTGAAAATGTCCATGTGTAAGGTAAAGAAGTTGCTCAGTGGTGGCTTCTGTTACAGCTGTGAGAGGGCTTTTTATTACTTCTAATAGCACGCTAGATATTTTAAGCAAAAAATGGTTGCTGTACCTAGGAATGCAAATTATTTGTGAATCCAGATCACATCCAGCGTTTTGGCATTTAGTACTCTTGAGAGCTACTACTCTTGACATCAAAAGCATAAAACAGGTCTTTCCTGAGCTATTGTATTTTCTGCTCTCCTATCTGACAGTTCGGGTTCTTACAGTGACCAGAAAGACCTGAAACTAGTCTGCAGACTTTGCATCAAGATGTCAATAAAGTTATATAATTGGTCATTTCATTTTCACTTACACTTAAAATTAATTCTGGCAGATGATAAATTTATTATTGGCCTAATGAAAATGTCATGGTTCAGAGTGTTTCAGTATTTATTCACAAAAAATTCATATCATTATCTATGAAGTCAGACATTAAGTAGCAATGCTTCTATCTTCTTTATAAATAAGTACCAAATAAGAAAATCAGAGAAGTATGACACAGAAGATTTTAATTCTCAACCTTGATCCTAGAGACTAGGACTGCAGAATAAAGAGACAAAGACAGAAATCCATGTAAATTAAACAACTAATGTCCGAGCAAACTTCAGAACAAGTAGCTCGATTTGCTTAGATATTTTTGCATCATGTTGAAGGTAGAAATATAATGATTATTTGGTCATCTTCACCCTGAGACAGATATTTCACAGAATCACAGAATCACCTAGGTTGGAAGGGACCTTTTAAGATCATCTAGTCCAACCAACAGAAATAAAAA
>JAOXNO010000020.1:25106166-25128715 GCA_028565335.1 Limnodromus scolopaceus
TCCCTGCTGGCTGCGGGGGGGTCGGACTAGATGACCTTTGAAGGTCCCTTCCAGCCCAGATGATTCTATGATTCTATTCTATGATTCTATAATCTGGAGAAAGACATCTTTTCTGTTTTTGCAGCTCTCCCATCATGGGCATGAACCTTTATCTGTATAGGCAACAACTTACGCTGAGGCTATTCCGAGGCAGTGACATAAAGTCCCCCAAGAAAACAGGGAACACTACTTCTGCTTTGGAAACGTGAGTTAATTGCCTTGACATTGCACAGAAACAATCATATACGATCAAACATGCCAAGAGTTACATATCTGGCAAAACCCAGCCTACTCCAGAGTTGCTAGACCTATACTTCTATTGAATTACACTTCAAAACAGCAAAAGCCTGTGTTTATTCCTGTTATTTAGGATGAATTTTTTCCTCTGTCAGAAATCCACAGTGGACTGTTGGCTGAACAACAGCTTCCAATGAAAGGCACAGGGTGAGATGGGACACTCGGGAGAGGGTGGTGGTAACCACTCAGGAAGTGGATGGCAGGTCACGGCTTTCTCATTCTGCTTCTTCACTGCAAATGAGGTGTCCATGCAACTGGGTCACAAGACGGGTAGGTGACAGCATCAGCAGCCCCTGCTGCTTGTTGTGTGACGTGGGCCCAGCACACAGGCTGTCTCTGGACGGCTTGCAGGTCATGTGGTAAAAGCAGTCTGAAGAAAAAGTTTGAACTTTGCTCTCTGAGCTGTGGGGGCTGTCAGTTATAGTGACTGAATAAAGAGAGCATGAAGACGCAGAGAGTCGATGTTTGTAGAGACAGGTATTGGCTGTCACTTGAGCTTCTAATACTACTACAGTTTGCTTCCCTGGGCAAATAGTTCTCTGTTGTGTGTAATTATTATAACAACATGGCAGGAAAAAACTTCATCATTTTAATCGCTAATCATGGTCAGTCAAGTGCTGACCTTGTTTGACAAAAAAACAGTTTTGTTAAACCCAGTTTTAAAAGATCGTCAGACAGCAACATAAATCTAATGGCTGTGGTCATTTGGCGTGAGAGAAGTAACATTACTGCAACAAGAAGTGAGTCGCAAGGTCAAGATCTCAGTTTCCTCTCTAGAAAAAGAAACAATTTCCAAATAACCTTCAGAGGTAAAGGAAGGTAGTTGAATTAAATGGAGACTCCTGGAGGGGTTTTCCAGGAGTGTAGTGTAGGGCTCCAGGCTGTATAGTGAATGGTTACTGACAGGGATTAGAGAGGCTAGGCATGGGGAGGTTATGTGGTAGAACAAGTCAAAGGAATAGAAAGGAGGGCAGTAGGTGGAAGGAGGAAGTGGGAGAAGTGTGTTTTGACAGTAGCGATAGAAGGGTTGGAGTGGATGTCAGAGGCAGATAGCAGGAAAAAGACAGTAGCTTATTGCATACAGATGTATGAAAGGCTACTGAATGCTTTTCATTTTTTTATGAATTAGAAGCAAGACATGCTTGTGGACGAATAGATTTCTTATCTTTTTATTTGCATGCCAAAGAACATGAGATTCTGCACCAGCTTGTTGCTTGAATGCTCGTGCTTCTTCCTGACATTTGGAGATTATTTTTTGTTTCACCACTATTTTCTTTATGTATTTTAAATAATTGTTTCCCATGGTGGAAGGAAAGAAGTGTCATGTCAGGGGGCAAGTCCAGTTTGGGGGGCCTATGTTGGAAATTCTGTATAGCTAATCATCATTAGCCATTTTACAAAGCGTAGATGATACAAAAGACATGGTACCAAACAACAATCAATCTATTTTAGACTTGATTAGGATAGGTAAAGACAAATTAATTAAATGAATTGGAAGTTAATGGTTGCCTAGAAACCAATAATCATGACCTAATTTTGTTCCATATTAAATAACAGAGGATAGACTCAACCAATACTTGCTTGTACTGTACTCTTGATTAATTAAAAAGGCTAAAGATATCAGTGCTAAGAGAACCAATGAGTGAAATTATTGGAAGAAAAATTGTGAGTGAGAAGTAGTATGTCTTTAAAATACCGTTGGCCAAAATTTCAAAACTTGAAACTTTTTGAGAACAACTCTGACTAAGAACCAAGCTGTTTACCAGTAAAGACAGCAATTAAAAATAAACAAAGCGGAAGTAGGAGGTTAGGAGTTGGAAATAGTAGGAAATGATGAATTGTTAAGTGTTAAAAATTTTAAAGAAGGCTGACTGTCAAGAAAAAAAAAAACATGGATGAAAGTATTATAGCCAGTAAGATGTGTAAATTAATGTATTAAGAACTAAAAATTCTCATTTGTGTTAGAGACCCTGTACTACATGGAAATGCTAACATTGCAAATGACAAAAAAGACATTGTTTACTTACTGTTTCTCTTCTGCATTTAGAAAGAAGCAATGTGATGTAATCATATCATATGAGAACAATAGGGTACTTTCCAGTCCATTATTAAGTGAGGAGGATATTAAGCAACACCTACTAAGAATAAACATTTTCACATGAGTAGCATTGACTAACTTGCACTCTACAAACCTACACGAATTGGTGGTCGGGGATTTTTTACTAGTGCTGTTGATCTTGGGACACCAGGCATATGCTGTTGTACTAGAACAGTGCTAATGAGTTCCAGTGTTCAAAAAGAGCATTCTGGTGACTGTTGGTCACATAGCTTGAAATCCGTCCTCAGCAAAACAGCGGGAAAGAATAAATACGGTTCTGTTGCTAAAGAATGAAACAATGAGTGTAATTCATACAGTGCAAGTGGTTTTATGAAAAACAAGTTTTGTCAGACAATCCTGATATCATCATTTATGGCCATTTCATGCCTGATGCATTTCGGTCACCTTGAGAATTTTTTTAAAAGTGTATTTTTATATTTCAAGCCTAGTCAAGAAGTAGGAGAATTTTATCCTATTGAAAATCCAGAATTAAGACCCGTAAAGATTACAGGGTTTAAATCAGCTATCTGTAAAATATTAATGAATATAATGCAATTAAATTTAGTAGCATTAATAGCATTTGCCTGTTAGAATGAAATTTTACTTTTGTACAAATAAGCTCACATTCTCTACAGAAAAGATGAATCATCAGAAGTTGAGAAGTGTTGTAGGTGTGTTGTCTGTATACGTATTGACATTACAAATGTGCTTACGCCCAGGTATGCTCATGCCTTATTTATTACTGGAGTGACACGCTCGTTCTCTTTCCCACAAGCATGGTAAACCCTAGGAAAGCCCAGCCGTAGGCCCCTCCACCATTTCTCATGGAGCTTCCTGAGCAAGGGGAAGACTGAGCAAGAGTTAATCTGCATATGGACAAAAACCACACCTGAAGATCTTCTGATTTACTGGCAGATCGCCATCTGCTTTTCCTTCATGTTGTTTTCTGTATGCAGATTTACTCTGCTGGAGACTTTCAGCATTACCCCTTATCCTGAAGAAGGAACTTCTGTTCTAGGATGGCTCTCAAGAACTGAACCACAATTTTTTGATTACGTGGTGCTTGGTAAAAGCATGGATTGAGTCTAAGCTGACTGGCTTTCATCTCTCTCATTCCTTAGGGATGGCACTGGGTTTGCTTGAGTTCTGATGGAAATTGCTTAAATCACAAATTGGTTTCGTTTTAGCACTCCTGTCATACCACCTTCTATCCAGTGTAATAAGTTCTCAGTAGAGCTGTACCTAGGAACCTGTCTGCCATGAAGACAGAAAGGGAAGAGGCCTTCCTAAATTGTGTGTTTAGCCTCAATAGAAAGATAACATGGTATCTGGTTTGGAATGCGGTGGGTCAGGTTTTTTAGGAGAAAACTTAAGGGGGCTGATGCTGTTGCTTAGGTAAAACATAAATTTGGTGTACAAGGGCAAGCTTGCTGTGGTGAAGGAATGACATGTTATTAAAGTCGTTGTTCCCATCTGTGGTTGTTACCCACTTTTGTGAAAACAAAATTCAGAAACCCTTATGAGATGGGACCTGTGAATTAAAAAAAAACACGACAACCAACCAAAACTCCCCTTAAAGCAGTCTTTATAGAAAACTAATGGTGAGCACTGAGAAAAGACAGAGAACTGGGTAATGAATTCCAAGACATGATCTAGGGTTGCAGGGAAAGAGGCCTTCTCTTCATTACAGGGAAAGATTTATCTCCACACCGGAGAAGAATCCACTCGGTTTAGTCACATAACTGCATCTGATGGACTTTCTCCTGGACAGAAGCAGATATAGTATAAACCATCTGTAGGTTTCAAGGCAAAAAAGTCAGTCTTAGGTGGAAAACCCTGGTCCAGCAAATGCATGTCTAAAACCAGGGACAGTGTCTGGGCATTGTGAATTCTCAGATGATAACAGTTGCCCAAGCTGGAATCATGAGAGTTACCTTTGCTATATAGCATATTATCCTCTTAAGCACCTTGAAATTAGAAGATAACTAACAAGGATCCAAGAGACCAATTGGTTCTGCAGCAGAAGGGGTGCCATTTCTTGTTGGGTGTCCAAAGACGAGGGATTCCCTGATTTTGAAAAGGTGACAGAGTAGCTTTGTGTTTTCCAATTTATTTTGCTTTGGACAGTCCACACCCAAAGCAGAGACTGAGACAGACTATCTCAAAACAAAAAGAGGAAAAGAGGTAATTCAAGCCTCTTTTCAGTGCTTTCTGGGCTGGAGAGGCCTTGGAGAGTAGAGACCTTACTTGGCTAATACACGTTTGATTAATATGGGCTCAGTTCTGTAACTTAGTGCATTGTTTGGCAAGCTGCACAGGTGTGACTTCTTGTGTCACTGTAGAATGATTTGCCAAAGAAATCCCTGATATGTCTATTAGAGTATTATTATATATATTAGTTATCAACAAAGTTCCTAAATTGGGTATCGAAACTTTTCTGTTACTATGCCTGGCCAACATCTGTAGCAAAAAACGGTGCCTCTCTAGATTATTTCCTCGTGATAGCAAAGATGTTTCAGTTGCTGATATGATTTTCCTGTTACTTAATTATGTACAACATTAATTAAAATGGAAAGTTGCATCAAAGGTGTAAAGGTATTGCTGGCTTCATTAAAAAGAAGGTAGTTTTGGTTTTGTGCAGAAGCGTTATGGTAAGAAGACAGAATTGAACATAAAAATAAAGGATAATAAATTTAGGCAATAGCAGAATTGGAATTTTCACAAGCAGAATTTTGGATGTAAGAGAATAAATCTCTCAATCATTTCTAGTGTTGAGTGACTCACTCAGGATTTTATCCCAGAGGTTAGCATCTAACTGGTATGACGATACCTAATTTTGAGGCATAAGACATTTTATACTGGCTTTTTCTATTCTGATTTAGGTTAGTTATCAACAAAGGAGAAATTTTGGCTGAGGAGGGTTGTTCAGTATGTTATATAAAACAAATAATGAATTTATTTATAAAATATTGCTGTATGTCATAGAAATAAAAATCAACAAGATGCCTAAGAAAATAACACAGATTTAATTTTCTTTTATAGAATCAATGAAAAAGAATTTCTTTAGTTCAAGAGAAGTACAAGAGAGTATCATTTTGTTCTTGACATTTAATTAGATTTGGCTGTTGCACAGTTTTATCGATAATTGGATAATATGAGTTCATGCTCATGAATTCTGAAATGATTTCTCCAGAGTTAGAAGACTTTCTGTATGTGACTTGCAAATTGGTACCTCAGCGTAAGCAACAGCACACCTTTGAATAATACAGGATTCTTCTCGCATGTCTTTAGTACCTCTAAAAGAGCCTTCAGAGTGGAGAGTCGTTTAAAGTAACATTTCCATACTTACTTTTAATCAGGTTGTCATTAGAGGGAGAACCTGGATCTTCTTAAATTGCGAATACAGATTGAGCGTGAAGGTTACAAGTTCCCCTCATGTCCTTTCAGATGCATTGGCTTTGGCTTGTCTTCTGGTGGTAGTGATGCCTCTGTGAAGCCTCTTTACCTCAGTTGTGGCTACTTCCACATTGAGGTGTTTGTAAGTTTATGTTTGTAAGTTTATGTTTGTCCATTCTGCTGGCAGAAGAGGAGGGAGTGAATATAAATAACCACTTGCCTTTTCCCCAAGCACAAAGTGTAAGTCCTGCATGTGTAACCTGTATTTATTAACAGCATTTTATGGCTACGTGTTAAAATGCAGAGCCCAAGGTTAGTTATTTATGTGAAGGTGATTTTCAGAGGATGAGGAACTATTGAGCTCAATGAGAGCCATTGTTAAGGGAGCTGCAAAATCATACTATGGTAACTTGCCTAACATCTAAAAATTTTTATCCTCCTCTTACTGACCATTTTTTGTCTAAAGCGTTTTACAGAATGGATAACAATAATGTAAATCTCTCTTTACATGTGAAAAAGTGAAACCTAGAGAAGGTATTTTGGCAAATGTTAAACAATGAGTCTCTCAGGTTTGAAAATGTAAGCAAGGATGCCTGTCTCCTTAGGCCGTACTTACTGGAAATGATGGCATCTCTGTTTTTGTTAGAGAAACCGTATTCAAATGCTGTAAAGGATTTAATTGGGGGAGAGGGGAGGGAAGAGAGGAATAATGTTCAGCTAGAAAAGTAGAAGATTTGGTATGATTACAGGAGATGTGAATAGGAACAGGGAGAAAACCAGTAACATGATGACAAAAATTGCCCTTCACTGGAAGAAGTGTATAGCTATAACTTTTCACCAGAAAACACAAATATGAATGCATCGTTTATGATGTAGACAAAAATATAAAAATTAAGGGTCAGTATTTAGTATTTATTATATAAAGAGGCATATAAAGTACTGGAGTAATTTTCATGATGGGAGGGCAACAATATTCCAGATTCTTTTTTGCTGACTGGTACAATGTCAGTGACTAAAATGCCCAAACAGAATTGCTGTGGAAATAATGATTTACTTCACATACTCTCTGCCTGATTCAACACACACAACAACGTGTTCAAGTCCACCCCTACTTTGAGAGCACTTGAACAAATGCTCTGCTGATTAAAGAGCCTTAAATTCTAAGCCTTGTAATTCATTGCTTTTGGCACTGAATTTTCTTATAATGAAGAAGCTGATGAGCCTGGTGAGGAGAGTCAGGGCATTAGAGACACTAATGCTGGTAGTTTCACAGACCTTAGGTGCTGGTGCTGTCATGGTTGCCGGTGAGGGACTAGGTCATCGGCTTCAGAAAAAAAAAAGAAAAAAAAAGTCACTGGAACGGAGAGAAATACCTGTTTCAAATATATTTCACAA
Organism: Limnodromus scolopaceus; assembly: GCA_028565335.1. NCBI lineage: Eukaryota > Metazoa > Chordata > Aves > Charadriiformes > Scolopacidae > Limnodromus > Limnodromus scolopaceus. The sequence continues at coordinate 25,113,392 of JAOXNO010000020.1, forward strand.
GGACACAATGATTAAGTTACCCTGGGACACACAGGGCACAAAGTACATTTTGTTTTTAATTATATATGCACAGTCCACTGAGAACATAAAGGACACAACAGATACTATCTCGATAATCTTTTCTGCAGCACTGATTTATGTGCGACAGCTGACTGTAGCTCACCATCTACAGTTTGTGCCTTAGATTTAAGATCTAGATGAGTTGTTTGGTGGGTCCCCTTGCAGATTGCTCCTTCTGCCTTAACATCAGGGACCTCCCTCCCACCTCCTTATCTGCTGCCAGGAAACGGGTCACTGAGGACAGGGGAGGGACAGGCTGCACTTCCACGGTTCTGCTGGTTTATCTTGCTGTAGCCTGAGCTGGCTGGTGGCTGCTATTGCAGTCTGCCCAGCTGCAGCCCTGCGGTGGTGGCCTGGAGGAAACTCTCCCGTGGGATAAAAAGGCTCGTTTGCAGTTGAGCCTGCTCTCAGAGCGGTGGGAGACTCAAGCAATTCAAGAGATTTCAGAGATTATTTTTTTTCAGGTATACAACCACAGCAGGTTTTTACTGAGCTGCACGTTCTTAGAAGTATATAACCTGGGTAAATGTTGGCATATCTTCAAGAGAATAGCAAAAAGGACATTTCAAAACAAAATTTCAAATATTTGCTCTAAAGCATGGATACCAGATGGTTTTAATTATTGAAATGATTTGGATAATACCTTGCTTTGATTTCAGAAGTAGCCAGAATAATTCTACTGGAATTTTCCTCATCAAAAGCAGCCTGGGGAATATATTGAGCACAGAGAGTTTCAGCTCTAACAGTTACAGTTCGGCAAATTTAAAAGCAATTGAAATCAGGTTATTATAATAGGAAGTATTGGGCAAATTACTTAAATTGCAGGCAGGTCTATGAGCCCAATCCATAGTTTACCACATGTAAAAAGTAACTTGAAAGTGTAAGACGATAATGTGTAAAAGTAGGTGGAGAAGGAGTTTCTTGATATGGTTTGTCAGAGTTGGTACTGGTTAAAGTATTTTAAAATTTTTAACCTTGACATATATATTTTAATTGGAGCGCTGCATTTCAATCACATGACCTTTTTTTAACAACATATATTTCATCAGATGTTTTTGTATCATTTTGATTTTTGTCAGTGGTAGTAGGACCTGTAGAAAAATTCCCTAAGACTGACATTTTAGTTGAGAAAATTGATAATGTTTTAACTGAGATGCTTACAGAAACACTACTTTCTATAAAATGCAGATTTTTTGTAGAATAGTCAGGTTTAGAGTTAAGTTTTACTCAAACATGCGTACAATGTGTTTTCAGGTGGCTGTTGCATGGAAGTGAATCTTCAGGGATTCACTGATACAGGTCTGCTAAAAGTCAGTGGAGCTATGTTAAGTGAACTGTCTAGTCAGCTTGCATTGGCAGAATAAGTGAACTGGGAGGATCATCAAATATTTAAATGTCTGCTGGGGTAACTGTCTGGTTAACTTCAAAAAGAGAAAATACTGTGTTTTGTGTAAGGGACAGATTCACTTCAGCCATCATATTATTTAACTGGTAAGTGTTAGTACTGCCTCTAGGTTCTCAATTAGACCTGAAGCCTTGCACTGCAAAGATCTGTAATGCAAAAGCCTGCAAGACCTAGAGATAATCTGTCTCAGCTAAGGAAACTACCAAGGCAGTTATTTCAAACAATTGTATGCTCAAAGATTGAATGAAGAAGTTAGAACTGTCTCCCAGGAGTGAACCCGCAGCACAAGACATCAGAGCCAGGACTGGCAGTTTCTGGTGAGAACAGCTATTGGCAAGGCTGCTGCTGCGAGGAGAATGGCCTAGATATCCATGTGGCTTCTCCTCTTCGTCTGACACTTGGAGCCGTCGATAAAAGGATGTCAGGCTGACAGATGCAAATATAGATGTCACACACTGAGAAAGGAGAACTGTATTTAATGCCAAGGGCAGGAAAGCAACTTGCCAAGTGACAGCAATGTGTACTTCATTGGAAGATGTGTTGAAACTGAAAGCGGGATGACACTTGGGTAAGTAGTAATTATGGGAGTAAACAGGAAGGTGACTGTAATGTTCAATTTCAGAGTTAATCCTTCCTTGATAGTGAAATCTAATATCATGATGTTTTGACTTTTAAAAGTGGAAACATGACAAGATATCACCAGGTGTACGAACTAGACTACATGAGATATTGGTAAGAACGTGTGTTTATAAACAGGACATAAATAAGAGATTGAGTTTGAAAATATTTATTGCTGTGGGAGGATGGAGAAAGGGAATACAACTTTATTGAAACACTTGTTTTGCTTCCAGATTTATAATAAGATCTTTAATCTTATTTATCCTGGTGTAACATAAAGTATTCAGATAATATTCTTCAGTTGTTCCAGGGGCACTGAATCATAACAGCTCTGGGTTGTTCAATGTGACTAAAGGAAAGTAGAAATTGTTCTGTTCCTGCCGCCAAAAATCTTGCTGAGATTTTGTTAATGGAATTTGTGGTGCTGAACAAGAATGCCATGCCAAGTCATCTGCTGCAGGAAGGCAAGTACCCACACTGAGTTATTTCAAAGAATGGTTTCCCAAGTTGGTCACAGCAAATTAAAAATAAATTAATGCTGAAATCTGTGGTCTCTTCTTGCTTGGATGCCTTTAGTAAGTTCGTACCTGGTTTTTGTATTTGTCCAGTAGATGTATATTTCAAAATTATTCTCTCAGTTCTTCCTATTTCAGAGGTTAGATAGTTATACTGCTAATTAAACCAAAATAAGATCTTCATATGCTTCACCCAGTGCATGTAATCTTGAATTTTCAAGTACACTTGTGTTATAGACCAATGATTCAGTTGTCTGGTTTTACATGATAAGGAGATGTCTACTTTAGTGGTATCTTTTTAAAAGTCACTTTGGACTGTGTTTTAGTACCACCAGTGTAATCACTGTATAGATTATTTACACTCATTTCATACAGTCAACCTAGGATTGTGAACAGTTAAATTTCTGTATTGCCATTGCGTTAGCTATTTCAAAAGTATCACTGAAACAATCATTCTGCCATGCTTCAGAAGTATGGAGATGTTAATAAGCAGCAATTATGAAAGAGAGGTGTTAGCTGCTCACAAGGTAGATATTTCTCCGTGATGCTGACATGTGAGTGCCTGTAAAAGATGAGTGCTCCACTCTGCTTTTCAGCATGCACACAAGGATTTGCCAGGTATTTCTGAAAAGCCAGTTCACATTTTCAGTGTAAGCAACAGTAGTGGCCTCTCAAGTCTGTCATGCCGTGTGCGTGTCTTTATGCTATGAATTGAGAGGTGACTCTTGCAGAGTTTTTCCTGTTGGTTTGGCTGAACTGAACAGTGCTTTGTTGGGAGCGGTGCGGGATAGCAGGTACCAGGGGCATAATCCTGCTCCCATTTTAGTCCATAAGAATTTTACCATGGAAATAGAGGCTGAATAAGGCCCTCTGTGTAAAAATAATCAGTTCTGGTAAGTAGCTTCTTATGCTGTAGTTAAGAAAGCAGCACATAAAGATGCTGCATATCAGCAGCGATTTATGAATACGGGCTTTAATAATATACAAACCAGACATGCAAATCTGTAAATTTTTGCACATCTGCATGAGATCATTTTAAGTTGTCAGCTCATACTCCTTGTGCCTCGAACTTCTCTATCATGAGCCAAACTTCACGTGAGGGCTGACGGTCCCGGGCAGAGTGCAATGCCAATCCTACTGCACCTTCCAGAGTCCAAAGTGCTGTGTTTAATGGCAACTTGCAGGGCAATCCTGCAGCGCTGTGCCATGGGGACAGTCCTGACACAGGCGAGGATCCCATAGGGAAAAGAAGAAAGGAGGTGGTCATGTAATTGAAGACTATATCGTAAGGCACAGTCACCAGTGGGTGTAATTATGGTTGAACGTAATTATGCACCTCCTAACCTTATGTACCTTAATTATAGCACCTCCTAACTCTTTGAGTGCTTGTCTTGACCCTCAGTCTGGTGTAGCTCTGCTGGCCTATGAAACACACCACAGTTGTATGGGCTGTCTTACTGCTAAAGGCAGTTACGTGGTTCACGTAAGCATCAGTGGGTTCTCTGTATGTGTTTAACTGTTTTAAGCTAGTTAGTGAGGAAATCTGACAGTAGATTTTGAAGACAGTAAAGCTGTTGCTGAGGGCTTTGGCTGTCCTGTTTTTCTGGGGAATGAGAGCTATTCAGGAGTGCTCAGGGTAGCAACCAGGGAGTCCAGGAATCCTGGAAGCTTCTAGCAGTGTTTGGAGCGGATAGCGTCATTTTGGAAATTGTCCAAACTGAGAGCCGGAGCAAAACAGGGTGCCCAGCAGCCACAGTACCTCCTGTCGGGGCCACGCGGCACGACGCTTCCCTCCGGTGCTCTCCACCTGGAGCCTCCTCGCCACTCCTGCCCCTGCCGACCTGCCTCCGGGAGAAAAACCCTCCCACATCTCCGAAACGAGCCATGATAAAGTGTGTGTGTTTCACGTGCGCACGTCTCAAGGGCTCTCTGTTGGAAGGAAGCTGCCCGGCCAGTTAGGTCTATGTCGTCATGGTGAAAGCAGAGAAGTGTTCCACCCACAGCGATGTTTTGCCCTTAATGGAAGAAATTAGCCTAACCCTCACACTCATTTGAAAACACTTAACAGCGGTAGGCAGGGAGACAGACTATGACAAATGCATCTGGATGATATAATCTTTCGTCTCAACAGTATTTTGATGAAGAATAGCAGCAACTTTGGCTTTCAGTGCCTTTAAGAAATATTCCTGAACTGAAAAAGTAAGAGAAAATTATTTGTCACCTTAAAGGATCCTGAAAATCCAGATGCATGAGAAACAGCTGTACAACAATACATAGCTTAAAGCAAAACCCCCCAGTATTTATCCAACAAAGTGAAAGATCAGCTGGTGCTGTTGAATCTTGCTGCCTTCTGATGGGGCGGTGGGAGGGGAAGGTACAAAGAAGCTTTATTTCCTCTGCGGTGTGGTGACAGCACTTAAGTAACAAGACACTCCAAAGGAAACAGGTCGGGGAGTGGAGGTGGGTCAAGTGGGACTTCCACAAAAGACATCTCCAGGGACATAGCTTCATTTCAGGTGGCCCCACCTGGAACCTGGCTCTGTTGCCCAGCCCTGCCCATAGGCTGCCCACAGTCTTGTGTGGCCCTGAGAGAATAGTTCAAGATCAGCAGAGGCAATTAGTATCAAATTTTAAAAATTACAATATGTGTTTGGAGATTGTCAAAATCCACTAGTAAACCAGGAAATCTACAGCAAAAGTTTACCTTGCCCTAACTTCTGTGTAAAAAAATTCAGTCCTGGTAAGTAGCTTCTTTTTCACCTTGCTACCTAACCCTAACTTTCTTCAGAGCATTTGTTGGTTTATTCTGAGAACTTCTCTCTCTGCTAAGTAGCTGCAGCTGAAACTCTAAAAGCTGTATCCAGCCAAAAGTTGACGCTGTTTGAAGCAGTAATGATTCTGTGTCCTCAAACCAGGACTTTGTGCAAGCGGTCACTTCACTGGTCACTGAAGGTGAGTTCTGTATTCAACCCGAATACAAGCAGGCTATTGTGTTTTTAGCCAAGAAGTGTGAAATTATATATCAGAAACTAAAAAGTCCCTTCTGAATCCTCTGTAGATAAAGGATATGTTGCTGGGAAAGGTGAGAGACCTTTGATGGCTTTTGCAGTGCTGTAGAAACTGGTGCAGATCGCAGCGTACAAGCTGATGGGCCTGCTGCCCAGGTGGAAGACTGGTGGTGTGCGTGGAGGCTGGGCAGTGCTGCTCTGACCAGCATCTCACTGCCTGGTGCCTGTCATGCAGACGGTTGCAGTGTAATCAGAAAAACACCGGTACTTGGATTTGCCGGTACGGCTGCTCCGCAGCATGTCTGTTGAGGTTTCTTCCTCTCTGTTGTCTCCAGATTTGTTACTATAATGACTTCTCTCCCCTCCCCCTCTTCTGCATACTTTATTGAGCCATCACTGGGAGCTTCCCTTCGCGCTGGTGCCCTTTCTCTTGACTCTGAATTAATTAAGGGTGAAACTGGAACAGTGACTCATAGCGAAGGAGGAGAGTTTCTTATTAGTAATAAGCAAAGAAGGCCACAGGAACCCACTGTTTCCTGGCCCCAATAATGCCTTCCTTTCTTGTGTCCTTCCCACATTGATCATGCTAACTGATGCCTTTTTAGACACTAATTGCTGTATTGATGAGTCTGAATCGGTCCGTTTCACTTTTGGGGGGATTTGGGGGAGCCAATCTCCAAAAAGGTGAAAGTGCTAATTATATTGGTAATTACTTTAAAGCTCTTACCCTACTTTTGCCGGTGTCCATTTCCATGGTAACAGGAGCAGGTACAGCAGCATGCAGCCGAGCAGCTCAGCACTCTTGGCTAGGTCAGCCGCGGCCGAAAGATACCACACAAACTGCGTCGACAGATTTTCCAAGACTCCAGAGACTTTTTTGCCACAGATCCAACTTAAAATATCAAAAAGCTCTCCTAAAAATGAGGTTCCCTCTTTGTGAGCTGTATAGGCTTTTTTAAAGCTTTGTTTTTACCCTTAGGTGAGCTGGCAGGTCTTCTAAAGGCTGGGCTGCAGCCAGAGTCCTCAGGGGAAATTCTGTCTGACTCAGCAACTATTTTTTTTTTCCTGCAGCCTCCTGGGCTGAGAACAACAGCTTTGCCACTTCCTGACTCTTGGGCCTTGTCTGCTAGGCAAATTTCAAAAAAGAAATTCCCACCAGCGCTTTGAGCATGTCTGAAATTGCAAACAGACTGTATTTGAGCAGTTTATGTCACTGACCTACAGTCAGTGTTAAACTTACTTAGGCTGCCATCAGCTGCAGCGACTTCCTTATTATTCAGGCTTTTAGCACGTAAATGTGGTATTTCCCCACATGTTGTAAACACGAATCATTCACATTTTCTCTATGAAGCAGCAACGATTCCAGACTGTTGTGGCTGGTTATTCACACGCTCAGCAAAGCCAAGCGTGACATTTCCATGCTCTGGAGTGAAAGTTCTGAGGTGATCTGAGCAGAGTCGAGAGCGAGAGAAAATCACAAGGTATCCAACTTTCCGCCTGGGTGAGCTTCAGAGCTCAAAACAAGCTCCAACAAGAGAACTTCAACAGGGAGAGCAAAATGTTCAGCTTTACAGACAGGTGCCTCCATAGGGCATTTGTAAAAAAATTAATAATGCAATAAGGATCATAAGGATTCTGTACTATTGATCCTTCTCCCGTGCTTCTGGAAGTATTAACATCTAGAAATACTAATTTTTTCTGTGATTAGCAGCACTGATACATTTTAAAAGAAAATTCTTTGTTAGCTAATACATTTATTTTTATTTAACCCAAATAAAGTTTATTCAGTTCTGCAACTGATATTAAATTTCACTCTTGAACAGGTTCTGCCGTCTACAGTGAGATTATACCTATCCTGTTTATTTAAAAGAAGTTGGAATTTAAGGAGGAACTAGATGACCATCCATTGTGAAGATCAGGTCACTTTTAATTATGTATATCACAATGCAGGACCTTAAGTATTTGCATTTGTTTTATTTATTTCCCTTTATTCTTGGCATTGCTTTTCTGACACAGGATCAATTTTCTAATTCTACACGACTGAAATAATCATAGAATCATAGAATGGTTTGGCTTGGAAGGGACCTTAAAGATCACCCAGTTCCAAGCCCCATGCCCTGGGCAGGGACACCTCCCACCAGACCAGGTTTCTCAAAGCCCCATCCAGCCTGGCCTTGAACACTTCCAGGGATGGGCCATCCACAGGTTCTCTGGGCAATATGAATCAGCTCAGTACAGATACAACAAAGTGATAACTTTTCATTGAGAAATATATGCAATTTTCATTCTTACCATTAACATCTGGGCATGTTTTATCTTCCCTAATTTCAAGCAAACAAAGATTGATTTAAGTTCATAGGGCTTTTCCATCCTAAGAGATACCTCACAACTTTATAAGCTCTACTGTCCTCTACCCAGCAAAACATTTAATGTACCTGGAAGGGATAAAACTCAAAGTGATGACTCTACCTTTTCTAGAAAATAAAATAAAATGTGGTTTTGATGGCTGGCAAACTTGGGGGCAGGGGAAGGAGAAAGAATTGTCGATAATAACCTGCAGACAGCACTGCTGTTATTTCAGCGACAGGCAGCATGGTTGCTAACCACAACTAGTCCCTGCAATGGGAAGGTGCAAGGTGTACTCAGGACTTTTGTGCTGTAGAGCCTGCCTGCTTTCCTTGGATCCTTCCACCTACTGAAACAAACCATATTATTGAGTATCAAAGTTCTATAGTGTGTTTACATGGAGACAACAGCATGAGGCAAAGACATCTTGTGCCATCCTCTTGTCCTCATTCGGCTTCCTACTATTTTACTAACGTCCTTACACCCGGGGTTAAAGGCCCATCGTGTTATTCCTGCATTTTCTGTGTGGGTTGCACATTAGCTACAGATTCCCTTGTCATGTGTGACATGTCTGTCTTTCAAATGTCCCAGCCCCACGGGAGTTCGACTAAAGCAGAGAAGGTATCTCACTCACTTGCCTCTGTCACAATGCTTCTGGGAAGAGAAACGTGGGAAAACTGACTCTTTATAGTAACCTCTGCAGCCGCAAAGACCAAAAGGCTCCACTGCATCTGAGAGAGCAGCTACAGAGTCTGATGTCCCATCTCCCAAAAACTCAAGAGTGTTCTCCGCAGCTGGAAAACAAGCAGGCTAAGTGAGAACAGATGATGCTATTTTGTACCCTGGCAGAGAGATGGCTGTCATCCAAATTTCCCTCACAGAGAAATTTAGCAGAACTTTTGGACTCAGTATCTAGGGTAAATCAGGGATAGCATACTTGCAAATGTCTACATAAAGAAATAGCAGAGTTAAGAATGTTTACCCTTATTGGGTTACACAAAAAAAACAATGATCTGAAACTGAAAAAATGAAAGAAAAGCTCTTCTGAATATACAATAACATACTCTGCTTTTCTGCAGTTGTGTTCTGCAGAGCAGACAAACAGCCTGGCATTCAGAGATGGTGAATCTAACACAGCGAGCCTGCAGGCTGCTGGATCCCAGAAATGGACAGTTGGTCTGGTTCATCTGACCCTTAAAATGTATGTGCAGAACATTTATGAATTCGACTGCCTTAATTCTAAGTCTCTGTGAACTCTTAGAAGCAGAAGTAGAGGAGATTGAAGGAAAAAGTGTGCTAAAGCAGGAAGGAGAGTAGAGACAACCATATAAACAGCAAATATGGATGTGCTTTTGTGAAGAGGAAAAGCTTAAGGGATGGGAGGTGGGAGAAGGTAGGACTTACTCGTAGCACATGATGCAAATGCCTCAAATTGACAGTTCTGGGAACTGTTTCCACATATTGGCACTCATATTTAAGTCCACTTTGTGGAAAAGAAATGATAAATGCTATTACAACTGATCAGAGATCCTGCTCTGCCCACGCTGCGTCTTGCATCCCACTGAAGTGCATTTCCCATGTTTGGATTTGCCTTCATTTGTGCCTTCCGTAATGAGCACCTGGAGCTGCATTGTGCTGATGACAAAATCATTCACCTGGGCTGCTTCTGCCCTTGAGTTTGTCCCTACATAATTTTGTTTATTCCCTTTGTACTTCCTCGCCCATGTGGCTTTTTGCACCTTTTAGAGGAAGCTGTGCAACCACCTGCTCTTATTGGCAGGCCTAATTGGCAAAATATGTATTTCTCGCAGGCCTGAGGCTGGCTTACAGGGAAGAAAACAGCAAAACACGACCATATTGTGCCCTTCACCACCCCTGAGCAACGAAGCGCAGCATCACAGGCTTGTGTAAGGCAGGTGTCTTGCCGGAGTCCATGCAAGGGCTGTGCTGGGAGTTTTGAACAGCTGAAGAAAACACGTATGACCTTTTTTTTTTTTTTTTTCCATTCTGCCGGTAAGCTATTACCATAATGTCACGAGCCAGTAGGAGTAGGAACTTATCCGGTTTATCAAGCCGAACTGCCTTTTAGTTTGATTTATCTCTTCTCGTTTCCCTGCTAGGTGTAAGCAGTTTGTGGTTCGCCCGGGGCCCTTCAGCAGCGAGGAGCGGGGGCAGCACGGCGTCTCCACTGTTGGCCAGCAGCTCCTGACGACTCATTCTTCAGATCCCAGAAGCTGAAGGTATGGCTGTTTCTGTCCCACTGTGGCCGGTCACACTCTGCTGGTCACATCACAGCGGCCACCAGACAGCCCTGCCGACAGAAGCGGTGGCCAGGCTTGGTCTGATGCCGCAGCCCAGCCCCGTGCCAGGTAAGTGCTGAGCTGCTCCGGTCAGTCACGTTTCCTGTGGCATTTCAGCAGATATGGGCACAGGGCCAAGAAGTGTTCAACGACTTTGATAGGTTCCTTTCACGCGACAGCACCCATCATTTGTATTACCATGGCCTACCGAGCGCTGCAAGTGCTCAATAAGGGAGGTTCCCTCTCCCTGGTTGTGTACCACCCCAAGCCGGAGGGATTACACTGTGCCTGCTACATGTGGCCCGTGGCAGACCGGGGTGCAGAGTTCACAGCTTCTAAATCCTAGATCAGCGAATTAACAAGATTATCCTTTCACTCTGAAAACAATATTGAGGGAGATTTTGATAACAGCAGGCCCCCCAAAAACTAAATTACTTTGAATTGACAGTAACGGTAAAACATTTAGATTTTATACTGCATGTATTCTTAATGAGAAAAAAACCCCACAACTCTGATGATAAAGTGTAAAAGTGCCACCTTGATCATACCAATACAGTCATGTATCAGTTGTGAGGCTGTTTGAAAGCTATACTACTGACATGTCTTTTATTTTTAATAGCTCCCATGACATTATGAATACTTTCATAATTAAAATAACTTGTTCCATGAAAGAGCAAATTTCCTGGTACTTAAATACACAGTGCTGCCACACTGAAGTCTTCTGCTTTAATGGCATTAGAAGCAGTAGTTTGTCCTGATCAACAGCTCTGCTGACGTCCCAGGTGCCACTGAGAGCCAGAACAAGTGGATCTTCCATAAACAAGAGTTCTAATGGTCAAGGTTTCTTACAAAGGGTTGGGTGCACACAGCACTGCAGAGCAGTTCCCGGCATTGGGCACTTAGGCTGGTCTCAGAATTTCTATTATAAACTTCCCTGACGTTTAAGACCTGTCTACGTGAAGGATTGCCTTACATACAAGCAGTACTAGATGAAGACGAGCCAAAATAATTAATTGTCTCAGAGAAAAAAAAAGTCACAGTCAAATGTTACAGTTAAAATATAACTTTGGAAAAGAAATCCATAACCCAGCAGAGACCTTAGCTGATCTCTCAGGAACATCCAGCCACAAACTTTCTCTAGCTTCTCATGCAGTAGAGGTGGTCCTCCCCTATTTCTTCCCCATCACCACTTTTCCCAACAGATCCATTTCTTTCTTCCTTACAGTGTTACCACCTGCATCCTCTGTATTTTTTAGGGTTTGCTGAGGATGGAGCAACAACATGGCCCCTTGGCGACCAGGTTCTTGTAGGTGTAATAAAGTAAGTCACAGCATGTGCATGTTTTTGAGTAGCGTGGAAGTGCCTGTAGTGTCTGTCCTCCATCCAGCTCCTTCCCAGGCACTTGACTCTAACCACAGCAGGGTGACAGAGCTTTCAGGGCAAGCAAGTGCCCAGCCTGCTCCCCTCCTTGCCCCAGAACATGGTGGATGGGTATCTGTTAACATTATACAACAGCATACCCTTTGGTTGCCTGGTGTGCGTGTTGGGGGGCATATCGTGCCATGTGAATACTTGTGTACCCTTTGTGGGCCCAAAAGCAGCTGACCCATGATAAGCTGGACACGCATTTGGCATCTGCTGGAGACCATGAAGGGTTTGGTCATGTCAGATTTAAAATCAGCCCAGGCCATGGAAGGAACTTTGTCTGTGTGTCCCTCTAGTGCCTCCTTAAAAGGCTCTGTTGACCTGACCTGGTCTCAGTGTTCCATCTCAGCTCTAGATACCAATTTCTGAGTACAATGGTGGCAGTGCCCAGGACCTGCCAGGACTGCATAGCATGGCCTTGAGGAGGGCGAGGAGAAAAGATGACCTAATTGTAGATGGGTTTGCTTGAAACTTGTGTGTTAGGAATACGAGCAGTGGAAAAACTACCTTTAACATATTTGCAGAACTGTATCTGCACTCCCGTCAGTATCTGTCACACTGAGAAAGAACATCTGTGCTCTCCAGTAAAATTAAATAGTAATAATAACAATCTATCCTAGCCCAGTTCCGTCGTACTGCATTGCTGATTCATTTAGATTATTAGCATGACTTGCATTTACAGCAAAACTCAGTCAGACAATGAGGGTGAGGGAAAGCAGAGCCATACTGTACTGACGGTTAATGGCCATCTCCCAGTGCTACTGTATTCCCAGAGTGAGGAACTCCCACTTTCTCATTAAAATCCATTTTTAGGTGTTTAAATTCACATTTCCATTGTAGTATTCCATTCATTTCCCCTGATGTTTATAATTTGCCTGTATGTAAACCAGTGTAGGTTGAAATCAGAAATATACAGTATCTAGATTGCCTTAGGAACGTCTTTATTCTGGGAAGGTACTGTATGGATTTGCAAATCATCCTCCTGCCCTCAGCACATCGCTGCACGCGTTGCAGGGTCGGGCTCCAGCAGAGTAGCTGTCAAACGCCAGCCCTCCCCTTGGGCTGTTTCACGCCTCTGTCACTGCCTGTTGTCTCACAACGAGAATAAATGCCACTTGTGCCCTACACTGCGGCCCACGCTCAGCCAGGGCCAAATGCAAACCTCACAGCCTGGGTCAGGAGTGAGGAGAAAATGCCGGTCGCCTTCCTTACCCGGAGACACCAGAGGCTCTGCCTGTGTGCCGGCAAGGAGTCACTCCCGATCCCGGCCGCCAGGACCTGCTGCCCGCTCCATCCCTGGAACGCAATTAACCCAGGGTATAAATCGCTGTGACGGCTCCTCTTGCTGTTACAAGGCTCTGTGTGTAAAGCCTGCCTGCTCTGGAGGGTTGGAAAAGTTTCCCCCTTTTGTTTTTTTCCGCAGCGTGTTTTAGCTTTGGGGACTGTGAATCTACAGAAAGAAGAGTATGCAGATTCTGCTGCTGTAGCCAAGTCTTTGCGCCAGATTTTGTGATAAAGCATACATACCTTTAAAGTCTCATTGTGCTCATTATAGAACTATTTGCATGGGGAGACTTTGATTCTGCATGACTGGATAAACCGTTGGCACAAAATTTCTTTTCTTCTTTTCCAAACCGTTGTTATACATGATATTAACGCTAAATCTTAAATTGCCCTATGTATTTCTCTGACAATTCTGTATTGTGTTTTGGTCTAAATAAGACTTAATGTCAGTCTTTTTTTGCTTTCAGTTCACTTGCTAAATTCTCTCTGCATGGAAAATGCCATGTGAACACTGGGGAGAAAAGCCTTGGTTATTTTAAGGATATAAGTAATTTAAAAAAGAAGATTTTTAGAGCTGAACACATATGCCAGGACCAAAGTTCAGTGGGAATTTTGTAAGATATTACTTTCAGCTATCAAATTAAAATAGGTTAAAATATGTTTCTGAAATTATATAGCACATGGGTATACAGTTAAGACTTACAATAAATTCTTACAACAAGAATGTTTAGTAACTGAGGTTAAAGAGCATCTTACAGCTGCTTCAGTTCAGCTCATTTTAATTACATATTCAGACTATTCTCCTTATCTGATTAACTGTTTGCTGATTGAATGTTCATTCTTAGCACATCCCTTGCATGAGATCTTTTTCTCCTAAACAGCAATGAAATACACTAGTGACATGTAATAGAATAGTCCTGGGTGTCTGTCACTGTCTTTTGCTTAATTTCTGAGGCCTCTGCGAAAATCTGGTATTTTTTCCTGGAGGTCAAGTGCAGCATCATTGGGGGAGGTAATGGTGGTAATGATACAATCCCACTTAACAGTCAGGCAATTAGAAAAACGGTTTAGAAAAAAAATTAGAAATGGTGCACAAAGACAGAGGAGTAACGAAACTAATGGTGACTTGTCTACCTCAGTGCGGCAGTCCTTCCTGAACTGAAGGCTACGAGAATTAGTAAACATTTTATATATATTTTTCAAGCCAATAAATATTAGAATTGATTTGTAAGTGAGCTTTCAATATTTTAAGGGAGCTGAATGATTGAGAAAAAGATTTAGTGTCTGTTTTAAACTTGTGATAATGGCACAGCATACTAACACTATTCCCTAAAGCATTTTCCACAAGTGATACGTGCAATGACTGCTGTGCAGGTTTCAGGTTTGGAACACGACTGTATCTGTTTGTTGTAACCTTAAAACCTGGCTTCTTGTGTCCTAACCAGTTCTTTCTAAATAATCTATGAAATCAGACTACTTATAATTAAAAAAACCCCTCTTACTTGTTCTGCTTTCGTTCTTCTGCTTACGAAAAAAGGAATTTCTGTTCTCTCCGTATTACTTAAGTTACATTAGGATACATGCCATAAATCCGCCGATGTGAAAGAATTATCTTTTAATTTCTTCAGATAAAACATTGTTAAAATGGTACATTTTCTGGAGAAAAATATTTTACTGGAGAAAATAGTACTGGATTCTGCATAACAAACCCAACAATGGAGTGGAATTCATTAATTACCTCTGCTTCTTTTAGTACATCATTTAACACCCCTATCTTCTGAATGATTAGCCTGTATTTTACAGTCAAAATGAATCACACAAAGAACTCTTAACAAATGTAATTACAGTTTCACCATACTATGCTTTGCTTTATTACACTAAAAAAGCACATTCCTTCTCTATCTTAGCCTAAAGAAAATAAGTTCTTTACAATCATCTAAACATCCATTTTCAGCAAGAGATCTAAATGATTCTATCTTTTTCCAAGTAGTAACAGGGTTTAGAGATTCTCATTACTTATTGCATAGATTCTTATTACTATAACTCTTAATTTAATTTGGGGTCTAAGTCATCAGGAAATTCCCAGCACTAATAGAAGCTGCTCAGAATCTCAGAAGCATGGTTTAAATGAGAAAATCCAGCATACCTTTTTCAAAACAAAATCGTAAATGCTGGAAAACCTAACATAAAATTATTTAAATCTCACATTTGAGATAAAAAGCTAAAAGTTAATGATAGTACAAGGCATATTGGTTTTGTGTCTTCTGGGTGAGGACTAATATAATACTCATAGAAATTAATTATTTTCTAACTGAAATAATTTTTTGAAAATACAAGAATCATCTGATGATTTTATGTTGGTC
>JAOXNO010000020.1:25128815-25142071 GCA_028565335.1 Limnodromus scolopaceus
CAAGAATCATCTGATGATTTTATGTTGGTCAAAGAGTAGGCCAGTCTATCACCTTTCCCGTATGAAGCTGTCTGCTGTGGAGGAGTAGTTATTTCTTAATGAGAGCTGGCTGCCATTTTTAGAATTTTTCTTGGAGGACATTTTTAAGAGAAAGAATTGTAGATTTACAGTAATAGTCATTCTTCGACCTTTGTTCTGGTGTATTTAGCAGAACTGGTAGCTTTTAAACTTCTGCCTTTGCCTCTCTTTCCCTATGTTATCCAGCTGCTGCAGGGCAGCAACTGATCTCTATACTCAACACATGTAAAACGTTCTCTTTCACTTTTTGTAAATTTGCAGTCTGTACTTTAAACAGAAGATTGACCTCGTTTAGAAATGCTATCTTATTACTCAAGCTAGTTTTGTACATTCTGTAAATACACAGACAGGACGTTACTATTGTGTTTCTTTACCTGGAAAATAATGGTTGTGTATTGAAGAAAAGAAAAAAAAAAGAAAAAAAAAAAAGAAAAGAAAAAAGGGGACAGGCTATATTTAAGTGTGATTAAATCAAGTTCATTTTTTTTCACTGCTGTGCTTACTTTGTTCTTTTGTAACTGAAATCTAAAATCTGTGCAGAAATATCTGAGTGTGGGAGAGGGAAACAGGAAAGGATTTCTCTGTGTTATCATTCCCAAAACAGCACAAGGAATTAATTTTAACTTATGCTTGTGTTATGTAAATTGCCATCAATGGAAATGTGAAACTTACAGGGCAAATGTAGACTATTCTATGTAATTTGGGGATACAGTGTGACTTGTCCACTCTTTTAATATTTTTATCAACAAATTTTAACAAGTAGTGGTAGTATGTCAAAGCAGAGTATGCCTAAAAGATGGATTTTACAATGGTGTCAACTACATAGCATTAGTAGCCTTTTTCAGAAAGATACTGTTCTTTAAAAGAGTCATACCAGTGAGCTTCCATACATATGAAAATGTTCCACAAAAAACAAGCCAGGCAAAAAAAAAACCTCAAACAAAAAGGAATATTTCCACACTTTTTCCTTTAAAAACAACTAGTGAATAAATGTCTCCCTATACACAAAAAATTATCTAGTCTGTTTAAAGTTTAAGTAATCAAATAACAAAGCTCACATGAAGTGAAACTCCATTTTTTACTATCCAGTAGTCAAGTAAAGAGAAATGCAAGAAGTACACAAAACATAAAAAATTACAAGTATCTGTATATACTTAGAAAATGTTTAGTACTTCAATCAGCTAAAAAGGTGCAAGTTACATTAAAAAAATGGTTGTGAGCAGTATGATTCATTTGGATGCCTCAGCTTTATAATTCCAGCAACTAGAAATGATATTTAACACCTGACTAATTAATTTCAAGCATTAGAGAAAAAAAAATATATCCCAGTTTAATTCTTTAAGCTGTGCATTAGATTAGCAAAGCGTATTCTAAGTATATTTTACTAACTACAAGCAATATATCATTGATTTAGATGGTTTGTGTTTGCTGCACTATGGCACTGGCATGGTGGATTTTTCCTGCATCTGTGATGAGAATTATCAAGTGGGATAAACTAGCAGAGTCCTAGGACCTCCATTGTAACTGCCCTTTTTGTGAGCAAGAAATCCAACCCACATCAGAGGAAGTATTTAGGAATCTTACTTCCTCTAAAACAAATGGAATTAATGCCAAAATACGTTTATTGGATCTAGGTTCCAGCCTTTTATTCAAAAGTCTCTAATAGATGTTCAGTCTTTAATCCTCAAGTGGCTGTAAACAACCACAAGGCTCTGGCAGAGCAGCGTAAGGCTGAAAATGGGGAAGTACTGAAATCCTACTCAAATCTCTTGCCAGAATTTCCGGAGTCTTGATGTTATGTATGCATTTATTTCATTTATTTATTTCAGTGGAGTGTGATATTTGCATAGGTGTAGGGTTTTCTTTTTGGAGTGCTGGGCTGAGAGGAGGTATTTTATTAACTCTTCATCTCCTCTGTCCTCTCCTTTCCCTTCCTCTCTATCCCTTCTTTTACTGATCTTCCTCTCCTTTGTAGTGTTCTTGTTAATCACTTCTCCATTCTCCCAATCCTTTGTTTGTCTTTACCTTGTTTTCTGTCAGATGGTCACTTCTGCTTTTCAATAAAGTCATGAGAGAAAAAGCAAGTCACCTTGAAGGGAGAGAGCAACTGGTTGGTGAAAGGGAGGTACGACTGTTGCCCCTGTGGTAAGAAAATGGCAGCTTTCTGCCTTGCATGATGTTCACCCTAGTTGCATTTCCCTGCTTACACTGCTGAATGATTTTGCAGGGTGCCTGTATTTTCCCAGACATATGTGACTATGCTAATTTGTTCACCTCCTTTAATTTCCTTTTTTCAATTACTTCTCTGTTCTCTGAAGGCTTTGAGAAGACCACAGGATATCCTCCTGCTCTATTTGATAATATTTATTTTCACTTATCTTCTTCATCTCTTTGCATTTGAACATTAATTTGAGAGTACATACCAACTGCTCACATCCATTTCCTCTGTAGGCACCAACAGGTATTACTTCCTAAATACTAATCCTCATGTTTCTCAATGTCAGCAGCTCCTCCCTACACTGTAGCCTTCTAAAATGAATCTTTACTTGTGTTTCTTTCCTGAAGAATCAGTCCAAAGGTTTTCAGTGTGCTGATCCTTCCTTTACAAGAGAACTAGCATCTGCTTTTTCTTCTTCATTTCCAGAAGCCTTTACACAAGGCAGCAGGACTGGAATTTGTTTGTACTTTTATCCACTTCACATATAAGAAACTAAAGCAACTGGTGGGGCAGCCACATGATATTTGGATGTGGTAGAACTGGCCTCTTCTCCAACTCACTCCACCGTGGTCCACCTGGACTTACTTTCCACTTCCCAAGGCAGCACTCTTCTTCACCTGAGACCTAAATGCCTCTGTTTATCACTCTGTTTTTCACCCTCCAAAGACCAGTCCTTCTGTGAAGGTGAGCTGAACTATTTCATTCAGCTCCAGGAAGAGAGGAAGGTCTTCAGTATTCAGCAGTGGTTAAACATCCCCTGCTTTTAGTTGCAGCCCCCTAAATAGGAGACAGAATGCAGCACTGCACTCCAGGTGATTTCCATCTTCGTACAATCATAGGAAGAAAGAATTCATAGGATTTTTCCTCTATGTGGTAGAAGAGAAGCAGTCTAATCTCCTCTGGAAGGCAGTCATATGTTTGGGAAGGCATCACTTTCAATGTTGGAGTGAGGGACAAGACAGCTATAAAATAATAACTTTGGCATCTTAAATTCATGTTTTATTCCCCTAAGAAATGCTTCAGGTTTCTAATGAAGCTTGGTTATTTAAAATTGCAGTAGCTAACAGTGGCTTGTGCCTCTTATTGGTGAGGGGTGATGGCAGAGGGTTTGTTTGCTGCAATACTGAAGTCTTCAGGACTTCTCCCTTCTAAGCTCAAGCAGTGAAGGGGAGGTGAGGAAAAAGAAAATGTGTGTGGTGGTGGAGGAGAGCAAGGGAAAGAAATGAGTGTCTTTCATTGAACAACCGAGAATGAATAAACCACTATATTTGCTGAGACAGCATTATTTTTAACTAGCTCTCAAAACCTCTGGCATGCTCACTGCCTGGAATGTACAAATGAGAGCAACTGAAGCGAGGAGTTAGGAAAAGAAGAGATCTACATAGGTGCAGCTGGTTCTTAGGAGCAGAGAAATTTAAAATGCCCACAGCAGCACTGCAAGTCATACTCCCTCACCTGAGAACTACAAGACTGCTGCCTCCTGTGCAACTTTTCACGTGAACACGTTCATATTAACATTCATATTCACGTTAATATAACCAGGCAAAACAAGGAGACTTACAGGCTGTGTTCCTTTCTCAGGACTGCCAGCCCAAGTAGTCCATAAGATGGGCAAATCAAACACGCATCATGGTACCCTTGGATGCATCCAGCCAACGCTCAGGCAAAGTGGTCCTGGCTTCTATGCGAGCCCTCTCCACAACCAGTTGTGTCAGCCTCAGAATCCTCCCTGTGTACACTGTGTCAACACTGTCTACAACAAACCAACTTCAGTAAGTCTTTTCATGACAAAATCCAGTCAAGCTTTTTCTAATATACACAAGTGAAAGGAGAACTGCTGGTTAACTACTTGATCTCCTGCAGTGGATTACAATATTTGATTTGGCATGGTGATAGAACAGCAGGACAAGTGTGGCAAGTTGTCTATGGCAGCCAGAGTTACACGTGGTCCTCATTGCAACAGAGTCTGATCTCCTGAGCTCGCACATTGCACTGTAGGAGGGTAACGTTTGTCATGGGGGCCCATGAGTGCTCTCTGAAGCTCTGTGTCCAATTTCTGTGGAGCACAGAGATGAAAAGAGCTTGCAGTGCTGTGCTGTGACTCTCCAATGTTGTAATGAGGAAGCAGAATTCAGGGGCAGAGGCTTCCTAACTTCTCAGCTTGGGAAGGGTGGGAAGGTAGTGGCTTAGTGAAACATTATGTGTCTCATTTTATAAGCTTCAAATGGGTATATAGGCTTTGTGTTATCTCACCAACTAGTATGTACTAAAACTCTACCACATAGAATAAATGTGTTTCACTGTACATACATTTAGTGTACTTCTCTGACTCTGTAAACAAGCCTTTAGGTCACAGATCTAGAGTCAGGTATACAAAGTTATTTCTATTAACAATCCCAGTGAAGGCAATAAGCTTACTCATGTGAGAAATACCTCTGCATTTGAAAAAGCAGATCCTTACATTTTAAATCTCTGTGGTAGCAGCATGGCTGTTAAATTACCTAACTTTCTGGGACATCGCTCTTTTTTTCCAAACTTATGTGTGAGTCACATAGCTTTTGTGTCCACACATCTTTATTGACATGTATTTGCCTTAAAATTAGAAAGCAATTAAACTAACACTTGAAATTTATGGCACACATGAAATTTATATACATATATGTCTCATTTATCATATTTCAGATTTAGGCTTTAGAAGATTGATATGTGTGTGTATATATAGACATATATCTCCAGAAGTCTATCTATTTATTAATGGTTGTATTGAAACATAAACACATGGTTGCACTGCAGGCCAATAGCTCATACAATAAATATATATATATAATGGAAAAGAACACAACCCTGACAATTTCCTGTTTCTTCAGAGTTTGTGTAAGAAAACATCTGTGCAGATCTAAAATGGTGAACAGTCCGATGAGGACAGCGCCACTTAATGTGTGAATGTCTTAAAAGGAGTTTATGAATATTCACGTCTTTGAGGATTTCTCTCCCAAAGGCCTCTTGGCTGTACAGTGGCTTAATTCAGGATGGTTTCTGTCAAAGGTAAAGAAAGAACTGAAAAACTGTACAGTTGTTTCTCTCATTTAATACACAATGCTGATACACCTGAATTAGTGGCTTTCAGATGCAGGTGGCTGCTACTTGTAAAGAATTGTGCAAATCAGTAGAGTGGGGCAAACAAAGTTTGAAAATATTTTAAAATATGTCTCTCATACCAGTAGTGGCAGCCTGTTCATGAGCTGTTCATAGAAAGGTGTTTGAGAGAACTGTGCCACCAAACATACTCTGTATCTAGAAGATACACGTCTTTATCACCTGAACTTCTCCACTGATTTCCACTGCTAATGCAGTGTTTCCTGCCCTTCCTGTACTAGAATATGAACATCGCTTTTCTACATAACTTGCTGACAGAAAGTGATGATACAAACTACCCTGCAGAGGAAACCACAAATAACAAACTCTTCAGAAAATCAGCCACCATGCAAAACTCTCTAGAAAAAAGGTCTCTATAACTGCCCTGCGATAAGCAGGCTCTGTGCTTGAACTAACCACCCAAATACTACCTGTGAATCTAGTAATGCAAAAAAGAAACTCTCGTTGACTATATCTTCCTTTCTATTATGAACTACTTGATGCTGGTGTATATACAGAAAGTTGTTAAATAATTACAGCATCTACTAAATCACATCCTCAAAGAGTTCCTCCTGGAGCCCCTTCTTTTCAAACAACACTTCCAGTATTAAACTCACAATCCAAAGTAGATTTCCCCTGTACTAACAAACACTCATTAGAACCAAACCTTGCTGGCACAACAAATGCAAAATTCATGAATACTGATGCATTTAACACAATTGATGTTAGTGCCCAAAAGAACTATTAATTTCCCTGGGTCTTCTTCATGTACTTTGAAAAATGTGATATATTACACTAAACACATCACACACCCTCATGAGAACTATGTGCATGAAACTGATCAGCTATTATTCACTACTATGAATTTACACAGAAAACTGATCAAGGACAAAACATAGCAAAGGATAGGAGAATGTTTTTTTCATAAAGAAAATATCTCATCTCTTGCACAGTCCAGGTCCTCACAGATAACTTACAAGTCATGTTTGAAAAATAATCCTGGGATCTAAATGCTTAATGGTGCATAAACAAACTGTGGACCCAGTAGCAACATTGTCTTTAAAGCTTACGGTTTTCTTGCTGATTCACCCCTATGTTCATGCTAGCAACTGTTGCCTCTCCAGTGGTTTAATTGATTAAAATAATTTTATTATACTGAGAACAATCATGTCCCACTTGTGTTTAGTTTGGATTTTGCTACATGTCAGCTCTGATTAATGGCTGTCAGTCAAGTAAAAAAGTTTTTTTGTTTTCTCCAGGTCTATCAGTTGGTCTAATTAAAGGTATCCCCTCTTCTACAAAGCTTGTCACATTTGTATCACACAGTGAAATAGCCGTGGCAACTTCCAAAATGCACAGAAGTGAGATAAACGTTTAATGTGCATTTCTCTCCTACCGATATAGCAAAAGAAATGAGTAAGGGAGGAAGAGGGAAATAATACATTGAATTTTAGCTTCAGCTGGAGACAGACCAGATTGGAAAGCAGTGCCCTAAAGGCCTTGTAACAGCAACTGTATTTTCCAGTGAAGGTTTTTGCATTAATTCAATAAGTTTCTGTGCTATCTGCATTTAGATTTAAGTGGATTTATCTCACCAACAGTAAAGAACAAGGCCCTTCTTGTTCTCCCTTCATTTTCTCCCTTAATGAAAACTTTGCTGTGCAAATCCAAAGAGGGGTTTTCTCACCAAAGTTGTGTGTCTGTTTAATCTGAATGTATGCAATCTAAGCACAACACTTCAAAATATATTAATGAAAATGGGTTGAATTGATGCTGTCATGAGGCTCAGTTGTAAGCTCTGCTACGTTGCTAATAGCACTGTTAATCAATCTATGCATTTTGGCAACCTTAGTCTAACAAAGTGAAATATTTACAAGATTTTAATTATCAAAATCATAATAAAGAGTAATTACAGCTCTAGACTAAAGTGCACTTCTCAAAAGACTTGGTAAAGCCACTTTCTCCGTAGAGAGCTTTTGCTTGTTTACAGGCATGGAAATGAGTCAGTACACAACTTCTTCACCTTTGTGTCGTGGAAAGTCACTATTTCCTTACCGATGTAGCATAATACTCATACCTGCCATGTAAGGCTTATATTAAAATATCCTTTTGATGTAGGAAACCAGTAGATGAAACCTGTGAATTAAAACATTAAAAATATTACTTTAGTTTTATTGTTTGCAATAGCCATACCTTAGGATGGACATAACTGAAAAAAATGGCTATTTTAGATCTTAAAAAGCCACTCTGAAACCATTCTTGCCAAAGGAAAATTAAAAATGTCTATAATGGTTTTCAGTTATGCTAGTCATACAAGTGCAATCTTTTATATTTTGTGTGTTCAAAGGAGAAGGGATAAAATACTTAGAATACTTAGAAATCTTAGCACTTAGAACTATATAACTTGTATTTGTCAGGTGGGTAGAAGAAAGGGAAAAAATAACTAAAAAAAGAGAATTTGAAACTTCATAAAGAAGATAAATGGGGAAGACAAACCAATTATTGTCTAATTGCACTTGAAATTGGATTTCTTATATGATGAAAAAAATCTACAGGGGTTTTAACAGATTATGGAAAAAAAGTAGATATTTTCCCCAAACTAAAGTTATCTTTTATTGTAAACTATTGTAAACAGATGGAGAACAATCGAAAGGATTGGGTTTTGAACTCTCTTAAAAATATTCCACAGTAGTTTTTTCACAAATCAAAAACTCTTTACTTAAGGTACGATCCACAAATGTAACAGGCTTAGAGAGAGAATAATTCATGTCACTGGACTGTCTGGATCTCCTTGCTTCATAAAGTTTTGAACATGGTGGTCTGTAAGAAATTCAACATTAAACAGCACTGAGCCAACTCTGAAATCAAGAATTCACATATTGTTCGTCTTTATTTTACACTACTGGGATTATTCACAGAAAATAAGAAGACAAGGGAAAAGCAAAAAATTTGATAAGTGTCTGCATACACAATAGTGTTGCTAAAAAATACTAAGAGATTTATACTGTGGGTGTTATCCCCTTGTAAGAAAAATTATTGGTCCGAATAGAGATAAGGAAGCCATAAAATGTAAAATAAATACAATTAATCCTACAGTTAGAGAAATATGGATTTATTTGATGTTTAGCATGATGGGTATCATTATCATAGATTGCCTATATAGAATAATTCTGGGATATTTGTGATTACATTTACAGTGTCTATTTACACACCACCTATTCACCAACTTCTTACTCCAGAGCACATTCTCGTGGGTTTCCATCAGCTTAAAAAACCCGCTTTAATTAATTTAAACAAACTTGCCACAGAAATTCTTTCCTCCTGGTGGAGAGATAGAGGGATGCAGCACTAATTACTGACGTTGGAAAACCAATATATAGAGCAAATGTAACTGATATCCTACAGAAAAGGTATTCCAGATCTGATTGGAAGTTGCTACAGTATCCTTTTAGGATTGCTTTTGGACACAAAATCCTCAGCAGCATTCATTGTTACCCTTTTTGGATCTGCGAACCTTATCAAAGGCAGTCCAAAACTACCATCAGTGAACAGGCAAAATACAGAACACAGAGCTTATTTCAGGCAACTTCATAGCAGACTCTTTCTGCCAACTTCATGTTTAACTCTGCATGTTTAACTCTGCAGTGTGGTCAGAAGGAGCTCTGCAAGACCTTGCAAGCAAAGGACTGATGGTTAAGATCTGCAGATGGCCACGTCCTCACATGACATGGATGCATTTTCATTCTCTTCCATTTGTTTTGACCAGCATAGGATATATGTGGGGTCATCAGCTGTCAAAACAGATTCTTCCGCTAAGAGGCTGCAGTATAGCTTAAAGTCAGCGCTAAGGAAACTGTCCAGGAGCAAAGCAGTCCAAATCAGGCAAGTGTAAACGTGCCTTAACATCACCTTTTTGCCTTTTTTCCTACATGTGAAACGCTGTGCCAAGTGTTCCTCAGTCAGAATTCAGGAGCTCACCCATGGTAACCAAGGAAGAGAAATACAAACAAAAAGTCACAATAAAATGTTTAAAAATAACTCTAAAACATTCCTAACCATTTCTGGAACACAGCATATACAAAATAGGTTGTGGTGTTACAAAGGTTTCCTATTGGTACTTGCATAACACTCCAAAACTTAGTCACACAATACATTTACGTTCATTGCTCTGTTCGATTTTACTATTTGAAAAATAATGCAACCAAATATAGATATAACCTCTGGTGTAATGCAGTATTTAACCAGTATAAATTTGGGATTGTGTCAAATTTAGATTGAGCAGACATTGCTTACTTAGCTTTCTTTAAATACAGGAGATAGGCATTATGAATTTAGAAAGTCATAGCAATATACTTCTAAGACTTAATTGCCACTGAATTATGTCAGTTTTGTGTTGATTTCACCATCATAAATACAGTGTAAACCAATTGTGAACCAGATCAATTCAGAAAATGTTACAGGAAGGCATTTTGAATGGACCATGTGCAAATTTAAATTATGCCGTATCTAAGATAAACTTCAATTCAGGCTTGTTAAATAAAAGATTGCTTATTGTCTCTTCATGCCTTTCAGGAAGTTTTTACTTCCATAAACTATTATTTAATATTTGTATTGCAATGATGTCTGGAAGTCCCAATCCAAATCTAGTTAAAATCCACTGTTCAAGTGACTGCCTGAGCATTTAATGAGCAGAAGCGCTTACCCCGGAGGCCTTTCGATCTAGCTCTTGGAAAAGTGGAAATGCACAAATGTAAGGAGCAACAGTAGGAAAAACAGGAAAAGCAGCAACTAAATCCTCTTACTCTGAAAAACTATGGATACATTGTTCAGACGTTGAATTCCTGAAAGGGACAAACATAGAGGTGGCTGTTTCATCAACTGTTCTTTCAGTTTAGCTGCATGTTGTTGCAGTATTTACTAATGTTCCTGTTCATATGTAAAAATAGAAATTTGAATGAGAGGAGTTTGGACTTGGTGTCTACTGTGCAATCGTGAGTAAAGAATTTGTTTAAACTTTTAGTGGGATCAGTTGCATAGTCCCACTTGAAAGACTCATTATCTAACTCTATATTTTGTGCTTTGTGCACTTAATCTGTAATTATATGGTAACTGGGATACCAAGTCTGGGAATTAATGTTGCTGGGGACGCTACTGAAGCTGTAATCTAAATAGTGTCTTGATATTTATAGCACTTTTAAATCCTTGGGATAACTCCTGGTATTTTCTTGATTTGTATAGATCATTTTCTTAACTTTTATAGATACTTATGTCTCATCTATGTAAAATGTCGTCAGGAGCCGTGGTCTAGCTAGCTGTAGTTCCAGCAGACTTCAGCTAGGTTTTTATTTTTGATGGCTAACACTGTAATTGAAATAGTATCTTACACTGAAACAAACACTACAGCTACATTAGATTCACCATGCAAGCAACAGTTGTATAAAGTTCCCACATCTGTCTATTACCTCGCTGCAGTGATAAATGCATGGGGCCATTTGCAGTAAATATTGCCAAAGAACATTTTCACATTAAAAAAAGTTATGATAATTCATGTATAAAAGAGGTACCTTGAAGAGTTCATGATGGAGGACATCAGTTACAGAGAGCCTTTCATATTAATTATGGTAAGGGTACATTCCTGGGTATTAGACAGGAATGATCCATTGTTTGCATGAGATAAAAAAATTAGTAATTTTATTATAGCACCAATGTCATGCACTATATTGAGAAATTCTAAATCTGTTGACAGTGCTTTTAAGTGGAGGCGTTGAAGTTCTCATACTTGGCCTTAGTCCGAAGCTGACTCATTTGAAGAAAATGGCTTATCTGAACAAGCAGAAATGGAAGTGATTTAATGTTTTGGGAAGTATATATATCTATATAATTTTATTTTTTACAAACTCTGACAGTTATATTTAATTTTGCATAATTATTTAAATCTGGGCATAGATGTAGTCCCCAAAGACTGTATGCTCTGTAAATATGGTGAGAGGATTCGTAGAAAAATAACAAATATTATCACCCTAGTAGAAATGCATGCTTATTTTCTATGTCTGGATACAAACTGGATACTCAAACATACAATTTCCTCCATATACACACAAGAAGTTTTAAATAAATAACAGTATTGTTAAACATGGTAGACTTTTATAAATGTGATCAACTGTACATTTTGTTGGTAAAGATTAAACCTTCTTCATCCAAAGCCCCATAACAAACTGGATGAAGCAACTAGTGATCCTGAACAGGAAACATCCATTGGAGTTACTGGTGAGGTTTAAAGGACTTCTCACTATTAATCGTATGCTAAAATCAGGGACAGGCTCATACTAGCTTGACATACGATTTTCCTTTGCTGTTCAGTGGCTCATATAAGATGGCATTTTCTCAGTACACAGGTTATCACGATAAACACTATCCCAGCTAAGTTGGTGGCAGTCGCAGTACAGAAGCCAAGGATTAAATGGGTGTGAAAACAGAACTTCCCCTGTCTTCAGACGTGGTCACTGCAAGAACACAATTCAAGAGCATAAGGTGAGCAGCATGTTCACCTCCACCCTGCTGTCAGCTTTGGGCCCCGTTCTGCGGCTGAGCAGAGCTCCAGGCTCCAGGACTGTCAGAATGGCATATTGCGTACACGATGGGTTACCAAAAACCCGCTTCAAACAATCAAGAAGATTAAACTGAGAAACGTTTCCATCGACGTGCTGTTGCAATCCAACATACAGCAGCATTGAAGCTGGCTGCTTTTCAAACGTATTTGTACATGACTGTGTTACAGACAGCAGCATTTCCAGTAACATCTTATTGTCCTGAGGGGGGTAGAAACATTTGAAGAGGAAATAGTGCAACTGTATCCCGGGGTTTAGGTGAAACAGTGTGACTACCTATGCTGCATTATTTTAATTGCTGTTGTGTGCACCACTGTTTGGTATAACACATCCAAACACCACGTTTGGGTGGGGGTTTTTGGATGTCTGTTTCTCAAAACCCAGTCAGGGTACGTTAGGGAGGGAGCGTGAGGCCCAATGGAGGGTTGGCTGCTGGGACGGCCGTGAACGTCAGGCAGCCAAGGCCTGGTAGCTCAGCAATTGCTCCAGCCCTTTGGATATAAAACATGCAATTATTAAATTAAGAAGCTGAGCTGCGTATGTCTGAGGAAACGTTTGCCAGGTGGGATTGAATTTGCCTGGGCAACTGGCACGGCCCTGCAGAGAGAACTGGGGTTGTTTGGCCTGGAGGGGGCTGAGGGGAGACCTTACCACTCTCTACAACTACCTGAAAGGAGGTTATAGTGAGGTGGGGGTTGGTCTCTTCTCCCAAGTAACAAGTGAGGGGATGAGAGGAAAGTTGTGCCAGGGAGGTTTAGGATTGGGCATTAGGGAAAATGTCTTCACAGAAAGGGCTGGAACAGGCTGTGCAGGGAAGTGGTGGAGTCGCCACCCCTGGAGGTATTTAAAAGACGTGTAGATGACGCGCTTAGGAACAATGGCTTAGTGCGGTTTTGACAGTGTTAGGTTGGTGGTTGGACTCGATGATCTCAAAGGTCCCTTCCAACCTCGACGACTCCATGATTCTAAGACAAACCACGCCAAAACTGCAGGGCAACACCAGCGACACCCGCACCCCAGTGCGGCGGTCTCTCCGGACAGGCCTCCCAGCAGTCCCCGACGAGTACCGCACGTCGGGCAGAGGCGGGAGGGTCCATTCCGCCGCCGCAGTACCCGTCCCCTCTGCTCCCCTCGACCCTTCCCCCGCTCCCCTCACAGATCCCTCAGCCTCGCGCCCCCGCCCCCGCCGCGCCCCATTCCTCCACCGCCCGCTCCCG
>JAOXNO010000020.1:25143002-25161130 GCA_028565335.1 Limnodromus scolopaceus
CCCCCCCGCCTCTTCCCCTCTTTTCTCTTCTGCCCCCATCCCGAGAAGAAAACTCCTTTGGATTTAATATATTTCCGTGGGGTCGGAAGAAACTCCTGCCTGCTGGATCTGTTTTAGGCGCTCGACAGACAAGGTAAATTAAATGGAGGAGGCTTGGGGAGCAGCAGCAACAACAACAACAGAAAAATCCTTCCTCTGCTGAAGGGGGTGGGGAAAAAGGAAGGAGTGCACGCTTCGTTTTGATATCCTGTTTTTGGCCTTTATTTTTCTGTGTTTTTCCGCCTTCCGTAGTTTAGCTGTTCTTTGTGTTTCTCCCTCTCTCGCCGAAATGCCGTTTGTATGAACGTAGTCGCTGTTTTCATGGAGGCTGAGGAGAGAGTCTGGGCAGACCGAAAGTTTTTAAGCTCCTCAGACACAGAAGTTTCTTTGTTCGGTCGGAGAAGGTATTGAACTGAAACTGCTCGACTCCGTGACTCTGCTGCTTCAGCTCCTTCCCTTCCAAAACGATTGCTAGCCCTGAGAGTATAATCAACTTCTCGGGAAATAAGAAAGTCCTAAAGGAGGTAGTATCTTTTATTTAATCGAAAGATCTTGAGCTTGGCGCTCCCTGTGTCTGCCGTTTCTTGTTTGTCTGTCACCTTGTTTTCTGGAATATGGTTGAGTGTCTGGCCAGTCTTCTTCAAGATAGTTGTTAAATTTCTTTACAGAAGTGTGCCCTCGTGTCCTCTGTAAATGCTGTCGCGATTTTCCCCCTCAATTGCTGCCGCCCCCTCTCCGTCCTCAGGATGACGAGTTGGACTGCATAGTTTTCGCCTTGTATAGGAGGGGTCTTTATTGCATTTTGATCCTTGCATAAGTTTATCTCTTAGAACCTCCATTTGAAAAAAAACACAACCACAAAACCCCCCAAAAAAACCAAAAAAACAACAAAAAACAACAAAACTCCCCAAAACTAGCTGGTGGTCTGAGCTGTTTTTTAAAAGTATGTGCAGTCGAACCTCCGAGTTAATGTAATCTTGCTTGGTTTTGGTGACCACTTTCTCCTTTATTGTTTTTGGAAGGATTCCTGTTTGAAGCTGCTGGAGGGGAAACTAAATGCGAAGTTTTGGTGGAAGGTTTTGTAGTGCTGGTGCTTGTTAAGTTACGCCAACTAACTAGTTGTGTGTAGTGAAAGCAGTATTACTCACCACAGATTCATTTCACATGCCTCAAAGAGGCAATTATTGGTTAGTTCTTTCATGAAGGCAAGGAATTTCTTGTTTTGTGAATGTTCAAAATGAGCTAGAAGCCATAGCTCCGTGCTTGCTTATTTAAATTTTTGTTCCTGTTTGTCAAACTCGAAAGCAGCACATTGCCCAGATAGGATGTGTGTGCTTCAGTCTCTCAAGTGTCTGAGATGTATTGGTATTTGTGAGGCTTGGACGAAGTAATTTCTATGCAAAATTTTTAACAATCCTAAGTGTGTAATTCTTTTAACAGCATCAGGTAATGTAGTGTTTGAGGGAAAAGTTATTAATCCAACCCTATCGGTTTGATATACCCTGAAGAAAAATTTTAGCATTTCACTGAGCTAAAGTGGCTTCTGTGACTTTAAACTGGTAGCCAAACCATTTACTTGTTTTTAGACTTACCTTTCCAGGCAGCAGTAAGGGTTCTTCTTAGGCGTCAGAAAGGGCTGAACAAAATAAATGGCAGTAAACTTCAGTTTCCTTATATGGCTGATGCTTGGCAGAAAAGCAATGAAGTCTAAATAGAGTAATCCTTTTATAAAGAACGATCACTTTCCAAAGCAGTATTTCAGTCACAATAATGACTTGGGATTCTTGGGGAGTTGGGGGTGGGAGTGGGGTGGGGAATTGTAGTAATGCATGACAAATTTAGTTGTAAACCACTACGTTCATAATGGATGTAATTTTGTTTCTTTTCAGACCTTTTGTGTTTCTCATGATGCACTTGATATTTTTCAATGCCATGTAGAAGAATAGATCCTTGTAGTGGAGCCACAACTTTTTACACTAGTGTTTTGTCACCATGGTAGCTATGGATAAGGCCCTTTTTAATGATGAAAGTGCAATTCAGTACTGCTTACAGCTAATGATCATATCATAGAATGCCGTTCATGTCATTAACATAGTTTATGAGTTATGAAAG
The DNA here is from genome assembly GCA_028565335.1 of Limnodromus scolopaceus. Lineage (NCBI taxonomy): Eukaryota > Metazoa > Chordata > Aves > Charadriiformes > Scolopacidae > Limnodromus > Limnodromus scolopaceus. The sequence continues at coordinate 25,145,154 of JAOXNO010000020.1, forward strand.
AGTGTATTCTTTCTTGGGATCAACCATCTCAACTGAAAATCAGTCTGACATCATTATCCATATTATGAATAAAATGGTGTAGGTATACACATGGTAGGTCATGTTACTTGAAACAACAGTGTCATAGGTATGTGTTGATGGTTTGGGGAAACATTCTTTTGACCTGGCAGTTTGTTGCTCATTAAATCAAGCTATGTAAACATTGGTATTTTTAAGTAGGTACGCTTGCAATCTGAGAGCTAGAAGTTACAGTGCTATGCAATGTGATTATCACTAGGATAATTATCATATTAGTAAAAATCTGATTAGATTTGTGTTATGAATAAGCTGCCCAGTAGATAATGTTTGGTATAAACATAGTGCTCTATAGGGTATCCATTTGCATATCACATTCATATAGAAATGATGAGGGGGCTCCATGGGGAAGGTATTATTGATGGAAAGCTGCATAGTGTGTTAAGCTGTTGGTGTAAGAAAGCAGTTTTATGGTTTGTCCGCAGTGGAATCCTTCAGAGTCTGTAATCCTAGGCATAAAGAGCCATGCTTGGAACATTAAAGCTAAGGAAAGGCTTGCACATATGTAACATACGTTGTACATAGCATGTTAGCAGTAGGTTCTAGAAATAGAAGGGGATTGGAGCAAATTCCTCAACTCAGCTTTTCTGTAGGGGTGTAATGAATCACTGGCTGTCTGCTTTATTTTTGTGTTTTGTTTTTGTCCTTCCTGCTTCCAAGCAAAAAGGAAAATCTTCTAGAGAAAATGTTACATAAAGATCAAATGGTTGATATGTCATCTTTTCAGCAGATTCTCCTGATGAATAGCCTGGTCTGCTAAAGGAGGGTCTGGCATTTACTCCACGTAGAGGAGTTACAAGCTAACCTTTTCTGTAGTTGAGTTGATGGAAAAGCTACTGTTACGGCTAGGAAAATAGTAGACTGTATTCGTAAATGAGCATGCAAATATTGATGGTGACAATTGATATAGGTAGTTAAAGGTGAATTATTTGGAAAAATGAAGATTTGGAAACAATGCTATTTTACCTTGTCAGGTTTTGAGTAAGCAAAACAGCATGTCAGACAACACTTCTCACATCAGAATTAAAGCATTGTAAAATATTGAAGGTAACATGTTTATCAGTTTGTGTAGTAAATAGCCTGTAGATAGCTCAACTTCCCTACTGTCCCCCTTCTTCTCTCCCCCTCCCCCCCAGTGTTTGTGGTAACCTGTTACATTGCTAGTTTTTGTCTCCGGAACATCTGTGAAGTCCAGTGCACACTTGGGAGGTATAGGTTACATCTTCTACAACTTCTAAAAGTTTAACTGATTTTGAGAGTTTTGCTTAATATTTTCAATGTGTAGGGAATATCTTTTTTGTTAGTGTTGTGGGTAAGTAGTGGTTCTGTGGATACTCACACAGCTGACTCTGGTCCAGTTCTGGGCAAGAAGTCCTTTTTCTTGGTGGAATGGGGGCTTGACAAAGCTTCAAACATGGATTTCCCTCAGTCCTCATAGTTTTCTTCGTCTCTTGGGGAGCAGCTGCAGAGTACCACTGCAGTTTCCGACTGTGAAGGAGGCATGCAGAGCCCCCTGTATCAGCATAGCTGGCATGCTCTCTCCTGCTGAGTAAATATTGGTAAAAATTAGTGGTCCTCAATAACACTGCCTAGTGTACTTCAGTAATAATTAACTGTTAAGCAATTCTGTTGAGTTTGAGGGGACAAGTGATATATAGAGAAATTTGACTGCTCTCATGACAAGATGGATATTATTTTTTTTAAAAGGATTTTTTATTGTTAAAAGATTACTTTATTGAAATACACCCTTCAGTTCTAATTAAGAATACAATGTTAATGTATTGTCAGTAAAAACTTATAAATGTTAAGCTTTGAAAGCAAGGATGCTGATTCAGGAGAGATTTATAAACCTCATCTTCTGCCTAAGAAAAATGGAAAAAGTGATATAGCCATGGTGGAATTGGAAGTATTTTTGTTATATAGTAGTCTTGGGATGATTCTGCTTTTTCTGCTCCTCTTCCTCATTAGTTACCAGTGCTTTTTAGGATACTTGTTTTTCTGATGCTTAGATTTCAATATGGGTATTTAGGTTCTTGCTCTGTTTATTGTCACCCGTACTTCCCCTGAAGGTGATACAGAAACATGATGTTTCAATACTAAATTGCACCCTCCACCTTTAAAAATATATGTGACTTTGTGTAATTGAGAAATAAAGGTAAAGAAGCCTCTTCATTTGGTCTAAATGAAACCAAACCGGAGTGTACCTACGTTTGAGAACATCAGCATTGTGACTAGCTTCCCTGGGGTGGTTTAAGTTGAAAAGTAGACTAGTCCTTTCTGTCGCTGTAACCAATTTGTAGATACTTGATACTAAGTAATCATTATAAATAGGAACAAAAAGTGATTTAAGCAGAGTCTGAGAACAATGTGAACTATCTTGGAGGCCGTGGCTGTCCTGGAAGTTGTAGTAATGACTGAAGATAACCAAGTCTTTGGAGCTTCTTGTGTTTGAAGGCTCGGTCTTGTTAGGTAGCAAGTGTTGTACACAACTTTGATTAAGGAAGGTGGGGGAATGCTTTGTGCCTTCCTCTGTTCTGTGTCCATCCAATGTTTAGGCACAATCTAGACCCTAAAGGTTACTTAAGGTAGTAAGGACAACTTCTCTCCCTGTAAGAGCAAAGCTATCAGAAAGGTGGTAAGTGATTCCAAAATGCACAACTTTAGATACCTAAAACTGAGAAACTATGAACAACATTATACACTCTTGCGTCATTTGTAAATAGAACTACGGTTTCTCAAACTTCTGTTTTATGCTTTTGTATAACTGCATTCTGCAAGCATAAAACTATATTATATATGCAAAGTAAACAACTGCAAAAAGCAAACATTCTTTAAAACACCCTTACGCAGGTGCACATTGTGAGAATAATAAGTGGAAGAAACTGTAGATCAGCATCTTCAGAGTGATCAGTTAGAATTCATTGAGTGCATGATCTCCCTTTGCCTTTCCTCTAAGCAACCAAATTCTCCAAGTTTGTATAGTTCAAACATATACAGTGCTGTGCTTCTTGTCTAGTATACCCTGTTTTGAAGTTGGCTGGGGTGGAATGAAGAGAGATACATAGACATGGTCCAAGTAATGAATGGTCTGACTGTTCTGGACTATCACACGCTTCCAGTGGGAGAGACTGTAGCTATTTGAGTAGAATTTCCTTTCTGGGAACAAACGGGAAGGAAATACTTGTTTTAGGAGTGTTGAGGTTTGTGTTCTCTTGAACTTAAAATTGCACTTCTGAAGTAGGTGGTTGGGGTATAGCTGTCTTCCTGTAAGCTCCCTAGTGCTCAGTGGCTACTTCTTGTATCAGTTGTCTGGAGCTAGCTTTAGGAGTAGAAAAAGCTCTGAAGTGGTTTGAAGTATTAAGTACTCAAAATGACACACTTAACATTCAATTTTTAATCTGGAATGGGTGGGATCTCTGAAGTGGCAAGGGCCTTACTCTCCTCGGTGGGGAAAGCTCCAGTGTCAATAACTAAATTGAAAATATTTGAAGTTCTGTTAGTATGTTAAAGGTAGCTATAGAAGGATGGTCTTGGTGTCTGAAGGACTGTGCTTTGAGTTTTACTGCTGCCTCTGCAGCCTTCTCATCAGTTTTCCAATCTAGTTGGCATGAGAAATTTCTGTAGCAGCTGTGTAGGAGGCTCCGTCTTCCCAGACAGTTCTGGAAGAAGTTTCATTTCCCTCCTTGATACTCCATTCCATAACGTGGGATCTAAGTTTAGTGTAGTTGTAGAAATTATTTTTTCAGCTTCCCTTGCACTCCTTGTCATCAGAGGTTTTCAGTACATAATCTTCCAAAACTTCCAACTCGCCTAAGGAAGGAGAGGGCATAGATGCTTCAAGCTACATCACTACAGCTGAACAAATGTCTGAAATGCAGTGCCGGATGCCTGAGAATGTCAATCGCAGGTTCAGTCATCCCAAAATTGCTACGGATGTCGTTTTCAGTGTTTGGATGATAGAAAGTGTTTCTTTTCTGAGAGACTTCTGGTAGGCTGCTAAGGAACTTTTGGGTAACTGCTGCTTTCCCCCAACATGTGACTGTAGTCATCCTGGCATTACTCTCCCTGGGGGGAGAAATGATAATTTAGAAGATCAACCCAATCATCAGCAATTTGATCAAGTTACTGCAGGTCTTCTGTCTTTATTTACAGGTAACCCTGAGGATAGGATGTAGGTTTATAGTTGAAATTGGGTATCGGAGAACTCTTAAATAATGATGCTAATGCAAATTACTGGCTTTTTTTCCTCTGTAGAAACGTTAATAATCTCTATGTGCTTATGCATGCTTGTGGTTAAAACAAACAAAAAAGCCTTGCTGCAGGAGTATTTACAAGGTTGAGGCCTGCATTTTCAGTAAAAGTAAACTAAAAGTATGGCAGCCTAGCAGTCTAAATCTTTCATGATTTAAATGCTCTGTAAATGCTGACTTTCCATGCTCATGCTACAGCATTTAATATGCAGGTATTGAATGTACTTAGTTTCCACTTTGGCCTTTGGGGTAGGTATGTATACCTGGAGGAGGAGTTGAACGCATAGACAGCTGTTGGTGTGCACCAGTATCCCGCTGCTGCTGGTACGTTTTCTTGCTGTGGCAAATTAGTTTGTGGTGACCTGGAATGTCAGCTTGGTAGTTAGCTCCTTTTAGGAGAACGTATTCATTTTGGGTTACTTCTGGTCACATAATCATATGGGATGTTAACCTTGGAGCTGCGGGTCATTTAATTTCTGAAGTGCTCTATATTTTTGGGGGGGTTGGCAATAAAGTTCATCACTGAGGGAGAAAATTAAAAAGTTCATGTCTTTCTGATTCATACCTGTCCAGCCTTTATACTGTTTATTTCAGTTGTGCTTTAGTAGAATTATACAGGGTGATTTATTCTAAGTAATGGAGAATATTCATGAATTATTTAGTAGATCTCCTTCTGGGAGGAATTACAGACAGAGGGAATAGAGTGTAGAATGCTAAAAAATAACGTTTGGAACAACCCTAGAGTTTTACTTTAAGGTCGCTTTTGTTCACATATGGACGTTGGAAAACTATTGAAAACAAGTTAACAATTAAGGACACAACTCTAAGTAGGAGGAGGACAAAAAGATGGTTAAACCTGTGTATTTCCATCCTTTCTGGCAATGTGACAGGAAGGGGAAATAAATTGGAACTGAATTTGGAAAGCCATCTGGCTCTGATTCTGATGGGTAAGATCAGAAATGTTGATATGGGGGAGGGAGAAACTGTCAGAGCTTTACTATTTTACTATACTGTTGTTTAACTATACTGCATCTTGGTTGTATCTTTTCTTTTAGGAGACTTTTTTCTGAACTATGTTTTGTGAGGGAGGGAGCTTTCTGTGGCTATTAGAAAATCCTGTTTTTCCAGTGCATTATTCTTAATCTAAACATTAATCCTTTGGGTCCAGTAGCAGAGATTTCATCTAATAAATGAAAATATAGACAGTATAAGTGCTAGAAAAGCAAGATAGACTTAAAATAGATTTTAATAGATGCAGATGAGAATAATTTACTCTTCTGCTTGTTTTTATCTGGGCGTATTCCTCTGTTTTTCAGGGAGCATGCATTTTTGTCTTGCTTTACAGAAGCAAAGCAGAAGTGCTAAGGATCATGGCATTCCTGTGTGCTTTTTGCAATGCTGCTTTTACTAGAGAAAGACAGTGGAGCAGGCAAACATTTCTGTGGGATTTTCCTGTGGGAAATCTGTGGGATCTGTGGGAGAGGTATTGTCAAGATTTCAAATGTCCTGTAGTCTTTCATTACAATCGTGTTACTGAATTGGTTTTGCAGCAGCAGCCTACGATGCCTCAAGAGAAAGACTGTGGCCCTGTCAATGGAGCAGGTTAAAAGAAAATGTTACAGGATGGGAGAGAAACATGTCTTTAATCAAGTCTTTTTTTCTTGTCCTCTTTCTTACTTCTCCCTTTACACAAAACAACTGATAAAGCACCAAAAAATTGTTCCTTAAACTTTTAAAAAAAAGAGTGCTTACTTTCTCTTAGCTGTCCCAAAAGGAGCAAGTCCCTGCCTGTTTCCACTCAATTCAAATATATATTTTCTTATTTCAGATCCATACATCACCCATTTGTCCATTTGCGTTAAATCTTGAAAAAATTTTAAATTTCAGCTTTGGAGTATGAAATACCTACAGAGGAATAACCTTCACTCAAAATCAGAATGTTACTTGTTTTCCCTGAACTTTTATTCACTTGTTTTTAGTCTTTGAGAAGTCTGAAAGGAAGTACACCCTGGACAATTAAAATTATTTGAAATCAGTTACAAAATTTTGTGAAATTCCTACATTGCACTATTCAGTTCCATTTTCCTATTCAGAGAAAAAGAGGCTTACATGTTAATAGCAAATCAGTAAGGCACTGTCCCACTTTTTACTTCAATAGTGTCAAAGTAGTATTGAACCTCTTTTTTTCCTTTTTTTTTTTTTTCTTTTGCTGAAAAGCACAGGATTTCAGAAGTCAAAGAACACTTTAAGCTGAGTTATTATTAAATTAACTTTGAATTCAATTTTGAGGCTATAATTTGCACCATGATAGAAAGGAAGAATCTCAGTGAAAAACTTTTTTATTTTAGAGAGTGAGTTATTATCTATGTTGATAACAGCACTTTAAGAGAAACTGTCCTTCAATATAATTGTCTAAATTCCAAGTAATTCTTAAAATTTTTATTGTAAGCAGTAAGCTAGCATTCTTCCTGATCTAAAGAGGCAAAAATACTTTGGAAACCATTCAAGAATAGCCTTCTGTTAATTTTGTTGTAACAGTTGCTTATCTGATCTCCAAAATGTCTGTTGTAGTAAAATAAAAATAATCTAGCAGTTCTTCTTTTTAGTTTAATCATCATCTGTTGGCTTAGAGTAACACAACACTAAGTAAAGAGAAAAATAATTCAGTGAAAAAAATGTTAGCTTAAATGCTTCATTACTGTGTTGGGACTGAAAAGATATTATAAGTGAGCAAAAATCAAATGTACATTGTGAGAGCAAGGCTGAGTAAATACAGGACAAGAATAATAGTGCTTAGCCACATGGGAGACATGAAGAGTCTTGTAGTTAGAACCATAGTTAATGCAAATAAGAGTAATTTTTGTGCGTCACTAATTGGAAAGGATCAGGATTTATGCATTGGTTGTAAATTGAATCTAGAAGAAAGCAATAGACAGAGGTACATTTCAGGTATACCTTTATTTGCCCACGACGATAACTCTTGAAAATGGTGAGAACAATGTTGAGCTGATATGTGTCATAATTCTTGTACAAACTAGAGGGAGAAGATAATCAGAATCTGGAAAAAAATTATTTTTTTTTATTTTAACTTTTGCTCTGTATAGAAATAGTGGCTACTCTTTATCATAGCAGTGAAAAAGCTATATTAAAGTAAAACAACCTTGTTTTAAAACTGCATTGTAAATAAAAACTTACTGGTTTTAGTACTGCATTTTATATTAAACAAATGTGAAAACAAAGCCAAACTGGCTTGTTGAGGTATGTAACGCAAGACAGAGACACAAGTGTTCTTTAAGGGGAGAGTATTTTAAAGTAAAATGGAAGTCCAGTTGTATATGGTGTTTTTGTAAGTAGTGACTTTCATTAAGGTACTGCGTAGTGTTTCAAGGGAAGCATCTTTATGTGTGCTTTCTGTAAGGATATTTTTTTTTTTTTTTTAAATCTAACAATCCTGAAATGGGGAAGGAGTACCAATTTCCACATTCACTGCGCTTTTTTTGAACTCTGGTCTACGAATGTGATTCCACTTGTGTTCCTGTTACACAGACTGAATTGTGTAACCTGTCTAGATTTGGTGCAGCAGTTTTTCTGGGCAGTTTATCCATCTTGTTAGCTAGAGGGTTTTGAGTATGGGTTCCTCCTCCTTCTCCCATGCACCCAGCCTCTGCTTGCTTTGTGTCTCAAAGGCCTGCTATGTTCTTCTGACTTTGGCTGTTTGATCCATCCTAGTTTTAGCTAGGATTTCTGCCAATTACTTCTTGTGAGGAGTGCATCACGGTCTGTTTTGTTCTAATATATGGATCACACCGAAGTAGTTAAGTATCCAGGAATCTTCTGATAAGTAGTTCTTTCCCCGCCCCTTTACCCCCCCACCCTGACCCTTTCTGTTTTCCTTTGTGCTTAAGTGTTATGTGTTGCAGATTCCCTGAATTTATCTGCAGGCAATTAGATGGTGAGTCTGGTTAATAGAGGAGAACTTTTATTGTATATTGAAATACTGCATATTTACAGCAGTGCAGCTTGCTTGTTTAGAAAGCTTTGGTATCTGCCCCAGATGGCTGCACAGTCTAAGGAGTGGCTTCCTGGCTGCATTGTACATGAAGTGCCAAACACGATGAGAGCAGTTTTGTTCTGGAATGCCAAAATACATTGAATCCGTTCAGGAAGCAACATATGTCAAATGAATAAAAATATCACACTCATCTGAAACAGAACGCGATAGCTAAGTTTTTCAATTCTGTTTTCTTTCTTGAATTAGGGGTTAAAAAGGACTTCTTATTATTGAAGATAGTATTAAATAACAATTACTGACTTCACTTTCAGCATTTTCACTACCATTTTTTCCCCATTTCCTTTTTTTTCTTTTGATTAACATATGCCATAGATGGAAATTGAAACAAGGAGGCTATCAATGGTGCTGCTGTGTTGGAAAAAGAGCATTATGTTTTTCTTTTTGGATAGCTAGGCCTGTGCACAGTATACAGGTTTTTTGGTGGGTTTTGGGAAGGGGTTGTGTGTTTGTTCTTGTTGTGAGGGTTGGGTGCTGTGGGTTTTTTTTCTTTTTGTTTTTTTTCTAAGGCTGGTAGCTTATTTGTTTCTTTACATCTCTATCACAGTTGTATGTAATTGCTTATTCTGCAGGAAGAAAACCACGGTTGATGAAAATAAAAAAGATCAGTGGAGGATGTTGCTTCTGCCCAAACTTTTCATTTCCAGCAAGTTCTCAGGACAGGAAGTGGGAATATTTACAATTAATACCTCCAAATATTGCAGGATTTTATTATCATATAGAAACAATCCCAGGGTAGAGCATGTTTTCTTACATATTACTTCCTTGTTTGCAAAGGAGATGGTAGTCACTTTCATTCCTCCTAGTTAAAAGACAAATATATTAAAAATTGCATTGACAGAAAATTACATGTTTCTCTAGAAACTGGAATTCCATCTGATCATTTTCTAACTAATATTTTGCATAGATTCTTATCTGAAATAATTCGAAAGTCTTGATTTTATAGCTCTCTTAAACCCAGAGCAATGAAGTATGTATCTTTAAAGTAATTATGCTTGTCCTTTCTGAATGTTGTTTTTCTCTAGTTTTTTCTCTTCCATCACTATGATTAAACATAGAGTTAAAAATTAACTAGTGTGAATTATCTTACATAAGGTTCTTATTGTTCTTTCTTGTTTAAGAAGTGATAGGTCCCCAAAAGAGGAGAGAGTGAGGGCAAGTGTTTTCGTCACTGTGGAAGGCATGCATTTATTTAAATCAAACATTTAATAATAAGGTAGTTTCATCTGAAGCCTGGCTATAACAAAGACCACAATTCCCATCACTTCTATGCTTTTAAAAAATGATATTAAGAGAAGCTTAAGTTGGAAGCTTGGTATACACCTGTCTCCTGGATTTAAAGAGGAGATGTTGGTGTTACTTTTCCTGTTTTAAATTCTACCCTTGCAGTTCCCTGAAATTTTTAGCTGTCCTGTGGCAATGATACCACCAACTAAGGATGTATTCATCTGCTGAGAGATGAGGCATACAGTCCAAAACAACTTCTGGAGTTGCTTGTTTGTGTCTAGGTCCATACCAGCTGGATTCTCATGTGCTTTCATATTTGTTCTGGCACTCCACTTGTCTTTTCTGGTTGTGATGTGTGTTAGTTTGTCTTGCCTCAGCCTTCTTTGGGATCATTATGAGAGAATCTATAGAAGACATGTTCAGGTATACAAGAGCTTTCCTCCTTCTCAGCCTTTGTTCTTCTGTGAAGCCTGGTATTTAGCTTCATTCTAGTCACCAAATTTAGTGTGTTATGAGCAAGTAGTGGTCCTGCTAGCTGAAGGGAAGCCTGACCTGCTCAAGCACAATTCATTCCAATGTTTCTACTTGTCTGGCCAGATATCAGTGGCTACAGCTACAGCAATGTTCTGTAGCTATTGAATTGTAGGAAGTACCAGAAATAGAGCAAAGAAGTGTTCTATCAGTTCTATGTTTTCCTTCTGTCCTTTTGTGTTTCTGAAATGTACTTGCAGTGCATGAGAGCAAGTGTCTGTGGCTGTCTACCTTCTCCCCCCACTTTAGAGGTATCTGTTATTTCTCTAGAATCTGGCTGGGTGTGCTGATGTTTTCAGTGTGAAACATCAAGTTAAAAACTTGTTCCTAGTTTAGTACTCGTCATCACTAAAAATAGGTATTCATTTTCAAATAATCTTAGAAATTAGTTCATCCATCTGTGTTCAGGTTGGACTTGCTACTGTCAATGACTTTAATGCAGTTCCATAAAACTTAATCTTCACACAAGGTTGTCTTTTTTCTGTTCAGAAGCTGTGAATGGTGGCAAGTTGCAGTATATTTGTAACAGTTATAATATGTTGTCTTTTCTCACTGTTTGACCAACTTAAACCTTCATCAAAGCCCTTGTCATTTCTGGTTTTAATAAACGTGTAAGCCTATGGAGTCTACTGTATATTTGTCCCTTTTCAGAGTTAATTCAATATTTCCTGCTAACAACTTCCTGTGCTGTTGGTAGCATTATAGAACCAAGTTCATGGATTTATCTTTTTTGTTACTTCTCCGTTGTCTGATTATTATTTTTTTAAAAAATTTTTGAAAGATGCTTTGCAGCTTAATTCTACTATGTGTGATTTAATTAACCATGACATATATTCCTGTGACTTCTAAAAGCATATTGGCTGTTACACTTTGTTTCATCTTGTGGTTTTTGCCTGAATGTGTCCCTTCTCCTTTGGCTCTCCAAGACATTGATACTATTGGGAGCAGACCAGAAGACAGCATCATAGAAGATTACTTTTTTTTAATTAAAAAAAAAAGTTGTATCAATTTCTTCATATCATGATTTACTGTTAAGTGTGTTTTTCAGGTACGTGATGTAAGTGGCTCTTAGTTAATCAATTACTAGGAGGGGCAATAGTAAAGGGATTTGCTTGAGAAGCTTGTGTGCGGTGAAGAGAGACTGTTTTCATCCATACCATTTATTAGACTTGCTTTACATCCAGACACATAAATGTTAACAGAAGCTGTCTTCTTATGTGCACTTCATAAGGCAGAAATAATCTTTCTTGTTAAGATTGGAAGTAGGGTGCATTCTTCTCTAAGTAATGGGCATCATCTGCTATAAAGTGTTATCATCTAGCTAAAAAGGATGCTATAGGAAGCTTGAGTGCATCTTGTTTATCTTCAGTTACTTTTTAAGAACACTGAGACAGATGAAAGATGTCTCTAGATCAGTGGCACTACTGTGTATTTTTCTTTTTTTACGGTCTCAATCTTTCTTTTTTTATGAGTCTGTTCAGTTCAGGGTTTGAATTGCAGGTTGATATTAATTGAGTATCTTTCTACAATTTTTTTTTAATCCTAATATTATGATTAGCCCAACTGAACAACTGAAATCCTTTATCATGAGCACTTCTTGACAAGGTACCTTCTTGTATTGGTCGCTTTGAAATTTAAAAGGGGTTTTTCTTTCCTTAAAAGAAAGTAAGCGTAAGTAAATTCTTAATTTAGCATGTTGGGGATGATGGTTTGTTTTATATACTTCAGTTTCATTCCCTCAAGCCTTGTATAAATGTAAAGTATTACTTTGTAGGCAAGTAATTGACTTTTGTTGCAGAAATATGTACAGCGCTTGCTGAGCAAGGTGTCTTGCAGTTAAGAAGACCACATCCTGTAAATATTTCTTTCAGTTATGAACTCGGAGTGTAGAACATGAACTGCTGACATAGTGACTGTTTGGACCATAACTAATTACTGACCTGAGTGTCTTCCCTTCTTCTTAGTTGCCTGGAGGTATTTGGCATGGATAATTTTTCTTTTTAAAATTATTCTCTCTTGCTCCCTCCCCGAAATTCTTGTCTTTTACCAGTTGATTATTTCAGGGGAAAAAAACCCACCAAATCTATGAATCCAAGGCAGACCAAATAATGAAATGTGACTCACATGAATGAATTTTGCTACTGGCATGTGCAGTTGTGCGTATTAAAATATGCTTGCATATGGGGTTTTTTTTGATACATCTTTTTCATATGAAGAAAAAAATATTGGTAATAATGAAGTTATAACCTTTACTTTAAAGGAGTACTAATTTAGAAAGCCTGTGACTGAATGTACAGTCTTACACTCTTGTCCTGGCTTGAGGTAAAATAGAACTAATTTTCTGTTCAGTAAGTTTACTTCCTAGCTCAGCCTCTTCTAAGTCTCTGAAGTTAACAGCATATTGTGCAGAAAACTGTTTGCTTTTAGAATGAGAAGACCAATGTTTGTACTCCATGCAAGGGAACGATATGTAGAGGGGTTCTTGCTTATACTTACTGCTATGACAACTAAGGTCAGCTAATTTTATATGCCCTTTGGAAGGGTTGGAAAAGAAAAAGAGTAGAGAGCTCCCACCTGCAGGGAGGAGGGGACAGGAGAGGTGGCCCAAAACTGACCAACAGGGTATGGTCCATCCCACCTGCCCCATGCTCAGTATAAAAGCTGAGGGATAAGAGTCAGCCCTCTTTCTTCAATGGCCGGCGTATGAAGAGGACTCTGTCAGTTCATCTACCTTTGATCCCAATCTGTGTGTTCTTGAGTCCGGAGCTGGAATCCAGTTCCCATCCGTCACTGAGTCCAGTCTGGGACTTCCCCAGTGCCTACTGGTAATGTCATCCTGGCAGCTTGATATGGTTTTGTAGATATGGTATCTATTTCATTATTTCCTTTTAATTTTAATATTAATATTTCCTTAAAGTAGTTTAGTTCCTTCTAAACTCGTAAACCTCTTTATCACTCCTCCTCTTCTCCTGGGAGCCGGAAGTGGGAGGGAGAGGATTTGTCACCCAAAATAGGCCAATTTGGCCCATGACAACTCTGCTGTGTATTCTCTGACAGTAGGCAGTACGCTTCCTCTTTCCTTCCTGTGCAGGTCCTTTGCTTCATATGTGAACAGTTGGTATTGAAGGTCAGTGAGTTGATGAGCAAACTGATCTAATTAGAAGAAAATTTCCCCCGATGTCTTGCAGGGTTAGGCTTTTTGGATCGGTTACTGATTGGACTCATGGCATGGTTATGCAAACCTTGGATTTGATAAAAGGCAGGTGTGAGGGAAAGGCAGGGCTTACTCTTTCTTTAACAGTCTCTAGGTTGAATTAGGCACAACGACAATTGACTTGATGTTTGAGTTCCAATTGCTGGTTAGGAATAATCTTTTGCTTGATCACAGTAAAGGTAAGTGTTGCTCTTCATCATCACTGATGTGATCATCAATAATCTGTCTATAAAAGTCAGAAGTGCAGTTAAAAACTGGGATAGTTACCCTGTTATGTCTTTTTTTTGGGCAGATTTAAAGTGTACCAGCTCCTGTCTTTTTTTTTTTTGCCGTAAGCAGGTTGACTTCTAGACTTCAGAAAATAGGCTGAGAACGGTTTGTAATTGCTGCAGGGGTGGGAAATTAACCATGGTAAGAACTGAAATTGGAGAAGCAGCAATGAAGTCCTTTTCTCTTGAAGGCTACCTTGCAGAGCACTAGCTCTTGAGACTTCTGTACCTATTTGTAGGGATTTCTGGTGACTTTATATTTTTGATTGTCTGGAGAGATCTCTTGGTTGAAATTGGTAGGTCAACAGTATTTGAATGGGGGATGCTCTGCTTTCAAATTGGACACCAGTGTTAGTGAGAATGGAGAACTGACAAGTCAGTATGATTAGTAAACAAGTCTCTTTGTGTCCTGGTTTGAGCAACAGGACTAACTTACCTTCTGATGCTTTGGAAAAATGCACTTTTAGAATATGCTAGTGTCTGAATTAGTGAAAATATTTACTTCATAGCCAGCGAGGCTATGTGGGATTCAAGGCCTCAGTGTTTTCGCATTAGCCAGTTGTAGGGATGAGGGGGAGTGAGGCCTGGTCACTTGTGCCAGGATGGCCATCAGGATTATTCCATACCATGAACACCATATTCAATATAAGTTAGAAAGTTTGCTATGTAGTTTCTCTCTCCCTTAATGGCAGCAGCCCAGAGAACTTCTTGCCCTGGTGCGGGACCCCTGAGCCTTTCCCTTCCTCCGGAAGCGGTAGTGATCGCAGTGTCCGACATTCACTCTCCACTGCTGGGAGTGCATAGCTTCCTGCTGATAGAATTGACTGAGTATAATCCATGTGTATTTAATATTAGTATCAGGATCAATATTAGTTCTTTAGTATTATTGTTAATTATTTAGTCCTATCCTATTAAGCCTTTTTATATTTCAACCCTTGTGTTTCCTTGTTTTCCCTGGTTCCCGTTCCTGGGTGGGGAGAGGTCATCGGGTAATAGAATGATTGTCTAACCAACAGTAAATTGTTATGGGTTTTTTCAAACCGTATCAGTATGTTATGTATTATCACAGGTAGAATGAGGAACTCAGAAATGTCTGCCCTGATTGTGTGGGATGCCATTACTCTATTTTGTGTTTTCATCTCAGGTGGGCAATGTAGAACCACCTTCATTCATGGAGGGATTAAAAGTGCAACATAATTTGGGGGACAGGGGATGGAATAATAGAAGGCATTTAGTTTCATCATTCTAAAATGTTCTGGGAAATTTGCCACCCAGGTGTGAAGGTGCTGTGTTACTGGAGCATTGGGCCACATATAACTGTCTCGCTTGGTTGTCCTGCACTCATGAAGTGCAGGTGACAAAGCTTCTGATCTTTCATTTCTCCCAGAAAGACCATGCTTATACTCTAGTGAGGAGGTGGCATTGATGGGCATAAGGTAAACAGATTTTTCCTGTGTTGGTACCAGATTTTTAAGACTCTCTGATACAGTGCTTATCTGTGCTTTTCAGAAGAGACTAGAGTGACACAGAAAAGCACTAGTGAGTTTTTGTTCCCTTTCTGAAAGGGGGGAAAAAGTATCCTGGTTCCTGTTGTCTCAAAATTTGTTTCTTGATATGTGAGATTAAATTGTTGTTCCCTGCAATGCATTTCTTAGAGCCAATACATGAGAAACACTTGAG
Organism: Limnodromus scolopaceus; assembly: GCA_028565335.1. NCBI lineage: Eukaryota > Metazoa > Chordata > Aves > Charadriiformes > Scolopacidae > Limnodromus > Limnodromus scolopaceus. Next base: position 25,160,469 of record JAOXNO010000020.1, read on the forward strand.
TTATTTTTTCCTTCTTCAGACATACCAGTGTTAGCAGCAATTACTTAGGCAAGAGAGCTTAGCTGGGCATTGCCTGCTTACTGGAATAGTAACGTGTCGAATGGATAGTTTTGAAAACATCCTTAAGCAGATAATCTATTTCTCATGCCAGTAGTTGTCTATTTATACATAGCACATCAGAGGAAATAGCGATTGTCAGAAGATAATTTATTTTCCTAGGGTACAAGATAGAATGAAAGCTCAGCCAAATATATGAAGTCCCCAATTATTTTGAATGTCATATTTGAGAAGACAATTTATGTGTTAGTTTTTCTTTCAAATTATGCAGTACAAGTGTCCTGGTTTGAGGTAAAACAGAACTGATTTTCTGTTCAGTAATTTTACTTTCTCAGCTGGGCCTCTTCTAACTAACTAAACTCTGAAATTAGCAGCATATTGTTCAGAAACTGTTCCCTCTCATGGTGATAAGACCTGATTATACCAAGGAATGGTGTGCAGAGAGGCCCTTGCTTATACTTACTGCTATAACAACCAAGGTCAGCCAATTTTGTTATTTGCCCCGTTGGAGGGTCGGAAGCGGAAAACCGTAGAGGGGTCACACCTGTAGGGAGGAGTGGACAGGACAGGTGACCCAAAACTGACCAACAGGGTATTCCATCCCA
>JAOXNO010000020.1:25180599-25195080 GCA_028565335.1 Limnodromus scolopaceus
AACAGGCTGCCCAGAGAGGTGGTGGAGTCTCCTTCTCTGGAGACATTCAAAACCCACCTGGACAAGTTCCTGTGTAATGTGCTCTAGGTAGACCCGCTCTGGCAGGGGGGTTGGACTAGATGATCCCCAGAGGTCCCTTCCAACCCCATATGATTCTATGATTCTAATGTCATCGTAGTGAGTAGTGTCGATCTGTTAATTAAATGAAGGGAAAAAAGTCTACAGCAATGAGTTATGGGTTAGAAGCTAAAGACTGCGGAAAGTGAGGGATGCAGGAAGTTCACCTAAAATATATTGGGTGGTAATGTTAGGACCACTAAAGTGCTTGAGAATGAGATAAAATATACCATTTTTAATACATACTTTGGTTTTCATGTACTTAACAGACATGTTTCATTTTCTTGACAAAATAGGAGACTTTCATAATTGAGATAATTGAGAAGAACTTGATCAAACTGACTCCTTTGTTGGCTTCAACAGACAACTGACTCGCTTTTTAAATTTCTTGATCACTCAGAAAATTGCTGGATTATAATCCTATAATTAATTTGGTTCAACCTGGTTTTTAGGTTAGAGGATTCATATTTTTCACAGTATATCATGTGAAATAATGTTTTATTCTTATGCTCGCTTCCTCTCCCCCTGGAAGTGGTTGCATATGTGAGAAATGAGTACAGCTTGCTTCTTGCATGTTAACTTGCTGCTTGAGCATACGAAACTGCTTGATCTGCCTGTCATTCTTAGATAGATGAAGAAGCCTCTGTGAGCTTTCTGCTAGTACTACGCTGTGTAGAACTCAAGCCATTCTCTTGCTCAGTTTAGGTGCTTATATGGCTACTGACTGTCCTTCATTCCTTCCCTACCTTTTGTGTTAAAATACAGACTTAAAATAAGTCTGGAATACATTTTAGTTTAAATCTCTATTCACAGTTACAAATGTGTTCATTTATTTAGGAGTGGAAATACCACCCTCTAATCCAGAGGAAAAGTTCTCTGAAAGTTCTGACCTGCTCTAGTGGGTCCAGAGGAGGGCCACGAAGAAGATAAGAGGGCTGGAGCGCCTATCCTATAAAGATGGGCTGAGAGGGTTGCTCTGGCAAGACCATATAGCAGCCTTCCAGTATCTAAAGGGGGCCTACAGGAGAGATGAGGAGGGACTCTTTATCAGGGAGTTTAGTGATAGGACCAAGGGGTAATGGTTTTAAACTGAAAGAGGAGAGATTTAAACTAGATACTAGGAAGAAATTCTTTACTGTGAGTGTGGTGAGACACTGGAACAGGTTGCCCAGAGAAGTTGTAGATGCCCCATCCCTGGAAGTGTTCAAGGCCAGGCTGGATGGGGCTTTGAGCAACCTGGTCTAGTGGGAGGTGTCCCTGCCCATGGCAGGGGGGTTGGAACTAGATAATCTCTAAGGTCCCTTCCAACCAGAACCGTTCTATGATTCTATGAAAGTGTGAACATAGTTTCTACAGCTGTAACTGAGTTTATCAGAGCAGAAGGGGGAAAAAACCTCACCTTCTTTCAGATACTAAGTAAATTGCTCAACTACTGCTTTCTCTCATTGCTTTCAGCATGTATCAAGGTAGAATTCCTAGGTTGTTCTTCTGTCTGTTCTATTGGAAGACAATCAGGACTTAGTGTATTTCTTCTCTTGACTTTTATGTTCTTACTGAAATTTATTTGTATTTTTGCTTGCTACTATTTGGGACAGTAAAGAAACAGACCAAGTAGATACGTCCGCTTTAAATTTTCTAGTTAGAAAGCCTAAGTGCTTCTACTGGCATAACTCTACTGGTTTTATTATACATATGTTGGTATAGATATAATGTGTAATGCATTTTAATATGCTTAAGGACAGGATGGGTAAAATCAATTTTTTCCCCAATGCTTTGTGATGATGTAACCTAAAGGGACTTTTAGTAAACAAACTGGAATTGCCTATCATGATTCAACACAAGTGTGGGATAGCCAACACATTGTATGTCTTCCAGGAGGACAGGTTAAGGTGACCTAGATAGATAGAGGAGCACATGATGGCAGGGGGTGGTGGTGCAAGTTATTGGTTAGCTTGATGAGCAATGACATTTGCACATCAGCAGCCTGATAATTATTAGGATTTTATTTTTAAGCATTGTTGTGAAGCTAAGAGATGAGGAGGAAGATGAAGAAATTCATAGTGAATTAATTTTATGTCCCTATGTGGGGATGCTGTCAAATGTTTTGAAGGATTGATGATGGTGATAGAAGCTAACTTTATTGACTGAATAGGAACTGCCCTTTAGATTTTTATTTTGGAAAAATAAGTGACAATAAGCTGCTTATCTCTCTAATAGAAAAGGGGGAAAATAGGAGTACTTAAACCAGCAACACAGTGAAGCAGTTTCCTAGAGATGATTTTTGTAGTAAGTGGTACAAATTTGTGTGGTTAAGGTTTTGTTTAGAGTGTCTAGGGCAGGGGGTAAGTGTGAGTACAGGAACTCAAGGGAGGAACAACTGAGGAGAGTTGTGGGTCAGAGAAATGGGCAGGATACTGGTGATTTTCACAGAAGTAATGAACGTATGTGATACGAACAGCTGCTGGTGGTTGTTGAGATTAAGTTCTGGTTTTATATGCACTAATTTAATTGCGCAATCCACAGAGGTGCTCATCATCTGGAGCTTTCCTGTGAGATGGAAGAGTGTCATGGATACTGTAGTGTTAGAAAGGTGGGGAAAGCAACTTGTGGTGGGAAAGAACATAGTGAAGAAGAGGAAGAAGCAGGAGAGTGGAGAGGAATAGATTAATCAACAGCATTAAAAAAATCACAACAGAGTGGATGAGGAAGCAAAAGAGATGACTTTTCAGGGACTCTCGTCTTTATAGAGGACTTTTTCATTGGAAGGATCACTGGTAGAGTGGTACTAGCTCTCTGAGAAACCTTGGAGTGATAGGACATGTTAGCAAACCAACCAAGTTTTTCTTTTCCCTTTTTATTTCCATCCCTTTTTAAGAGAGAAAATTTTGACTGAGGGTAAAGGCTCTTTTTTTAAATTTCCCTCCTTTTGAAGCACATCAGCTATAGTTTTCTTTACATGTGCATTTAAAGCAAACAGTAACTGATTGGAAATAGAGGTGTGGTTTCTGTAGGAAGTGATTACCCAGGCATTTTTACACTAGCAAGATCTGAGTTTAAGACTCATTAGTTTTAAACTAGTGGGTGTTACATAAACACTGAGACAGAGCTTAACTAATTTGCTATTTTGGGCTTAGATACTGCCCTGCCAGGTCTAATTGAAGCTGTTGGGAATGTTTTTTCATTTTAACTGGAGTGCTAATAGCACTACTGCTATCTTAACTGCTAGTGCTCATTCTGGTCTCTATTTTTATAGATCGTGCTGTTAGCATTTATTCTCAGCGCGGTCTCTTATTGGTGTGAACACCAGACAACTGTTAACTTCAGATGCGTTATTTTCTAGATACGTAAAGTTTTATGGGAAAACTGGGCTATGTGCATTGTCACAGAGCACATGCGTTAAAACTGTGTTGAATGATTTTATCCATGACATTATCAGTCTCTCAGTTCTGATCCCTTAATGGTATTAAAATGAAAGCTGGTGTCTAGAATGGAATTAGTCTATTAATCTCACTACTGATCTTTACTACTGAGATTTTTCTGCACTAGAAAAAAAAAATAGTGCTTTTTCAGCTGTTAACAAATGACTGACATGTTAAAAATCAACCTGATGGAAAAGGTTGCTCTATTTTTTTACTTGGCAGCGTCTGTTGCTAGACAGAATATTGCATAGAGATGTCATCTAATGCAGTTTAATAAATGTCTGTTTTTCTGTCTAAGACTTTAGAGTTCAATAATCTGCAGGTAAGCAGGTGATTTGCTTTATTCCAATGAATGATTTAAATAGACTTAATTGTTTTGTCGAGATATTATATTGGCTTGTTGGAGAAGGTCTGGAAGATCCAGAAGAATTGATTTTAGATTAGATTAAACAGATGTCAGGTTGTTCTTAGACCTCACATATGATTTTTCTTTCCTCTCTCAGCAGTGAGAATGGAACTGTATCTAAAACCCAAAAAAACCCCCAAAGCCTTCATTGTCTGGCTATCAGATCTAATAATGCATTTCACATATTATTGGAAGATACTGTGAACTGGGATGGGCAACTGTAGTCAAAAGGATTTTGAAAGATGTGTGAATATAATCTTCAAAATGTGTTTTAGGGCATGCAGTTTGGTATCCCTTCTATCAATATGTGAAGGGCACGTTCCTCCAGTCAGTATCTTCAAAGAATGAGAAATTGGGAATGAGGAGAATCCTACTGGTGAACTACATGTAGACAGGAGTTTCTCTATGCTACATTGATGCTGTGTTAATTTAGATTAAGTTTAATAAAAAGCCATTAAGTATTGAGGCAAAACAACCCTCACTATAACCTTATTATCAGAAGGAACACAGCAAACTCGTATCCTTTTCTTTTCTGGATGCTGCCATCATCTACCCAAGGTTTTAAATAACAATTATGTTCTTTTTTTTTTCAGATTCAGAAGTTCTCTCTGCATTGGTTACTTCAAGGTCAATCTGCAGAGCTGTTTTGTTTTTTCTATAAAAAAAGTCAGACTATTTTCCAATCAGTTGAATTCAGCTTATTAATTTTCTTAATTTTTCTGGTGAGCTCTGGATTTAATCACCTTGCAGCTTTGTGATTTCAAATTATAGAAATCTTTATTACCTTAATGGTTTGTTTACCTTTTAGTTCAGGTGGCTTGTGGTCCTTGATAGCTTTTGTGTATTAGAAGAGGATTGTTATCATGTTACATAGTAAAAATCCAGAGAAATCTTATAGTTCTATTCCATCCATGAAACAAATAACTTCTAGAACAGTATTTGCAGAATGTAAATTGGCTTGCAACAGGGGTCTGACTAGCTTTAAATTATATGGTAAAAAGTGACAATCTGCTCCATCACTGATTCTTAGGCAGGTAGTGAGGAGATGTGACAGCAAGCCAAGGCTTAGCGTTTAGAAATTGGCTCAAACCATGAGATTAAGCAGCAGCATTAGTCTTTTCAAGAGCAATGTGATAATGTCACAGAGAAATGGATCATACCTCAGTGGCAGATGGTGCATGCCTGTGTGAAGAGTAATAGAGTAAAAATACACTTTGGTTTGACATTGTATACGTTTAGTCACAATCAGTAGCTGTTGCAGTTAGTTATGAATTTAATATTGATTCAAACAGGAAGCTTCAGCTTTCAGTAAGACACCTGTTCAGTTGTTCACAGCTTACTAAAAAGTTTCCATACTAAATACTTGCCTTGAGAGTATATTCCTACTTCAAATCAGTGCATTTTAAGAAATTTGTATCTCTGTGATTCTGCTTTCTTCCTGCTCCACTATCTAATTCCTGTTTTAAATATGGAAGTGTATTATTCCTCCTGGTGCCTTCCTTTGCTATTGTTTATAGGGAACACTGATATTGAAGAATTGATTTTCATAATGTGCATAAAGGGTGAGTTAATGATACACTGTTATGACAGTGAATTGATGTGCACAATAATTAGTGGTTGAAAATATAAAAAGTATCTGACAGCTCTTTTTTTCTTTAATCCTACTCAAGCTATAACACCGTAGTTTATTTGTATTAGTTTGTATGTTAAGAGCACAGGTGAGGTTAATTTGTGATCAAACTGGTCAGGAATGTCTCCTCACTTTGTAAAGTAGCGAGGAACAAAATAAATGCAGAAGGAAGTAAATGATTCATAATAGCAATTGTTAATTGGAAAGTTATGCCTGTACACATGTAGGGGGAAAATGACATCTAAAAATAGATTTAAGTGTTGCTCAACTAGCACTACTCACCTTTGCCCTGGAAGGAAGGAGAACTCAGGAATTTACATACCCTAACAATGACTTGGCTGGTAGAGTGAGATCTATAATTAAGTATACAATTATAGCAACTGTTTGCTGTTAGTTTCTGCTATTTTAAAAACAATTTTAGTTTGAAATCTCCGTCATGCTGTAAAATTGTGCTTCTGAAATATGGGAAATGTAAAACATTCATCAAGTTCCTAAACCTCTTTTCTAACCTATTTCAGACAACTACTAGGTGGTTATTGGTTCTAACAGTTTAGTATTTTATGCATAATTTGATAAACTCAAATATTAAGCCACAGCTGGTTAGCAGCTTAAAGTGTGTTTCAGAATCTCCTAGACTGGCCAGTGGCAATAAAAGGCCACATGCACAAGACAAATTCATGCAATTAGAGTGCCATAGACATTCACTGAACCTGTAAAATTTGCAGTCTGAATTCTGTCTATACCTAGGTTTATGCTGCAGCATGTATCCACAGCCTTCTGTATTTGAATAATCTGAAAGAGCTTTAGGATCCAATTTTGTGCATATGCTGTGGTGTAACTGACAGCGTCTGCCTGATACAGGAAGTATATTGAGAGCACATCTATCTGCATAGGTTTTAAATTGAGAGAAATATACCACCTTTATTCTTATTAGTCGAGTATAAGTAATAGGTTATTCATCCTGTGTGTTGGGAACCTATACTTAAATGTCGTCCAAGAGGACTTGAATCTCAGGTCATTTGTATTTTAGGACAGGAGTGCATACTCTGTGACAATTGTGGACTAATTCAGATGGATGACTCATTCTAGGACTTATTTGATTAAGTTTCACAAGTTGCTATTGGAAAATACAGCATACAATTAAATATTGTGCCCATAGTCTTTGCCAAAGGTTCTTATTCTCTGTGCTTTCTCTTTCTGCTATCCTTGGTAGTCACACTTACTTTAGTATCTTGATCACTTGTATCTTTCTCATACTAAGTAGCTAACGGGTTATCTGTGTTAGTGAGTCAGCATCTACTTAATGCAATATTTAGCCAATCACTTCTTGTTCACCAGGTGTGGATGTTTGGTGCCACCACCATTTTATACACACCCATGGTCCCTATAAGACATGGTGCCGTATTTCCGAAGTACTGTGCAAATAAAATTAGGTATGTCCCTCCCTGAAGTATTTCAATATCTAATAAAAGATGTGAGTGTGATGAAGTAGGGGAAGGAAAAGGGTTTATGTGATGAATGGCAGTAGGGAAAAAGAGATGAGCATCATGATAATAACATCAAACAAGTTAACCACCTGTTTCGTTTAGATCAAATGTGTCCTTTCCAGAAATGGTGGTATACATTCTGGTATAGTTTAATGTGTGCGTGGCTCAGTGTCATGTTTTTAATTCCAAATCTTACTACTGATTAAAGTGGTATATTCTGTCTCTTAAGTATTCTTATTCTCTTAGTCATTTGTTTCCCAAATTTTCCACATTCCTTTTCATTTCCCGTCATCGATCTCTCATGTGCTGCTGTGAAAGAAGGCTGACGTCTGAGCACATTTGCTGTGGCAAACAATAATAGACCTGAAAAAGCTCTGACAATTTGGAGCTGACACTCTCTAGGATCCATGTGCTAATGGGAAACTCTTAAGAATGGAGGGGGGAAAAAAAAAGGCTGAAAAATTAAGGGGGTTGCATAGGACAAAAGGGTGAGGGCACCAGATCTAAATAGTGTTCTCATGGATTTGTAACCTCTCTTGTTATCCTGTGTCCACTGCAGCAGCAGTGGAAGTCATTGAAATGGCTGAAGCTTGAGTGAGAGTTGTCATAATTTAGAAAGAATGGGGTTTTTTTTGCTTTTCCTTTGAGTTCCTAGATTGAGTCAAGTTGGATTCTTTGTGTTACCACTAACAACAAAGCTCCCTCAGGCTTAACTAGACCTTGGTATACAGCTTGGCACAGTTACTCACTTGTAGCCAGTGAGTTAGCACAAATGTCACTTAGAGAAAAGTAACTCAGTAAGCAATTACGACAGTGTGTGGGATGCAGACTGTTGCGGTTCTGAGACTTGCTGGTTTGGTGGCCCATAAGCGTGGTCTGTGAGGTCAAGGTAAGTGGTCCAGGAAGCTGTGTCTCCTTGATCAAAGACCTCAGGTAGTTTTCTGTTGTGCCTAGTTTATTTCTTGTTTTTTGAAGTTTGCATACTGCTGTATTGTGTACTTCAGAGACAAGAAACAAATTTATGTGAAAATAGATCAATAAACCTGCTTTGTGTAAAAGAAAGCCTATATTAAATGAATACAGTGTTTAAGGATGCCAGGTCTGTTAGTATTTCAAATACTTGGTTTTAAAGCTTTCCTAAAATTCTTAATTTTTAGCATTAAGTTTGGGGTATAAATTCAGCGTCGTCTCTATTTTCTACATTTTCATTCCTGGCATGGGCTCTGGTTATTTGAGCTAATGCAATGGCATCAAGGTAACAGAGCCAGTAAACATCAGTGAAGTCTTTAGCAGAATTGTTGGCAACAATATATAGTAACAATTTAAACCTCCTCACCTTTAGTGTTCTGCAGAGCAACCTTAGTTTATAGAAATTAACAATTTGCAAGTCTTTGGACACTGGATCTACTTTAGTGGTTCTATTTGTTACCTCCTGTAAAGTAGAAATAATTTCCAATTAAATAGTTATTTCTGTAATTTCATTTCTGTACATCCAGATAAGCCATCTTGGTTCTATAAAGGGATTTTCTTGATACTTTTATTTTCATGGTATGAAAGGATACTGGAATTACTGTGAGATGAAGTATTGTATATCGTGAATTCATGAATGATTGAATCAATGTGTGATTATTCAGCTGCTTTAGCAAGACTTGGAAAATGAGTATCTTAAAAGCAATTATGTTGACTAGATAATTTTGCTAGAGTGGAGGCATAGAAACACGTATATCCATAGTTCATGAAAACCACTAAATCTCAACTTTCTCCCCTGGAAATGTTTCCAAATAAGCTGACTGACCTACTTCCTTTTGTGCGTACTAACATTGATCTTAACTCTAAAGTAGCTCTTGATTGTTCGATGTAGTGTTGAAGTTGGCCCTAATGTGGTAGTGTTGTTGGTAGGTTGGACTTGGAGAGACCTCTTCCAATCTCCGTCATTCTGCAATTCTAATTACTTGTGGCAAACAGTGGGAAATAGTGCTATGTCTTGTTGGTTTTAGGGTGAATATTGGGTTTAAGGGTAATTAAAAGTTGCAATATGATTACATATTGACAACAACTAGACCTTCTGATTGTGTTGTAGATATACTTGTTTAAGCTTAATAACAATGTTACATTTCATTCTTATTATAAAAGAACTTTTCAGAACATTAATGCTGAGTCTTACGCTTGTAGAAACAGGAATCATTCATCCATGATTCCTTGCGGTTTAAGAGCTGAGAAACTCTTCCAATCTGGTGCAAGTGTATTGTAGCAATTTTTCACTGTTGAGATGAAGCTCGGCCATATTGGTCATTTTCACACTAATTGCAGTACTATAAAGGGGGATTTTTGAACCCCAGGCAGTTTTTCTAAATCTAGGTATGTTTATTTTGTAGTAGAACCACATGCTGCACTTGGAACACATATACAATGAGAGTTTTGTAGCTGAAGCCACACAGGTGAAACAAACAATTTGGAAATAGTTTCTTTAAAAAAACTAAGGTCAAATTTGCAATCTTCATTTATGCCTTGGAAATCCTTCTTTGACTAGCTTCCCCAAAGAGAAGTAAACAACAGCAAAATTCAGCAGATCTGATTTATCTGCCTACGTGCAGCTATGAATGTGTTTCCTTAACCCCCTTGTCCAAAAGTGCTGTTATGGTATTGTAAGTAATGAACAAAGTTGAATTTTGTTAGCCTCTAGGCCTTTCATTCAGTTTTAAGATAATTAGAAATATCTCTAATAGAACTGTAGATACTCTGGCAAAGCAATGAAACTCTTAATATTAAAACATAATTTATATAGCAAGTTAGCCAGTCAGGGACCTATAAAAGTGGCTTTTCCATTCCATTGTTGTTGATAAGTATACTCGTATCCCTTGGCAAAACACTTCTCAATTGCATGTCCCCAACAGTGTTGCCAAATACAGGTTATTTTGGGGCATGCTGGAAGCTAATGTGAATCTTTGTGTGCTCACTGAGAATGCACCATCAGCTGTCCTCTTCCTGGATGTAAGGATTCTGGTTGTCAACAGCTGTGACAGCATTGGTACTAGGAGGTAACAAATCCTCCCTCAAGTAGGTCAGTCTCATGCTGCTTAAGGTAATGTATCATAATTAACATCTTACGAGTCCTCCACCCAAGACCAGTGAAAAGGTAGTGCTGCTCCTGAAGTTTGTCAGGCATTTGTCAATGAGACAGTCCACGCAGCAGGATTGTTTACTTGCTTCATTCTAAATGTCTGGTTTTGGTTCAGGTGCTGAAGTACCGAGAAACAGTGAGACATGTTGATGTTGTCTGCTTCTAGGAAAAACAAGATGCACTTTTTCTTGAGAATGGTGTCTGAATCCTTTGTGTCTCCCTGGTCGCCTCCTCTCACCCCTCCCTGTTCCCCAGTGTGGGAATCCAAGATTAACTAAACTAACTGTGGTCTACAGACCTTCCTACTTTGTGCAAAATGTCTGTTTGATTTCAAAAGGTATGCCATTGAGAGATAAATGTTTTGCCAGCTGTGTTTATTTCCTCAGTCAAGATCAAATGTTACTATTTTTTTAAATCTAGCTCACTGTAAGGCACACATTCCTCACCTGTATGGCAGGTTGTGATCAAATAAGAATCTTGCCAGTAACCACTGACAGTAAAACTTGTTTTTTATTTTTGTTGTATATGAAAGGATTATGCACATTTGTATATACTCCCCTGATACTTAATAAAAATATTTTGGTTATGGGTATCCTTGTTTAAGTAAAACCTGCTTCATTGAGGACAGTGACACTGATTGTGCACATAGTTGCACTTCCTTGGTCTGCTTCAGAACCTCTCATCTTCCTGGTCCCCATTCCAAAAGGAAAAATACCTCATCTCCTTGAAATTGTTATTTTGCAAGATGGATTCTAGTGCTGCAGTATGGGGTCTCATTCTGTTTAATATGTGTCTCTGCTGTGGATAATCTTGATCAATGTAAAGTCTTTTTAGCTAAACATACATTCTCACTAAATGTGAGTGGATGTTTAAAGGCTGAGCATAGATAATCTGGCTTCTTCAATACTCTCCTGGAATTATTTAAAGAAATAATTCACTGTTATTACTGATTCCACTATTTAAAATGGAGGTTGGTTGTTATGGGCTGAAGGCTGCCTCAACTGTCTCTGAAGCAAGCAATTTTTAAGATACTTATTTCCAACCCTTCCTTAAATGAAGTGTTTTGAATTCCCTGTGCCTTTTTTTTTTTTTTTTAAACAGACTGGAGGAAGTAAAAACTGCCTGGGGATTATTCATTGTCATTGAACGTACTGAAGTATAACCCTATTTTCTGATCTGTTGTGTGAAAGTTTGCTGCTGGTGTTGTGGGTACATCAATATCTGTTCAAAGTCCTCCAATAAGCAATTTGAAAGAACGACGGGGAATTTAGGTGAAATGTATTTGTGTGAAAATCATAGTAAGAAAGATGTTTGAGTCAATTTCAGGCCTTACTCATCTAAAACCAGTGATAAACTGGAACTGAAAAACTTAAGAGATGTGAACGGCCTCCAGGGTACAGTGAAGCGATCAGAACAGCTGCACTGGAGCAGACCAAAGTCCATCTGGCAGTTTTCTAGCAGCAGTTGGGTTATACCCAAGGAAGAGTAAGAACAGGATGAACACGTGATAGTTTCCCCAGGTTAGAGTAGGGGTTAAAAAAGATTTCATTAGGTATTTTTACCTTGAGGGTAATTTACCACTAGTCATTTAAAGCATCTGTTACCATTTCTGCAAAACAAATAGGAAAGTTGTGATATGAGCTAGTCAAGGTCCAGGTATGTGGTTACCCTGGCCTCTTCTGAATACCCTGGTCTGTTTTCTTTGGGCTATCATTGTGCTTCCCTGCAAACTGGACCTGGCAATGTGAACGTGTGGAAACTGGGAGGGTTTCTGCTATTGAAGTCTCATCAGTGCTTACACTTGTAGTTACAACACAGTCTTAGCTGTTGCCTTCTGATACAGGCTTAAGGTTATCTGACTCAGTGTCATAGTTTCAAGTGAAGTTAAGGTGACATTGGTTGCAGTGAGTTCATCATTCTTCTCAGATTCTGTAACTGCTGTCTTTCCTTCAGTATGTAGCTGCTTGAGCTCCAAAGCAGAATGACTTGGAATAGCCAGGTGGTAGTGTGAACTCCTGCCTCCATGAGCACACATCCCACTTGCTGTATTTTCTCCTCTGGATGGTTGGGATAGGATGAGTTCCTTGTGCTTGGCTTGGAACTCTGCAAACAGTTCATGATTTGGTAATGGCTCCTTATCATGCTTTTTATTCTTCTGGGCATTTCAACAGAGGCAGCCCAACAGGTGTCAGGAAATGATGCAAGAGTAATCCCTTTCTGTTTATTGTTTTTGTGATGATTATGGGGCTAGCAATTTCTTTGATCTTTTTTGTAGTCTGAATGCTCTGCTTGCAAAATCTTGACCTTATGCCTTTTTCATTCCAGAGGCACAATCACCTGACTGTCCTGCTGTCAGATCCAGCCCTGCACTGTTGTATTCTCAGGATTAATTCTGTTTATTCTAGCAGAGCTATTGCAAACCTGCATTTCTTCTGTTTGGGAGTTTGTGTATAGTGCCTGTGAATAGCTTTTGTAAAGATTAAGTAGTTTTTCAGTAAGGGAAAAGCACTATGGGAAAGGAGAGAAGCATGCAGCTATGGTAGTTTGACAGACTCTCTCCTAAGACCCTAGGTTTCAGAATCTAGTTTGAGCCTTACTGTCTCTCTTGATTTTTTTTTTAATTGTCTTCAGTGCTGCTTTTCTGTGTTTCTGAGCCTGGCTAAACAGATAGGGATGCTTTTTTTTTTTTTTTTAAAGTAAGAAACTTGAAAGATTTGAGGCTTTAGTATTACTTTTACCTGTCTTATGTTTCCCCCTTGCTATTTTTGTGTCCTGGTTGTCCTTCTACTGAGAATAAATGAATAGATTTATGTAGTATAGTGCGTTGGAGCCCATTTGGTACAAATGCAGAAACTGGCACCAGTGACTCCTAAAGGACGCGTAACGTGAAAGTTGGTTATAGCACAATCCTGCTGTGAAAATCCTGACTTCCTAAAGAGTTCATTGTTCTGTGATTGTGCTGCTGCTTGCTTCTTACCCAAACTCATTGAATTTTAATTCTTCTGGAACAATTTTTTGATCCTGATCTGTTTCAGGATTTTTTTGAGGACTTATTGATGGTGATTTTTTGATGGGCTGATTCTCTTTTTATTGGAAAGATACGAAATATAGTTCGATTTATAGGTAAATCCTTTGAATGAAGCTGCTACCTGTGTTTCACACAATGTAATTTTTTTTCCTAGGTACTACAAATTTGACAGATTATACTCAGCCTGACTCAGCTCCTTAGCTATTATACATGACTTCATAGAATCGTAGAATGGTTTTGGTTGGAAAGGACCTTAAAGATCATCCAGTTCCACTCTCCTGCCATGGGCTGGGACACCTCCCACTAGAGCAGGTTGCTCAAAGCCCCATCCAGCCTGGTCTTGAACACTTCCAGGAATGGGGCATCCACAACTTCTCTGGGCAACCTTTTCCAGTGCCTCATCACCCTCACTGTAAAGAATTTCTTCCTAAGATCTACTCTAAATCTCTCCTCTCTCAGTTTAAAAACATTCCCCCTCATCCTATTGCTACACTCCCTGACGGAGTCCCTCTCCACCTTTTCTGTGGGCCCTTTTTAGGAACTGGAAGGCTATCCTAAGGTCTTCCTGGAGCCTTCACTTCTCCAGGCTAAATAACCTCAACTCTCTCAGCCCATCTTTATAGGAGAGGTGCTCCAGTGCTGTCATCATCTTTGTGGTGCTCTTCTGGACCTGCTCGAACAGGTCCATGTCTTTCTTATTCTGGGGGCTCTAGCACTAGATGCAGTGCTCCAGGTGGGTTCTCAACAGAGTGGAGTAGTGGGCTAGAATCGGCTCCCCGTACCTGCTGGCCAGGTTTCTTTTGATGTAGCCCAGGATCTGGTTGGCTCTCTGGGCTGCCAGCGCTCATTGCCAGCTCATGTTAAGCTTCTCATGCACGAGCACACCCAAGTCCTTCTCCTCAGGGCTGCTCTCGATGTATCCTCTGCCCAGCCTGAATTTGTGTGTGGGATTGCCCCGACCCAGGTATAGGGCCTTGCACTTGGCCTTGTTGAACTTCACAACTTTTGCACAGGCCCACCTCTCAAGCCTGTCTAGGCCTGTTCATACTCAGTTAGATGATCTGTCTGACCATAGTGACATTTAATCCCTCTGAAAACATATTCTACTTTCTTAGTTGGAGGCAAAATCTATCCTTTCCATAGGTCTAGCCACTAATCTTGAAGGTGTTCAGTTGAATGTGTTGATTGTTTTTGGTTTTTTTGTATTTGTTCTACTTCAGCAAAGACAGCTTCAATGATCTGATATGCCTTATTAAATGTTGCAACTGTCTAA
>JAOXNO010000020.1:25241397-25280952 GCA_028565335.1 Limnodromus scolopaceus
GCTGCTTTCCAGAAATGAAACTTCATTACATTATAAGTATTACCTTGTAGTTTTGATCTTGAACTGTGAGAGCGATAAAGTGTATGGAATTCCTTGTTGATGTCTTCTGCTTTAACTCCACTCACAGCCCCAGTAAACTTCACATGGCTGGAGCCATATATATAAAGCTATATTTTTATTTATACGTGTGTGCATATACATGAACATGCATGGTAGTAAACCATAAGTGGTCAGAAATCCTGGCATACATTACAGTTGATGTTTCAATTCTTCCTGGTCCTCTCTGTTCCTATATTTTGTCATTCTTGAGTTCAACAAGCTCTTTCCCAAAATGATCCATGATGCTTGCAGTTATTTAACCGTCTGGATAACTGTGCTTTTCCTGCCTTTCACCTCTCAGTAACAGAGTACAACCCCTGGTCTGAGTCAAAAGTAATAGTTTCAACCATTTAGCATGACAAATACTTTCTTCTCAAGAAAGACCTAAAAGTCTAATTTGACAGAAATGGTGTTTCTACTTCAGTTGAATTTACAGACAAGTCAGCATGATGACTTTGCATCCAACATTACCAATTGACTTAATGTGAAAGTATGTGTTTTGTGACTACTTTCCTTGCCAGGTGGTATTGCTATCTCTTAAGTCCTAATGTATCGGGTCAGTCTTGTTACTGCACAAACACAGGAAGAACCAAACTCTAAGCTAACATCAGAAATTGTGTAATTTCTTCTGTAAGTGAAAACATTACTTAGCAGTCGATGCTTCGCCACGTTTTTTCTGCTTCAATTTTTCTCAGACCAGATACATGGAGAGATATTAACCAAGTCCCACTTGCCAGTCTGAATGAGAAGACACACTACCCTTGTCTTTCTCTTTGCAGCTGGACTGTAAGAGTGTTAATATCTCTTGAAGCAGCATGAAATTTCACTCTCTCACTAGCCTAAAAGCAAGCATCCACAGAGTACAGTTCTTTCCTAGTGGTCTTGTTGCCTGGGTTCAGTCTGCCCTCTCCATACGCCTGATGAAGTACTCTAGAAGCAGATAAAATTGCATGCATTAATTGAAAGACAGAGCTAAGATTTCTTTTACCTGAAAAAAACCAGTTGTTTTAAAATAATTTTATTTTACTAGTATATGGGGTTTTCTTGGAAAAATAGTGTATTCTTAATCCAAGTGGAGGGATTGCAGTATGAGTGGTTGTTATACTTAGGACGAGTTTATTTAAAATAGAAACACCTATTCCAGGGTATAAGAACAATGTGATACATTGTGAAAGCAACTGCAGTTGTGATAACCATGGTTCTATTTATTTTTATGGTATAGTAAAGATTGAAGTGAAATTCTTGGGAAGCAGTGTTATGGTGGATACCTGTCTTGTTTTCAAGGCTCGTTTTGTCAGTTTCTGATAGATACAAATTTGGCAGATACATGGGCTGCAAATTTACTCTGATGTTTCTGGAAATAACCTTGGAAAACTGGTTCCTTATTGTTTTAATTATCAGACATAAGTGTGTCTGCAGCATTTTTGTCCTTCCCTACAAATAATCTGATGCTAACAGCAAACATATGTCACATTTTGGGATATCTCTTCAGAACCATGAATGCTGTAAGCATGTGCTAAGATTTGAAGCCTTAACCATTTCACCTGGATGTCATACCAGCCATGCATTTGACAAACAGATCCTGTAGGATACTTTTTTCTACGATATGCGTGAAAGCCTTTTAAAAAGAATAATAAAATCTTGGGACTGAGGGCCTGATACTAAGTACATTAAAAGGTACAAGTACTTTAATATTTGGTAATGAGTAGTGAGAATCGTTAGTGTATTGTGTCTGTAATGCTGCTTGGTGAGTTGCCAGAAAAACTGCAGTATGAAATGCTCTAGGAATGGAATAGTAAAAGAACTGATACTGTGTAAGAGTATTTCTTTAACGAAAAGTGTATGTAAAATGAAATACCAGAGAACCAGTCCACTAGTTGCTAAATGAATTAATGTTTTTGTAGCTAGCAGTTTTATGTGTATCACTTCTATGCCTGTGATGGAGTCTAATAATTTAAGACTGTTTCCCTACCTCTCCCTGTATCTTGCAGGCATACAGGAGTTTCCAGAAAATATAAAAAACTGTAAAGTCTTGACAGTTGTTGAGGCCAGCGTAAATCCAATTTCCAAGTAAGTTTGTCTTCCTTTTTATAATGTTTTATATTTTGCACAAACACTGCTGAGTCTCAAACTTGCTCCAGACATGTTCCAACCTTTGGAGGCAAGGAGCATAGTTACCTGAGACTTATCTTCATTAACCTCATTGCACTGTGATTCATTAAAGTATTTTGCCCAAGTTAACAGGATACGTGGGCAACCCTGCATTATACCATGTGGCTTTTTCAGCTTTTTAAGTCCGTCATTTCTCTGTGAACATCAAGAAATATGCAGAGAGCTTTCTTTCTTGATAACAATTAATTTTACTTTAAAGTCCATTCCACTGTTTTTCAAACTTAGCTTATATGAGTAGATTTAACTGTCACCTTCTGTAGTGACTAAATTAATTTGCCAGAAGTAGCACTGCCAGAGATACAAACTTCGCACGGCATAACTCTTCAGGGAAAAAAAAAAAAGGTGTTCAGTTTTAATTTATCTTACTGTCTCTAATGAATGCCTTCTCCACATTAGGTACCAGGACATTACAATATATAGCAAGACTACATTTGTTGTTTGTAGTTTTTATTGCCTGAAGATACAGTCCTCAATACATAAAAATAATTTTGAAACTAATCTTACAGAGAGCTAGTATCTAGTGCAATTTTGTAGAAATTCTGGTACTACCTTAATTTTAATGTTATCAATATGTAGGACTTCAATACTATACTGTCGTTTAAGAAAAGATGACTTAATGTCCTGAATATAATTGGAACAAAGGCATTACATTATATTTTATTTCTATATAGGCTTCCAGATGGATTTTCCCAGTTGTTAAACCTGACACAGCTGTATCTGAATGATGCTTTTCTTGAGTTTTTGCCAGCCAATTTTGGGAGGTAAGTCAAATTTGAAACTTAGTATCTACATTGAGTTTTAAACTTAGAGCAGTTCCTGCAGTTTCTCAAGCGAAGTGTAAACTGGCAGAGCGGAAAAAGTGTACGTTAACAATCCATTTATGCTACATATTAGTCACAGAAAAAAACCCAAGTTGAATATTTATCACCATTTTTTAATTGGGCTTTCAAAGGACAGAGAGAATGCTTATAAAGAGCCAAGAAGTAAAATTCATTTACATACTTGCGTCTTTTACAACACAAGCATTCAAGACTAGTATTTCTGAAATACTGTTTATCATTTAGCTATTGGAGTAATGAAAATAATGATATTTGTAATTCCACTTGTCCTCTCCTGGATGCACCCATCTTCATGCATATCTGTAACTTTCAAATTCCTTGTCAGGAGTCTTTCTTAAAGACTTAGTATATTGACAGTGTGCTGACTAAGCAAAATTGTTGCATGTAATAGCTTAAATACAAGAAGATACTAAACCTCTTGAAAATGGATTAAATCTTGGGAGCAAAAGTGAAAGAATATTGTTAAAAGGAAGACTCCTAGATGCACATAGTTCATCCTGTTCTCCTTAACATGCTGATTTAGCCATTTCTGCTCTTTTCCCCCTTCTCTTCACTCTTATTTTACGCTCTCTTTCCTAGATTGTCACTCTCCTACTCCACCCCATGTCCAGCAAGCCTCTCTTTCAGGAAATACTGGTTAACCAGGCATATTGCTGTGTGAAAGCAATTGCCTTAGGCTGTGTGATTGTAGTTGGGTCACCACATTTTACAAGAGATTAGCAAAGCACCCAAATCGAGTGCTGTGGAAGTTTGGCTGATCGGGAGATGTACAATGAAAGATGAACACAGGTGTGGTCCATTAGTGACCTTTAGTTTATTAGTCATCTGGGACCAGAGTTGTTGGCCTATTCTTCTCTGTCCAGTTTTTAGTCTTTCTCTGATGAACAACGTAGGGCAACCAAGATGATTAAGGGATTAGAGCACCTCCCTTACAAGGGAAGGCTGAGAGAGCTGGGGCTCTTTAGCCTCGAGAAGAGAAGACTGAGGGGAGACCTTATCTATGTTGACAAGTTTCTAAAGGGTGGGTTGAAGGAGGATGGAGCCAGACTCTTTTCAGTGGTTTCCAGTGATAGGACAAGGGGCAACAGGCATAAGCTGGAACATAAGAAGTTTCACTCAAATATGAGGAAAAACTTCTTTACGATGAGGGTGACGGAGCCCTGGAACAGGCTGCAGAGAGAGGTCGTGGAGTACCCTTCTCTGGAGATTTTCAAGACCCGCCTGGATGCAGTCCTAAGTAATATGCTCTAGGCAATCCTGCTTAGCAGGGGAGTTGGACTAGATGATCTCTAGAGGTCCCTTCCAACTCTGTCAAATCCATGAACAATTAAAAGCACCAGATTTGTTACATGCTCAGCTGCTTATGGTGCAGGAGCATTAATTATCATGCTTGTTTCTAGTACACAAAGTTTATGTTTCAAAAGCCTTCGTTAAGGTTGATGAAATGTCTGGAAGATGCATAGTCTTCACTTGTTGGCATTTTAATGATTACCTATACATTTTTCTGTTCTGTTTTTTAATAGTCTAAGCAAATGGCAAAATTTTGTTAGTAAAAAACAGGCACTACAGATGAAATGAAAGACTTTTGATTGATGCAGCTGGTCTTATAAGTGGTTAATCTTAAACATAGTTTAAAAAAGCCTTATTCTAATTTTTTCTTTGTCACTGTCCACTTCTATAATGCTTTATGTTTAGGAAAATGGTGAAGTCATTAGTTACTAATAGCTTGAGAATAAATCAGTTACTGAAGGTATCTTGAAAGTCAGTTCTCCAGTGTAGCGTTTCTCTTAATGGCTGTGAAGAATTCAGCCGTGGTTTTTAAAACACAAATAGCGACTTGCAGCATTCTAGTTTGTAGCTAGGAGAATGAAACTGAAATTAAGACTTCTCTCATCAACTGTTTTTAAATGAATTCAAAGTATTTATATCAGTTTACCTTCTCATTTCAAATAAATATCATTTCAAACTAAGGTTCAGACGCCTTTGACATTGAGTACATCTGTTCCGTAAGTGATCAGACTGCTCTGCCTCCCCATAACTTTACAACTAGGTATAAAAACCTCCTACTGCAAACAGTCTTTTAACTTGTACCTCAGAATATGGGAATAGTTTTTAAAAACAAATAAACAAATAACAAACTCTGCTAGAAGCTTTTGGGATATTTAGAAACTTGTTCGTTATTCCCTTAAAGAACAAGCCTTCAGTTTCTTCCAGTTTGGGACGTTAGTTGTTCTGTATGTAGCCTTACAGCTATTACTTTTCATTACATGGGAACACATGAAGTAACTGAGTTCTGTTGCTTGCTCTTACTGGCAACTACAGGGAATAATACCCCTTTAAAACTCAGCCAATGCCGTATTAAGGCTAGCAAGGTGCTTATGATCCATGTGTCAGGGTCTCTGTTTCAGCGGTTTGAGTCAGAAACCTAGTTTACCACATCAGTTTCTCTCTGACTGTTCATATCCATTTGTTCCATGGTTTAATTGCTGTCATCTCTCATGAGTGTTGTCCCCTATTCTCTCACCTGCTGTTTTCATAGTGTTCTTATATCCCTCTTTTAGTTTGTTAGACTAAACAAAATTCTGTTTCGCTCTGGTATGGCAGGTTTTTCTTTTTGCCCGATTGCATTAATATATCTTGGAATGAGTTTCAGTTTGAATTGTTCTTCTTTTTGACGGGGGATGATGACATATATTGCTATATTTAGAATTCAAATTGAGATCTCTTCATGGCTTGTACAATGTCATGATTATCTTCTTGTTTCTCTTGGAAATGTCTGTGGTTATGCTCAAGTGTTCCACTAGCCCTTTTTGCAGCTGTGTAGAGTCATTTCCCACATGATCGACTAATGCGTTGGACAGCTCAGTTAGAAATGGCTGATGACTCTACAAGGAAAGCATGGGTACCTGACTTAGTGATCTTGTCCCTTTTCTATTTTTTTCAGTCCTTAAGGTTATACAGTTCTTTTCCCTGCAGTATCCTAATAATTCACTGTATTTTGTGGCATCAACCAACATAAACATTTTTCCTAGCCTTTAAGATTGCTGTTAAAAAATATTCAACAGGATAGTCCCAAAATGAGCTTTTGAGCACCCCTGTCAGTAACATTCAGCCTGATGCTGAGGAAAGAAAACTTTGTATAATGCAAACTACTTTTAGTATATCCGTGCAATGTTTTATTACATTTACCTCCGTGCTTTATTCTCACCTTCAAAGTTAGTGATAAAGCTTTGCCTTTGCAATTTTTTTCCCCTTTATGAGCATTACGTACTTGTTGTCCTTCAGTGATGTTGTACTGGGCCAGCTGGTTAGACTTATTTAAAATCACCAGACTTTCAATTATATATGCCAGTTCCTTTGGAATTCTGAGGTGATAGTGTGTTGGGTCTTTTAACTCCACTCCCAAATTCTAATTTGAATGTATAAATATTAGCACAGATCCCAGAGTTAGCCTTTATACCAGTGCACAGAAATCTGAGAATTGCTCCTGCTTACATAAGAAAACCGTATCTGTTGAATCTAAATACGTCATGTAAATTTACATTTAAATATGAAAATATATAAGCAGAGCGTCCTAAGCTTGAAGCTCACTGCATGCTAATTGTGAGACAGGTCTTTGAAAGGGGAACGTTATTTACTGATGGATGTTTTAAGGTAAGCAAGGAGTTTATCTTCAGTGTCATTCTAAGTATTGTCTCTAAAGGGATATTGCTTCCGGAGACTTCTTACTGTGATGTTGCAATGAATTTACTTTTAATCTTTTTTCTCAACAATTTGCCAGTAGTATTTGCAGTAGTAGATATTTTTAGTAGTATCTACTTTGGGATAATTTTTTATGTAAATGTACAGTGATAATCAAATTAGGAACTTAATTTAGTTACATATATGCGATTTGGCCGAAACTTTTGCAAATGCAACCTTCTATAGGGTACATATATTCCAGTCCTCTTGCTTTTATATTTTAGTTCTGATTTAAAAAAAAATAAAATCCTGCATTAGCAAAACTGCAAAGGAGGTGAAAATTAAAGAACACCTCTTTATGAAATTCCGTTCCAAGGAATGACTGCTGTTGAATAGCGAGTTTCTAAGTATACCTGCTATTTATTTCTCTTACATTTCTACAGTTTATATAGTTAAAGAAATCAGATTTAGGAAGAATATTGATCTTCTCCTGGTCAGGTGTTCATATAGAGATTTTGTTTTATTTTAAAGATGAGATAAATTTTTAAAAGCAGGATAAGTTGGTTACATTAAATAACAATACTGCAACAATAATTTTATTTAGACTTCCACCAGGTATACTTGAAGTTGAATAATATTCTGCTAAAACTTTGTGTTTTGGTGGTGTGTAAGTATTTCTGTGGTTATGGATTTTTACAATTGAGAAATGAAATATTTCCTTATGAGTATGACAAATCTTTGTGATAGAATAGCACAGGAAATATACATTCTGCCATCATGACTTCTACTTTTCCTTTAGTATTGGTGGACTAGTCCTCTGTCTGTATTTCTTTTCCAAATTAAATGCCAGTTTTTCATTTCCATTATAGGAATTCAGATGCTTAGCATGGGTGTTTACACCAGCAATTTGAAGAGCAGCTAGGCTGAGTATTTGATGTGTATTATTATATTAAACTTGAATTAATGCTTCCAGTCATAATGGAAGACGTGACAACTGCTTCAGTCCAATATTTCTTGTTGATTATGGCAAGAAAATAGGTCACATAAACACAGCCTTTGTCTCCCAGACAGGAGAGGTTGAAAATGTTTCCCTAGTAGCCTCTGTGTAGGTCTACACATAAGAAAATCACTATTTGTATCTCTGGTTTCTTAGGGTTAGCTGAAGAAAGAGTGGGACATGAAACAAGATTACAAAGCTGTAGACCTTTCTGTCACCAAAGGCAGTCTTTAAGTTTACAGATTTAGCTTATTAGAAGTGTAATACAGTCAGTTCTGGCTAAAGTCAACAAAGTGCCAGCATGCATATATATAGTTTAGCATATGAATGGAGGTTTGCTTTTACTGGTTTCAACTGAGAAATTTGACTGCATACTTAAGTTACAAAGAAAACTTACAAACTGTGTAGCTGTTTTCCCTGTCATAAAGCAAAACACCAACTGGAGCCTAATGCAGTGTTTGGTTGTTCTTGGGTTCAGAAGTCCGAGCTCAGAATGACTGTTCAAATCTGAATGTGCTTAAAACAAACAAGTTCTGTTTTGTCACAAATTGGTATCTTAGGATGCGAGCAGGGTAAGAAGGCTAGGAAGTCCTTTCCAATTATGTCCCAGATTGACAGCAGTGATATAGTATGAACTGGATTTTTATTAGGGTATTCTTTCAGCACTGTTGTTTTTTCTTGGAGAAACTGGGAGGAGGAGGTTCCCCTCCAGCAGTTTCTACCAGATGGCAAATACTGCTTGCAATGCTGGGCTGTAGTGACTTCTGCTCTGTTTCAAGGTGATTCTTATATTCTTAGGTTATTTGTAGGCGCAGCAGATTGCTACTTTCAAATGCATCCAGAAATGAGCAACTGTCTAGAGGGAAAATAAATACTGTTTTCAGCTTTCTATTTTTACTTTAAGTATAGTTCTTACTACTATTACTACTAATCAAAATTAAGGTTTTTGTCTCTGTCCTTGCAATATACTTGCTTAAGCACCTTCAGGAAAGACTGGTCTGTTCACTAAGCTCCTTTTTGAGTCAGGGAACTAATACCCTATTTGGTGTTGTAAGAGAGCTGTTAGTGGGTCACATGTAGAACTCTTGTCTTTACAGTTCTGCCTGTACTTAAACTTAGTTTCTGCATTTTTTTTAACAAAAAGGTAGCTTTGTCACTGCTGTCTTGATGCGAAAAATTCCACTACGGATGGTACATTGCTTGAGGGTCAAGAGAGCTTTGAACTTACCTTGGCCAAGCAGTTGAGTTTGGGATTTAGAGGTTATTTTTCTTGCAACCAAGGATTTATTGAAAGGAAGGTCAAACTGCCTTCCAGCAGAAATATCAAAATGGATTAAGAAGCTGACTAAAAAAAGAATATGGAAGGGAATTTAAGATTAATTTAAAGGTTGTTTTTACATATGGAGGACCACAGCTATTCCTCTGACGAGCCTTGTTATTTGAATGGGTTTGATATGTTGCCAGTATTAGAAATTCAGCATCTTATCTAGTTTAGACTGATCCTACCTTTCTTCTATTAGTTCTTGTGTGCTTCTGTATATGATGATAACATATACCCATAATGAATCAAATGAAGTGCTTTAAAATCTTTGGGATGAAGGGAAAAATGTGTTCAAACAAGTGCAGAAGAGCAGACAAGATTTAGTTTATTTGCTGCTTTATCAAAACCAAACCCCAATGAATAAATGAATTTTAACTAACATGTGGATGTATGTACGAAACATATTTTTATTCTTATTGAAAAAATATTTCAACCTTGTACCTCTTTTTTTTTTTTGATTCAGCAATATAAGTAAGTTCAGCAATTGCTTTTGTCATAAAATACAGTATATTGTGATAATTTGTTATGCCTTTCTGTTGCAGATTAACTAAACTCCAGATATTGGAACTTAGAGAAAACCAGTTAAAAATATTGCCAAAGTAAGTATCGATGACATTTATTTAAATTACTTTGAAGGCTTTTCTCTGTAGTTATACTGATTAACCTAGTGCATATTGAGAAGTACAGCACAGCTTAAAATGTGTAGTGAAGTTACTGGACTAAATTCTCACAAAAAAACTTTCTTTCCATACTGCTGAAATTATATCTCACTTCAGATGGACTGGTCTGCCTGTTCAGAGATTTGTCTATTCAGAGATTTTTATTTTTTTTTCCTGTCCAGTTCTGTGGATCTCTGATCCACCTGTTGAGCTTTTAAGTTGGCATGTGGGCACCTCAGGGTGACTGTTCTGAGACGTTTGATGCTTCTTGCATGCAGTATTGTATGGCTACCCAGATGCCTGCCTGGGTGGGGGTCTGATGGTTGAGTGCCTGAGACTTAGGTACTGGTAAGTGAGATCATTATCTATAAAACAAATGTGGAGCTTGAGGTGCTTACTCGGAATGACTGAGGGAATGCGATTTGTGTGATTTGAACACTTTTTTGAGTTTAATATACTTCAGAGCTGAAGAAGTACAACTCATTACTGTGTTGCATGGAACCTGTTCTATAATGCAACAGGCTTGTTTAGCGTAATGGCAGCATATTCCTTGGGTGTGTTCTTGGTAAAATACTTCTGAAAATTCTTACAGCATTAGTCTTAACAATAAATCTAGTTGTACCTCTCTTAAAATCTAGCATCTTTCTAAACCCTTCCTTGCAGTTCTCACTCATTTCATCACACGAGCCCAGGCTGATGGTGTTGCAATTTCGGCTGTTTCTATGAGCTAGAGCAGTGCTCAGACTTGGACCCTGAAGGTCCTAGTTGGTTAACGGGTATAAAAGGTCAATGGAGAGAGAACCAGACATCCCAAAGATGGGATGTGAGTAACCAGCTCTAGAGACCTGAATGTGGTGGTGTGTGCTGCAAAAGGGATCCTCCTCTAGTAAAGGAGGAACAGAAACTGGTAAAGAGAGCTACTGTTTTTGGTGGATGTTTGGTGGAGAAAAGGAGCTAACACTTGAATATTCACTCTGTCCAGCTCGTGTGTTAGCAGAGACTTTCATGCAGTAGGCTGAAGCGTGAATTGCTAGCCCTTCAAATACAACAGTTTTCTTAGTGACTTTAGCTAATTATATGCCTAAGACATGACAAATGGGTTTGTTCCATTGGAATTCCCTTTTTTCATGCTTAGAAACTGTGCTGTGGTGTCCACGGTATAAAGATACCAGAACTGATATCTGGAGTGAAATGTATAGCATCAGGAAGTGTGAATTTAAATCTTCCAAGTGTGAAGCATTCTGTTTATTCATGTGATATAAATACTCTGTATCCTTCTTTGCTCTTTTTGCTATCACTAGTTTTCAGTAGAAAAAATTAGAGGGCATGTAATTTGGGGTAGTAGCACTGTAAATTAAGTTACTCCCAACTGAGCAACAGTATCTATAATTAAAACTTACAGCTAATACAGATTTTGTTTATAAAATTACTTTGACCTTAATTGACATAATTAACACTAATAGCATGAATTACATATGATATTTTTAAAAGAGTAGTTTACAGAGGTCCCGTTTAGCAATAAGAAATATTTAAACAAATGCTTTAGTGTATGTAAGCCAAACAACTTCTGTTGAAGTTGCTGGGATTTTTTTGTGGACTTCAGCGTTTTCAGGGTTTCATCCTTGCTAGAAAACTAAACAGCAGGTCCCATAAAGTTGTCTTCTGCAGCACCTCCATGATGATCTACAGTACATACTGAGATGCCATCTTTATTATTTTCTCCTGGTACTCTTGTAGTTCAATTTAGGAAGATTAAAGCTATTGAGACTTTTTTTTTTAAATTTAGCTACATTGATACACATTTTGCTACAGTGAGGCTCTGGGAACATACATTGTTTATGTATCATGTGCACTGGGGAGAAAAAAATTGTTGTGGTGCTCATAGCATTCTAGAGGTGAATCTGCCTTTTAGGATAATAGAACCATGCAGCAGTTGACCTGGCCAACAAAGGTGCATGGCTTGGCTTTAATGTTAACATTAGAACAGAAGTTGATGTGAAATTCAAACTTGCACAGTTTTCCAAACCATATGTTTTGAGAGGAACACACTGTACAACTTTAAACAGTGTAGAAAATCCGAAGGCTTTTTTTTTGGAAGCTGATAAGATGCGGCAGTCCATACTAATGTTTTTGCTATAAAATTCAACTATCTTTTCTTGTTTCTCTGTCACTCTCACCGTTTTAATATCTTCATATTTAAAGTGAATTCTTTTGTGTTTGTAATGAGAAATGCATTTGGATAAAATTCTACAAAATCAGCTATCCCTCTTGCTGAATTAAACATGCACATAATTTTTAACACTAAAGCATAAAGCACTTGGAAGACTGTTAATCAAAATGGGTAATTAATGCCAACACACTAAATCAGCCTTGCTTTGTGCCAAATGCATCATTTTGCTTGGAGCTTATCCACAACCAGAGACTGTAAAACTAGGCAGTATTATAATGCAAACCAGCTCAATGAAAATATTTCTACTGAAAGGAAAGCAAAATTACACAAAGGCTATTTTAGAGGCATTTATCTGATAGGTTGGGTTTGCTGAAAGTTGGGAAAATGGTCCAATGGAAATATAAAAAGTTTATTTTTGGTTGGTTTAATTTTTCCCCAAGCTTCTGTCTGTTGCCTAATTGCCGACAGAAAGAGTAGCCTTTTTTAGAAAGCAGCAAGTAATTATGATGATTCAGAGCCCAATCTTGCTATCACGCACACCTCTTGAATTGTATGCTACTTGAAGTAAGCTGTAGTGTTAACCTTAGTGAAGCCGACTATTTAAAACATCAGAATCTGAGGCGTAATTTAGACTACCTGATCCCTTAGTGTTCGATTGAGTTGACAGCAAGTTCAATAACGAGAATTGTGAAACAGATTATCCAGTTTATGGAAGGGATTACATAGCATCGTGGAAAAGATAGAAATAGGTGTAACTTAGTGATCTAGTAAATTTTTGTTTCCAGTTCTGTGTTCCTCTTCATTTAGCATTGAGCTTTCCTGTTACTTTAACCTTATTGGAAGCTTTGTTTGCATTTTGTCTGAAGATGTAGTTGCTCTATAAACAATACAGAAAAGCACAGAGGTATTTATTAGTCATAGAGTAGCTGAAAGTGCTATAAGTTCGGCAGGCAGTGGGGAAGGAGAGGAAAATAACTGAGACTTTGGTCTTGCAAACACATCTGTGTATGCTTTGCAGTTCAGTGGATGTGTTTGCTAGATTACAGACATTTTGGCAAGGAAAAAAAAAAAGGGGGCCCAAAATCACTAAAGTTACTTTGTTATACTGTCAATGTTATATAACGTTAATTTTCTAGATACTTGAGAGAGATTTGCAGATATTTTCTCTGGTTCCAAAGGATGGAAAACTTGACAAAAAACTGTAACAGTATTTTTTTGTATTTTTTTTTTTATTTTAGTAAGACAGTGAAGATTAAGGCAAGAATGGGAAATTTTGAGTTGCCTTAGAGCCATTAAGGATATAGCACTAGCAGGATGGGGGTGGAGCACCTTGATCTTGGAGGTGAACTGGTGTGGAACTTGTGTATCTACTGTAATTTGGCAGAGGGGAGGAAAAGAGCTTTATTGCTTAGATTCTGTGAATCTGGTGTTAGGTGTGTAAACAATTTGGCCTCAGAGCTGAATGGTGTATAGGAGGAAGGAAAAAAAAAAAATCACTCAGACCTAGGAGTTTGATTTTGTGTCTAGGAGATGATTTTGATCTATCTTTACCAAGCCGTTAAAATTAGAAGTTTGTGTTGAATTGAAAGAAAAAACTCCATTCATCTCAAGCCGCAGTAGAAAACCACATCAGCCTCATCAAAATTCACTTAAATCAGATTGCTCTTTTTTCATTTTGTTGGTGTTACCTGTTTTTCTTTCTTCACTTTTAAAATTTATATTTATTTCTAAACTGAAAATTCATTTCAAATAAAAATCAAGGCGTTGTCTTAAATGTGGAAATGTGAGCACATAAGCCATTTTTTCCAAATACTCCTTTATTGGCACTGATGTATCAAATTCAGTCCCATGTAGCTGTGAATCTCCCTTAATCTACTTTCTGACACTGAAATTTAGATAATCAGTGAAATTTTGGCCTGCTCTGTATACTTGCCCACATTCTAGCTAATGGATCTTGAAAACAGAATAAATCTAAAACCTTCTTAAATTTAAGCCATCAGTAAAAGTACAGTACGGTGTTGCCCACAAAATTTTGAAAGCTGCCAAGTGATATGCTAGATCCTTTAAATGAGTCTTCAGCTATGCTTCTGGAAGACTCATTGAGGCAAATTTGTTAGCAATTCATGGCACTAAAGTTGGTATTGACATGGTCTTATTAAGCTCTGAGAAATTAATCTTAAGCAGTATTTCAGAGAGACTTAGATAATTTATTTTAGAATTGGAAAATGAATTTGAGCAGTTGATAAGCATCTGGTGCATGAGCTTCAAGAAATGAGGGAAAATATTTCTCAGATTCTTCAGAAAGTAGCATTTTCATGTATTTTTTGTTTTTCTTCTTTGCGACGGGTGGGAATGTGAGTTAAAAGCTTTCCCCTCAAGCCTGTGTATGCTATGTGTGCAGTGCAAGAAAGGGCTTCTGCTTTTGTCTTGATCATGTCTTTACCTACTTATGCTAAGTTTCTGGTTTCTCCCCAGTATAATTACTGTAACGTAATGAAAATCAAATCTATAGACAAATGTTGAGTGTAATCATTTTTTGAGTTTTTTTATGAATAATATTAATAATCACACTAGCTCATTTTCAATAAATAAGGCATTTTTCAGTAGAATGTAATTTTTCAACTGTATATTCAAAACAACTGTAATAGTGTATTTGAAAAACACCTGAAACTTTGAATATCTGCATAGAGCATCTTGTGCTCGTGCAGATATTTTTTAAAGGTATTCATGTTCATATATATATTCTGATAATATAAAAGACTACCATTTAGAAGCTTTTACAGTAGTTTTTTTCCAGGATTTGATAGTATGTACACACTTATAGGTTGTATTTGAAAGTTTTAGATACTGTTCTATGGAAATCTATTATTAAACAAATCCCCAGCATAATGTCACACATGGGATTCACAGCCCCTTTGAAAATATTTGAAATAGTACTGCTGTTGACTAGAGTACCAATTGTGTAGACAACCATGTGCAGCAGTATCTAATCTCTGTGGGTCCACAAAGTAAACTTCAAGTGGAAGAAAAATTTTGCCAAAACACAGCTTGAAATAATGGATTTTACTTTATTTCAGTCATTGATTTAATCTTTACTGTAAGTTAGCTTGAAGAGTATTGATATGTCACAAAATCCAATTTAGTTATCTGATTTGTTGTAGTACTTGAGAAATAATTAGGATTCCAGACTATATCATATGGAAGCAATTTTGTCAGCAGCCTGGAGAGGTAGAAAGTGTTGTTGGTTACTGTGATTCAACAGCTGTCTTTTCTGGTTTAGCTGATCTTTGGACACTGGTCTTTCACTGTAAGGAAAACAGTTAACAAGCCTTTGGCTGCTCAGAGGAGCTATTGTAGGTGAAAAGCTGAAGTGCTCAAAACAAAAGTATTTTCACTGAGTTACTCTTTATCGTAAAGATTACTCTAGTGGTCGTAGTTTGTGTAAACTAATCTGTAGGTGAGTTTGTGTATACTCTTTCTGTGACAGTGAACAGTCAGCACGGTCGTTAATATGTGCCTAGTTGAACAGCGTGTGAAAATTTGACCTTAATTAGGTATCAGTCCAGTTACACAGCAGCATCACTTCTTAATGCTGATTAAAATAATCTATTTGTATTAATGCAGGAAGATTGGATGTAACTGGTATTGTCTCAAATCTAATTCCTTATTAATCCCCTTCCTGTGTAGAACCATGTCCAGACTGACTCAACTGGAGCGACTGGACTTAGGAAGTAATGAATTCACAGAAGTGGTGAGTTTTGCCTTAATAACATAGCTTTGTATCTTTTATAAATCTCTTTATCCTTTAATCTATTTTTAATCAATGTGAAAATGTAAACATCAAGTTAAGAGTTCTGCTACTGAGCAATTATTATGTATACCTCAAACTACTTTATGGAGCCTGTTATATGAATATGTTTTTCCTCAATTTGAAAATAGTACTCTATTGTATAGTGGGGTTACTGTACTGGTAAAAAATTAATGGTATTATGTGTTTGAATAGTAAACATAATTGTTTGGCTTAAAATAAATTCTAAATACTTATTGGTTATCCTGTATTTAATGTTGCAAGTTCTGTATAAGCTGTGCGTAACCTGCTTTTATTATTGTGTGCAAACTGTTTACATCCAAAATATTAATTTTAAATTTGAATATTGTTCAGAGTAGCATGTACAGTTGAGGTGCTCAGATCTTCCTTCAGCATGCATCTGTTTGTTTTCTGTTCATGATCTCACAGACAAATGCATCTTATATTTACAATCACTGCTTCTACAAATACATTCCTTGATAAAGAAATTTAAATAGAAGTATAGTGGAACATACTGACCTGCCATATAATAAAGTCAAGTCTTTGTGTGCCATCACTAGATCATGCAGAGCTGAACACTCGCCTAGTTTTATGGCTTGGCAGATGGAGAAGGGTATTTGAGGAATTGTTCATTAGTATTATTATACTTCTAGCCATTGCCGTTACTTCCGTATTCTCATTACAGGGTAAATATTTGTATGGGAGCCTTAAACTAATATGCTCAGACCCACGTTAAGCCATAACAGCCATGAACTAAGCATAGGCTGCAAAATTACCTGTTTGGGTATATTTTTGGCTGTTTCCTTCATCTCTCCCAGCCTTTTAGCTACAAGAGTGAACTCTGGTAACTTATTTCATTAAGATCTTTTGGTTAAAGGTCAAAAAGGTTTGAATCCACTTTTTTGGATAAAGGTCTGTCTGAAAGGTTAAAATTTCAGTGAAAATTTTCTCTTGGAAAATGAATTATTGGGAGGCAGGACTGTAACTTATGTAGCAATGCTGTATATTTACATTATAACAAAATTGAGTTTTTAATTTATCTGAACTTGGTTGTAGTTGTAAAGGTGCATTAGCACCTGTTTTGTATATTTGTATTTCTATTTTGTAATGGAAGCACAATCCTGCACTTCCCTTTATGGGTGGAGTGATTGACTTGTATCATACAGATGTACTCTGTGTTGCTAGAAGATTAAAATTTGCTTTCCTTTTCCCCAAAACCACATCTTTGTGGTTTTGGAAAAACAGGTCTTTTGAGTTGATGGAACTGAAGGGATTTTAGACCACCTCCGTGACAGTGGAAATGATGCACATAACATTTATTTATTGTGTGCTCCAGTTGAAAAATGATACTTTATGTAAAACACACAAACAAATTTCTGTAAGGATTATTTAGTGCTGTGAGCAAGTTCTTAAAAGATTCTTGGTTTTCTGATATATTTATATTTAAGAAGTGAATTACCTGAGTTTTCTTTTATGACCCAGTTAAACAAGTGTATATAACAGTTATAATAAGACATTACTTAAAGTTGTAACAGATGAATCACTGAAGTTGTTTTTGCCTTTCACTATTTTCTGTATGAAGTTTTTGAAAAATTGCTTCCCTTTACAGCCTGAAGTACTTGAACAACTGAGTGGGTTAAAGGAATTTTGGATGGATGGTAATAGACTAACACTTATTCCAGGGGTAAGTCTTTTTACTGTGTTAAACATTTAGTATTTTAATTTACAGTGGTATTTGCTTTGTCAGCTATGATACATGTTAAAGTTACTATGTAATTTTAATGTTACTTGAAGCTGAAAAGGCTAAGTGCTGCTTAAATGCTTAACCTAGAAATTGTGATCGATCGTGAGAGTTGAGAACACACAGCTTTTCTTTCATTGAAAGTTATGTGCCTCTCATCTAAAAAACGTGTTCCAATTCAGGAAAGGGATAAAAATCCTAGATCAAATCCTGGATCAAATTTGGGGTTGAGTGGTCCTTCCAGAAAAGGATTATTTTTGTGTTAGACAGCAAGTAGGAATTTACACGATAAATATGTTGTGTGAATTTTTACTGGTCATGGCTGTAAAGCAAGCAGTGCCTGTTCAGGCACCTTGTATATGGGAGCATAACCAGTTCCTGAGAAAATGTTCTGTTGACTTTGTCTGGGTTCCTGACATCTCTTGAAATTTTGTGGGGTCCAGGCTGACCTATTGCAGTGCTTGTGAACCTATGCTTATGTTCTAGTAAACTAGTAAATAAGCATTTGAAATTTGGGAAGCAGCTGGTCTGTTTTCAGACTTAAAAGCACTAGTAGTCTTCTGACATGAGGCCTTCTTTGCTGATCAGTAGTCTTCTCTACTGATCAAACTGTTAAATTTGCAGCAGACTGACTTTAGAGACCTGCAGAATTACAGTGGCGTGTCTCTGTGTGTGGAAAAATATCAACTGTCTGTATCTGCACAAAAGGATAAAAAAACCCCCAAACATTATAAAGCTAGGATATTTTGTATAAAATTGTATTTCAGCACTATAAATAGGTTTTCTCTTTTCCTCTGGTATTACACTTGAGAGACAGTTTATTGTCAAATCTGCTGGAATTTTTGTTTTGAACTTGCACTTTCTAGAATGCATTATTTTCTCTTGTTTTCAGTTTATAGGCACTTTGAAACAGCTGACCTACTTGGATGTTTCTAAAAACAACATTGAAGTAGTTGAAGAAGGTATTTCAGGTTGTGAAAGCCTGCAAGATCTACTGCTATCCAGTAATTCACTTCAGCAACTGCCAGAGTCTCTTGGTTTGTATTTTCAGTTAATTTGTATTCTTAAAAACTTACAGTTTAAACATAGAACCCTTGAAAATAGACGAATGGCATTTTAGATCTAAGTTTCAACTCACTAAAAATGCCAGTTCTGCATGAAGCTGTAATGCATAGCTGAATAATAACATTTATATTTGCTTTGGAGGATTCTTGACATTATACAGTAATTTGTAAATGGATGAGAATCTGTTGACTGTAACAGAGTAAAAGTAAATATTTTTTTTTTCTTCCCCTTCCCCCAGCTGGCACATAGTAAGCTGGAAAACAAGTTCTGTAAGATCATCTGCTTATTTCCTTAGGTATATAGCACTTTAGGCATGTCAGGGAATACAAAAGGTGGGGTTGCTTGCCAGTTAAAACTGAGTTTGATGAACTCAAATGTCCTTTTTTATTTACTTATTCATTGTGTTACAGGTTCCCTGAAGAAGGTAACAACACTTAAGATTGATGAAAACCAGTTAATTTATTTGCCAGACTCCATAGGAGGGTAGGTATTTCACCTGAATAAAAGGTTGAATTGCCTTTCTGCACACTTTTCTGTAACAATAGCTCCTCTCTTGAAAGTTTTTACACCTACTTTATTTCATTTCTTCTACATGTTAATGTCTTAATAAAATTGAAAGCAAGTGCTTCATATCTTCTAGTTTGGACCATGTATGTTCTTTGTATTATGTAGTGTGTTATTTAGTATAAAACGATGTTTTCCTCACTTACTAATTCAGCCACCAATCTATGGAAGGAAAATTGAATGTGAAAGAAAACAAGATGTTTAAAAAGACAGCCAGTTGCCTGAAACTGGTTTTTGGTAAATATTTGTTAGCTGTGGCAAATATTGCAAGTGATTGAACCATTATCAAGCTTGTAAAAAGTGAATCCAAACACATATGTTTTTCTTTTCTATAAGGAGAATTTTCACCTGTTCATCAGCAGGTTTTATTTAACATATAATTACACGTTCAGCAATTTAATTTAAAAATTGCTAACAATGACAAAAATAATTGGTTCAGAATTAAGTGCAATACAAATGAAGAGTATTCATTCCAATTTCTTTTCTCCTATTATAAGTAACGGAGGTTATCTTTTGTTGGCAGAATTCACAAAATACTTACTCACTGCCAGGCTCACTGTTTCTAACTCTTGAAATTCTTTTCTTGTCCACAAATTGCACTCAACTTTTGTATGGCTATGATCTATCCCAGTCTGAATGTTTTCAGTGCCTTACACTTGTATTTTTTCATGTAGTACATAAACATTTGATGTTGCTGACTCCCCTGTTTTCACTGAATGCTCTCTTATGAGGGCAGCGTAAAGGAGATTTAAAAAAAAAACCTCCCCCCTACCCCCAAAAACCCCACCACCACCAAAAAACAAAACAAAACAAAAAACAAAACAAAACAAAACAAAAACCCAAAAGAAAACTAAACCCAAAACTCCCACACTCAACCAACAAACAAAAAAAGCCCAGAACACATTTTAGGCAATTAGTAAAGGATTTTTCTTTGCTTTGAATTCCCTTGGATTTAAGAGTTTTATTTTGAAACAAATTTAAGATTTGTAATTAATTGTGGCATTGACTTTACATAAACTTAAGGTATTCAATTAATGTTGGATGAATTAATCTGTATAGAGGAGTAATTTTAGGGTTTTTTTAGGTTAATATCAGTAGAAGAACTGGACTGTAGTTTCAATGAGATTGAAACATTGCCTTCGTCTGTTGGGCAGCTCTCTAATATAAGGACATTTGCTGCAGATCATAACTTTTTAACACAGCTGCCATCAGAGGTATGTATTTAATTACAAAACTAAAATGCATTTTTAATGCATTTTAAACTATATATAGTCTGTGCAAGTTTTGCATAACAAGTTAATAATTCTTGAGTAGATTTTCTTTGTGTATATTTTTTAAAAAGGAGGATAAAAATACATGTTTTCAAATAATGAAATTCTGAATTTTTTAATCAAGAAGTAGAAATTTGTTGCTATTGTGTTGAAATTAAAAGAAGGTTTAATATGTAAGAATAAATCAAGTTAAACTTTGCAGGCAAAAATATCTAATACTGATTGTTTTAGAACAGTAAAAATTTGCATATTTAGAGTTGTGAAGATGAATTAATTCTTTGGGATCTTTTTCAGATTGGAAACTGGAAGCATGTAACAGTGTTGTTTCTGCATTCTAATAAGCTTGAATTTCTCCCTGAAGAAATGGGTGATATGCAGAAATTAAAAGTCATCAATCTGAGCGATAATAGGTTTGTGAATGCATTTATTCGAGTAGGAGTTGTATAAAATACAGCAGTAGTGTAGAGGCATTTTTCTGAATATGTTATGCTGTCTTTCCTTGTCTCATGCACAGCTTAGAAGCTGACTGAGATGTGTGTGTTTAAGGTATTATTGTGGTATTCTGGCCCTTGCTATTCCATTGTATTAAGCTGTCTTTATGATTTGGCACATGGTACCTGCTTTAAAGAACAGCATCAATACATTTATGATTGTTAGCATGTATTTTTCTGGGAAACCAGCTTGGTTATTTTCATAAAACATTTGATTCTTAATAGCTTCCTGTGTTGCGTATGGAGGACACAAAACAGTATCACAGTATAGTGTAAAACACCTGAGTGTGCTGGGGAAGGGGAAAAAGAGGGTTGTGTTTTATTAGACCTGTTCATTAAAAACTGACAAGACATTTATCTTTGGGTATTGCCAATTGGTAGAGTTGAAATATATTGGGAGAGGTAAGTCTGACTGAGCTCTCCCTCCTGTTCTGCCAATCCAGCTTCTCTGTACTCCAGCTGTAGCTTGATTTATCCATTAAGGTCAGAGCTTCCATTATCCAGGGCAGCCCGTTTTCCACACATGTATCTTGGAAAAAATACATTTTTCAGGTGTAGTGCTTTTTTATAATTGGCATGCATGTCTATCAAAAGATAAAATGCTGTGGATTCAGATTAATTAGTTCAGGTTAATTGTCTTCAAAACTGTATTCAAGTAACCGAACAGAGTTAAATTAAACTTCCATTGTCTTTTTTTTTTTTTAAGCTGCCTGCTAAACTGGCCAGAAGCGTGGTTTTTTTTCTTTGCTTTTTTTGATTCCAGGTATAGCCTTGAATCTAAATTAAATGCTTTTGCCTTTCAACTGTCAATAGTTATTCATTTAACTGTATCTGTACTGTCCTTTTTAAACGTTTTTACGGGCTAATGCAGGATTGTTTCTTAACAATCTTAACAGTATTGATAAATGTACTTAAATAAATTCTTGTTTTAATTTACAGACTGAAGAATTTGCCATTTACCTTTACAAAACTGCAACAGCTCACTGCTATGTGGTTATCAGACAATCAGGTGAACTTTTAAAAATTAAAAATAAATGATTGTTGACTTTACTCCTAATGGAACTGACAAGTACAGAGCCATCTGTTAAATAATGAGACTTGGTACTGTGTATATACTTCAGTACTTCCTTGAACCTGGTACTGTGTATGAACACCAATGCTTCCTTGCCATTACTCTCCTGAAGTAGACATCATTGAACCTACCTGTCTTCAGAGACTTTTATATTTCTAGCAAAGTTCTATGCTGTTAGGAAATACCATTTAAGAGATGCTGGGATTTTTTTTGTTCTTATTTTTCTTAATTCAGGCTTGTTTACTCAGGAGAGTTAGTGCTTGATAAGCTAGTATTTGAATATGTAGCATGCTGTTTCTTCCCCAGATATACCACTGGGGAAACTTAGGGTGCTTTTTTTTGAGCTAGGTTTCTTGCCATACCTTTGAACTCTGTGATTGTCCAAGTTTCAGACAGTAATGTCTGCTTGAGGCTCATGTTTTTGTTGTGTCCTGAAGCCCTCTGTACTGATTTCCTGAATGGCATTAAGGTGTACAGAGCTGCCAGAAGTCTGCTAGCCTCAGTCATAGTAGAATGAAAGCCCTTTTACTAATACAGTAATTTCAAGAATCTCCTGCTGTTTTTTATAAAGGGTGGGGAATAATCAATCTGATGTCAGTATGAAGAACTGAATACAAAATTTTTCTCTTTATGTGCTTGTCTGCAGCTTTAAATGACCAAATATATCTGTGTATTCCAGATGAGCCTGCTTTGGGATAGTAATAAGTCCTAACAAGGAAGTGGGTTATAATTTGAATATCCAGTGCTTGCTTTTCCCTTAAAGCTGTACTGCATTTCAGTTCTCAGTCAAAACCAGTCATCAGTCAAAGGCAGACATGTTAATAACTTCATTTTGTGAAAATGATTCAGAGGAGAAATGGTTTAATACAAGTCAAGAGTACCCTTCAAAGTAATGGGTCAGGCATGCTCTGTGAAGTGTAGATCATATTTGCTTTTTTATATATATTCTTGTAACATATCCTTCTTTCATTTGCTTCCCAGTCTAAACCACTTATCCCTCTTCAAAAAGAAGTTGACCCTGACACACAGAAAACAGTGCTTACTAATTATATGTTCCCCCAGCAACCAAGGACCGAGGATGGTAAGAATTTCTGAAATAGCCTGTCAGAATGCTCACTTTTGAAAATAATAATGGAAAGACTGTCCATGTTGTATGATTTTTTCACTCGATAATACGTAAATAAAAGTTTGATGTAAACTTCTAAGTGAAGAAAAGTTACATCTGAAGAATCAGAACAGTAACTTAATGTGACCTACACATTGGTAAATTCTAGGTGAGGTTGTTTCAGTGAGCAAGGTGAGGAATGGACTGACGGGATCATGTTCTGTGATGGTTGCCACTGCCCAGTGTGACACTCTATTTCATTCTGGCAGAACGTAATGGTTTGGGGTGAAATTCTCCTTAGCAGGTGTCTGCTTTAGACTGACTATTTTAACAGAATGCTAGACAAAATGTTTCCTCCATTACGAAGTACAATGCCATGCACTTTCCCAAAAATATGTATGTTTTATTTTAAAAGGAAAAAAAAAAATCAGTCCAGAAAAAAAGCATATTGTTCACATTTACTTCAAACTGTTTTATAAAAGGTTAGGCCTGAAATAGTAAGACGTTGCCAGAAGGTTATTTCTGCACCCTTGTGAAATAGTTAGGGAAATAAATAACATCCCATGAGTAACCCCA
This sequence comes from Limnodromus scolopaceus, assembly GCA_028565335.1. Classification (NCBI taxonomy): domain Eukaryota; kingdom Metazoa; phylum Chordata; class Aves; order Charadriiformes; family Scolopacidae; genus Limnodromus; species Limnodromus scolopaceus. The sequence goes on from JAOXNO010000020.1 coordinate 25,265,029, forward strand.
TCAGGAGTTAGAGAAAGAGAGTTAAATCTCTTTGTCTACTTCATTCTTCTGCAGGCAAAAGGAAAGAGCTTGTACTGATTTAACAGAAATGAAGGGGTGTGCATTATCAGTGGAAATAATTGAACACTGACAAGCAGCAACATTTGCTGTTCCATGGCACAAGTGTCTAGTACACTGAGAGAGGAGTAATCAAAAATATCAGCAAAAACAGTACATTGTGCATCACTGTTAGTGTCTTCTTATGCAGATAGTGCTTCTGCAATGCTTCTGATAGAATGTGAGAATTATAAAATCATTTGGAGATTCAGTGAAGTTTTAGATCATTCCTGAAAGCATTCTCTCCATTTGAACTTCTTTTTTACCCAGGTGCTAGGATTTCTTTCTGTAGGCAAGGAAAGGGCTGCATGTTTGGCTTAAGTTGACAGAATACCCGCCTCTGAGGTGGTCGTTCCAAATAGAAGGTTTGAAGATCAATAGACAGTGTTTTTAAAAATAGAAATTTTTAGAATTCTTCATCAAGTTATTTTTTTCATCAGGAACAGTTTCATGATAGTAAAGTCTATTAGAATATTTTCAGATATGTTAAAACTGTAAGTTTACCTAATAAATGCAGAGTAACAAGTGCATTTGAGCCCTATAAGTAAGTAGTTTTCTATTTCAGGTATAGAAATAGTTAATATAAGCAATCTTGGTATTGCTAGCGAAGGATATGCATTTGCTGAGGTGGTGGTGGCAGATGTATTAGGCTATTTGGCGACATAAAGTAGAACCTGGCTGATGTAACACAAGGCGTGGAGACATGCTAGAATGAAACAGTGGGTACCTGAAATATTTTTTTATTTCTTGTAAAATTAAGCAAGAAATACTTTGTAAAGCTCCTGTAATTTCTATAACTTCTGCAAAATCATATGTTTACCTTAAGTTTTAGATGCTCTAGTTTTTTTCAGGATTAGTAATAATGCAGGTTTTTTGTCACTAAGTCATTCTTAATTCTTCCATTTTTAAATTTTCATTAAATGAAATTGGATTAATCCTCCTAGTGCTTAATGAGACCACCTCACTGAAGTGAGGCTATATACATCAATGTAAGTATAATTTACATGTATATATACAAATAAATATTTCCATATTTATATATATATGTATATATAAAATACCTTGCAGCAGGGAGTTCTGCTGAAAATTTTCAAGTTGTAAGCATTAAGCCTAGTGTCCAGCTGCGCATATGAAGTTTTCTACTTTACAGGTAGGGATTTTACTATTATGAAAATACAGCCAAGTTCATAAAGCAGTGACAGTGCAGCTATTCTTCAATTAATGGTGCTGCTGGTCTCTTTATCTTTTAAGAATGCATATGCACCAATCCCATCCAAGAGAAAGAAGAAAGGATTTTTATTTCATATAATGCACCCTATTCTTATGATAGTCTCTTTTTGGTTTTTTTCAGTTATGTTCATATCTGATAATGAAAGTTTCAATCCATCTCTGTGGGAGGAACAGCGAAAACAGCGTGCTCAGGTGGCATTTGAGTGTGATGAAGACAAAGATGAGAGAGAGGCACCACCTCGGGTTAGTGTTGATTTTTTTTTTTTTTGCACACTTGGTGCTTCCCTTCCTTTTACCCCTGAATCCCATCCTTTTCCTTACTTTGGCTGTGGATTTTGCTCTGCTGAAGAAATCAAGTCTTCAGTTACTAGTTAAGAGTATATAACAGGATGAAGCATCATGGTCTGGGGGGGTGTTTTTTGTTTTGGTTTGGATTTTTTGCCAGATCATTTAATGTGGAGCACAAGGGAAAAAACTTTCAGCTGATGTAAGCCAGTGTAGGTGACAACTAGGAGACTACCTGACTGGTAGTGGCATGGAGAAAAGGCAGTGGGGAAACACTGATTAATCCTGATTTTTCATTAAATAAACTACAGTTGCCATAATTTTTCCTGCTTGTAATCAATGGACACATATGGGGGGGGTGAGTGATTCATAATCTTGCTGAGTTTTATAAACTTAGGTCTCTGTCAATGCAGGTAGACTCAAACAGCAAAGTGGAGATCCTAGATAGTTCAGTGTTTTATCCTAATTCATCATCTGCTTTAAAGTTGATGTTTTAATTATGGTGTTTAATTGAATGTAGAACACTATTGCTTTTTGTTACACAGGAAGGCAACCTGAAGAGATATCCAACTCCATATCCTGATGAACTGAAGAATATGGTCAAAACAGTCCAGACAATTGTACATAGGCTAAAGGATGAAGAATCTACTGAAGATACTGCTAAGGAGTCAAAACGAGAAGGCCAAACAGTTTCTGTAAAAGATGTGGGGGTAAAGGTTAGGGATAATACTCTCTTCTGACTTCGCAACAACTTCCAAAGATCTAGAGTGTCATTGATTCTTTTTAATTCTCTTCACCCTCCCCACTAATGCTTTAGCAGAAAAATTGTCAGATTAAAGAACAGAACTTATCTCTCCACTGTCTAAAGAAGGCTGTGATAAATGTCTGGTTTGCAGTAGCAATTTTCCTGTGACACTAAGAACAAAGAAAGTGACTTGGTTCACATGAAAATGCAAACAATGGATGTGTTAAGGAGCTGGCTTCTTCGGTTTCTGGTGGATGGCGTCTTTGTCTCTTTTATCCACCAGACTTCAACAATGGAATTTGGGAAAATCTCTAAGCATCTTATTGCTGCCGTCACGGCTGGAGGTTTTACCTGATAATTTGGGAAGGCAATCATAGCAAGTTGGCACTGGAGCCTCTAACAGGCTGATGTAGCATGATAGGTGATAGCACTACTGTTAGGTGCTGACATGTCTCACTGTAGATATTCTTGGCCTTCTTTTTATTTAACTGGAAATTTAATGGTACAAATTAGACCCAATAAGGAAGAGAGTCAAACTGACAAAGGGAGGGACTGTACCTCTGTAATCTGCAGATTTCTCTGCATTTCGTCACAGGTGCATTTCATACTTCATTATTTCAAAGCTCAGATTTTTCATTCCGTAGTTTCCCAAAATACATGATGTTAACTCTAAATATCATATTTTACTGAAAACCTTTCAGGATGTTTTTTCTGCTAATGTTCTTAATCCTGTAGACTTCAGAAATTGCTTCACTGAAGAACAAAGCAGACGAGAGAAAGCAATATTCAGCAGGAAGCTCTGTGCAGAAGCCTACTGAACCAGAAGCTGACCACAGCACCACAAATTCACAGATGACTGCACTTGTTAAAACCTTGCAGAACACAAAACCAATTGTCAACCATGAAGACACGCTCGAGGTATGGCATTGCAATGAACATCATAGCGGTCAAAGAATTGTGCTGGTGTTGTATTCAATTTGTTACTCTGGGAGATGAAAATTTATGTTGACAGTAGCAGAAAATTGCTATCCGTAAGTGCTGTAAATACAGATGGTTTGCAGTGCAGTATCTTTCTTCAGATTATATTAAGTGAAAGTTGAAATAGCTAATAAAAAGTTCATGATGAAAGATACATGCATTTAAAGAAAAATAAAGCAAACTCGATTAAAAGTTGACCTAAGCATCAAACTGTGAAAAGACTTATACCTAGATAGAATTTTCCAGGTTTTGCTTGATTGTCAGTTTGTCATTAAATAATTGATTTCAATTGTCACTGAAGTGACAAACTCATTAGCGGAAGCAATCAAAAACTTGTATATCCAAGTGACTACGCATATTCATTTTAAATGAAAAGTGAAAGGTGAGCTTAAAAATATGCATTACTCTGCGCTTATTAGTGAGTTGTAACGAATATAACTTGGATTGTATTTACCTCTTATAAAGAGTCAGAAATTTTAGATTTCTAAATTCTTTGCACATCTCTGACAAACATCTTGTATTCATTCATTTAGAATGTTTCAGACTTGTGAACTTGAACAATTTCAGAACTTGTCACATAGTCAGTTGCCAAACTCAACCTGTAAAAAGCTTTTTTCATAGTTTCACACGCAGATTATATTTGTCTGTTGTGCAAGCAGTGGAACATGCTTATATTGTACTTTTGTTGAAGAGACTTTGTGACAAGCAGTTGCGGATGCTGCTGGCTATTTCCCCACTAGCATGTTCCGGCTTCTACATGCTTTCTGAAAATACTGGTTTTGACATTGTTCTTCAGCTTAAAAACACAATTTCAGAAAATCATATTAGTTGCCTAATGATAGTGATAGCAATTCTTTGTAGCTGGCTGTATGCCAGTAAGAAAATGAGGCAGCAGTGTGTAGTCAATCAGGGATAGCAAATTCCTTACTTCCATGTAATAATCTGCTGATAACTGTTGCCGTTGAATCCAGGTCACTTAAACTTTGCATGAACGTAAGGTTTTTTTTTTTATTTCAGCATTGATTACACTTGTATGTCATATCCAAGTGGAAAAGTGATGTGGTAGAGGCAGTGAAGAGGTTGTCTGTTCTGATTGCAGGGAAAAACAGATGGATTTTTATTTCTTATTTTTAATGAAGACTGTAATAACTTGTTTGTTACATCTCAGTCAGGTTTGTCCTCCCTGCAGTTCAAAGAACTGGCCAGGTAGTTCGTATCATGGGAAAGGTGGTGCTGCAGTAGGTTCCACACAGTAAATGTTCTGAAACTATTAAGAAAAAGGGAACATTAACAGACTATTTTTGCAACCTGCAAAGTGAATTTTGTAGCATTTGTGGCAGAAAGCATGTTTCCTGGAAAGGGGTTTCCACTTTGAGGAAGGATTGGTGGTTTGGGTTTTTTGTTCAAAATATTACTGAAAACAATTGGATTTTGAAGACGATAGGAATATAGGGCAGGTAGTAGGGTACTGAATCAGTTGCATGACTGCTGTTGCAGGAGTTATGTCAGTTAATCTTTTTCTTAAGTGCACTGAGCTCCATCTTATGGTTAGGAAGTAGTGATTTCTAGCTTAAATGTATTCAGCATCACTTTTTCTCTGCCGTTGCTATTGAAATCAAATAATTTTTCTTCCATTTGGAATTTGCCTCAAGTGTAAATTTAAAGTTATAAACCCAAGCTACACCTGTGCTTTTTTTGCTAGACTATGCAAGCTCATGCAGTCTTTTCTCACAACATGGCTCTCCATTCCTAAGATTGTCTTGGTCATGCTACACAGTTATGTTATGCCTCGGTTATGTTGTATGTTCATTTTTTCCCCTTTATTGTTCAGTGAGTGACAGTTTAGATAGCATTTACTTAACCTTTAAGCAGTTCTTTAAAATGCACAACATAAAGCTGTTTTTCCTCTGGCAGGAGTCAGAAGAACTCTCCTCTGATGAAGAGATGAAAATGGCAGAAATGCGACCACCGCTGATAGAAACCTCCATAAACCAACCGAAAGTGGTAGCTCTTAGCAATAACAAAAAAGGTTAGATACCAGAAAATGCAATAGTAGTGTTGTGTGATTATGATGATTTCTGCACTCAAAGTGGCTAGCTCCAATTAAATTACATAAAAGTAGATTTAATTTGTATGTTTTAAAAGAAAGATCAATTCTCTAGTTAAACAATGAAAGCAGAAAAAAAATTCTGCACTTTCTTATACTTTTGTGATAGAGAAAACTGTGCTGACATCTTAATTTTCTCGAATCTTGTCTGTCATCAGTTTAAAAGCAAAGGGGGAAAGGACATGTATGTGTTTTGTGGACTATTGGCTTGAAGATACTCTTGATACACTTTAAAAAAGGATTTGGTGGTATTTACCTTGGAAATACTCCATATTTCCCTCCTCCACGAGATTTTGTGGATGATTGCTGCTGTAGGCAGCAAAATCACTTGTTTAAATTTCCCAGAGAAGCTCTGCTGTCTTCTTAAGGTTTAAGAATAAACTTCTTTTGTGGGAACTCTTTCTCCAGAGTCACCTTAGTCACTTTACTCTTTTATTTTTTTTCTTTACTCTCACAGGAAACTTCAGAACATTGTATTTGTTACCTAAGTTTTATATTCTCTGAAAGATAGTTTTGGTCTGGGTAACCATTTTCTTAAGAGTAAGGTATGACATAGGATTTAGAGAAAGCATAATTTAAAAGTTGGGGAGCAAATTGTATTTTGCTTCATAGGATGTACTAGTCTAGTACTTTCCAGGACACAAGGTTTCTCTATCCATTAGATTAGTTAGTCCAATTAGTGTTATTGAGTGGGGATGAAGGAAAACCACATAGAGGTAGCAGGAAGAGTCTGCTGAGGATGATGTGCAGTTGAAAAGATTGATGTTTATCAATGCTTTTTTTAGGTTTTTATGTCTGACTAAAGTACTAAGTCAAAACTACTTTCTAGACATTAGTTTCACAAAATTTATGCTTTTGACACCTGTAACTGTCTTGAAGAAAAAATTGAAATGTATTTGTACGCTTATATCAAAATCCTGGCTAGCTTGAAGTGCCACAGAAATTATTTTTATATGGATATATTATGTAAGTATGCATACGTTATGAAAGAATCAATATGCGCAGGTGTAATGTACTCTGAAAATGTCCGAAGTGGTCTTCAGAGCATGGGAATGCATTGGAGTCCAACTCTGCAGAAGAACAATTTTCTTTCCTGGTTTTTTCTATTTATGAAACTATAGAGAGCTTAGCCAGTGATCTAGATCTTTCCAGAGTACTTGATCTAATAAATAGCTATTTAGCAATGATATAATATTCAAAATCAGGAACTACGTACACTTTCAAAATCCTGCATGCTAAGCAATGTACTTCATTTTCATAGGGGCTAACAAAGTTATGTAATTCAAAACTTTAAAATCATAGCAAAAACAGAAACATGACATGATAGATATTTTGGGGAAATATTGCATAATGTAGCACTAGCTTATGCCAAGGAAAGTTGGAATAAAGCAACAAGTTAAATTTAATTAACAGGTGAGGAATGTTTACATTGAGACAATATTTTACAAAAATACGAACTACTGCCAACAGTCTTTTATAAGTTTAAATAAAGTTTGCAAAGGTGTTAGCTTACATTTTAGTTTCCAGTACTAAGATATGCTGTAGAACAAGAGACAATTTCTAAGTACTGTAACATAAACACATTAAATAGCTATTAAAGAGATATATGTGTCTGTAACTAAAATGGCAACTTTTCATTTCAGATGATTCAAAAGATGCTGATTCTTTATCAGATGAAGCTACCCACAATAGTAATCAAAATAACAGCAACTGTTCCTCTCCTTCTCGAATGTCAGATTCTGTTTCCTTAAACACTGATAGTAGCCAAGATATTTCTCTCTGTTCTCCAGACAAAGAAACAAATGCTGCTGTTTTATCCAAGATCAGGTTTGTAAGATACTGTATACCACTAAGCAAATATAATAGCAAAATGTTACTTAATCTTTCATATTATGTGTTCATTCCTTTAATTCATTAATTTATCATTCATGAAATAATTTAAATTTTAGTGTTTTATAATAAGGTTAAATAATGGAGAGTTCTCTTTTAAAAAAAAAAAGTACTGTAAAATTCAAGGGCTAATTTTCGTATATGCTTTTCTCATCTGTTTTAATAAGGTATAATAATTTCATCCTTATAATGTGTTATCCTGCAAAATACTTCAATACGTCATTTTAAAAGCTATGTTTTTACTTGTGTAATTTTGAAGACCAGTTTGATTACTAACATAACTATAAAAGGCTTTGAGAACCTCATAAGAGTGGGCTTACAGGTTGCTACTCTTCTTGAGGTTTTAGTTAGAAGATGCCATTTTTTAAAAAATTGCCAATAGAAACAAGACATTTGTCCAAAATTGTCATGGACCTTGCAAGTATTTGATTAAAAAAAAAAAGATTTATTGTCACTGTGTAATTTTGACACTTTTAAGCTATCTTTAATAATTCCTGTTGAATTTAAACGTGTGAAATCAGGTGACATGAATGTTGCCAAAATGAGCTCTCTATATAATATATTTCTGTAGTGGTAAGATAGCAAATCACAAATCTGGTTGTATATTGGTGTTTGTACCATTTTGTATGCACAGTATGGCTGTGTTGCATGTTAATGATTATTTTTTCTAAAACAGTTTTTAAAGGCATATGTTAGTTGGTTCCTTTTGGAATTTCTTCTAAGAACCATCTTTTTTTCCAGACGAGAAGATGAAAATTTGAATAATCTTTTGCAAAATGGAGGTGAATTGAGCATTACAGTAGAAGAAAAAATAAATGTGCAAGAGAAGGTTACAAATTTGTCTGAATATGAATTAAGCATTGAAGAAAGATTAGGGCTGATAGGAAAAAGTGTTGATCTAAGCAATCCTATGGAGGAGTCTCAAAAATTAGACCAAATAAACATGAATATCAATAAACTGGTTAGTGAAGAGGCAGTGCCAGTTCCTGTAGAAAGGTTACAAACACAGGAAATAGTTTCAGTAAAGGGCTTTTTGAATAACAACATGAAAGAAGAAAGTCAGCACTTGGAAAATGGAAACAAGTATGCTATAAATAAAGTAAATGGGCATCCTGAAGAAGCAGTAGAGTCTCCCAGTAAAGACAAACTAACAAGAAGCACTACAGTTGATGGCGATTCTGCTGAGCTGTCTGTTTCGAGGAGCACTGAAGATTTGTCCCCACAGAGAAGTGGTCCTGTGATGAAATCTCACAGCATCACGAGTATGGACACTGGTGGTCTTAAAATCTATGATATTGTCAGTGAGAATGGATCTCAACAGTCAAACTCAGTGGCGAAATCAGCATCTGATAGTGCAGATGGAAAAAATATAGTCCGAAGTAAATCTGCTACTCTTCTGTATGATCAGCCTTTGCAGGTTTTTCCTGGGTCGTCGTCATCATCTGATTTAGTATCTTCTACAAAAACTGTGTTCAAGTTTGACTCAAATCACAATCCTGAAGGTGCTAATCTAGTGAGAGGATCAGTGTCAAGTGGTGCACAGGTGTTCTGCCCTCCTCCCCAGTATAATATTCAGTACAGCAGCAGTGCAGCAGCGAAAGACACCTTGTGGCCCCAGAAACAAAATACCCAAGTAGAACAAGGCAGCTTACCTCCTTCACGTCTGCTTAGGTCTGACAGTGCAGAAACCCCCAGCTATGTAAAGCATTCTGCCAATATGAATTTCTCGAATCATAACAACGTCCGAGCCAGCACTGTGTATAACACTCATCAACGGATGGCTGGGAGACATAAAGATATGTGGGCTGTTCCACTGAATGATAGACTGCTCCCAGGAACAACCAGACACACTCTTCAAAGGCAGAGCAGTGTGTCTTCTACAGCTTCTATAAATATTGGGGATACTGGACCTTCAAGGCGGACCCAGGTTCCTGAAGGGGATTATCTGACATACAGAGATTTGCATTCAATGGGAAGAGTTCCACCAGTAATGTCTGGGCAACAGAGACCTCTTTCTGCCAGGACATACAGCATTGATGGTCCAAATGTACCCCGACCACAGAGTGCTCGGCCATCAGTGAATGAAATACCAGAAAGAACTATGTCAGTTAGTGACTTCAATTACTCACGGACTAGCCCTTCAAAGAGATCAAACTCAAGGGTTAACTCCGAGCACTCTTTATTAGACCCTCCAGGAAAAACTAAAGTCCCTCATGACTGGAGGGAACAGGTGCTGCGACATATTGAGGCTAAAAAGCTTGAAAAGGTAAAAATAATAATTTTAAAGCTTCTCTATATTTTTGTGACCTGTATATGGAATAGGTCAAATACTCTGTGTTTTGAATTGCTTTTAATTACCAGTACAAGTGTACTTCTGATACTACCTTGAAAAGGATAAACATGTTTTTGATGAATATCTGGGAAACAGTCAAATGACAGACTGTAAATGAACTTTTCCCCTAAAGAAAAACAATTTGTTGTTTTTACGTCATACTTGCCAGCTTACTCCAATTACTTTAGAATACATTAAATAATGTGACATTGACCTGCTGGACTGCAAGGCCAGATAATTTTTATTGTACTGTAGTATTCACATTATACTAAAATATTCCCTTACAGTTCTTGATCTTTCTGTTCTGCCTTTTTTCCCCTATTTCTTCTCTTTAAGAACAAGGAAAAGAAAATCAGTAAGATCTTTTGAAAGTATAGGGCTACAGCTTCAGTTGCTGAAGAATTCAAAAGCTATAATTAACATGTATTTGCCTCCAAGCCAGTTGTCTTTTGAAGTTTGGTATCTGACAGATTGTTGAATGAATATTTATTGCTGTGAGATGAGAACACTTAAAAATCTTGTTCATTTCAGGAAATCACAGGAGGTTCTGATATAACTAGAGATGATGAACAGATTCTTTATGTAATATAAATGCTATCAAGAATTTGAGCTGATAGGTAACTGTTTAACTTTGCCTATCTTCAGAGAATTTGGGTAGAGACTGGAAGAGTGTAATCTGTGCTGACCAGCTAAACCAGTTTAAAGTGTCATCATTAAATAATGGGTAGAATGTCATTAGTCTGCTGGTTCTTTGGAGGTGGAGTGCATAAAGCAGCTAAAAGACATTTTGATTATGCCACCTAGATGGATTTTCTTTTTAAATTTCTTTTGAAAGAACATAGTTTGGTTTGTGATTATTTTGCTAAATACTTCAATATCCTTGATAGCTAAAGAAACTTAATTGGAGATGGTTGGAAAAATTACTTCTAGCTAAAATTTTTCTTTGCAAGTCCAGGTATTTGGAGGGATGGGTTTGCTTTTGTTTCTTTTAAGTTGCATAACTTCTTGATAGAAGGGGATGGGTTTTTGTTTTTTAAAGAAGCCTGCACAAAAGCTGCACCTGTTCTTCTGATCCAATTTGAGTCACATACGACATAAAAAGTTTCAAGCTTTCACAGTACTGTGCTGTAGCATGGGGAGGGACCCTTTGTCCCACAAGGCAGTCACAAGCCCATCCCTAATAAAAGGTGCGTTCTCTGATCTTCTGTTCTCCTGGATGCATATATCAAATCTTACGTGAAACGGCGGAGAAGCAAAGATCCTAGCAGTCCCTAAACGCAGAGGGAAACAAAACTTCAATGCACTGCTTATGCAGTTTGTTTATAACCCGTTCTTATACCATCTACATTTGACACCTTAGGAACAGTGTTTAATACACCAGTGATACCTATTCAGGTACTGCAGCAGTGTAGTCACCTTTACTGAAATGAAATTGATTGCCTGACTTGATTTCCTTTATAACTGTCCATACTTTCTATCATGCTTTATATGTAAACCTTAATTTTTGTTTCCTGCTCGGGTGATATGGAATAGCTGCTGTTGAGATCTAAGCTGTGCATCTAATTTAAGAGGTCTGTTTTGTATGTGTGTGTTTCCTTTGTTCTGGCCTTGAAGCATTTTAAAGTAGCAGTCTGAGACTTACTTACGGGTTTAAAAGTGAATGTGTATATAATTGTGTACTTCATATTCTCTGGGATATGACTGATTTAGAAAGAAAAATCTAAACTGAAAAATGTAGATATGATCTTATATGGCAGCTGGCAAATATGATAATGTGGAAATTCTAGGAATTTAGTAGATATTTCTTTGTTCTTTTAAAATAATGGTTTCAGTATTTCTATTTGTAATTAAAAACTAGCTGAGCGGGGGGGGGCTTAATCTATAAACCAGACTTCTGAAATGTTTTGAAGTCTGAAAAAAAATCTCAGTAATTGCAGAACTCATTTAAGGAACAAGCATTTAACGAACAAGTTCAATTACAGAGCTCATTTAAAGAACATTTATTGGAAATTGCTCTGACAAAGCTTTTACGGATTTAAAATGGCATGTCTTTTTTTTTTCTAAGCCATAAGACACAACACTGACAGAAACAGGTATACAAAATTAAGCCTTATGATGAATATTTAATTCGTATCTTGTTGTTTGTGGTTATACACAACAGTGTGGGTTAATAGTATTACCTTTCCTGTGACTAAGTCTGATACTGAATTTAATCATATTTATTATTTCTATCCTGTGCTTATTAGGAAAGAGGATTTAATGAGGATTTGGGGGTTGGTTTTGTTGTAGCTTTGGGTTTTGTGTTTTGGTTTGGTTTTTTTTTTCCTTTTTGCTAAGCTCCTCACTTATTTTGTATTCATGAAGTGTGGTAATTGGAGGGAGAAAGAAGGAAGGGTGAACCCACTTAAGTAAGTGTCTACTTCTTTGACAATTTGGAGAAGCGAGTTCTTGTTTTATTTCTTAGTCCTTTTTACCTCATACAGGTAGGAAAAAACTTTCGAGAATTTACTCTGCATGAGGAGAGATACGGAGTAGTTTTAAGTTCAGTAAAAATTACTAACTATGGATTCCAGACAAGTAACCAGCATCTGTAATCCCTTTGACAAGCTGGTAGGAGACATGCACCAATCAATTAAAATTATCCACCTGGTTGAAGGAAGGTGAAAAAAGTTCATGAGACCATTTGTAAATGGAAATGTTGCATATATCCAAGAGAAGAAATTTGAATATCTGATGCAAAACATATTTTATTGTGGGATAGAGAGGAGAGCTTTTTTTTAAATGTCAAACTGCTCTCTAGTGGCTATGGTAAGCTGTTGGAAAGTATGCAGTCATTTCTACCCCACACCCAACCTCATAAATTTAGTACACAGGTCAGTTTTTAAGAGCAGTAATATTTTCCAGCATATTTTCCTTTTTCAGTGTGATTTACCAGTTTTTCAACCTGATACGTCACAGTAGTCTTCTGTAGTACTCTTGTTGAAAGTTTTCATTGAGGAATTTAAACTTAAACTCTGCCTCTGTAAAAATACCAGTGTCATACACATTTTATTATATGGTAGATTAATTTCTCATCTTTAAACTGCAATAATAAATATCTGCAACAGTTATCTACACATACCTGTTCTGTTTCAATGTGCTGAGTAGGCAGAAACAATTATTGGGGCTGGCTCAGTTCTTTCCTTACATACATATATTTTCATTTTGTTGTGGATCTCTTGGCAGTTCATCAGGTCTGTATTTGCTTTCAATTCTAATTTCATCTGGAATTAAGTCCTTGATTTTTTTATCTACTTCTAAAATGGCAGAGCTTTCAGAGCAGAGGTCATAAAGTTTGATTCGTACTTTGCAGTTCAGAAATAAGGGGTTTTTCTTCTCCATCTTGAATGTACCACTGAACCATCAATGTGTTACGATGATATTTTGTATAGTTCAGAAGTCAATACATCACACTTCAAAAGGAATAAAAGTCTTGTTTATTTGGAATGCAAACAACAAAAGTTCTGACCCTGCAAACATTTTATGACAGTAGAACTTAAATTATATGTAATTTTCCATATGTAACTTTTCAACAGGAGTACTGTCACTGCTTTTTTTTTTTTCCCTCTCATAGCTGAAGAATGGTTTCATAACATTTGCTTTTTTTTCTTCTTCAGGATAAACCGGTGTCTTGCTAGAAATCTATCAGATTTCAAACAAAGCTGTTTTTTTTTTTTTTTTTTGCTTGTGTGCTTTTATTCCAAAAGCCCTAAAACATTGATTTTAAGCATTTCAAGTGTTCCAGAATACCTTGAGCAAAGTTCTTTTTTTTTTTTCTAGAGAATCTTAGACAGCCAGGGTGGGAATGAAAAGTGAAGGGATTTCTAGCCATTTAATATAGCCTCAAAGGATAACGTGTCCACCTTTAGCTGCTAATTGATTCTAAGTACTGTTAAATAAATAAATTAAGCTAATACTTAGGGTTAGCAGTTAATTCACCAGTTAAGGCTATTCCAGCATAAATAGAATGTAGAGTCTTGCTCCCTGCAGATACTTGAATTTTATATAGTTCCTCTTCTATACCAAAATTTCATGGACTGTTGTGACAGACTCCAGCCAGTCTTAAAATTAAAACAGTATTATCCAACAGAAGTTCTCCTAGGTAAATTCCAATATTTATTGTTGTGCACCTAAGTAAATGCGTTAAGACAGTTCAATTCCCAAAAGACACCCTTGAAATCTGAAATTGTTAGTTTTCATGTAAGCTGCAAAATGGAGAATACGTTCTGACTCTTAGCATTCAAAAATAATGTAAGTAAACCCCAAAACTATGCTACTAGCTACCTGCATCTAGACTGATTCCATTAGATGCCGATTTTGACTACAAATCCTGATTTACATGCTGATTTTTTTTTTTTACTTTGTACATAGCCTTTTGTTTTTCCTTGATATATTGTAGCTTTTAATATGTGTCCACAGTTTAATAACTGATTTCTAGTAAACTTAGCTTAAACAAAAATATAGTGGAATATGGCATGGATATTGGTTACTGTATATCAGTTTAGAGTAACTGAAATGAGACTTCTCAAGCCTCAAATGTTTGAATTATCATTTTTTTTAGTCCATTATACCATAAGACACTGTAGCAAATCAGGTGGAGAGTGGAGTTGGTACTTGGAATTAACATTGAGATTTAATCTGAAGTTCAGAACATACATTTATTCTGCGTTTGATTTTTTTAATGAATTGGAATAAAAATTAGGGCGTTTAATGGCATCTGCATATTCAGATTTCCAAAAGTGTCTTTTCTGGTGCAGCAGTCTTCAGGAATCTCATTAGGAAATGTACAATCTTTATTGTACTCTATTGAGAAGCAAAATTAAGACGAATACTGTTCACAACCCAAATGCCTCAGATTCTCTCTTCCCAGCTAAAAATTGGTACAGGAAAAATACTTCCTAATTTTTTTCACTAGGAATCTCTTCTTGTGTTAAACTAAAACTTTCTTACAGCTCCATGTAATTTTAAATAGTATTTGTTTTGCACAGTCTGTATATTTGTTGGATCCTTCTAATTTAGTGTTGAAATGCTGTGCCCATTGTAGAGAAAAATGGTGTTTGCAGTACTTCGCATGTCTTCACTACATAAATTGCACAATAATTTTTTGTACTTTGGAAAAGGTCTCTACTAAGAAAGGAGATTTTTATAAACCCTTGAATAAAACTGCTCTCAGGCTATGTAATCACCTTGAAGCTCACTGAACTGAGCTAACTGAAATCTTAATTCCGGAATGGACAAGTTTGTGCCTTTACAAATTTTAGGAAAGTTCTACCTTCTATTGCAGATCTATCTTAAATTATAAATATTAATCTGGATTTAGATTGTCACTATTTGATTGACCATCTGTTTGGGTCCTTCTAAGAGAGAAGTGAATCTAATGGATCTAGGGACCTTTATAGTAAGATGGTCTGCTAGGGACCATCTAGTCTCACCATGCATTCTTTCTATTTTTATCTGTCTTTTTGCCACTTACGGGAGTCAGAGAGATCTAGGAGCCTCTGAGAGGAGCTTCCTGTAAAGAGACTTCAGGGACTTGCCTGTACAAATGGGGGAAGAAGGCCACCTGGCTAATTATAGAGACTATTTTGAAAATAGTTGTAAGAAGGTGCCTTAAGACACTAAGAAGCTAAGGAAAACTAGCTTTGGCAGTTTCATCTGGGTGTTTGGTCAGAGCAGACTTGAATGCCGAGTATAGTCTTCCCCTCCCAAGAGGTCAAAGCCTCTGGATACTTGTCTGGAAAAATCAATTGACTAGAGAACAGGGTAGGTGTAGAAGAGGAGCATGAATAAAGCTCACTATGCCATTGAGTGAGAGGCCATCCAAGAGTCTTGGCCAAGAAAAGCCAAATATTGTCAATAAGTACTGTTTTTACAAGGGAGTTTCCAATGACTGCTACCAAGCCATCTGGGGAGTATGAATATGCAGAGGAATGTTACTGGTTATTAAAGTAGTTTTAGTTTTCACAAGATAAAGCTAGTGTGAAAGAGTAAATGTCAGCCTGAGGACTTGTGACTGTTTTCAAAATCAAATTAGTATATATAGTCAACAGACAAACACCAAAATGTATTTATTCATGTTAGAGTTGTTGCAGTATCTTAGTCAAATGATAATGTATTTTGAACTCTTTTCTTTTCTTTACTTTTTTCCTCTTCTTCCTTCTCCTCTTCTTCCTTCTCCTCTTCTTCCTTCTCCTCTTCTTCCTTCTCCTCTTCTTCCTTCTC
>JAOXNO010000020.1:25286610-25307889 GCA_028565335.1 Limnodromus scolopaceus
TGAGTGATGTGCTCTGGGCAATCCTGCTTTGGCAGGGGAGTTGGACTAGATGATCTCTAGAAGGTCCCTTCCAACTCTGACAATTCCATGATTCCGTGATTAGCACTCAAATTAAGTTTTTGTTTTTCAGATTTTTTTTTCTTAGGAGGTCAGAGCTAACGAATATAATGAAAATTGAGTGCAATTGCACATGATTCAAAAGAGTAGTTTTAGTAATGTTCCTAGAATTAAAAGCCGTCAAGCATGAGAAATATTGGAATAATAAAGGAGGAATTAAGGATTGCTGCTTATAAAATGCGTGACATTGAGTATTCATTTTTTATTCAGATACCTTTGACAAATGGACAAATGTGCCAGTCTCAAAGACCTCCGGCAAACTATAGCCAAGTTCATCATCTCCCTCCTCAATCATCAGTAGCAAGACATCCATCTAGAGAGCAATTAATTGATTATCTGATGTTGAAAGTTGCCCACCAACCTCCCTATACCCAATCTCGGTGTTCCTCCAGACAAAGCCACGAATTGGCAAAGCAAGAGGTAAGGATAAAATTTAACTTGAATATATGACATCTGTCTGTCAGTGGCAGTGAATTGTTAAATTGTTTTCATTTATTACTGTTTCTCTGTAAAGAAGAAGCAGAAGACAGTGTTATCTGAGTGTGCTTCTACTACTGAAATCATACATTCCTTCTAGTTTTGAGCTCTTTTTCCTTTTAATGTGATTATTTTTAAAGAGAAATGATGTAGTTTCTTAACAGAATGTACCAGGAACTTATGCTTGCATCTTTATATTGAGATAGAAATTTATTTCTTGACTACGTTTATTGATCACCAACTAATTATTGATGTAGCAACTGAAAAAAAAAATACAAAGTAGCAGTACAGCTTAGAGTACTTTGCATCTATTCATTGCTATCCAGAATAGTTCAAAAATGCAAATGTTGAAGTGTGCAGCCCTAAACAAAAACCAGGATAAAAAAAAAATATAAGCATATGATACATGCCTGATAATTATCAGTTTTAGTTATAATAGACAGATATGGGTAAGAAATTCTTATACAATTTAATGGCTCTTTCACTGTGGGCAACTTTCTGTTCATGGATATAAGATGTTTCCTCTGTTTTGTTTTGGTTTTTGAGAAAATACTGAGAGCTATGTTTTTATTCTGTGCTAGAATGAGAACATCCAGGTTTTGTGTAAAATAAGTTTTCTAGTCAACTCTTCTGGCAAGAGAAAGGGGAGACAGTGTTGGCTATGTAGAACTTAAAGTGAAAGTAGGAACTAGGTTTAATTATTTTTTTAATTTTTTTTTTTAATTCACCTAGTAGCAGCAAAGAAATGGGAAGAACAAGTTCTTTCATATGAACATGTATATTTGCTGGGGGCATTAAATTCATTTACACAGTATCTAAATATCTCTGAATTTAAAGCCTACATGGACTACTGATTATAATCATAGCAATATTGGAGTAAAACTTGTGTACAATGATACAAGATGCTGTTGTATTGGAATCTTGTTCTGAATTAATATTATGAGATGTAATACTCTCTTGAATTGTGATAAATAGGTTTTTTTGAGGTTTTTCTTTCTTTTAAAAGCTTTTGTTCAGCTGAATTCCTTAATAATAATTTCATTATGTTAGCTTTGGATGCAAATTTTCAGCCAGTTCTAACTTTGGTTGTAACTATTTAGATTCGAGTGAGAATTGACAAGGATCCAGAACTTGGATTTAGTATATCAGGAGGAGTTGGTGGTAGAGGGAATCCATTCAGACCTGAAGATGATGTGAGTATTTTATACAAATGCATCTTAAAGTCATTCTGATTTAATGGTTTCTAGTGTTGAGCAAAAAAGGGGAGGGAGGGGTGAGTATATATATTCCCCAAACCACTAAACACCATTACTGGATGAGAGAAAATTGGGGACAAATAATATGGAAAATGACCTATGGTGTGTGACCACAGTGGTCACGTGACAACACAAAGGATTATTATAGTTGAGTGATTCTTGCACAGTTCCAGATATCAGTCAACAAATTTGAGATAGTGAATTGTGGAGTATACAATTAGGAAGCCTCTTAAAAGAGAACATGGTTTAGCCTACAGCCCTGTTTCTGGTGGTTGATAATTCATCTTGACATATACATCTGCCAAATTAAACAAAGGCAGATCAGAATTTGCCCTTCAGTACTCCTTTAAAGACAATTCTCCTGGATTTACCATCAGAAAAGGAAAGCAGCCACAAGAGCCAGTAGAATACCTGTAGAATAATATTGCATTCTCTTCTAGTTAGGTTAAAAAATTGAAAAAATGTTTTGAATTATATGTTTCATGCTATCCTACTATTCATGAAATAAGTTGTCAAAAATGTTTTCCACCTGTCTTTTTCAAGGGCATATTTGTAACCAGAGTGCAACCAGAAGGACCAGCATCTAAGTTGTTGCAGCCTGGGGATAAAATAATTCAGGTACTGTGGTCATCTAATTAACAAGCATCTGTCATATATCAGTTAATTTTCAGTTTGCATTTTTTCTAAGAGCAGAGCGCTTAATTTTCACATAGATTACCAGTATCGTTTCCAGAAGCATTCTTATATTCTGCTTTTAATTTTCTTCCACCTAACATTAAACTAGGGGATACAGGCTGCAGCGTTAATCAGTTGAATCATCTTTTCAAACTCTGAACATTTTTTTCACACTTCTAAAGACAAAAAAAACAGGCCTAACATTGTCGTTCAAGATGGAACATGAGCATTTCATTAGGCTCTACTGTCATTCAGTTATTTAACTTGTGGTCGCTCATGTGCAGTAGTCTGAATATGGTGGTGTCTGAACACCAGCAGTGGCCCCTCGCAGCCCCTCTCCCCAGCTGCACCTTGCTGTTACAGCTCCCTCCGTCCCGCAGTTCTGCCTATCTCTGCTGCCCTCCACTTCCCCAGCTGATGGGCTGGACGTGCAGGAGGGCTGGCAGAAGTTACCTCTTGGCCAGCTGATGCCTGGCTGGTAACCATGTGTACCTCCTGGCTGCTACGAGCAAGCCATTTAGCTTGCTTCAGGAGCCATGGCTTCTGGGCTGCACCTTTCAGACCTTTTCTGTCTCAGATTTGTTCAGAGTTCTGTAATGAGCTCATAAGCTATTTGGGGAGGGGTTGGGGAAGTTGGAAAGAAGGGGTTGTGACAACGGGAGTATAGAAGCCTTACTTTCTTAGAGAAAAGGGCCAACAGGACATTTGAACAGTGCTGTAGCCATCCTTAAAGTTGCAGAGTTAAAAATTATTAACTATTCATCACATAACTGGCTTGAGAATGTTCATAGTCAACCTAGCATTTCAGTTTTCTAAAAAAACAAAACCAAACAGAAATAAAAAAACAATCAAAAAACCCACTAGTAATCTCAGTTAAACCACAACATTGTGTGAACAGTTTTCTAAAACAAAGCAGAACTGAAAACACAGCCTAATCCTTTGAATGAAAGATTAAGCCAAAAAGCAGACAAGAAAACTAAACTAAGATCAAGTTGTTCCAACTTGATGGCTTGCTTTTGAGCATAGTAATAATTCTGTACTTGTTCTTCCTCACTGGAGTGAGAAGGGTCCTACTTCTGGTTCTGATGTAGATGACTTTAAGGGGTAGGGGTAACCCTCCAACATACAGGAACAAGAAGCATGTTAAACCTTTGAAAATACTGATAGCCTATTTGTTACTTATTTATAGAGTGGAACATGTGTGACAGGTGACCTTTGTTTTGAGAGCTTATTGCTGTCTTTATGGAATTTCATTTGTCTGTGTGGCATTTCTAATGAAGTTTCCTTTTTTCATGTTGGCACTGCTTGGATTTTTGCTTTCTGTTTAATGAGGAATTCATAGTTTGAGAAAGAGCTGAAGGAAAAGTTGCATTTGCATGCCTAGATAATTACAGACTGTTTCATTTCTCATAACTAAGAACATTTTTTTGTGTAACAGCACATTCTTTATACCGAATCCCAGTGATGATGTAATGACAGTCCCACTCTGTCTTGTTGCCATTTAGGCAACTTCTGCAGTTATTGACTGAGTATCATCTCTCCCAAAATGATTTTGCTATACTTGATTTTGCAATGTTCTCTGTAAAACATGCATTAGACCTCCATATTGTAATGCTTGTCTAATACATATGCCTAATAAAAATATTCTACATGACCAGTGACTAGATAATTGCATGTAAGTCTTAAGATACTGTTGCATATTAGGTTAGGACTAGGACATTCTGTGGTGATTTGGAAGGGTTATGGCCACTTTTGCTCTCTGAACAGTCTATACGTAAATCTTCCCCTGCAACCCTGGGCAGATTTAAAATCCACTGTCTTCACATCCAGGGATTCAGCTGGTAGCAACAGCAAGTGTTCGGTGATGGGATAAGGAACCATAGCTTCAAAGTGGCACAGCTGGGGTGCAGACCTCACCACCAGTTCTCTCTGTCGCCACGTAAGGGGCGGTAGCTCCAGGAGAGAGGTGGGGTGTGCAGCTGGAAGCCATAGCAGCTTAGAATGGACGAATCTGTCATTCTGCAAGATTTTACCACTCAGACTGGACGTGAATGTAGAGTAGTGCACCCTGAGAAGTTGAACCATAGCCATGTTTTCCCTGTCTTTTGTAGGCCACTTGGGCCTGCCTGTGTTTGCCAAGCCAAACCTAACCCAGGAATGACAATGTTGTTTAGAGTCATAGGAAAATTCAGGCTGGGGGTGACCTCAGAGGGTCTCACACCCTAAAATGTCTCTCAATGCCACAAATGTTTTTTGTGAAATGCTTCAACTTATCATAAATGCCATTTCTAATATTCTGATATTTAAACTGGGATGCATTATTTGTACTGCATTTGCTTTTTTTTTTTGGCTTGGCTACATTAAGGCTGATGAATTAGATGTCTGATGTTAACGGTTTAAAGTTCAGTTTTCTCTTTTGTTTATTTGCAATACCTTTCGGATAAAATTACTGCAGGGCTAACAGATCAGTTTAGTTTCTTGTAGCATACAGGCACATGTTCAACTCACCTCAATGATGTAATCAGCAAATCTGCAGTGGTTTATTGTCTGCATTCAACCAGAACTTAGTTATTTTAAACCTTAAAGCTTAAATAAACCAACATGAAATATGAGACATGTTTCACTAACATGTTTCATATAAGACTCATTTTCAATTTAAATATTTCTTTTTAGGCTAATGGCTACAGTTTCATCAACATTGATCATGGACAAGCGGTATCTTTGCTAAAGACTTTTCAGAATGCAGTGGAACTCATCATTGTTCGAGAAGTTTCTTCATAAATACGTACTGTGGATTGGGGGAAAAAGCCAGCAGGATTCATTGAAGGACTTATGGGGAACTGAATATTTTGCCTATTTTTATACATGAAAGGAACTTGAAAAGAATTATGATCAAAATTTGTACATGAAATACTGAACTTGTGGCTAAAGGGGAAAAAAACCACTGTATAGAACATACAGGAAATCATTTTGGAAATGCATATGGTGATTAAACTTGTTTTTAAGCATTATAGCAATCTAAGGATCACTCCTCCAAGAACAAACCTGTGTTGTTTTTTTGTACAGATGGTAGGTTTATTTTTGGATAATACATACACATTACTAAACTTTGTGCAAGGCTTTGCGAAGCCTCAGTTGTAGCCAATGGACAGATGGCAGGGCTGTCTGTCCTGTAGCTGTTTATTGCCTTTATTTTTATTCACCAGATATTAATGTGTTACGCTGAAACCACTTCTGTAGATATGGACTGGGGATATGAAATGTTGGTTTTGCTATGTGCACATTGTATAGATGAATGGGTAGATGGAAGGTGGTGCTGGTTGGACAGAATAAAAGTCAGGTGAAACAACTGTCTGCTATCTAAATCTGGTATCAGGAAAGAAGAAAAAGTGTTTAGCTCTGGAGTGTACGTCTACCAATAGAAAATGCAATAAAAGCTTACGGTGTTTTTTTAGGAAGACTGTAACTACAAATCTGTGATATTCTACAGGATTTGTTCTTAATGTAATCATTGAATATTCATTTGCCACATGTGATTCATGTTTAGTTGGGTTTTCTTGCATACATAGTTTTTTTCAATTGTACTGTGGAAACGTGCCCAGATGTTTTTCTCTGCCGTGGAAATCCCCAATTTTGTGCAAATGGTGATACTCCTATCTTTATAAAAAGTACTCCATTTTAACCTTAGAGATTTTAAAAATGAAACTGAAATGGCCAGTTTTTAAGGTTGTTGCCTGTAATATGTACTTAAACACACACAAAGTAAATGATGCAGAAAGGGTGATGAAAGATATCTCGATTCTGTTTGGCCTTTGCATTGCCTTGTTAATCAAAAAGGAAACCATGCGCATGGAGCTAGGTAACCAAAGCAAGTTTGTGAAACCTTGAACAGTGATGGAGAATTGCTGTGGTGAGATGGAGAGCAAAGGGAGGGTGTACTTACAACCCACCAGTTCGTAATGATGTTTCTTAAAGGGCTGTTCTTACAGGTGACATTAAATGTGAACTAGACACTTCAGAGTCATTAAAGGGTTTCTAACTATATTAATGTAATAGTGATTTACCACAGGCTGCCTTTGTTCCTTATTACTGTATAAAATATTCAATTACGCTTCTATTAATTTTATTTACCAGAAACATAACTTTATTTTTCTCTTTCTCCTTTGTAATTGAATAGAGGCTGCATAAGCTGCAGTAATAATTAATACACGGTTGTTATGGACCAGGGAAAAGTGCCATAGAAGACCAATAACTGTTTTTAATCACAGGCTAATGATTAGCCTGTCATTGGAGCAATATTCAATTATTGCAGTTCATTTTTTTTTTAATTGTACATAAGTTGGTAGTTTGAGACATGTATAAGTTGCTTTTTTTCAACCCATGTGTACAAAAGTAAATGCTTTTGATAAAGCTAGCAAGAACACCAGCCTCCTTTAGTTTTGGGACAATGAGCTCTAAGAGAGAGGAATTATATATAGCTAGCAGTAATAAACAGGCAGTACTTTTTAAATAAGTGAACTCCAATGTTATTGCACTTCTTTCAAAGATGTTAACTATTGCTTATTGTACTGTGTATAGTTCTAATAATTTTAATTGAAACCCTTTAACAACTCTTTGTATATTTAAATTCTTTTTAGTTGATTTTCAGTAATATTTACATAGAAAATATTTTTTTTGATATATTAGCAGAAATGTGCTGTATTTTGATAAAATTCACTTATTTTCTGTGTGCTGTTCATCTTCAAAGAAAAGAATGAGAAACGTAAATATATAATGGCAGGCTTCAGTGTTCCCCTTCTAAGACATGTTTTGTTGTTGTTTAGTTTCTATTTTTTTATTGAAAATGCAAAATGTTCACATCACGTTTTCATTACTTTTAATCATGTTATTTTTTTCCACACACTGCCTTTTAAAGGGAATGCATACAGACAAGTCCTAAATTACCTTGGTCTTCTACATAACCTGTATCTTCAGGAAGGGAAAAGTCCAAAAAGCAGAACTGATTCTTTATTGATCTTGGACTGACTTTGTATACATTTTGCAGTGCATTTAAATATATTACTGGGGATTTATACTGGATTGCATTTTGCTTTAATAGTAACAGAAGTTTTAAATGTTGTTGTGTCACTTAATTTTCAGATTTATGTATCACAGAAAAATTCTACCAAAACCAGTTTGGCTATGGTAGAACTATAGAAGATAGAAATTTATAGCAAGAAGTTTAGTACTTCTTGCGGAAATACTTGGCCAAAGCTCATCTTCAGTTAGCTAGCAAATTAACCATTTAATAAAACATGGATTATGCTGATTTTACTCACTAAATATTGAAATTTTCAGTGGCTTGATATGTGTGTGTTCCTTCGGTGTCTCTGTGTAAAGGTGAACACATGTCAAACTAGATGATTTTGCGGCGAGTGGGAGAAAGATGTCTCCTGAACTAGTCCAGCCAGGACTCGGCAGGAGGAGAGACAATGTCGGCACTTTTCATTTTGAATGCATCTTAAACTGCATTTTGAATAGAATCAAATCCATCAGCAGCCT
The DNA here is from genome assembly GCA_028565335.1 of Limnodromus scolopaceus. Lineage (NCBI taxonomy): Eukaryota > Metazoa > Chordata > Aves > Charadriiformes > Scolopacidae > Limnodromus > Limnodromus scolopaceus. The sequence goes on from JAOXNO010000020.1 coordinate 25,294,677, forward strand.
CAGTTGCTCGGCGTGGCAATGAGCTGATGCAAACTGTTAATGCTTTCTATTCTTAATAGTTCATTAAAGAATCAGTTCAACTGATGTAATGAAAAGATGAAGTCTCCCACATATTTATTATGTAAATATTTTTTAGTTTCTTTTTTGGACTGGAGTTTAAAAAAATGTGTATATACTTGAAAGCATTCTATGAACACAAACATAGCAATAAACAACACACAGAATCAAACCTTTATGATTATTTTCATTTTTGTTTAGAAATATTCCCTTGTCAACAACTACAAAATGTTTTTATTGATCAGCATTTATTCAACATTCCAAATTTTTGTATATAATTAGTCTGTTTCTGAGGTAACACACGGAGAATAGATAATAAACTAATGCTCTTTAAAGCTGTGTGTAATTGACTTATTTAAGTTCTAGGAAATTATCCGTAACACCATTTTATTCTATCGTTTCTGTAGATCTTAGTACACTTATTGGTACACATTAGTAAAGTCTGATTTGTGTTTCTGGCTCTATGCATCTCCGTGCCCTGGGGTTTGCTCTAGGTGATTTCATGGCAAGACTGGGTTATTCAGAATAAAGAAATACTTTTCTGAATAACCCAATCTTGCCATGAAATCACCCAGGAGAGACAGCGGCTTCTTTCCTAAGGAGATGAGTGGTCTTTATCTGATGCAAACTAAGTAGCCCCACTAGCAGAGCAGGATGACCAAGTCAAGGAGCAGGGTTAAAACTGTCTTGAGAGTGCTGTGGTGAGATTGACAAGGGTTATGTGGGAAAGGAGGTGCAGAGCTCGGCACAGAATTTCACGGGAGAAGTAAATGCAGGTTTACATCCAGTGTCTTGGAAACCACCTGACAATATAGTAACACAAAGTGCTCAGTCTTTTTTCCTACCTGTCCTAATATATGGATCTGGCATATCACTTCCTACTTCCTCTACACAGAAAAGTGATGGTAACTGTAACAGGTTACAGCCCTGATGGCCCTGGAGCATTGGGCCCCTCCGTATTTAAGGTTTTCCGTATCTGCTCCCTAGTTAGACTTTGAAATTTTCCCCCCTTCATTTTTTCCTTGAGCTCTCTTTTTGAAGATATTTTTGTTGTATTTTCCGCCTTTTATGTAGCAGACTTGAAATTTATTCTTTCCAATTTCACAGGTATTGTTTGTTAGCTAAGCCTCATTCCTGTGCAGCTGAGCCTTTGGTCTCCTACTTTATTTCACAACTCAACAGTTTACTTTTTCATCAAGCATTTGGGAGTGCTGGGTCCAACTTGAGTTTTTCAGACTGGAGGCACTTTTTCAGAGAGAAAGTGTATTTTTGGTGTGTTATTTTGTTGACTTGGATTAAATTCAATTTTGGAATGTGTCCAGAAGATTCTGTTGCAGCATCTATGAGACTACCTTGAAACTGGGGTTCCACTACACCAAAGGTTACGACTGCACTATGAAATTGCCCCTGTCTAAACAAGTTCTTGTTATATGAAAAACTGAAGTTTTCATATAAACCTAAGTAAGAGAAATGAAAATTTCTGTTTAAGGTCATACACTGGTCAACTGAAGTCATCAGAAAAAAACCCCAGACCTAATGCCTGGCTTCAATGTCTTGCTTAAGGCAATATGACACGTGGAGCATGGATGAATTCTTGCCTGAGGAACATAAACTATGGCTAGAAATTGATTACTTGCTGTAGTGTCTGAATCCAGAATCCATCTTGGCCAGTTTTATGTGATTCTGTGACTTCTCACCGTCTGTGTAATTGAAGCCATATTTTGTCATGAACAGAGGCACTATTTCAATAAGTTTTCCCTGTGTCATGTATTAGAAAACAAAACAAAAAGATCAAACAACAGAAGAAACATCATTCTCAAAATCTTCCTTTATTCAACTTTTGCTCAATTTAGCTCAATGTAAATGTCTTTATTGCTTTAAAAGAATTAAGTTTGGACTGAGAGTTCCTTGCTCCTGGAGTATTTTTTCTGGAAGAATTGCACTACCTGTGACAGGAGTATGTCAAATAACGCTGGCCCCACCTGCCTCTGAGTCATGGGAGAGTCTCAGATCACACAAATGCACCGTTTCTGGGTTTTTCAGGGATTTTTGATGGTTTTTCACTCTTTCCAAGAGGATAAACCTCTGACTTTCAAAACTGCCTTCAACACAAGACAAAAAAACTCAGCTCTTACTCTGAACAATTGGGTAATGCCAAATGAACGTCAAGTTCTGCCTTTCAACTTGGATTTAAAAGGAAACATCCAAAAAGAAAATCTTACCTTTTGCCATGGCAGGTGATTTTTGGAAAAGCTGGGTTTGTCTCTTCTCGCTCCACAGAGTTGTACTTTAAGTGACATCTTGTATTTTCTCACTCCATGTGAGAAATTTTAAGAGTATGTTCACATTTGTCAGAAAGGAATTAACCTAATGTGCTGTTCCACTAAAGCATCGATGCATACCTAGCGCAGCAGAGCTCATCTAGGTAGTTCGTGCTTAGCCCATGTAACAGTGAAGGTTCTTTAGGAATTTATAATTTTGAATTTGAACTGACAGTTGATAAGGCTACTGTCTCACGAAGCAGAATGATTGCCAACATACAGCGGTGTTACTGCAACCAGCTGATAGAAGCGTTGTCTCTATGAGGCAGTTGCTTCTAGGCTTGGGAAGATACTGTTCTTAATTCACGTTCCTACCCTCAACAAGTAAGCAATAAAATACCTGATTTAATTTTCTGTAACGTGACTCCATCTGATTTTTCTTACAATTATGAAGACTAAAGAAAACTACCGATGACTACTGGCAGGGAAAGGAAGATTTTAGAGTGATGAGCTAAGAAGAAAAGCCACTGGAAACTGCTAACAGTTAATTTCATATCACATTTCACATCATATTGCTGTTTTTGTAGCTTATTTTTAAGAAATTAATCTTTCTACAGCTCTCTATGCTATTCATCCAGTAGTCAGGGCTTCCAGGTTATGCAGGGGAGGTCTGCACGCAGTTTCTATATGAATGTATATTCCATTAATGAAAATATTTTTAATTTCTGGACTTGACACATTTTTTAAAGTGATGCCTCGAGATGATATGTGAGAGTCACTACAACCCCACCATGACTTAGCGAGGTGGATCCCATCTCTCCAAGCAGACATTCATCCGCAGAGAAGACAGATGTTGACAGAAATTGAAACTGTGTTGCTGACCCCATCTCTGCACCCCATTGTTGATGCTCAGTACCAGTCCCCACCTCATCATGCCCCTCACAAGCAGGACTGAGGAGAAGAGCACCTGGGACCCCACAACCCAGAGACTGGGGGTGATAGATCCTCTCCTGGTTGCCCCTGGAGGTGTCGCTAGTGCCCGAATTGAGGAATGGCAGGGTGTCATGCTCAGAGGGTTGGATAAGCTTTGACAGTCTCTCCACAACATCCTTGGTCCCCAGCAAGCAGCAAACTTCTGTAGCCAGTAAGTCAGGTCAGCAGGCGGGTGTCTCTGTGGCCTGCAGCAGGGAGTCACTCACTGCCTCTCCCAACGGGTCTGGCGTGGCTCAGTCAGTCTCTGCAGACGCTTTGCTTGAAAGCACCCTCAGCTTCTCCTCAGCTTCTCCTCAGCTTTGAGGGTGGTGAAACTCAGGTGGAGCTGGAGCCTTACCCATGGAAGCCTTACCCATGCCCCTCTACTCTGCCCTGGTGAGTAGCAGCACTCCAGCATCTGGAGTGCTGTGTCCAGTTCTGGGCTCCCCAGTCCAAGAAGGACAGGGAACTCCTGGAGAGGGTACAGCAAAGGGCCACAAAGATGATTAAGGGACTAGAACTTCTCTCTTAATGAGGAAAGGCTGAGGGACTTAGGTCTTTTTAATCTGGAGAAGAGAAGAGAAGACTATGGGGGGATCTGATCAACACCTATAAACACTTTTAAAGGGAGGGTGTCAAAAGGATGGGGCCAGTCTTTCTTCAGTGGTTCCTGGTGACAGGACAAGAGATAAAGGGCACAAACTTGAACGTAAGAAGTTCCATCTGAACATGAAGAGGAACTTCTTCCCTGTGAGGGTGGCAGAGCACTGAACAGGCTGCCCAGGGAGGTGGTGGAGTCTCCTTCTCTGGAGACATTCAAAACCTGCCGGGACACATTCCTGTGCGACCTGCTCTAGGTGGACCTGCTTTGGCAGAGGGATTGGACTAGATGATCTCCAGAGGTACCTTCCAACCCCATATCATTCTGTGATTCTGTGAGATCCTGTCCTCTCCAGCGCTGCACAATCCACCGACTTCTATAACTCCTCTGCTCTGCCTCACAGCTGTCCAACAGCAGTACATCTCCAGCAGGAAAGGTTCAGGAGAGGCCCCAGGCACTCCCTCTGATCCCTAGCACCAGCCAAAAGAGTGGGAGTGTCCCCCTCCCCAGGCAGGGGCAGTGGCAACAAAAGCTCCCCGCATCAAGAGCTGCTGACCACGCTTGCTAGAAGCTGCCAGAGCATCCCCAGGCCTGCTGCCCTGTCCTGGTACCTGGCAGCAGGAGGTACCCTCAAGTTTCTCTGAGGGTTCCCAGGAGTCCCCTTCTTCTACTGCTTTCTCAGAGCCTCATTTCAAGTAGGGCATCACCTCTCCTTGCAGTCCAGCCCCCTCTCCTCTGTCACACTCCCCGATTTCCAGCTCTCTGCCTTCTTGTGTGTGCTTTTCCCGATACTGTCTGCAAGAACAGGGCTTGCATTTCCACAGTGCAGTCTGAAATAATTGCTTTCTGTTAAGGACAAGAATTAAGTAAGTATAGATAGAAAAAAGAAGCAGCTGTTTGGCCTAAAGGAAGAGAAAACATGAAATAAGCATTGCAACCTGCATATTTTAGACTACATCAGAGATACTCTGCACAGGATTTTGGGCATTGCAGAAACAGGTTGCAATTAACCCACTTGAGGGAAAAAACTGTTACGTAGCTATGGATGAATGTTACTGAGGTGCGAAAGGTGCAGTTAACGTGTAGCTTGTGCTGGCTGAATGAAGACCCTTTTGGCCACTCACAGTTAGATGAATACCAGAATAAAATTTTTAGAGATGTAATAGGAAGGTGCAAAAGAACAGGTATCCTGTGACTGGGCTGGGAAGGTTCCTGAGATGGCTGAGAGCAGTTCCCCATAAAAGGCCGAACAGCTGAAATGATGGAGCTTTTCTGCACAGCCTGAACTCTTGAGCACAGGGAATTAAATTTCTGCAACATCTATTTTTGCAGCTGCATAACACGAAGGGGAATATGCCTCTGCACTGAATACATTTCATGAGGCACGGCTGGACACTGCAAATTGCTCAACTGCTTATGGTTCAGTATTGTCCAAATTAATGAAGAACCAGTGACAGAATATTCACTCTTACTTGCCAGACATGTGAAAATACCGATTTGGACAAACTTCTCAAGGACTGTCTCTTAATAGAGACTCTGGTAGCAGATGAACCAGATGCTCTACTGAGGAAGTCTCATTCAGTTGCTAATGTCGATGACTTGTGAAGGAAGCTTGGGAGGAAAAAACCCAACAAGCCAACAAAAAGGGGGAAAAGCTTTCTATTGAATTATGAGTACGCATTGGCAAAATACATGATTTGAAAGTATTGTGCCACAGCTCCTACCATCATAACATTTTAGCATATTTGATTGATTTTTGTCTGCAACAACTTCCATTCACAATAGAATAATCAACAACGGGTTTTGAATATGGAGAAGGTATTTTTGCTGAGAATGTTTCTGCCAGAAGTACTTAAATTGAAAGCCATGGATCTTCTATGGAAAAAGTGAGGTTTACTAATAAATATTGGAATAGATTTTAACACGTGGTTAGGTGACATAAATACTAAGTCCTGGGAAAAATGAAATAATCATGTAAAATTGTCTCATTTACTAACTGTAATAAGAAATGACTGATGAGGTTAGAGTTGATGCATGCAAGGGTTAGAAACCATGCTGAAAAACCTCCAAACAGATAAAATCTTTTTTTTTTCTGCTGCATTTTAATTAAAAAAGCTATGAAAATACACTTGGTGATTTGAATAATGGGACTGACTCTGCAGTAAGTGATGTGTGGTGGTTTTTTAATTGAATATTGTAATTATTCTATTATAGCATTAATCATGATGTGCTTATTTTAAGACATCTTAAGATACCAAAACATCTTAAGATACCAAAAAGACTTTTCAGCATTAGTACTTGCTCAATGCAATTTGTTTTGCCATGTGTATTTTATACCACTTTTAACTAAAAGTTATAAATAAAATTTTAATGTTTATTTGCAGAGAGTTGTACTCCGTATGTTTTCAGACTTCATAATTATAAAGGTTGTAATCCTTTTATTGTCAGTGGGAGCCTGTATTCTGATGCCATGTAGGAGTCTGGGAACTAAAACTACTGGCAAAGGGGGACTATGCCCAGGCCTCCTCATCTTTTCATCCAGCTGGACACACATGATTATATTTTTAACGTGCAAGTTACCATTATTCATATGAGTTTCTGTGTCTCAGATAAGAAAAACCTGGTTGACTTGTATAAACAACTTAAGACAAAAGAAGTATTCTTTGAAACTCAGCATGCAAGAGCAAATTAAAGCAACCACTTTAGCTGCAACAATACCTGGATTATCATCCTTCAAAACAATATCCCCAAACCAAAAACTCGGTACCATTGTGATTTTTTTCAGTTCCAGATGGTATTAGCCAGCTGAAGATGATACTCTATGAAGCCCAGTTTACCAAATAGAAAGGCCCATTTCTGCAGTTTCTCCACTATATGCAAAGTTATTTAGCTTTGGAGGAATGAAACTTACATGTCCTAAATTTATTTAAAGTTCTTGCCCCGCTCCTACGAACGCTGTTGGAAGGCAGAGTTAGTTATTCCCAATGAATTCCAGAATTTTTTATCCAAGTCATTTGAACTATCTTGTTCAGGTAGGTATTCTGGAGATTTAAAAATACCTTCTCTTTACGTAGAATTACATGCTGTGACTCACAGCAGGATGAACCTCAGAGCAAAGGAAAAAGATGCTTTCTTTTCCTCCAGAAATAGCACAGACCTACCTGAACGGTTCCAATAGCACATCCTGCCAGAAAAATAGCAAGTGGCAGATCTCTCAGCAGACACTCAATTAAATTAAAAAAAAAAAAAAAGCTAAATTGTAACATTAGCATTTCCTTCTCCTACTCATGCATATTCACACATACTGGTTTTAAAAGTATATACTAAAAATTTTAGTTTAATATAAACTTACAAAATTTATATGTAGAATTTTATGCATCTTAAAACACGGTCTTCTATAAACCTCTTTTGAAATAGAAATACTTCTGTAATCCAAGTAGTGTTGTCTGGAAAACAGGTACTAGATTTCACAAGTGACTGAAGAAACACTGCCCTGAAATGATAATTGGATGCAGAACCTGTTCTCACACCTCTCTCTTACCTGCTTTGGTGCATTTTCCCAGTCTATAAATGATGGCAATAATCCTCCTTTATTAATATAAGCATGGAGATTCAGGGATAGAAATACTGTCTAGTTACTACTGGTTGCCAGCTAAATCTGTCATCTTTTGTCTGAGGAAGTTAAGAAAGAATTGAAAGCTGAGAAAAGCTACTCCATCTTTGATTTAAACAATTTTATGGGGAGAAGGGGAACTTAATTATAAAACGCACTCATATAGCTGTTAGTATGACTCTTATAGCTGATACTGCTACGTTAAATACAACAATCCTAACTTTTTTTAATGTATTTTACATAAAACAGATTAAAAGCAGATACTGACATCTCAGAGCTGTTTCAGTTTACGGATGTCAGCTTATATAGACGACTGCCATCCAGAGGCAGGAACTTTTAAAGAGTTTCAGCTGCTTACATTCGCTATGTAGAGTTCATCTGTTAATCTCAATATAGGTAGGATTTTAAGATTTCGAGATCAACTTTCATCTGGGAAAAACAACTACTACTAGAGAAATTTTATGCTAGAAAAATCTTTTAACCTTTTATTCTGGGTAGAGATATAAAATTGGTCTCATACTTTGTGAAAGATAGGCCTTGTTAAACCGACTATATGATTTTGGAGACTAAAGAGGGGATGGATTAGGATTACGTCACATAATTAAGAGTTTATTTTCTATAAGATGTTTTTCTCTACTACACAACAGTCTTACTTAAAAAAAAATAAAATTATACTAAGGCACATACATAAAAAGAGAGCAGCTACCTGATAAGCCTGAATAATATAACAATGAAAAGGGAGTGAAAGCAATTTCTAGCATTTGGGAAGAACTGTGGATTTTTTGCAGTTTAGAATGAAATCTATTGTCTGCGAAATGCTACAAAGTTACCATTTTCCGAATTGTCTGTATTTGAAAGTTAGTTCAAGTTAAACTGAGGTGTGAATCTGAATTGCATTAGATATTTAAAAAATCCTACTTCTGTGTGGTTTTATTCCAAACTAAAATGTGCTGTAAATGTAGGCAAAACATACACTGTTGTTTTCAGATTTCATGTTAACTGCTTACTTTGACAAGAAACGGTTCATACTACCAGAACTGAGATTTTGGCCATGCACAGAACTTGGCAGGCATCTCTGCATGAATTTATACATTGAGTAAAATTCCTGACCGACTATGAGAGGCAGAAAAATATCCCTACCTGGAGCGTGTGTCTGGGCAAAAACTGAGAAAGTAAGAGTATTATCAGAAGCCAATCTGAACAGGCAGTCTGCTGTGAGCCGTACAAGGAGACTGGCATTTCAAGATTATGCCCCTTGGTTAATTCACAAGAGAAGGAATATTCATCTTGTAAAAGAAACATTTGTTTCCTGTGTTCTGCATTGCCCATCTACGTAAAACATTGGAATTTCAGTTCTACAATAAGGCAAACAGTGTTAAGTTATTATGTATGGAAACAAATTTATGTGGCAAAAGCTATACAAATACACTGGCTTTTAGTGGCATTCTAGTACTGCTTGTGAAAAAGCATTCAGAAGAAAAACACTTTATTTTTATTTTGATCTCTTCTCCAGGTTGATATATCTCTATTTTGATCACTCTTACATACTGAAAGATTAAGCTAAACATATAAATTTGTCATCTTAAACAAAAAAACAAGAAGTAGTACACTGAACACGAGTTGAATGTGCTTTAATGAGAACCAAATGTGCTAGCTATGATTAAATGATGGCAGTATTTTAAACATTTATACCATTCACTCAAAATTTTCTTGAAGTGTCAATAAGATGCCAAAAGTTCCCTAAATTCAAACTGTGTTATACAATGATTGTTTTAATGTTTTTTTCCCTAAAGAAGGCTAGCTTTTTTTTTTTTTTTAGTTCCGTGCATAATTGCGAAATTATGAAAGCCTGACTAAAAAAAAACAGAACAAAGAGTGTGTTGTTTAGCATCCTGCAAATGTATTAATGTGAACTGGTAGGTAAATGGCCTGCCTGAAACATCTAGTCATTTGACAACCAAATTCAGCTGAGAAACGCCGACTGAAAGGAGTATCAGCCATACGGCCACCCTACCACAACAGGTGGGGTTCCTTCCCAAACAATGTACCTATTGGTCTTTTTTTCTTTCTTTAACAGAGCGTTGAGTAAGTGAGGTGAGTAACAGGTGCTACAACACCACACAAAGAGTAACTGGTGACTGAGAAAAACAGTATGACAAGCAGGAAAAGCAGTTCGACATGCCCTTTGACAGATAAAAACCTCTGAGATTAGCTGGTTTTGCTGACAGTGACGCAGAAGGTTCTTCAGACAATGAGAAACTTTTTGTAGACTATCCTGCAGTCGTACTTAGGTTGGCAATAATACGCTTGATATTTTACGTCCTGCTTGGCCAATCCAAAGTATTACTTCATATGATCTATTGAGCAAATCCTAACACTGCCTGCTACAGCATTAACTGGGAAACTGGCAGCATTAACTGGGAAGCTCTCCTTGCAGAAATGCTGTTTGCTCTTAATCGCGTCGTGGCAGAAGCCAAACATTGTACCTTTCTAGTACAGGAGAATAGAAAAACAAAGAAATTCTTCATGCTTGTTCTCCTATTTGAATTAGTAACGCTAGTCTCACTTGTTGATCTCACCCCATCAAACCCTGTTCAAAGTAGTTGTAATTAAGCAAAGCATTGCTGGTTCTCTCTAATCAATGGTTTTGGCAGTGACAGTAAGAATTAAAGTCTGTTAGATTCTCTCTCCTTGAAGAGGACACATGATTATGGAAAAACATCAGTGAAGTAGTTCGAAGATCTTGTAATGTATGTAAAAAATAATTAAAGAATGAACCATTCCACCAACTGCCGACCTGCATTTACTACTGATACTCTGAGCAAAGTGGCAGGAATGTAACACTTTTAATGGAAATTAAAAGAATTCCTGAGATTACTAAAGAATATCTCCATTATTATAGAAAGTTAACAAAAAGTATTATTCCAAGCTTTTTTCAATTAAGAATGATTGAATAAGTAAACTCAGTTCAGGAAAGCACGGTTAATTCTCACACAATCACAGTGTTCCTGGGGATGGAAGGGCCCTCTAGAGATCACCCAGTCCACCCACACCCTGCTCAGAACAAGATCAACTAGAGCAGGTTACTTGGGCCAGGTTTTGAGTATCTCCAAGAACAGAGACTCCACAGCTTCTCTGGGCAATGGGTTCCAGCAGTCAACCACCCCCACAGTAAACCAAATGTTTTTTTATTATCATAGAATCACAGAATTGCTTGGGTTGGAAGTGACTTTAAAGATCATATAGTTCCAATCTCCAATCTCCCTGCCATAGGCAGGGCCACCTCCCACTCCACACCAGCAGGTTACTCAAAGCCCTGTCCCACCTCACCTTTGACAGCTCCAGGGATGTGGCATCCACAATATCTCTGGGCAACCTGTTCCAGTGTCTCATAACCTGGACAATAAAGAATTTCTTTCTGATATCTAATCTAAATCTACCCTCTTTCAGTTTGAACCCTTTTACCCTTCGTCCTATTGCTGTACTCCCTGATAAGTGTCCCTCCCCATCTCTCCTGTAGGCCCCCTTCAGGTACTGGAACACTGCTATAAGGTCTCCTCAGAGCCTTCTCCAGGCTGAACAACCCCAAACAAACCTCTCTCTCCACCTGTCTTCAGGGGAGAGGTGCTCCAGCCCTCTGTTCATCCTCGTGGCCCTCCTCTGGACTTGCTCCAACAGGTTCATGTCTTTCTTATGTTGGGGGCCCCAGAGCTAGACACAGTGCTCCTGGTGGAGTCTCACAAGAACAGCGTAGAGGGGTGGAATCACCTTGCTGGACCTGCTGGCTGCTCTTCTTTTGATGCAGCCCAGGATGTGGTTGGCTTTCTGGGCGACGAGCACACATTGCTGGCTCATGTTGAGCTTCTCATCAAACAACACCCCCAAGTCCTTCTCCTCAGGGCTGCTCTCAATGCATCCTCTGCCCAGCCCCTATTTGTGCATGGGATTGCCCTGACCCACGTGCAGGACCTTGCACTTGGCCTTGTTGAACTTCACGAGTTTTGCACAGGCCCACCTCTCAAGCCTGACCAGGTCCCCTGGATGGCATCCCTTCCCTCCAGCGTGTTGACTGTGCCACACAGCTTGCTGTCATCGGCAAATTTGCTGTGGGTGCACTCAATCCCTCTACTCATGTTGCTGACAAAGACATTCAACAGCGCCAGTCCCAATACCAGTCCCAATCCCTGTGTAACACCACTCATCACTGGTCTCCACTTGGACATCGAGCCATTGATCACAACCCTTGGAGTGCAACCATCCAGCCAATTCCTTATCCACTGAGTATTCTATCCTTCAAATCCACATCTTTCCAATTTAGAAACAAAGATGTCATGTAGGACAGTGTCAAATGCTTTGCACAAGTCCAAGTGGATGACATCAGTTGCTCTTCCCTTATCCACTAACTCTGTAACCCCATTGTAGAAGGCCACCAAATTTGTCAGGCACAATTTGCCCGTAGTGAAGCCATGCTGGCTGCCATCAATCACCTCCTTATTTTCCATGTGTCTTAGCATAGCTTCCAGGAGGATCTGCTCCATGGTCTTGCTGGGCACAGAGGTGAGACTGGCTGGCCTGTGGTTCCCCAGGTCTTCCTTTTTTCCCTTTTTGCAAAATGAGTGTTGTTTCCCCTTTTCCAGTTGATTTCAATCTGACTTCTCAAATATGATGGATAGTGTCTTAGCTACTTCATCCGTCAGTTCACTCAGGACCCATGGATGGATTTCATCAGGTCCCATTTCTGCACCTTCAGGTTCCTCAGATGGTCTCAAACCTGATCTTTTCCTACAGTGGGTAATACCTCATTCTCCCAGTCCTTGCCTTTGCCTTCTGCAACTTCGGTGGTGTGGATGGAGCACTTGCTGGTGAAGACTGAGACAAGAAAGTCATTGAGTATCTCAGCCTTCTCCATATGCTAGGTAACCACGCCTCCTGCTTTCTTCCTGTTATTCTTTCTAGTCTTCCTTTTATCACTAACATACCTGTAGAAGCTTTGCTTGTTACCCTTGACATCCCTGGCCAGATTCAACTCTGTCTGGGCTTTAGCTTTCCTAACATGATCCCTGGCTGCTTTGACAATCTCTCTGTATTCGTCCCAGGCTACCTGTCCATGCTTCCACTCTCTGTAGGCTTCCTTTTGCTGTTTGAGATTGTCCAGGAGAGACTTGTTCATCCACACAGGCCTCCTGGTGTTTTTGCCCCACTTCCTCTTTGTTGGGATGCATTGCTCCTGAGCTTGGAGGAGGTTATCCCTGAATATTAACCAGCTTTTTTGGGCTCCTCTTTCCACCTGGGCATTATCCCATGGTAGTTTGCCAAGCAGATCCCTGAAGAGGTCAAAATCTGCTCTTCTGAAGTCCAGGGTAGTCAGCTTGCAGTGCACCCTCCTCACTGCCCTAAGGATCCATCATTCTGATTAAATGAAATTTCCCATATTTCAATTTGTGCCCACTGCCTCCTGTCCTGTCACTGTACACCACTGAGAAGATCTTGTCTGGCCATCTTGTTTACACTCTCCCACCTGGTACTTATTCACATTGATAAGAAGCCTCCTGAGCTGGGAAGCCCAGCACTGGACACATCATTCCAGATTCTCTTGTGCTGATGGACGAGAAACTGGACGTGAGCAGGCAGTGTGCACTGGCAGCCCAGAAGGCCAATCGCATCCTGGGCTGCATCAAAAGAAGTGTTGCCAGCAGGTCCAGAGAAGTG
>JAOXNO010000020.1:25316435-25333569 GCA_028565335.1 Limnodromus scolopaceus
ACTGCGGGGGGGTCGGACTAGATGACCTTTGAAGGTCCCTTCCGGCCCAGATGATTCTATGATTCTATGATTCTATGGTCTCACCAGTGCTGAGTATAGGGCAAAGATCACCTTCCTCAACCTGCTGGTGATGCCCTTCTTAATGCAGCCCAGAGGCCTGCTGGCCTTCTTTGCAGCAAGGGACCATTGCTGGCTCATGTTAAACTCATTAAACAGGACTCCCAGGTGCTTTCCAGCCAGTTCTGGTGCGTTGGGTTATTCCTGCCCAGGCTCAGGACTTTGCACTTCCCTTTGCTCAACACCATGAGACGCCCATCAGCGTATGTCTCCAGTCTTTTGAGGCACCTCTGAATGGCAGCACGTACACGCTAAGGTATCGGCTGCTCCTCTGAATTCTGTATCATCTGCAAACCTGCTGAGGTTGCACTGTGTCCCACTGTCCAGGTCATTAATGGAGACATAACGACGATATAACAGTATTGGACCCAATAATGACCCCGGGGTACTCGTTGCCAACTGGACTTTGTGCCACTGACTCCAAGTTTTTTGCTTAGTCAAAATCTATTGCATGGATTGTCAGGAGACTGATGTTGTGCTCCCCAGCTGGGAGAAGCTGAAGGATTTCTGCACTGCAGGCACAAATGCCTCAGTCTTTGCTGGTTAATCTGACACCATCGACCGTACAAGCCGAGGGAAGGTAAAATGAAACAATTTATTTATTGAATCTAAGTGCACCAATACAGTTACTAAAAAGTATGAAAACAGGTGAGCAAAATTGAAAGGATGTTCCTGTATGTATTAATCCACTTAAAGCACGGCTAAAGTCTTCTCTTGGCCTACAGCTACCTGTAAGAAGAGGTCTGTTAACCACTTAGAGAGAAGATGATGTTAGGGCAGTGCTTGTATATCAATTCCGCTTCCGCATGTCTACCCATTTTATTTATTTTTTTATTTTTCAATAGGTCTGGTTTTTATTATAGAAGAGGGAGTGGCTCTTACATACTTTTAAATTTTGAAGTTTGGCTAAAACAGAGTCATTGTTTGCTTCTGGCATTTTCATGGCAGCCTGTGTGAACCAAGGCTTTTGGAATTCAGTTTTGGGTTTGGGTTTTTTTTTTTTTTGCTATTATTCTCAAATCCAAATTAACTTATTTGGATTATTTTCCGAGCTAATTATGTCCTGTGGCAGAGACTGAGAAGTAGAAAATTTAAACAGTGTTTTGCTTATTTTGTTTTTGGGAGGCAGATCAGTAGCTCAGAATTTCACATGTACTATTAAAGGCTTTGCCTAAAGGAGGGTGATCCACTTAGTTCTCACATGATAGAACTTTTTGAATTTTAGAGCTCATTTTTCTTGTACCCTCCAGTGAGAGATGTGAGGAGAAAGGACAAGAATGTTCAAAGCAGCAATAGCTTCTACACCTCTGCTGACTGCCTTTGGAGGAGATGGACTAGTCAAAACACAGGAAATCTTTAGGTAATGCTCCTATACATAGAATAATGATATCAGAGTTTAATTTTGCACAATATAGAAAAAAGATCTTGAATTCTCCAGTTAAACTTCTCTAAACTTAGTCTAATTAAAAGCTACCAGAAAGGATTTAACTTTGATCTTAAATCTTGCTCTTTTGAACTATGGATTCCATTTAGAAAAAGAGTATGAGTGCATCAACTATAATTTTGAAATAAGTACTTCCCGAAATACATGCATAGGCATTTTTAAATAAATCTCTGACAATTGCCTGGAATTCCTTAAAAGTCTGTAGCATATTAAGCATCAATAAAGGAAGTGCTACCCAAACCTATCTATGGAGATTCTGTAACAACTGACTTACTTGCTCAGGGAAGTATCACAAATTTGCAATCTTTTTCAGCCCAGAGAGCTTCAAAAATACTTCAGTCCCTTCTCAATTCAGGTTTCGGGTATGCAAAGTCTTAAAACTAAAATAGCCACATCTTAAATGTGAAACTTTAAATCTTTCAGTGCCAAGACGTACAGTTCTTTACCACCTAATAAAGGCTACAGATGGAACCTTAGTGATCACCCACACTGATAGCGATCAGTCTCATTTTCTCCAGTCAATTTAATATTTAAAGAGAATTTGAACCGTAACTCCAAGTAAGATCGATTTAATTGGGATAGATACCCAGTCAAGTTGTAACAAAAACATTAAGAACTTATTCCATTACAACCTCTTCCTATTTAAACATAGTAAGGGTGTTTTCAAGGGCTTATTCCCTAGGGCAATTAAACTGCCTCTTACTGAACTTGGCTACCAGAAGAGCATTTAAATGGCAAATCTATTTTTTTTTTCCCTTCCATTTCTTGTGGGCATATTTTAATTTGCCGGCAGAGCGTTCGGCCGATTCCACGCCAAATCAATTAGAGGACCCGACCCCGCCCGGTGAGAAGTGGGGGTTTGTACCCGGCCTCTTCGGTGCTCCGGGTTTACACCCAGAACCCTGCGGAGGGCGACGGAGACCGGTTACCGAGGTGCTGGGGTCGCCTTGGAGCGGGGGATCAGCCACCCCTGTGCGCTCCCCACGGCGACGGAGCCGCCTCACCGCCCCCGCAGGCCCCGCGGCCCGCTCCCCCGCCGCCCGGCTCGGCTGGCCTGCGCCTGAGGGGAGGCCGTTAAGCCGGGGGTGGGATGAGGGGGGAAGCGGCCGTTAACTCCCAGGCGCGCGCGCGGCCCCGCGCCCCTTTCTAGGCGGAGCCGAAGCTCCCGCCTGGCAGCGGCGGCGGCCCGGCCGGTTCCTCGGGAAGCGAGGTTCCCTCCTCCCGCCGCCTGGCTGCGGGGGGAGCGCGGACGCCGGTGAGGGCGGGGCGGGGCGGGACGGGGCGGCAGTTCCCCCCAGGGAGCCCCCGCCGGCAGGGTTCGGGCGGAACGCTCCTCCAGGGAGCAGTCGAGTCCGCCGCTAGAGCGGCCGGCGCACTAGGGCGCTCTGGCAGGTGCCGCGCGCTCCTCTCTGTGGTCAGGCCCGCCTCCCCGGCTGCGTGTGGCAGGGGCAGCGAGCGGCACGGCGGTGCGGGCTCCGCCATGATGAACAGCGGCGGCATCGGGGTGCCGCTGGGCTTCCCCTTGGGCCCCACCTCGGTCATCCAGGTCACGAACCTCTCCTCGGCAGTGACCAGCGAGCAGATGCGGACTCTCTTCGGCTTCCTGGGCGATATCGAGGAGCTGCGCCTCTATCCCCCGGAGTAAGTGGGGCCTGCGCCGGCCTCCGGAGCGATAGCGACTTGGGAGGAGGAAGAGGCCTAGAGGGGCCGGCCGGGCGGGTGGAGGGAATGGAAGAAGCAGAAGGCCCTGTGTGCCATCTTGAGTGCGGGCAGCGGGGCCTCCCGCGGGAGCGGGTCACGTGGTCCCACCCCTTTGTACGGCCGGGGCTCTGGGAGAGAGGATCTGCGCCCGCACTTAAGATGGCGGCGCCAGCCCAGGGGGAGCCGGGCAGCACCGCGGCACCTACAGAGCGGCGGGTCTTGTGTTCCCGTGGCGGCGGCGGCTGCCAGGGCTGCGGCCTCCCGCTGTGTAAGGGTGCCGGTATCGAGTCATAGCCAAAGGCCTGGAGAGAAGCGTGATTCCAGGCTGCCCCGGAGCGCTTCCCCGGCACAGGTCTCTTCCCCTCCTTTTCCTCGAAACGCCTTTTATGTGGCCCACCTTCCTCTCTGCTCGGACTGTTGTTTTTTGTTCGAAGGGCTCTGTTACCCGAACAAGGGGTACTCGAACAGAAGCCAAAATATTTGTTCTTAGAAGCATGGAGCCTTCCTTATCTTGTACTCAGAAATGCCCCTGATAAGACGTGTGCGGTAAATGAAAGTTAATAACGGACACTACATGTTTCTCTAAATTGTAGCTGTTATTATCATCTCGGGGTGGGTGCGAGGGGTGCACTCAGATGGGAGATAACAGGTTTGCAAATTAACAATGTTGTTTCTGCCAAGCAGATGATGAACAACAGAACAGGGAATGAAAAGAAATACTGTTTTTCTTAAAGCATCTGTTGTACTATGAAGCAAATGACTGACGTGTCCTTTCAAACCATTTGTCTTTTCTTTTTTCTTATGAAAATTAAATAGGAATAGCAGAAAGGGGAGTCATTCACATCGACATAGTTCACTTTTAATACAAAGAAGACCTTCAGATGAATAAAATTTGATTTTTAAAAGTCAGTAGCAAAAAAGTTGGTGGTTATCTGGTTTTAGACATTACTACGTCACATCTGAGTAGGTTTGAATGAGGACCATTCAGAAAAATAAGACTTAATATGCATATAAAGTATATGTAATGGGCATCCATTCATGTAAAGATATGCTTATGTCATGATTTAATCCTAGTTATCAACTAAGCCCCACTTAGCCGCTTGCTCAGTCTCTGCCGCCCCCCAACCCTGGCAGGGTGGGGGAGAGAATTGGGAGGGTAAAACTCAGAAAACCCATGGGTTGAGCTAGTGACAGTTTAACAGATAGGGCAAAAGCTGCACATGTAAACAAAGCAAAATAAGGAATTGATTCACTGCTTCCCCTCAGCAGGCAGGTGTTCAGCCATCTCCAGGAAAACAGGGCTCCATCATGTGTAATGGTTACTTGGAAAGACAAAACACCATAACTCTGAACGGATCCCTCTTTCTTTCCTCTTCTCCCAGCTTTATGTTGAGCATGACATCATATGGTATGGAATATCCCTGTGGTCAGTTTGGGTCAGCTGTCCTGGCTGTGTCTCCTTCTAACTTGTGCACCCCCAGTCTCCTTGCTGGTGGGGTGGTGTGAGGAGCAGAAAAGGCCTTGACTCTGCATAAGCACTGCTCAGCAGTAACTAAAACATCCCTGTATTATCAACACTGTCTGCAGCACACATCCAAAACATAGCCCCATAAGGGCTACTATGGAGAAAATTAACTCTATCCCAGCCAAAACCAGCACAGCTTAAAATATCCATACTGAATTTTAAACAGTCTTTAATAGATTTATGGTGATTTTTCTGCAGTTTTCTAGGGTTTTACTTTGAATGTGTTCCACACTTGCTTCTTAATAGGCCTGAGTTTTCTCCTGACCAAATATATTTTTTGTTACAGCTGTTGTTTTTCTTTTCCACTAAGTTATATAACAGAGTTAAGGCAAATAGATACTTTCTTGACATTCATATGCAAATAATGTTTGTGCCTTTGTATAAAATTTTTCAAGTGCGTGTATACACATAAAATATTAAAATCCAGTACCACAGTAGGGTTTACTTAATAATTTACTTAAGAAATGCCAAGGCTGTAGTGCTGTAAATGATTAATTCAGTTTTCAGAGGTAGGATGCAGGACTGTGATTACTTTTTTTGCTCTTGGTTTTATGTATGTTTTTTATGCATAACTTTTATAAATACGTACTTCCTTGCCTAATAGTTATGGACATTTGACCTGACTTTCAAAAAAAATTAAGTATTTACTTAACAGAAAACAGAAAAAAGTCATGTTTCCTATTAACTCTGAAAATATGTTTGATGTTATGATAAATTCAGAAAATAGTGTTTCATTGATGAGTGTATGGGAAGCAAAGGTGTCTCAAGCAAAAAGATGCTACAAGAGGTGTCTGCAATTTGTTAAAATTATTTTCTGCCACTGCTTTGTCCTTAAGTGTTTAACAATTTAAGGTCTAGATTTTTTAAAAACAATTCTTTCCATTAATTCAATTAAAAGGGAAATTTGCTTTTTACAGTAGAATCAACATCAGACAAAAAATCATGTCATCGTAGTCTTAGCTTTAAAAACAACTCTGTAAGAAATCCAAACTTCAATATATTCTAGAGCATGAAGTTTGTTGCCTTCACGGAGCAGTGGAAACTCACAATTCAGTCTGGTTTCTAGATGAAAAGCATAATTCAGTAAGTTGACTTAGTGAACTACAGGTCTCATGGATATTGACTATTGAACAACAAATGTTAATATTCTCTTTTTAATTTATTTCATGCTGAGGAATAAGAGGAAGATGACATAGTAGCTTTCAGTCATCTGAGAGTATTTGTGTTACCTAAATTAAGTGAAAGTTCTCACTGAGATTGGGACCCCATTTGCTAGCCTTTGTACAGAAATATGTAGTTAAAAAAGCCAATAATCATTGTTTCAAGAATAATATAAGGTGTAATACTAAAAGAGTAGTATTTTAACTTTTTAATAGATTAAGACATGAGGTGAAATAAAGTTACAAGTTGCATTGTGTAGAATTGCAACCAGTTTTCTCTCTAATTCTGTGTTGCAAATATTCAGCTTACATAAAAAGTATTTTCACTTAGTCAAGTGTGAGTTTACAGAGCAGAGTGAAGTTTTTCTCTTCTGTATGTGTCATTTCATGTATATGATAAGAAAAGGGCATTCCTGTTAAGGAATTTACTGTAATTGTAATCCCATTGCCTTTGCTGGGCATGTTTATTTCTAATGGATGTGAACTTCCAGCTCTGTTGTTAATGCATAACATTAAGCAGAATATATGTCCACATGTACATGCATAAGTACATGCATCCGGTACATTCCCCTGACGCAGCTTTTTCCATTTTTCCCGACGCATTCCATTTCTTTGTGTTATGTTACTGGTCACCAGCGACAGGAGATCAGCACCTCCCGCTCCACTGCCCACCTTGAGGAAGGCACAGGCTGCCATGAGGTCACCCCTCAGCCTTGCCTTCTCCAAGCTGAGCAACACAAGTGACCTCAGCTGCTCCTCAAGCCATTCCTTGGTCTTGCTGTTGACCTTGCACCATCTTGGTTGCCCTCCTCTGGACACACTCTTAATAGTTTGATGTCCTTCTTACATTGAGGCTCCCAAAACTGCACACAGTTCTGGGAGGTGAGGGAGAATCCTCTCCCTTGAGCAGCTGGCTATGCTGTGCTTGATGGACCTCAGGACACAGCTGGCCCTGTTGGCTGCCAGGGCACACTGTTGACTCATGTTTAACTTGCCATCAACCTAAACCCAGATCTTTTTCTGTGGGAGTGCTCTCCAGCCTCTTGTCCCCGAATTTATTATGTATAACCAGGGTTACCCCATCCCAGGTGGAGAATCTGGCACTTGTTAAATTTTATAAGGTTGGTGATTGCCCAGCTCTCTGGTCTATCCAGATCTCCCCATAAGGCCTTTCTACCCTCAAGGGAGTCCACAGCTCCCTCTAGTTTAGTACCATGAGCAAACTTAATGTACATTTGATTCCTGCACCCCGATAATGTCGAAAAACATTTAAGATCATTGATCCTAAAACTAAGCCCTGGGAACCCCACTGGTGACTGGCTACCAGCCTGATGTAAGCCAATTTACTATACCTTTTTGAGCTTGGCCCATCAGCCAATTGCTCATCCAGTGTATTATGGACTTGTTGTGGTGTGTGCTAGACATTCTGACAGCAGGATATTGTGAGAGACAGTATGAAAAGCTCTGCTGAAATCCTAAAAGTCCACATCTGCTGGTCAACTAAGTGAGTAACTTTGTCATAAAAGGAAATTAAGTTGGTTAAGCAGGACTTGCCTCTTAGGAACCCGTGCTGGCTATGACCCATGGCTGTGTTGTCTCTCAGGTATTTCTCAATAACTCCCAGAATAACCTTCTTCATAATTTTACCAGGCACTGGAGTGAGGTTGACAAGCCTGTAATTACCAGGCCTTCTTAAAAACTGGGACAACGTTTGCCAACTTCTAGTGGACTGAGACCCCTCCAGAGTCCCAGGACTGTTGAAAAATAATGGAGAGGCCCCAAGATAACATCAGCCAGCTCTCTCAGTACCCTGGGATGAATCCCATCATGTCCCATGGACTTATGTGCATCCAGCTGGAGCAGCAAGTCTTGAACGAGTCTTGTTCTGGTATTTGTACATTAACTTGGTCAAGGAAGTGGACCATTTTGGAGCTCTTGACAATTTAATTATTTTTTGAAATATTTTTCCCATTCTTGGAAGATGCAGCTTTGCATGTTAACTTTGGATTTTTTTTTCCTAATCCTCTGGTATTTTGCTGTGTCAGCAGTCCAAGCAGATTGTAGAAATGATGCGTTTGATCAGGTGATCATTTCCACCTTATAGGAAATTCATTTGGTAACACTGTTCCACTTTTAATTCATTGTGCAACACCCTACCTTAAAATGAAATGAATGAAAAAAGAGAAGGTTTTTGACTTACTAGGGAGAGAGGATGATGTCTCTGTCACCTATAGGTTTTGTGCTTTAGTGACTGTAGAGCAAAGTACAGGGCTATGGTGTGGTTATCTGAACTAGTATTGTAGAGAGAAGAGCTCCTTTTTACCCGTTTTCTACAATTTTTCTCTTATTAACAGGTACCTCAGTTCTTTAGGATGTAGCAGAGATTTTCCTTAAAAGACTAAAGGAGGTCTCAATTGCTGAATATAATTACTTACAGATTGTAATAAAAAGAAAGCATACTAATGTTAGAGTAGATTACTTAAAGTTCTTGTAAGCCTGCAAAATGTGGAGAGGAAGAGAGAAATCATCTCAGCTTTTTAATGTATTAAATAAAATGCAGGCTCTTAAGATGACTCTTCAGTATTCCTAACAACCTTCCTGAAGCCAAGTGACTTTTCCCAGCAATTAGTATCTTAAGACTGTGATTTTAAAGTTGTAGTTTCTATTAGGGTCCTTTATAATGATTGGGAGGACGTTTTTTATGAGTAATGAGTAAAATCATGCTATGCTTTTTGATAGCTTGTCACTTCATGTTTTATCATCATTGATCAAAGCCTTTGAGTTTCTTCAGTCATTGCTGATCAAACATCCTTTAAGAAGGATGGATTTCATACCATGTTCCTGAAAGGCTAGTTCTCCATGGGGAAGTTTCTGCCTTGTTACTGGTGGCTCTTTGTATTTACTTGTTTTCTTACAAGAAAATTTTAAACCAGGACTTGATTGTACAATTATATACTGCCTGCTCTCTAGAAGGCTTTCCATTGAAACTCTAATCTTAAAATTCAAAGCATGTGGTGGTTGAAACTAGATGATCTTTAAGGTCCCTTCCAACCCAAATCATTCTATGATAATATGATTCTGAATTGCAGGTTTCTAGTTTCAATAAATGAGTTCTGGTTTCTTCCTGAATCTAAAGACTTAAATATTGTAAAGAAAAATTATAGATGTATATGAAAATGACTTAGAAGATTATGGTTAGATAGGATGAAAAAATGAACAAGAACAGAAAATTACATTATAACCATAGCCTGTGTAAGAGAATTAGTTTATGTAATAGGAGTTGCTGCTACACCAGCAGCAATGTGGATTTGCCACTTCTATGTAGAAGATGGTGGGTTTAGTGGGGTTTTGCTGTCAGCTACAGTGACATTTTGTCAGCAAGTATGAGCAAAAACTCCTGAAGTTTTGAATACCAATGTATGGTAACAATCTGGTTAGAGGTCCAAGTTCCCATGTTGGGAATGGAAAATTGCTGTTGCTGTTTAATGGGAACTCTTTGGCTTCCCATTTACAAAACTTCCAGTGCTCACTGAGTTTTCTCAAGTGGGAATACACAGAAATCATTAAGGAGCTAGGAAGGAGGCCTCCTGCAAGCCCACATGTGCAAAAGGTCTTCAAGAAACCACACTAGAGCAATGATGCTGGCATTTGAATATGCAAGAGCATGAGGGTATACAGTGTTCCCTTCCGTGTAGAATATTCCCTGAAACTTTTGTCTCTCGTGTGTTGCTTTTAACAGCCTGAAGTTAGTTACATTTAAATTTACGAAATGTGTTCTTAAAGAATGCATTAATTTGGTACTTTTCTTTTGGCTGTATAAGTAGACTTTTTGCAAAGATGAAGTACGGCTTCTTTTTCTCACAGTTCTGAACAGGACAGAGTCCAGTTTTTATAGATCACTTTCAGTTTGCAGTACAGTTGAAATCTGAAGCTGTTTCGCAGGGTGTGACAGGCCTTGGGTATGTACTCTAGTATGGCAACCACTCATACAGCTTCAGGTTGGTTTTTTTGGCTTACTAGGAGACCAGTGATGCCTGTAATCAGATCCTTACTCCCAATCATGCTTTTGTGTTATGCTTGTCACACAGTTGAAGTCTGCGTTTCAGAGAAGCCTTCAAATTTACATTTGTAGCTGTAAGCCTTCAAATGTGGCTGTCAGAGGATTTTTGAACAGTTAAATATTGGAAAGCTTTATTAAGTAACAGCTGGATTTTTACAGAATGCATTGTTTGAAAGCAGGGAGGCACAAACTGTCCATAGTAGGTATTGAAAAAAACTAGCGTCTTGCTTCTGGAGGGTATTGAAAAAACCTGTGCTATGTTTTGCTTCTGGAGGGTCTGGAGTGGTCTTGGACATTAGAACACACAAGTGTTTCTTATATCCTGCAATGACTGCAGTATAGATGAGGCCTTTGAGATGAAACACAGACTTATTTAGATATGATCGGCACAATTATTCCAGAACATCTTATTTTGATAAGTTATTAATTTTTGTTGTCTCCTGTACCACCATGCCCCTGAGAAAATCCAGACCCTTTAAGGAATGTTTTGTAGCCTTTTATTTGATTTTTCACTGTAGCTTTCTGAGTAGGTCATTTTTACGAAATATTTTTGGTTGGTTTCGTTGCTTGTTATTGGTAGATTGGTGTTGCTGTGTCCTTACAAAGAAAGACAAAAATGGCATAAATGCCTGAGTACTATTTAGATGTCTATTTCCTTTTTGAGTTTTCTTGCATTTCTAAAGGAACTGGATTATAGTAACCTTAAATCAGAGATGTAGGAGTTGCTTTTTTGCATTGGTGCTTGGAGGAAGATTGTGACTCTACCTCAACCTAGCGTCAGAAAAGTTTAGCAATAAAAAATGGAACAAAAGGAATTAAAACAGAGTAGGACTTCTTAACGTTCCTGCTGGGGAGGTTTAGGACACCCACTTCGTAAAAGGAGAAGACTCAGTCACTGTGCAAAATTTTAGAATTTTCTACTTTTTGGATCTTAATGATCTCCCTTGATGTAGATGCAGCATTGATGGACTTTCAGTCAAGCTGGTTTCCTTATGAGAGAATTTTGCCTCTGTAACCTTTAGAAAGCACTTTGTACCAAGACTTCTTTTTAGAGCCTTGTTTGCAGCAGTATTCTGATGTTAGTATTTTTTAACATACTTTACACATAAAGCTTTTGTGATTGAAATCCAAGACATACGGGGGAGGGACGGGAGGGGAGAATATTATAAAAATTACACTTGCAAGAGCTGGCTCTATAAAGGTTGGAATTTATAAGGTTTATTTATGGGGCTTAGAACCACCTGAGTTAGCAATGAAAACAAAGGAAACAACAGGAGAAGTTAGAAGTCTTCAACAGTATGGATCACTGAATCTTCAGTTGAAACTTCAACCATTTGGATTGTAACACTGGCATGTGTATTTAAAAACAAAGTCCAAACAACAACAACAAAAAAAGTAAAACACCCTCTCCTCCCAACCAACACACAGAGACTCCCTTCCACATTCCTCCCAACAAAACAAAACAAATTAAAAAAAACCCTGTTTGTATGCAAACATTTCTGCAGACTACTGAGAAAGTCATAGCTCACTGTCACCTCTGTTGTTGGAAACTGTTCTGAACCAATAACTTAACGGGTGGCTAAGAAGCCATTCTGTACGATTTTCTTCCTGAATGTGGAAACATGAAAACTGTGAAGACATTGGCTACTATGAACAAAATAAATGGCCAGAAGAAATGTTGTCATCTTGCAATGTTTTTCTAAATTGTGTAAAGGTTGACTTTCATATTTATGTCTCTCCCACTCCTTGTTTACTTTTGCCTCCTTTTTTTCACAGAATTTTCCATCATAAATGTTTCTGAATGTCATTTTGAAGTTGGCTGGGTCTAGATATTTTACCTAGGTGTTACCTTTTTGGTAACCAGAAACATACCAGTCTGTCTGCCTCAGTCTGAGTTCTTTATTTGTCCACAATTTCTGAGCATGTATTTAAGTACTAAATTCTAATTCGTTCCATTCAACAACTTTGGAATTTACCTGCTTGGAATTTGAGGGACTACAAGATGGGCTGGGCTGAACTGCTCCTGGTACTTCCAGAAAGCTGATAAGTGTTTTTGTTTCATTTGAAGGAGGGTCAGGATGAAACAGTTTATGCAGCATATTTTCCATGAGTTACTGCTTTGCAAAAAGACATACGATCTTTCCAAATGGAAATAGCTGATGTTCCAGCAATATCCTATTGCATTTTCTTTTTGAAGATTTCACCTGTACTTCCTTCATATGGAGAAATAAACTGCTTGTATAACAGTTACAAGGGAATACTTGACTAGGGTATACATTTTTTTAAAGCAAAGTTCTTTGGTTTTGAACAAGATTACAATGTTTACATGTTGTGCTTTTTAACATCTCTGTTGGTATGCTTTCTAGTGGAAAAGCAAGTAACAAATTTTCTTCCTTCTAGCCCGAGTGAATTCCTCCTACATCCTCCAGTATTGTCCTATCCCATACTACACTATGCCAAGCTAAGGCAGATGACAAAAAGGATTTTTGTTACATTAATGAACTAAGACCTAACATTTGAAAGAACTGTCAAGAACTGCTTATATCTTGGTAGAGAATTAACAAAACTGCTTTAATGAAGACCTAGGAAAGAGGATCAGTTTTTATGGGCTGATAAACAAAGGACCCACTGAATAATGGTGGGGCTTGTTGTTTGACTTTCCTAGCCAAGGATGATTTGGAGGAAAAAAGACAAATTATAAATTACTTACTTGACAAATGTGTGAAGTAAATATGCTACTTATAATAGTAATTTGGAATGTTCTGGTCAATGGTGTTTAGCAAGATTATAAAAGAAAGTAAGCCTTGTCAATTTGGGATTTTGGCTTCCATAAGTTTCCATTAAAAGGAGGAGTTGCTATGCTATGCTTTTTTCAGTGACATAGTTAGTAGGCAAGTTAGTAAATTTCTTTAGTCTTGTCTTTTGGCTAACTTTTCCAGGAAGTCTAAAACGTACTTTTTAATTAAGTAATAATAGTTAAAAATACATGCATACAAGTATTTAATGTGACTAATTATTTTTTTCCTTTTATCTTGCAGCAACGCACCTCTTGCTTTTTCCTCCAAAGTATGTTATATTAAGTTTCGTGAAGCATCAAGTGTTGGTGTGGCCCAGCATCTAACTAACACGGTTTTTATTGACAGAGCTTTGATAGTTGTACCCTGTGCAGAAGGTTGGTATTTTAGACATTCTTCTGTAACGTTGGTCCTGTCTGCTAATTGCTTTAAACTTTCGATGTAAGGAAGTGGTGCTCTGTTGTTATTTTATTTTGTCTCTTTTAAAAAAGTCTTGAAAGAAAATTGAATGAAGAAACCCAATTATATAGATTTAATTGAAATTCAGCATTAGAAAAAATTAGTTGATTTAAATTAGGATAATTCCATTTTCCATAGTTATTACATATTTGGGGGGAAAAGAAGGTAAAATCATTCCCTTCAGTATGGTTTGTGTTGGCAAGCTTATTCCCACACGAAGTTCTTACTGAAGTCAACGGAGCACTGAAAAGATTAGGCAATTTTCTGGCACTGATAACACTGCAGTTTGGATCTTAATGTATTGCCCTTGGTGTGTGATTCAGCTTTCGTTTCTTGTTCCTGTGGAAAATATTACTTTGTGTGCAATAAGAAGGCTTTCTTATGCATACTGTTATTCCTTTTTGATTTTACTTATCTCTTTAAAAATGCAGTCAGCTGTACAGAATGCTTCTAGTGTAAAATATTTTTATAACTCTTAATAAAATAAAATGCTTGGTGAATACTAAATTTACAGTTGTTCCTTTAACTAGCTTTGAGGTCATGCTTTTGATGTGTTGAATACAAGGTAGTTCTTATTGTTAGTATACCATCCCAGATCTGAATACAGTTCTATGAAGCATGGCTCTACTGTAGGCAGATCGCTGGAGTTAGGCAGAGCCCCATTGACTTCATTGGAATCATTGTGGGAATTGAGCATCTACCAATTTGCATCTGGACATTTTGCCTCTTTGGAGTGGAAATGTTCCAGCTGGAGTGAAGCTAACTTCACTTTGAACGTGGTGGCTGTTTTGCTATGAACAACAATGTTTAGAATGACTGATCCATAAACTGCAGCAAGTCCAGAAATATCCCCTATTACCAGGACTTTTGTAACTGCAAGAGTCAAGTTTTGATTCAAAAAATACTGTTGACTTCTTGGAGGTTGTTAACAGTGGTCCCAGAGTACCATTTTTTGGCATATTTGCCACCTCGTGATCTAGATAGTATGAGATTAATGCTGCTATAATTATGGTCTGGAGTGTTCCTAGCAAACTCTGACAAGTCTCCAAAATTTCATAGACTCTAA
This sequence comes from Limnodromus scolopaceus, assembly GCA_028565335.1. Taxonomy (NCBI): domain Eukaryota; kingdom Metazoa; phylum Chordata; class Aves; order Charadriiformes; family Scolopacidae; genus Limnodromus; species Limnodromus scolopaceus. The sequence goes on from JAOXNO010000020.1 coordinate 25,330,763, forward strand.
AATGACCTACAATATACTGTCTATTCTTATAGCCTTGTTAATATGGGCATATTAACAAGTCTCTGAAGCCTAGATTTTTAGTTGCTTTTATGCTTTGTTTTGGGGTTTTTTTGGCTTTATTTTTGGAACTTATTCTTGAACCACAAAGAGGATATTGCTGTATCCACTTGAAACTTTGTAGAGGCTTTGGGTAGGCAAAATGTATCAGACCAGAGTCCTTATTATTGAAAAACTGCACTTAAATAATTAACTACAAATTCTTCAGGATCTTAGTTTTACATTTCATTGAAAAGACCTTAACGCTGGTTCAGTACTGCCAGAGACGAAAGATTGCTGCCTAATGAATGAACAATACTTCCTGGTGTTTTTCTTGTGATGAGATCGCTGCCTGACATGATATGGCAACAGGCAGGTAAAGCCACATTTTCCTGTGTCTCTTGATGGTAGACAATGAGTGGAAGGAGAATAAAATCAAATTCTGAAAAATCTTGTTCCAACCCTGTTTGTAGCTGTTTGTTTATTAGGCATTTCTGAGAAAATGTATTACAGAAAAATTGTCACTGTTCCGGATCATTCTGGACCTCCCCACAGAGATTTATGCATAATTAGGTGAACAAGTGATTGGGTTGCGAGGTCAAACTTTTTTTTAAAGTCAGAATGCTGTTTCCATGTAACTTTCTAACAAAATCACTAATTTTAATTTGTAAAGATGTGAATTCATATAGGTTTAACTTTCTGAATAATTTATTCTGTGGAATAAGCATGACTTTGGAGACTGTAGCACAAGACTTTATTTGCTATGTATCATTGTTAACAGTCAGTGGAGTGTATCATGGGCTTTAAAAAGCAAGTAGCTTTAAAAGTAGCAATGGCTGCATTCTACTGGAAGGTTAAATTCTATCCATGACCAACAGTGCCAGTAATAAAATGTTTCATGTGCCAAATCAAACATAGAGGGGTAAAACAGAACTCTGAAAATTTGGTTTTAAAAAACAGAATAAAATCTGAAATTTTGAGTGTATTTAAACAGCAGTAAATCAAGGGAATATGAGGAGGGAATCACTACACAATGAAAACTATTAATTTTGTGACATTTAATAAACAATTTAACAAAAATGTAATTGTAAATGAAGTGACATCAAGTTGTCAAAATATTATTTTCTTTTGTGTGTATCAGTAGGATTTTCTTTAAATGTTATACTTTCTTTCAGCCTTTGCATTCTCAAAGATGCCACCCCAACCATTCTAAATTTTATGTCCACTTTGTCTAGTAGATGGATTTTGACTATTTGGTTTTGTATGTTTTTTCTGTGCGATATTTGTGCATTATTAGATGACTAGACTGGCCAAGGCAGACCTGTTACACTTGCCTGAGTTAGGCATTGTTTGCCATGCCACTAAACCTGCCGCCAAGTGAAACCTTCACGGGGAAATGAGATCGAAGTCTGGCCTGCTGAAGATGGACGCTCTGTCTCTGTTTTTATTTTATTTTGCTTTTTTTCCTTTGTTTCTTTTATTTTTATTTTATTTTCCCCTTTTTTTTTTGTTTTGTTCTGTTAAATCTCTTTCCCTTGTACTTGTGAACTGGTAATTCAGTCTGAAAAAATGATGTTTTTTAAAGGGTTCACAGTGTTTCATTTTGAAGTTGACCTGAAGCTGCTTGTGGATGGTATACACAGAATTTAGAATATAATTAACTAAGTTTTGTGCTGTGAATTATGGAAACTAAGTTTTGTGCTGTGAATTATGGATAAATTTGGTTTGTGATACATTTAAGCATCTAAATTCAACAGATGAGTGCATTGTGTCAGACTGGAATAGTGAAAAATATATCAGTTTTAAGATGCATTCTTTCATATATTATGCTTTATGAGCTTATCTTAGAACACGACATGGAGAAATTAACTTTACAAAGTAAAATCATGATCTTTCTCTGCTATTTTTCCTCTTTTCAGCAGCGTAATATTTTAGGTTGCATGGTATGTTTAAAATAAGACTTTCTGTTTATGTCTAATAGGAAGAGTTTAAAATAATTTCTGATATTGAACTCTCATGAATACTGAATGTCATGAGATCTTCGCTTCTGATGAAACCTTGCTCCACTGAGGTTAGCGGCAGGAAGATTTCATCCTTTTATTTCTGTAATTTTTAGAAAAAAACTGTTTACCACTCATAAGTACAAATGCAGCCTGATGTTTTGGTTGGAATGTGTTATGTGAGGCACATTGTCTTTTAACACTGTTATTTGTGGGAAGATTGAAAAGTTCTGTGTATGTGTGTATTGCACTTCTATGTGCTCTAGTGATTATTTCAAGAAGAGTTTATAAAAAAAAAGTGTCATCTCTCAATCTCAGAAGACCTGGCGGTTCATGCTGGAGTGATTGAGAAGGTTCTCATCTCTTGGTTTTACTCTGGTAATGCACCAGGCTGTGAACTGCAGCTGGGAAGGAGCTTTGCTTCGTGGTTTCTGTTGGATTTAGCTGTGCCAGTTGAGGTAATTGCTAATAGTTGTAATCTCTTTAATCTCTGCTGCTAAATCCAATAAGAATCATGAATTGGATCACACAGAAATTATTTTATTTTGCAGAATCTTCATGGTTGGAAAGGACCTCTGAGTTCACCAAGTCCAACCATACACACACAAAATAACCCCACAATCTTGGTCACTAGAGCATGCCCTGAAGTGCCATGTCTATACGCTTCTTAAATACTCCCAGGGATGGCGACTCCACCACCTCCCTGGACAGGCTGTTCCAGTGCCTGACCACCCTCTCAGTAAAGTAATTCTTCCTAATATCTAATCTAAA
>JAOXNO010000020.1:25341054-25359787 GCA_028565335.1 Limnodromus scolopaceus
TTTTTTTGTTGTCCCTTATATTAATGGCCAGGTTGAGTTCCAGCTGGGCTTTTGCCTTCCTGATTTTTTCTCTGTATAACCTAACAAGATCTCTGTACTCCTCCTGAGTTGCCTGCCCCTTCTTCCAAAGGTGGTAAACCCTTCTTTTTTTCCCAAGTCCCATCAAGAGCTCCTTGTTCAACCAGGCTGGCCATTTTCCCCACCCTTTAATCTTGCGACACAAGGGGACAGCCTGCTCCTGGGCCTTTAAGATTTCCTTCTTGAAGAGCGTCCAGCCTTCCTGGACCCCTTTGCCCTTCAGGACTATCTCCCAAGGGACTCTCCCAACCAGTGATCTGAACAGGCTAAAGTCCGCCCTCCGCACGTCTAGGGTGGAGTTTTTGCTAACCCCCTTCCTTACCTCACTAAGAATTGAAAACTTGAACAATTCAAGATCACACTTGTAAGTGTGCGTTTTCTTTTGTTTTAAATAGTAGAAAAATAACAGTTTCTTTAGTTATGTTTCGAGTAGATGAGAACAGAATGTATTTTTAAAAGAAATGTACTTATTGCTGAAGCAGTTTTGGGTGGGGGGGGTTAATCATGTAGTTTCAGTACAGAGTAAGAAACTACTTCTGAGCACATGGAGCAGGATAAAACTACTGTGATTAATACCTGCTTAACACAGATACTTCTATTCAGCATTTAGTAAAATGGATTTTGGTATTGACTAGGTTGACTAGGGCCCTTAATCACTTTGATGATACAAAAAAGTAGCAATTATAACTGATATTTAGGACAACTGTATGTTTCTGAAGAAGCATAAGGTATCTCTAGGCAATGCAGAGCTCATCTACATTTGCTTCCAGATTCCTTTGCAAAGCGAAGAATAAATAAATAAATGATCATGGAATTTTTAATTTACTAAACACTTATAAGCTGCTAAGAAATATTTCTAAGAATGTTATATAGATGTGGCATATTTTTGTTTGTTTCCTTTATTACAAAATAAATATCTTTACCTCATTTCCATTCAGCTTGTAAATACCATGAGTTTAAAACCCAAAAGTTATTCTTGAACTGAAGTGTCCTAATTTGTTATGTCATTACCCACATGTTTTGTGGTATCTTTATGGGCTTGTATTCCTTTTATAAATAAATTCATGGAGCTAACACTCTAAAACTTAAGGACTGTAACTTGTGAGGTTGCAGATATTAATTTGTTTTTCAAAACCATCTAAAGAACAGGGAAGTAAATAGAATCTAAATAGGAAGCATGAGAAAAAACAAGTACTGGTTTTTTATCTCTTCTATTCCACCCATGCTACATATAAATTAATTTTCATTTAAATCTTTTTTGTCCTTTGGTTATATCTAACTGTAACCTAGTCCTTGCTGCAGATCTGTAGAACAGGCTTGCAGCACTTCTGTCTTCTTTTTATTTTTTTTTTAAGTGGTATGATTCCTGTGGGGTTTATTGGAACTCGTATAGCTAAAATTGTACAGTGTTTTGGAACTTATATAATTTTCTTTTTAATAACAGTATTTATATATTACTTTTTAAATCCTGAAGTTATGGGTTTTATAGTTAAAACATATACACTTTGAACCAAAGCATTAAAAGCCACTGGCACGGTATTTGTATATACCTTGACTTTTCAAACAATATTTAAATAAAAGCATTTACTTTATGAAAGCGCACAGGGTAATACCGAAGGACTCAGTTGGATAGCATACATACAGTTACACTAGTAATTTTGAATAGATCATAGATACCTAGTATAATTAGAACTTCCTTTCTGTAGTTTTAAAGTTCATTGTTTAATTTTTGTACCAGTTTAAATCCCTTTGTCTTTCAAATTTAATACAGACATTTAATTGTATTTGTAACTATTATTACATCTTTTGATTTTTTTAAAGATTTTTTTTTGGGTTCATCTAGCAGTGTAATCGTATTTAACTTTGAATGAAACCTGTGTTTAGTTCAGATTAGATATGAAACTTAGCATGTCGGGGAATACAATATGGTTGAAATAGTAGGAAATACATATTTTAGGAAAATATAGCTTGCTTAGCTGATCAGTTATTATTTTCTTCAATTTCAGTAAATGTAAAGCTAAATTTTCAGATAAACTGAGGTGACCTAGAATGTAAGACAGTACAAATCTGAATTTTTCTGCCCTCCCTTCCTCCGCTCCCAACTTCACTTGTAGTATGTCTTATATGGAGTCACAGTAGGTTTTATGTTGTTTTTATTTAGTTTTACATCAAAAATAGGTAACACCAGAAGGGGAGAAGTGCACTAATTTCAGTTAGCACATACCTTTTTTTTATTCTTTTAACTGATTTGGTTATTTGCTATTTCTGGGGATTAAACTTTAAAAAATGTTCTTCTTTTCTGTATCTGATGTTCTGTGTGCTATTAGTGATGCAGCCAACACGAACGGTTGTCATGTGTAAAACAACTTTCGATCACCGCGAAAACACCGCCCTGGGAAAGCGTCCATGCTTGATATCGTTTGGTTCATGAACATTAAGTTTCCAGTACAGGTGACCCATAGCTCAAAGTGTTAAATAATTGCATACATTATTCAGTTTTAAAAATAGTAATCCATTAATGAGATTGCTAGTCTTTGAAGTTTTGCTCACTTTTGTTTTTCCTAGTAGAGCAGGATAAAAGAAAATGCTTAAGTTCATATTTGTTTCTTTGTATGGATACAGTAGACAGATTCATTCTTATTTATTACTTTTTTAAATGCAAGGGTAATTGTAAAATCATAGAAAGAGTAACATCTGTGTAGTGTTCCAACTCTGTATAATGCTATCATTTGCTTCTTCAGGTAAAATCCCAGATGAAGCCAAAGCCCTTTCTCTATTGGCGCCTGCTCCTACTGTGACAAGCCTGATGCCTGGTGCAGGATTGCTTCCTATACCTACACCAACCCCTTTGACTACAGTAAGTAAAATTCAGTCCCTGTTTGATTTCTGGTTTTCCTCTATACTCGGTAGCCTTTCTGTGTTCAGAGAACAAGAACTATCCAATCCATGGATGTTGTCTTATATGCTAAATCAGCGAGGAATTAGCTGTGATGCCTCTTTTGAGGGTAGATCACGAGATGTCTGTGCACTACCTTTCCTGGGTATGTTTTTCAGATTCTTGTTTTGCAAAATAGTGGGTAAATACTGTTTTTGGTTGTGTCCATTTTAATTGTTGTCCCTTCCCTAGACCCATTAATTTGATCCAGTGGCAATGCTATCCACCTCCTAAAAATTAGTTAAAACATAATAGTTAAATTGACACAGTTCTTTGGAATATTAAAATGCTGCATTAGAGTGCTTTTACTTGATATCTCTATGATAGGGGTTTTAACTGTTAGCCTGACAATGTTTTCACTGCAAAAAACATAGGAGCTAGCTGCTTCTGCTCAGTTCCCTTTTGCCTCCATAAGCCTTTCTTGACATCGGCAGGCTGCTGTCCCCTATTCAGGGAGAATTCTGGAAATAGTAAATCCTACTTAAAAAAAAATGAGCTTAATGTCACTAACCCCATGTTATTTGAAGATGAAAGTCCTCAGTCTTCCAAGCATATTGCAGCAGTGTGTGTATTGATGTTGTTCTTGGTACCATCCTGGATTTTTGACTTGTCTTGGGGGTGTCCTGCAGATTCCCAAACTTACCTGTTCTTAAATGATTCCTCATCTCTCTCCACTACTAGAAACATTATTTCCACTCTCATATTCTTAGCCGATACTGATCAGCATCCTAAAAGAAATGAATGTATTTAGTGTCTTCCTTCTTTCCTTCCTTCCATAAACATTGCTTTAACCAAATTTGATTTCTGCACTATTTCAAAAACGTGCACAAAGCTCAGCATCCTTTTTGAAGCTTGTGCTCCAATAGCTGTTTTAGAGTGTACAATGTTATATAATGAAACAGTGGGACCGAAGTCACCAGTTAGAGGTTTAGGCTAATTCTGTTTATGGTTCATAATTGTCATTGTATAAGAGACATTGCATGACTTGGAAAATAATATGTAGTTCACAAGAGTGTTGGCTTTTTTTGTGTGTCTTAAAAGGGGTGATACTGCCCTCATTGATATGTGAAGTAATAGTTTAGGCATTTGATTTTAAAAATGTGCTTACTCATGGTTCTGAAGCATAATTGCTGCTAATAAGGCATAAATAATCATAGAATCATTTAGGTCGGAAAAGATCTTTAAGATCGAGTCCAACCGTTAACCTAACACTGCCAAGTCTACCACTAAACTATGTCCCTAAGCATTACATATTCCCATCTTTTAAATACCTCCATGGATGATGACTCAACCACTTCCCTGGGCAGCCTGTTCCAAGGCTTGACAGCCCTTTTGGTGAATAAATTTTTCACACTATCCAGTCTAAACCTCCCCTGGCGCAACTTGAGGTCGTTTCCTCTTGTCCTATTGCTTGTTACTTGGGAGAAGAAACCAACCCCCACCTCTCTACAACCTTCTTTCAGGTAGTTGTAGAGAGTGATAAGGTCTCCCCTCAGCCTCCTTTTCTCCAGGCTGAACAACCCCAGCTCCCTCAGCTACTCCTCATAGGGCTTGTTCTCTGGACCCCTCACCAGCTTTGTTGCTCTTTGGATGCGCTCCAGCACCTCAATGACTTTTTTCGTTATGAGGGGCCCAAAACTGGACACAGTACTTGAGGTGCAGCTTCACCCAGTGCCCAGTACAGGGGGACGATCACCTCCTGAGTCCTACTCACCACGCTGTTCCTGATACAGGCCAGGATGCTGTTGGCCACCTTGGCCACCTGGGCACACTGCTGGCTTATATTCAGCCAGCTGTCAACCAACACCCCAAGGTCCTTTTCTGGCAAGCAGCTTTCCAGCCACCCTTCTCCAAGCCTGTAGCGTTGCATGGGGTTGTTGTGACCGAAAAATAAGTTTTGGTGGCTTGTTGAGAATTTCTAACACTTCTTAGAAACTTTGCTGGAAAGGCAGTTGCTTTTTTGGGTGGAGAAAATAAAATTCAAACCAGGAGCTCAGCAAACCGATTTAGTAGTGATTTTTAAGTGACTTTTTAAAACAACTTTCCCCAGGAGAAGTTTCAATTCCCAATTCTAAAAATGAGAGTTATATTGTTCTCATTCTCTAGGAAGTGACTGTGTTTGTAGGGAAATATCTTAGACTAAATATCCTTTGAGTTTCATGATATGTTTGCCCAAAAGGGACCTTATCTGTCCCTTCAGTGGACTGATGTCTGTTATGGAACACATTGGCCCTGGGCACTGCAGATTCCCTTCTGCCCTTGCTGGGCGAGGCCTCAGCAATTCCTTATCCACTTATAATTCTTGTTGTGGCAAAAAAAAAAAAAATATTGGCAGTGTTTGAAGGCATCTTACTCAATTGATTGTAAGCATTAGAAATTCAAGCCTGTATGTTGTCTGATTGATATACTGCATCCCTGGCCACACCTCTTCGATAAGATGGTAACTGATAGCACACAGAAAATCTTAATAAGAAGGCTATTTATGGGTCGATTTTTATTCTTTAAAAGAAGTATTTGTGGTGGGTTGACCTTGGCTGGATGCCAGGTGCCTATCAAGCCGCTCTATCACTCCCCCTTCTCAGTTGGACAGGGAAGAGAAAAATATGACAAAAGGCTCGTGGGTCGAGATAAGGACAGGGAGATCACTTGCCAGTTACTGTCACGGGTAAATCAGACTCGACTTGGGGAAACTAATTTATTGCCAGTTAACAACAGAGTAGGATAATGAGAAATAAAAACAAATCTACAAATCTAAAAACACTTTCCCCCCCCACCCCTCTCTTCTTCCCAGGCTCAACTTCACTTTTGATTTTCTCTACCTCCTCCCCCCGAGCAGTGCAGGTGGACGGTGAATGGGGGTTGCGGTCAGTTCATCACACGTTGTCTCTGCCGCACTTTCCTCCTCACACTCTTTCCCTACTCCTGCATGGAGTCCCTCCCACAGGAGACAGTCCTTCATGAGCTGCTCCAGTGTGGGTCCCTTCCACGTGTCCCTTCCATGGGGTGCAGTCCTTCAGGAACAGACTGCTCCAGTGTGGATCCCCCACAGGGTCACAAGCCCTGCCGGCAAACCTGCTCCAGTGTGGGCTCTCTCTCCATGGGTTCACAGGTCCTGCCAGGAGCCTGCTCCAGCATGGGCTCTCCATGGGGTCAACAACCTCCTTCAGGACACATCCGTCTGCTCCAGTGTGGTGTCTTTCACAGGCTGCAGGTGGATATCTGCTCCACTGTGGACCTCCATAGGCTGAAGGGGGACAGCCTGGCCTCACCATGGTCTTCACCACAAGGCTGCAGGGGTATCTCTGCTCTGGTGCCTGGAGCACCTCCTCCTTCTCCTTCTTCACTGACCTTGGTGTCCATGGAGTTTTTTTTCTCTCACATATTCTCTCCTGGTTGCTGTTGCGCAGCAGTTTTTTGCCCCTTTAAAAATTTGTTATCGCAGAGGCACTACCACTGATTGGCTCAGCCTTGAGTCCATCTTGGATCTGGCTGGATCTGGCTCAGTCTGACATGGGGGCAGCTTCTGGCATCTTCTCACAGAAGCCACCCCTGTAGCCCCCTCCTCCGCTACCAAAACCTTGCCATGCAAACCCAATACAGTACTCAGCTGGGACTGTACAATTTAAAATCTTGTCTATATTAGATATATTTTTACAGAAATGCACAAGGCACACAAATGTTAACAAGTGAAGTATATCCTCCCAGCGCTTGGTTGCAAAGCATATTCTATTTTTGTGTTTTCCAGCTTGGTGTTTCACTTGGCACTTTGGGGGCTATACCAGCAGCAGCATTGGACCCTAACATTACGGCATTGGGAGAAATACCACAGCCACCAATTATGGGGAATGTGGACCCATCTAAAATTGATGAAATCAGAAGAACAGTCTACGTTGGAAACTTGAATTCACAGGTAGCTGTTTTTTTTATTTTTTATTGGCAATACTAATGGAAGATGCAGAATTGTAATTTATGAATTATAATCTTACATTTTAAGAGTTTTTGTTGATGCCAATAGGAATTTAAACAGAACAACAACAAAAAAATACTTATTGGTTACTAGTGATATTTCAATTTCTGAATGCTCCTTTGCCAGTCAGATCAAACCAGACTCTGGAATTCATTCTAGCAGGATACCACAGAAATCACACTGTAGCTGAATTCAAGAAACATACTTATGATTGTGTGTGTTGACCAAATGTCCAGCTGGGTTTTGTTAGCTGAACAGTGCCTCAGAAGTTGTGAGATAATGGTAGCTGTTCCATACAACACTGTGCAGTTGCTTAAGTACAGTAAGAAGGAATGTTTTGTCATAGTGGAAATTGCAAAATTAGCATAAATACCTTTGAGTTTTTCTGACAGGAAATTTAGGTCTGTCAGAAAATTGTTTTTTCAGCAATTGATTGAATTAACTGCAAAAACAATTTGCTTTTGACTGATGACAATATAAGTTTTTGATTTGGGTTTGTTTTGAATGCTAAAGTAGCTACTAGAGTGTAAAAGTACTATTGATCGGAATAAAATAAAGCAAGCTGGAAGCTAGTAGAAAAAAGAAAAACAGATAAAAGCTAAGTCTTGTAATACTGTTTGGATTTTTTTTTTAATTGATCAAAATTCGCAATCAATAGCTTGGACATAGGTGTATAAGGAAATTCCTCATCAGGTAATTCAAATGAGTTTCCTGAAAAGTGCAAAATCCTGTGCAAGGGCTTCTTTAACCAGATGTAGGACTTCAGGGCTTGCGGTTGCATTATTTTAAATTGTAATATGTTCTTTAGATTAATAGAAGAAAAAAATACCTTTCTATCTTAAAGTGTAACATTACCTGTGTAATAATGGTGAGATGTCTTTCCAAAATCTGTAGCTCTTAGATTACCTGATATGTTAGATAAGTGGGTTTTTATATATATTTTACTTCAGCTGAGCTCTTTGACTCTTTCTAGACTACAACAGCAGATCAGCTGCTTGAATTCTTTAAGCAAGTTGGAGAAGTCAAATTTGTGCGAATGGCAGGTGATGAGACACAACCAACACGATTTGCTTTTGTGGAATTTGCAGACCAAAATTCTGTACCTCGAGCTCTTGCCTTTAATGGAGTTATGTTTGGAGACAGGCCACTAAAGTAAGAAATTAATTATCTGTATGACTATTAAATGAGAGATTTCTTTGTATCCTTATACATTTATGACTCTGATGTTCAGGAAACTGCTGTGATGAATATTTTTTGGTTATAAGGACCTATTGTTAGCAAACTGGAACATTTTTATAAACTCCAATTTCAAGGTTGGGCATAACTTTCTCTGAGACAAATATGGATGACATTGAGTAAAATATATTTGTATTTAATGTTGAGGTAGTACGAGCTATAATAGTGAAAGAATCTGCAAAGTCCTTAGTACTTAAGCTTTCTGTAAGATGTGTATGTAGTTAGTAGGCCTTAATGTAGAGATTTGACTTGAAATAAAGAAGCAGATTCCTGGACTTGTATTAGAAAATATTTTAGCACGGAAGTATTGTGCCACATTTATTTAAAAGTGGTAAGATTTGAAAGCAATAGAAGACATTTCAGATACTTAAAATAGATGAGTGTTTGGAAAAATCTGTAGTTTCGGTGAACTTTAAAGTTTTTAGTCACACATTGAAGTTGAGGTATTGTTCTTTCTTAGTTGTTTTTCATTTTCCCTTTTCAAGTTGTTGGGAGTTAAAGGTTTTATTTTTCCTTAATTTAGAATAAATCACTCCAATAATGCAATAGTGAAGCCTCCTGAAATGACACCACAAGCTGCTGCCAAGGAACTGGAAGAAGTGATGAAGCGAGTAAGAGAAGCTCAGTCTTTCATATCTGCTGCTATTGAGCCAGGTAGGTATATTATGTTCATTACCTAACAGACACGTTCTCTAAGTACCTTGGCGCACACAGTGTAAAGAGCATTTTCACACACAGGAAAACGGTACTTCAAAAATGAACAATATGCGTTCAGAAAAAAAAGAAAATTATTAAAATTGTGTTCATGCAACAAAGCAGTGGAATGAAGCTGACTTTTTATTTCATCATGTTTAATTTCCAGATACATGCTCACTGAATGTTTTCGAAAATGCGAAGTTAATACTAAATTAATACGTAATGTTTGTGCTTTTTAAAGTACTTACAAACTTTTAAAAGAAAATGTTTTATATTTTGTTTTGTTCTCCTCTAGCATCCATTACTGCCATAGTTGTGTGATTAGAGGGAGCTAGCATGGTTCTGAAAGCAAGCAGGTTAATTTTTTACCTGCACTACACTCTTTTTTGTGCTGGCTCAAGACTGGGCGCGTGCTGATAGCAAATGGGATCAGAGAACAAATAAGGGATAAAACTTTACATACTGTAAGGGACTTTTTTTCATCTAAATTGGTTCCCCAATGAAAATGCCAGGTCAAAGAGAAAGGTGTTGGTGGGTTGAGAGGTTAGACAGACATTGCAGTGCTGATTTATCCTGACTTAAACTGGTTGCAAAACCACAGCATAAAAAAATTCTCAATGTGTCAAACTTGTAGTTGAGATCCACCTTTTTCTTTTCATCAGTGAGATTTTGTCATTCTTCTTACTAACAAACCCAGACATTGTCTTACACAGGTTAGGTAGTGCGGAGTCTTGGGGGGAAAGGGGGATTCTGTTGTTTCTTAGTGTTGGAAGAAAAATATTTCTAACATTTCCTCAATGTTAAGCAGCAGAAAAACAAACCTTTCAGAGTCTAAACCAAATTCTGATGAGGTCACTGTTAAGATTTCTGTTGACTTCCTGGCCTTTGGATCAAACTTTTCACCCTGTCGTCTCCATCCCTTCCTCCCACAAAACAGTGTTTGAGGAATAAAACTTAAGTATTTGCACAGTGGTTTAAATATCCAAAAGTATAGAAAGTATTAATTATTATTTAGATTTTTGCTTGTTTTCAAAAATATGCCCTCTAAATTTACTCGATTCTTCTCAGGTTATTTAAAAAAATAAGAAAGTAGTTATATTAAATAATAGACCAGGAGGAGAACATGTTGTGATCTTGTGCATTGTGGCAGCAACATAAATCGCATTCCTAATAGAGCTAGCTGTTTATAATTATCTGGTTTATGTGTACTGCTGCAGGATGGCTGCACTCAACGAGTATATGCAATGACTTTCTTGGATGTTTCTGAAGGCTATTTGCAAAGAAGGAAGATATGCAAAGAGTAGGCCCCTTGCACTATATGTGGTACATTCCACTTGTGCCAGATTGTTAACTGGGATCTTTAAATGTTCTGAGCTTACACTGCAAAGTGTTTTTTTTCCTCTCAGAGTCTGGAAAGAGCAGTGAAAGAAAAGGCGGTCGATCTCGTTCCCATTCTCGTTCAGAATCCAGGTCTAGCTCAAAATCCCGATCTAGAAGAAAAAGATCACACTCAAAACACAGGTAGGTATGGGTTTTATTTTGGACTAAGAGATCATACTGGGATATTTTTTTAGTAGTGGTGGTTACTGAGATTTCTTACTGAGTTATAAGACAAGTGTCCCTGTAGAGATGACTAATTTACACTGAGCAGATCAGAGTAATCAGGAACTTTGTCTCTGAATGGATATTCTTTCCCTCTAAATACTAAATGTTTTAAGGAAGGCAACTTTTGTGCCGTGTAGCATAGCCATTTCTATGGTTTTATGGTACGTTTTGTGCCATATAGTATAATACAATTTTGTGACCTGTATTTTAAAAAGAAATAGTTACCTGTATTTTGTGGATCAAACGTGTAGTTTATTGTTAACTTCCTGAGCAGACAGACTGGATGGTTTCGCTAGTAGAAAGTCCTGATGACCTGAACTTTGAAATATCAGCTTAACAAATCCAGTATTTTTATTTAATGTACTGTAAATATAAGGCTATGGATTTTAACAGCAGAAGAAAAACTCTTGAAGGGCATGTTTTCATTCTTCAGATTTTTTTTGTTTTGCTAAATTTGTTCTGAAACAGACTTTGGAATATGGGAGGAAATAAAACTACTAGGTCATCCTTAAAGTATACCCATTGAGATTTTGTCCAAGAATGAGACAGTCTTGCTATGTGAGTCTTTGAAATGCTTCCTGAAATGGTTCAGAGTCTTTCAATGTCAGGAATGTCTTCAGAACATTTACGTAATCAAAAGTTATTTGTCTATGTTATGTATCACCAAAAGAAAAAAAAAAAAGAAAAGAAATTAAAAAGGTATTTGCTAGCTTAGACTTTAAAAAGGCAAGTGTTGTCAGTCTTGCAGCAAAAGCTCTGTTGCATTGTGTTACACATCATCTTTTAATAAGGCAACTGGAATTCCTTTAGATACTGAAAAGCTGGCCAGGAGGAGTTATCATCAATTATACTACCAAACAAATATGATATAAGTACAGGCTTCAGTTTTGCAATAGCAAGACACAACAGTACATGAAATTAACATCTTAGGTACCTTCTTAATGCAGGAAGAATAATTTTGTCACTTCGTTATTGCTTGTTTCTCTGCTGTTTCTCTAACTCAGTACATAACTAAAAAACAGTCTGTGTTTTGTATAACGCTGCAGTAATCTCAGTAGTATTTTGTGTTGACACAAACCAAATTGATTTTTAGAAGATAAACTTGCTTTTTTTTTCACTTGTGGAAATCCTGTGCTTTAAACAACTTTTAATGGTTAGTTATTTTTTTCTGATGATTTACCACTACTATTTTCAGTTTTGAGAACATGCTGAAAAAGGCCAGTCTGATCTGTTGCAAAACTTAGTCCCTAAGAATAAGCTACCCTTACCACTTCCATGTTTCACTGTTTTATAAAACACTTAAATAATTTTGATCTCTCTGATAGAAGATTTTTTCAAGGTCTTATTTTGACTCAGTTGTAATTAATTTGCCCTGTAGTTAGTCTGTATTTCTGCAGTGATTAGCAGAGCAAAGCTGCAGGTAAAAAATGGTTGCCTCTCCTCTCGATATATATTACTGTGTGTCTTGAGCTGCAGAAGACAGGTGGAGATGGTACCTCCCTGTTCTTCAGGATTTACTAAGTAATTTACATGGCCTTTCTGTCTTTGGTAAGTTAAACTTCATAGTACCTTAACCTCTCAGGCAAAGTATCCAATGGTTTTTTGAAACTTAATGTTCAAATTCAGCTTTTTATTTCTGCTTTCCAAGGGAGTATGATCTTCTGAAAACAGAGAATATTTTGGAAAAAAAATATAGTAATTTTTATAGTAATTTTTTAAAGTTTTTTCTTCATCAAATCTGCGACTATACTATATATGTTTACCAGAAGAATTTAATGGGATTTTTATCAGAGTGTCTACACTTTATTTACATTCCATATTTATCATGTAGTAAATGCTCATTCCTTTTCTTGAGACTTCTTATAGTTGAAATCTATGCTAACAAATCCTTTCAACTTGACTAAATGCTAAGCCAGACATAGTGATGGGGTTTTTTTTCTGTTGAGTTTTTAAAAATTTATTTAAATTGTAAGGCTGGTGAACAATGCAAAAAGAGACCAGTTAAAGCTATTTTTCTTCAGTGACCAAGGTGCAATAAGTGACTGGGTCTGAAGAAAACCACAACGTAACTTACTATTTTTACAAGCTGCTACAAATTGGCTGTAATAGGGTTTATGCACTGTAATTTACTAGGGACAGCTAACCTAATATGATACGAGTTAATATTTTCTGGGATGTTCATGGAAGTTACTATGCAACATGGTTATTACTTAAATGGCGCCTTGTTCCAAAGGAGAGCATGTGCACCTGGTGAAGCATAAAGTATACATATTTGCAAAAGTGTTGGTAGGCAGTGTATTACTGAGGTGTAACTGTATAATTTTATGTAGTGAAGCAAGTTTTATGGTTTTTTTCCCTTTGTTGGTTGACCTAATTTTTATGAAGTTTCAGTATTAAAGTATTTTTCTTTTGTCATTGTTCATATAGAAGTAGATCTGGCAACAGATCGCTCTCAAGACACAAGGACAGACGCAGATCTAGGAGTCCCCTGAAAAAACGGTCTCGATCTAGGGAAAGGAGAAAATCAAGAAGTCGCTCACATTCTCGGTAAGTTCCGTTCCTAAGAAAATATGCTGTTCTTAGAGCACAGTATAGAGTTTTTGAAAAAAAATCTTACCAGACTTTTTAGATGGTTGTAAACGGTGGAATCTCCAAATGCTGTAGTTTGTCCTCAGGCTTTGTCTGTGGGACAAAAGAATAGAAAGTAAATTTTAATGCTGAGTGTACTGGTTGTGGCTGGGATAGAGTTAATTTTCTTCCTAGTAGTTCACATGGTGCTCATAAATTACCACACTGAGGAACCTAAACTTTAATCCACATTTATACCAGCATGCAACCTGACTGAAGATAGGTAGCTTTAATTGTCATACTTTAAGGAATAAGTTAGGAATGTTCTGTGTAGCCTGTGCAACCCACAATGAAGTGGATAATGCTTGTTCAATATGTATCTGTTGAGAAGATTGGATTCAGGCTGAACTTGATCCCACATTCTGGGAACACGTGTAAAGTTTTCATGCACAAATTTTTATTTTTGCCTTTGGCTACCTCATGTTGTCCATACACTGCTGTGGGCGCAAGTGCCTGTGTCTGTTATATGGCATATTTGCATTTCAGGATCTAATACATCTATGTTTTACCTGGACTATTCATTTTTAAGTTTGATCATCTAATTATTGAGCTGTGAAATTCCAACAAGATAATAACATTTTCTGAGGGATGAAGTAGTGAATATTCACAAAACAAAAATGCCTATGAAAATAGCTTCATGAATAGAAGTCTTGGTACTTTTCTTTCTTTTTCATCTCTGTAATTCCCATAATTCATTTAAAGGGAGCTTCATACTTAGATTGTGCAGTTGCTTCTTGTTTTTTGAGGGAAGAAGTTTTTTGGGAAAGAGAACTGCAGATCTGTGGACCTCGGTGGAAACAGGAATATGCTACATAGCTAGCTGGGCTTTTCTGATGTACTCCTTTGATTCTCTCTTGCTATTGTCTGGAGCTTCTTGAGATGTCTGCTCACTGGAAGGGGCAGGTTCAATGAAATATCTGTGATGAATTAACCAGAAAGCATGTCATGGGTCATTGTGAGACTCTGTGCTATTGCAGGGATTCTGTGCTGTTTTATCTTTATGATCTTACATTCCTTCTCCGAGGCTTCTAAAGAACTGTTTGCCAAAACCTGATGGGAGCCAAAGTTGTCAGGTCACAGAGCATAAAACAGCCTACTAATTAGCAGTTGAGAAGAAAATACAGCCAAACTCTTCGTCCGTTGAAGAAAGGTGGGGACTGTCCTTAGACCTTTCACATGTGAAGGAGTCTCTGAGAATCTTTACAAATCCTGGAATAGGTACCATTGCCAATAGACAGGAACTTAAGTCAGTCTGGTTCTCTTGGACATGTAAAGGTCTGCTAGTTAACTTCTCCTCTTGTGCTTTCTCCTGTTTCTCTCTCTAAAAATTGTTCATTTTCGTATGTCCTAGAGGCAGTTCTAGGACTCGTGTGTCTCTCTGCTAGAAACGAAAGATGGAGTCCCGCACTTCCAAGTAACCCTATACCAAAATGTGATCTTCTAGCCAGAGCTGTGATCTAATCAGTTTTTGTTTGGCTTGACAACTAGTTCATCAGTTGGAATTTTCCTCACTGTTCTTTTTATGAACGTGTCGTTCTGCCTGTCCCAAAGAAGCTGACTTGTTATGTTATCCAGTTATGTTGTTTCATAATTTTTGAATTCCTTATTACATTACAGATGATTGGATTGTCTTGATGGAGTTTTGACCTTACATTTGCTTTTTGAGGGAATTTGTCTGGTGAATTTTATCCCTGTTTTTTTATTCCTGTCTATTAATCGTTGTTGGACTTCCAAGCAATGCCAGGATATCTGTGTGAGAAAATACTGTAGAATAAAGACTTCTGTCAGTCAGTTAATTATCCATGTCAGGGTAGTTAATCTGCAATCCACTTTATGTGGATATGCTTTTAGTAAAGAGTGGATTTACAGATTATAAAGTTTGTCTCGCTTCTGACAAAATGTAGAAAATTTATTCATGTATAATAACATGACTGTGAAGTGAACAGATATATTCTCTCAAAGTATAATAACATCACTCTGAAGATCACAGTTTGATTTGATTTTGGCCTCCCCTTCTCCATTTGTTTTCCAAATTTTTACTAGCTGTATAACCTTTCCCTCATGGGGAACAAGGGTGGAAAATTAAAATATTGAATAATTACTGTTTTCAGTAGAGACCCGTACTTTATCTTGAGCAATTAACGTATGCTAAAGAGTTAGTTGTAATTTTAATTGGAAAGTTCAAGGGTGAATTAATGGATTTGTGTTTGGCTTTTCACAGGGACAAGAAAAGAGACAAAGAAAAGGTCAAGGAAAAGGAAAAGGCCAAAGAAAAGGAGAAGGAGAGAGACAGAGACAAGGAGAAGGAGAGAGACCGAGACAGAGACAAAGACAGGGAGAGAGAACGAGATAAGGAGAGAAACAGGGAGAAGGATAGGGAGAGAGATAAAGAGCGAAATAAAGATCGAGAGAGAGTCAGAGACAAAGACAGGGATAGGGACAGGGACAAGGATAAGGACAAAGATAAGGACAGGGAAAAGGAGAAAGATAAGGAGAAGGAAAAAGATAGGGAAGAGGTAGACCAGAACAAGGAAAAAGAAGATACTGAGAAAGAAGGAGAGAAGGACAGAGAGAAGATTAAGGACAAGGAGGGAGATAAGGATAAAGGAGGGGAAAAAGAGAAGGACAGAGACAAAGAAAAGGAAAAAGATGGGGATAAAGAGAAGGAGCGAGAAAGAGAAAAAGAGAGAGATGATAAAAAGAAGAAAGAGAAGAGATCCAGAACACCCCCAAGAAGCTATAGCTCTTCAAGAAGATCTCGTAGCTCCAGCAGGTTTGTTTAGAATTTATTCATGCTTTCTGTAACTTCTCAGTTCAGTGAGGCACCACCCTAGTTTTTATGTATCAGTATCACCATGTCCCTTACTAATTAAATTTGTATTATTTCTGTTTTGTAGATTTTCCTATAAAGTAAAATCTATTACAAAGAGCTCTGTATGATGCCTGATACAACATAGTTTCTTGTCGGGCTGCTGGTGCTTGCCTTTCACATAACCATATAGTGTAGTCCTTGAGGACAGTATGTAGATGATTCTTATGCCATTTTTCTGTGTTGGAGGCGTTTACAAGTTCTGATAAAGTGACATCACACATCATCTCTGTTCTGAAGAGAGTTTGAGTCACTGTTACATAGTTCCTTGGTTACTTACATACTGTACAGTGTTGGTGTGTAGATCTTACAAACAGTTGGGTGATGGTACTTGCCACTCTTCAGCTGGGTGGCTGAACAGCAGGAAGCAAGCATGTCACTTGGCTGGCTAGCCATTCGGAATGTATGTATCTCAGTCTATATCGGTTGGAAGATAAGGATACCTTGTTTAGTTGGTTAGATGGCCAGGTACAAGTAAAAACTAACATTCCTTAACAATGTTGATAGTAAACGGGAAAACATCCAAGTTAATGTAGCTGTTGTTTTTGCCTCTGAAGGAGGCTAAGCTGGGTGGAAGTCTGGAGAAATTCAGTACAGCAAAAGGAGGCTGTGAGATTGATTATAAGCTCTGTAAGTGGACTAACTCAGGCATATTCTAAAAATGCTGCAGCTAACTTAACTTCAGAAGCTTTGATGGAAAAAGTCCTTTCTTTATACCTCAGGAATGAGGGAGTTCAGTAGTACCATGTGTCAAATTTAGATACCAAATTTTAGCTGTTACCTTGAGAGAATGAAATGCAGGATGAATTGGGAAAAGTTCTCTATATTATAATCATTTCACTGCACAAAAGCAAAATTCCAACAGTCCTCAAAATTCAGGAGTTCATGGTTCATAGAGGGCAGAAAAGGGTATGATGGTTACTGAATGTTCTGCTTACCTTATATGAAATGTCCATGCTGTTTTTGGAGGTCTATGGGCAAAATACTGTGGCTTCCTTAAGCATATGCAGCTTCCTGTTTTAATGCATTTTTAACATTATTTCATGGGTTGAAGTCTTACACAAACTAGAGGTGCTTTTGCCAGCTTTGAAAACTTTTTCTGTCTGTGAAATATTTTCTGTCTGTAGGCCTCAGGAGTGTTGAATTAAGTAAGTGTAGCAAAAAGATTGAAGATTTTGACAATGTGTAGGTTATATAAGAACCTTGGTGGAAGACCCAGTTCCTAATGTCAAATAGCAAGTGCAGTTAGCTGGATATTACCAAAAATTCATACTCTAGTTTGCCACAATTATGCTTCCCTTTAAGAATTTTGCTATTTAAGAAGCACCATGGAAGACTCTAACTTGGTCAAAGAATATACTAGTGAAAATCAGTGCATCTCTTCTAGTGGACTCACAGTACAAAACTTTACTTTGATATTAAGGTTTTTTTTATATGGATTTACTATTCTTTCTTCAGATATATCATTGTCCTTAGAGTGTCGATACTGGGGCCAGTACCGTTGAACATAGAATCATAGAATGGTTAGAGTTGGAAGAGACCTTTAAAGATCGCATTCCAACCCTACTGCCATGGGCAGGGACACCTCCCAGTAGACCAGGTTGCTCAAAGCCCCATGCAGCCTGGCCTTGAACACTTCCAAGGATGGGGCATCCACAACTTCTCTGGGCAACCTGTTCAGTGTCTCACCACACTCACAGTAAAGAATTTCTTCCTAATATCTAATCTAAATCTCCCCTCTTTCAGTTTAAAACCATTACCCCTTGTCCTACCGCTGCATTCCCTGATAAAGGATCCTTCCCATGGACATCCGTGGCCTAGACAGCAGGACAGACTGCACCCTTGGCAAGTGTGCAGGCAATACAGAACTGGAGGGAGAAGCTGATGCAACAGAGGAGTGTACCGACATTCAGAGAAACCTCAACAGACAGGAAAAATGGGCTGACAGGCATCTCATGGAATTGAACAAAGAGAAAGGCCAAGTCCTGCACCCGGACAGGAGTAACCCCATTGTACCACTACAGCATGGGGGCTGACTGGCTGGAAGGCTGGCTGGCAGAAAGAGACCTAGGGGTCCTTGCAGCCAAGAAGGCCAGCAGTATGCAGAGCTGCATTAGATAGAGTGTTGTGAGCAGGTCAAGGAGGGCAACTCTTTCCCTCTTCTCAGCACTGGTGAGGCCACATCTGGAATCCTGTGTCCACTTTAGGCTCCCTGTTACAAGAGGCAGTCCAGTGTGAGTCCAGTGAAATAGCGTGAAACTGATAAAGGTCTTGGAGCCTCCATCATACAAGGAGAGACTGGGGGAACTGGAGTTGTTTAGCCTGGAAAAGAGAAGGCTGAGGGGGCATCTTATCAATGTGTGTGAATACCTGATGGGAGAGTGTGAAAAAGACAGAGCCAGACTTCTCAGAGGGGGCCAATGACAGGCTAAAAGGCAATAGACATTTATTGACATACAGGAAATAAAGGCTTGTTTTCTGATGTTTAAATTGTGTTTTTTCTGGGCAAACTGGAACTAGTTACCATGAGAGATTGTGGAGTCTCCATATACACAGAATATACAGACACACAGAATCATCTGGGCCGGAAGGGACCTTCAAAGGTCATCTAGTTCGACCCCCCTGGAGTCACAGGGACCCCCCCAACTAGACCAGGTTGCCCAGGGCCTTGTCGAGCCTCATCTTGAATGTCTCCAGGGAAGGGGCCTCAACCACCTCC
>JAOXNO010000020.1:25371860-25382017 GCA_028565335.1 Limnodromus scolopaceus
TTCTTGGATGGTGGGTTTTTATAAGTGACTAACTTCATCTGTTTGAAAAGAAAATTAAAAAAAAAAAGGGAAAAGAAGCTGACACCTCTCTTATTCTGAAAATTGTGAGATAAGATAGGCATGTAAATGTTGAGACAATAAAAATACAAATAGTTGCAAGTCACTTCCTATAATGTTAGGATGATTTTTTTTTTAAAATAATTTTATCTTTGGTAGGACAAAGATCACGCTAAAGAGGATCAGAATTCAGAAACTGACAAGGAAGTGGACAACAGAGATACACAAAGGACAGATGAAGTCAAACTACAGCAGAATGGGAACTGTCAACCAAATGAAGAAGACCTCTCAATTAAAATGGAAGAGGTTTAAAGCAAAGAATGGACCTCTGATTCAACTAAGGAACGCAATCCAAAGCTTTTTATTCCCCAGAATGAGGAAGAAAATGTCAAAGCAATCAACCTGAACGTGTTGATAGTACTAGTAGCTCTTCCAATTCTTGTGATAGCTTTGTTGTCTTCTTGCTGTAAAGCAAGAGAGCACGGACCAGTAGTTATATCATGAAAAGGCAGATGCCATCAGAACTATTCATTTCTGAAAATCCATGCATTTCCATGATGGCTGTACTTATTTGTAAAATGATTTATGTTAAGTTCTGCCATAAGCTGTTACAAATAAGTAGAAACTGAAAGGTGTAAACCTGTACTACCCAAAAAAAGCTAAAGATGTGCATTGAAGGTTGTTTAAAATACTGCTTGTTGATTAATTTTTTATTGTTTTACCTTGTAGGTTAAAAAAATCCACAAAAACTTCAATGTGTACTGTTTGATGTGCTTGGAAATGGTGCATAAATATACACACTTTCTTTTGTTGTAAATGACAACTGTAGGGAAAGGGTTGTTAAACATAAACATAGTTTTACGGTTATTGTGTTAAATACCCCCTGACTAGTATGTTTTTCATTTGCTCACTGCTTGAGATTCTTGGGTTTTATTATTTAAAATAATTTCTTACTAATATCTTTAAAATTAATATTTCTTTTAAAGTATTTGAACAATGCATGCTACTTTTCAGTTCCTAAGAGGAGTATTGCCATGTTATAGATAATAGGTTGGCTTGCTGGGTTATTTTGGGGCTGTTTTGTTATTTTGTTTTCTTTTGTCCTTCCAGAAGTGAGCACATCTTTATCATATTATCAGAAATTACAGCTGTGTTTTGAGCTGTACTGCAGTGTGTCTGTTCAGCTGCGAATAGTACAGGTGCCATTATGAAAACAAACATTTCTTTTTTGTTTAAAAAATACGGGAGCACAAGCAGAAGCTTTAGTGCCTTCTTAAAATGTGATATTTTCTAGAAAGGTATGTGCTATTACTTGTTTTCGGCTAAATCTTACGTGATCTCTATTGCTATTTTGCCACCACCATACTGTAGACAAGAATGCAAGTGACTTGCCAGAACGGTTGTTTGATTCACTTGTTAAAATACTAAAGCTCCATTTTTACTTTTATTTTTATTATTAGAAGAGATTTATAGATGAAAGCAAAGATGCAGTTTGGGGACCACCACTGTACAAAAGTAGTAGCTGAATACAAAGCATTTTCTGATCACCTGCATCAAAGACAGCCCTTTGGACATTTAACCTACATTTGGATGGCCTTAATTGTTACCTCTCCATCATCTTCTCTGATAGCTGGTGGGTGATGTCAAAGGAATTGTATGCAAAGAAGTGGGGATAAATAATTTGGGGAAAAAAGTTCTAATTTACACTGGAGTTATATGGTAGAGATTCTTTTTTCATTCTTTGGGGAGAAAGCATGTAAGAAGAGAATGACAAAGCAGATATTTTTGTCAAGGTAAAACATGGCTTGTGTTCTCTGAACTAATTTAATTGGTTACATGAGATTTCTTAAGAGTCATACCTTTAAAACTTAATTATACCAGAAATCGAGTAGATTATTTTTAATACAACTTAATACAATCAAATGACTTAATTGCCTTACCTCATGGGAAGAGTTATTTCTTTCAGTTAAAAAAAGAACTTAATAGCATATTTGCTGTTTGCTTTCATTTTGTTTTTCTTTTCCTTTGCGTAGTTAATTCTTCAAAAAAAGATAAAGCGTATTACAGGGAGTGAAAAATTTGCCCAATTCCTAAGGTAATGAAACCCAGTTTGATTGTGAAGCTACTTGATCACTCTTCATTTTCAGTAGGTTTTAATGTTCTTGCCACTGTGTACATTTAAAACTATGGAAAATGCTTTACCATGTAAAGTATAGACAGTCATTTTTGTGATGTTTAAGCCACATGCTATTGGCTGGTAAACAGCTTATTCTGATAAAAGAATGACAAATCTGTATGCTTACAGGAAGACTGTGAAGGATTGTGTCTTGCAACAACAGCTGTCTTATTTATGATGTGTAAGTAGCATAGAGCAAAGAGATTGTTTGTATACTTGTTATCTTTGGTACCATTTCACTAATAAAATAAGTATTTTAGAGGGAAGTTTCTGCTGGTACATACTTATTAAAGGAATATTTTTAGTTGATTGGGTCTTATCCAGGCAGCTTCTCTGATTTGAAATCTGGATACCAGTGAAAATATACATGTATTATTTATAATATCTTTGAAAAGCTAAGTTTCTCCTTGGGGAGGAATTAGAATTCTTGCAGTGTATCATGTTTCGGCTGAGTTTTGTTACCCTGAAATTACGTAGCTCTATTATATATCAGTTACAGAATATGTAAGGGATTGTGTACAGTTAGCTAAGAAACATGCCTTTGGAAATTAATAGTTACAGATTGGCAGCCTTACTAATTTATCACGTGTAAGTCTATATGCACCACATTGTTACATTGTATGTGAATTAATGGTTCCCTTTCAAAATGCTTTTTTTAAAAAAAGATGAAAAAGACCCCAAACCAACCAACCACCAAACACGTTTCCTCCCCACCCCAGGTCATATTTTCTTGCAAATGCTGTATTTTCTGGGTTTGCTTTGTAAATACTCTGCAGATCTGTGAGGTAGTTAAGTTCTGTCTATTCGTATTAGGTGTTTTACAGTTCCCCTCTTCCTAAAAGGCTACTGCTAGAGAGCTGTTATTTGTAAAATGCCTGTCTCTGCAGAGGGTGGCTCATTTTTAAACGGGTAGCGTAGCACAGTAGTCAAGTTCCTGCTTGCTCCAAGGGGATTGTGTGCATCATCCATGGAATGCGTCCGTCTTCCACTGCCAGTCCATTGCCCTCGTCGTTCTCAAGTTTGCATGCTGAGCTGCCGTGTCAGATTGTTCGGGATTGCACTTTTATAAACGACATTAAATGGAGTGGGCGTTTTGAGAACAGTGTAGTTCATGATAGCTGTATTGTTTTATATGGAATTTCATTTGAGTCAGCCTTTATTTGAAAATGTTGTGACTTGTAATTGCTCAGAGAAGCAGCCATAGGGTACCATTTTGCTGAGACCGTGTAAAGCACGTACATGCTTAAGCTTCCATTAGTGACCACAGTTATTTCACAACAGTGTTTCTGGATAACAGATAGGCTTTTTCTTTGGATTTTGAAAGAAGAAGGTAGCAGAAGACAACAACAGGGTAGGGTTGGCCTTCCGTAGGTTTACACAGGTGTGAGGGATGGAATTCTGTTTGCAAACACTGACAGCTGTATGGTATCTAAAGAATACTGTTTTTCATATTTCAAAATTAGAACTAAGTGGGGCAAAAAGCACTTCAGCTGGAAACTAGAAGCATCGGAAGAATGTCTGAGAAATCGGTGAGAGCTGGGTTCTGCCTACTCATTAGTCAGTCACCTGCTAATTTTTTTGATGGCAATTTCATACAGATCCATCTGAAGTAGCTTTACATTAGCTGGGTGACAGCAGCATCGTGTGCGCAGCTTGGGTTCTGAAATGAGCTGTGGGCACCTGAGTGTGTTCCCTCTCCTGCAAAGAAGGTAACTTCCCTAGTCTGTGGCGTGCGTTGCGTCGCTTGCTGGAGTTCTCTGGCCCGGCTACAGCCAAGGCAGTACCTGAAGTTACTTTGAAACTCTGCAAATCTGGTACATAGTGGCTTCTCTGTGCTGCCCTTGGCTTGTACTGGTATTTTGTAAGAGTTACTAGGTTTAGGGTTTTCTGTAATTTTCTTTTGGTCTAAAGGGGACGTAATAAGTAAAGGCTGCTTTGTATGATACAAATTATTGTGTACGTCATACCTGTCTGTACTACAGTGTTATTTTTTTTATTCTTCTCTGACCATTTCAAGCGGTAATGCCATAGTGATGTGTGTGTAGCCTCTACTTTTCGGTCTGAAGCATCTCTGCATCGGTGTCTTTTTCTTAGTTTGAAATGAAAGAAGGTTAGAGTTCATGTATTTTAATTTTGCCAGCCATTCACTTAGAGGGAAAAAAAAACCCCACCAGACAAAAGTCATCTTGAATTTTGTAAGTGTTAGTGTGAAAATTGCATGATAACAGTAAAACAAATAATCTTAAAAGATGTGAAATCTGAACAAAGACTTGCAAACTGGGGCATATGATGTGTCCCACCTGCCACTTGGTGGTAGTTTCAGTTTTATGGCAGTCAATTACTGCCTTTGGTGTTACAATTTTAAAAGAAAGAATTGGATTTAGCGACACAAATGTTGAGATCTGTAAAGGGCTAAAATAATGTAAATCAGTAGGCACTTAGTGCAGAAAGATGTAGTTTTCTCACCAGAGACTGGAGTGTACACAATTGAAATCTGAGATATCATTAGTGCTATTACCTAAGGAGAATCTAGGACTTAGTTATTTGCTAATACGTAAACAGAAAAAATGTTTTCAGCCTGTACCTTAGGTTTATTTTTATATGTTGAAAAGTGTAATTAAAATAATATTGAAAACTAAATGCACTGTATGAAAAGGATTTTTTTTTTCCTATGTTAGAGAAATACACTTTCAATTGTGTTCCTTTTAAACTTTTAAATGTCTTTGCATGCAGCGTTTATTTCAAATTCAAGAATGCTTCATTGTAGGTAAGTTCTATTGCGGGATCTGACCGCATTAGTTTGGGTGTTTCTTCTGTAGTATTTTCAATATAAAACAGCTCGATAGACTTGTCTGACAATATGTGGAGGCAGCTATTTTCCCCGTAGTTTTGAGGAGAACAGTTCTAGCACTTTGATTCTGTATTGTGTTAAGTAAATACTACAGTTGAGAAGCTATCTATGAACTTCAGTTTTTACAATATTTTCTGAAACCAGGAACTTTTGTTATCCAAGAGGCAAAAAATTTTTTTGCTGTGACAGTTTTATGATTGTTGAGCTTAACACAGAACATGGTCAGCAAAAATAAGTTTTCAGCTGTGTATGTATTTTCTTCCTGAAAATTCCAGCTGACACTTTTTAAAATTCATTACATTTTTTACGTTAATCTAGTGCCAGATTTGACACAAGACTAGAGATTTTTGGTGTACAAAACATGTTCCACACTAACCTTGTTAATGAAATTATTCTTCTCCCCTTGAAAAGGCTACATGTGTCTTTTTTTGACCTGAAAGACTACTGGTAAAAGAATCATTTCCTCTTCCTTTCACTCAGTCCTTGGTGTCTTTAGTGAGGCTGCCAGTTAAGTACCTTTCTTAGAAGAAGTGGTTGTTGCTCTACTGAGTAAAACCTTCCTTAGTGCAAAGATGTAGAGCTACTGCTGCACTGATGAGTAAATTATGGGCCACTCAGAAATTGCTAGTTCATAAATACATAGTTTTCATCATATTTTAATCAAAGGAATGAGTGATCTGCTCTGGAAACATCAAGAGAGTAATTTAACATGCACAGCTCGCGTAGTCTGCCAGTAGATCCTTTCTGGTGTTTTTCCCACTGGTACAGGAGCTGTGATTGGTTTCTCGTGCACAGCCCCTATCGCAGATATACCCGGGGAACCAAAGCGCTACAGCAGCAAAAATACTGTCTCCCTTCTCTAAATTTGATATTTCTGGTAATAAAGTAGGTCTTCTAAGTTTAATAGATGTATAAGCAAACTCATTTCATGTTGGTAGAGTATATTTTTGCATTAATTAAGCAACTATGAAATGGTACAAGTAAAGAAATGTCAAATGCTGCTACTATGTTGTTGTTATTTTTGTAAATAAACAATGTCTCAAAGTTTTAACAGTTATAAGCTCACTTCCATTAAATTTGTATGAGGTACAGAAATGGCCTTGAAGCAATTTAATATATCTCTTTTTTTTTTTTTTTTTTAAGGATACATCTGCCCCAGAGAGTCAGGTGCTTTGTAACTAACTCTGTTGGACTGATACTGACAAGAATATTGCAGGAAAGGTTGTGAGGGGCTAAGTAATTGAATGTGTCATCCCTGTTTAGTGACAGAAGAGGCTTCTGAACCCTCTGGCTGAACAGGGCATATTCTTCAGAGAAAACTACCATAGTCCTACCAGGGAGAGTTTGTCACTTTTAAAGAGTAAGTTAATGTATGTGGCTGTATAGAAGTGTATGTCACAATTACTTTTTTTTTTTTTTTTAAAAGTAGTATCAGAAGTTCATGCAGAGCTTCTGACATTAACAGTACATGTCAATTCATTGTCATGGATATTTTCATATTAAAATTCACTGTTTTCAGTCCTTAAGCTTCTCTGTCACTTTGTGTAATGTGTAAGAATCTAAATAAACAAGAATGTTTAAGAAGCAAAAGTTTGACATGTGCTTCTCGACAGACTTTAACTTGCTCAGTAGGGATCTGGTGATTTTTGAGAGCAGTCGTGTCTGTAAATGGGACTTGTGGCTAGTTTGACTCCTGCTGATCAGATGATTTAGTCAACACGTCTGTGGTCTGGGTAACTGGGTTTCACCGTGCTCTCCTCCAAACATGAAAGCAGGGAAAAACTCATCTGAAAAATACATCGAAGTGTCTTAGCAAGGGTTCAAAATCATATATTTCCTATTTATATTATGTCCTACCTAATTTCCTTAAGTAATTACCCACTAAAAAGAAATTCTTTTTAGAGAAAGTGATTGAAAATTGACTAAAACAGTGACGGTCTTTTCAAATCAGACTTTTTTGTGTACATGGCTTCTTTTGGCTATGTGTTTTAAGAAAACAGGCTGACATGAGTGTTGGTACTAGGCTTTTTTCAAGTGTGCTGCTTCAGTATCAGGCCTGGGGAAGGCTCTGCTGCTTCTGCTTTTCTCTGTACAAATCTTACATTTAGTTTTAAAGATAGGGCCTAAAGAAAACCTTTAATTTTTATTGAAGTAATATTTTGAATGGTTGATTCAGACTACTAGATACAGCAGTTCAAAGCAGATGCGTAGATCCACACGATGTGAACATTATACAAGTGAATAATCATTTACTTTATTTGGATTTGTGCCTTACTGTGGTAAGGTAACATTTTCCACAATTGCTCCTCTGCTTTGTTCAATTTTAAGCAGATGCTCCTCTTCCTTTACTAAAACTTGTTTAATAAGTCTTCTGAGCTGTTAAATGCTTATCTTTCTAGCTTAGTGTTTTCCTCGCAAGTGTTCAGCTCATGCACCCCAGTCATCCTGCCAGGTCTCGTCAAGACTAGGTATCTAGCAAGGACCAGGCTTGTCTGAGCCATGCTGTAAATTATACTAACCCATGGTACAGGTCAGCCTCAAGCAAAATGATCAGTATTTCCGAACAAACCATAATACAGAATAAATAAGAATGATGTTTTGAGATGGTATATATCTTCACCAGGAACAAACATGTAGTGCTTTTTGGTTTGTTTTAGTGTTCCCAGTTAAATTCTCCTCCAGCAAAAGGAGATTTGGGGTAGATACATTATTAAAGAGTTTCTTGGGATGCGTAGAAGAGGGCCAGCCTCTACAAAAGATGTCCACTGGATATTTATGATATTAATTGTAAGGCGTTATTTGATCTGTCCAGGTCTTGTTTGTATCAGCAAGGAGATCCTTTGATCCATTAAAGATCCTTAGAGCTGTGGTATGTTTGTTCTGTTGCTTAATCTCCAAATAGAATGGAAAGATGACAGCTGTATGTTTGTGGTGTGAGCCTGGGAGAGCTGGGGGCTGCTTTATAGTGCCATTTCTCAGATAATGTGGGGCACGCTGTACGTCACTGAACTGCTTTGTTCTTCACTCTTCCAATTTTACAATAGGACTTACAATACACACTTTGTTCAACCAAAGCATGGCAACGCTGATTAAAGTATACTGCAGAATCTTTTGACGGAAGGAAGTGTTAGACCTGGGCCATTGCATTGCACCAAATGCATTAGAAATGGACATTTACTGTGCTTTTACTGCTAGATGAAAGATGGTAGCTAAGTATTGCATAAGTTAATTCATTATAATAAATCAGATTCCCTTTTATCATTTTTACCTGGGGTAATTTATAGTTGTAAGGACTGTAGTAATTCAGTAGGTGATAATAAAGCATGGAAATGCTACTTCTTTTATTTAAGAATGTTCTTTTCTTCTGTCAGACATGTAGCTCTATTCCAATATCTGCTCATAACTGCAATTGGAGAGAGTACTATATGGATTTTGAAGTGATCATGTTTCGTGGTTTCTGAGTCATCCTCTGCCAATAAGATAAGAAATTTTTGCCTTTACACTCTTTAAAAAGAGAGACAAATAGAGATAAATAAAGAACATAAAGGCATAAATTATTATTTTAGAGGCTGTATCAGCCTTCCAGGTCACAGTACTCAAGAACTTTATAAAAGCAGTCAAGCGTCATTCCTGTCTCCTGTCTCCCCTCAGTTTAGAAAAGCATAAAGGGGTAAATGACAGTCCAAGCCTGCTAGTTCCAGTGCTGATTCGTCTTCTGAGTTGCAAGCACACACATGAGAAGTAAAATGCCTGACATGAGTGATCAAACTTCTCTAGCTGTGACTATTTATGCCACGTAAACTTAGCTTAGCTAATTGGAAGCTGTGACAAGATTTGGGTGGAGGAAGGGGGTTGGGTTTGGGGGCAGTGGATGAGAACTGTGTATGACTCAGTCTCCCCATTCCTTTTTGTATTACAAAGGTGTGAACTTGTGTACTATGAACTACAGATCGAGGCAACTTGAGAGGGAGTGGAAGACAGATGTGTAAATCATGAACAATTAGTACTGATGAATAAAGAGGGACTAGTGGAGGACATCAAGGTTGAGGAAAACCTTGGTAGCAGTGACCATGAAAAGATAGAGCTCAGGATTGTGGGTAGCATGCACAAAACAAGTAGGACTGAAACTTTAGACTTCAAGAGGGCTAAGTTTGTCCTTTCTAAGAAGTTGCTAGGTGAAATTCCGTGGGCTAGGGCTCTGGAAGGTAAGGGGGCTCAAGAGAGCTAGGTAATATTCAAACATTGCTTTCTCCAAGCTCAGGATCAGCGCATTCCCAAGAGCAAGAAATCGAGCAAGGGAAGCAGGAGACCTGGGTGGTTGAGCAGGGACCTTCTGAAAAAACTAAAGTGGAAGAAGGAAGTTTACCCGAGTGGAAGAAGGGACTGACCACTTGGGAGGATTACAGAGATGCTGTTAGACTATGTAGGGTAGAAACAAGGAAAGCCAAGGCCTCCTTGGAATTGAAATTGGCAAGAGACGTGAAAGTCAACAAGAAGGGGCTTTTCAATTATATTGGAGGCAAAAGGAAAACTAAAGAAAATGTGGGCCTGCTGTTGGATGAATTGGGTGCCATGGTAACAGAGGATGCAGGGAAGGCTGAGTTGCTGAATGCCTTTGCCTCAGTCTTTATTGCTCAGGCCAGCCCCCAGACCCATGGACTTTGGAGGAATCAGAGGAAGTCTGGACAAAGGAAGATCTTCCCTTAGTGGAGGAGGACCAAGTTAGAGATCAGTTAAGAAGGCTGGATAGCCACAAGTCCATGGATCTGGATGGGATACACCCGAGAGTGCTGAGGGAGCTGGCAGAAGTCATTGCAGGGCTGCTCTCCATCATCTTTGAGAGGTCCTGGAGAACAGGCAAGGTGCCCGAGGACTGGAGAAAAGCCAATGTCATCCCAGTCTTCAAAAAGCGCAAGAAGGAGGACCTGGGAAGCTACAGACCGGTCAGCCTCATGGCCATCCCTGGAAAGGTCACGGAACGGCTCATCCTGAGTGCCATCTCAGAGCATATGTAGGAAAAGAAAGCTATCAGAAGTAGTCAACATGGATTTACCAAGGGGAAGTCATGTCAGA
>JAOXNO010000020.1:25395641-25406606 GCA_028565335.1 Limnodromus scolopaceus
ATCAATTTCTTTCTCCACAAAATATTTTTAATAAAATACTCAGTAAACTAGAGACGACAACAATAAACTGGGTCTTCAACAATAACTGCAAACCATTAATGCCTATGGAGTTCATGGGTGATAAACTGTTGTAAACTGGAAAACTAGTTCAGATTCCTTGTAACATGGAGATATATGATGGAGCCGGATACATACCGTATTAAGGAAGACCCTTTTATCCCCTATATTCCAATGACTCTTCCTTTATGCAAGCTTTGGAGGGACAACTAACTGAACTATCTATTCAGCTCCTGAAGTCTGTTCAACAGATATCTGTGTTGCATGCAATGTGAAATTTTATCTACAACTACATCTCATAAGAGAACATGAATGATTTTCTATGTCTGTGTGCCTAAATGTAGGAAGAAATAGCCTTAATTTAATGCACATAAAACCTCCAATACTAATAATGATACTTGTTAATCACCTTCATTTACACAGCACTATTTATCTATAATGAATAAAGGTGTAAAGATGTAAAGCTCGTGATAGTGCTTTACATAGATTGATAAGCACCATTGTCTATTCCTATATTCAAGGGTTTTCACGCTTTTGTTTGGCCATCTTCAACCAACTGGAGAGATTCTTTGGAGTGGTAGACACTCGTGCAAGAACTCTACCTGAAGAACTTAGATCTGAAAATCAGGTCTTAAACTAGTTGCAGTGATTAGAGAACTCTCCTGATGACTAGAACAACATTGTGCTTAGAGTGAAAGCCTTGAAATGGCTTCCTGAGTGCCCTGGGACTAAGCACCTAGCAAGACGTACCTCACTGAAAGGTTTTTCATACAGTTCCCTGAAAGTTTACCTGTGTGAAGACAGTAGGACTTTCCACAGAATGACTGTGGTGAAACAGATAATCTAAAGGTATCATCAATCTATTTCACCAAGGAAGCTTATTGGAGTAGAGACTGGCACAAACTCACTGTTCTGTATGGTCCTAATGGCTCCATTTAAGCACCAGAGGTCTTGGAACTTGATTTTGTGGTACAAGAAATTACAAAATGCTTCAGGTCGAATTGACTTGTCCCATCAAAGTTGGTCCAGATGACAAAAATACTACCTGGCTTTGTTTGAGGTAGTCTTGGGGAGCAAACAAAACCTGATGTTCTGTTTGTGCTGCCTTACTCCTTAGTTCCATTTCCAGATGAGGTCGAGCAGCTCTTGCAGGCAGCTTCACTGTCAGACTCATCAGGGCTTTCTGGCTGAACTCCATGCTGGTGTAGTCACTCAGGAGTGGTACTGTAATGGAAATGATTCCTTCTTCTTCACTTGTAACTGCTTTTTCAGGGATTTCTTCATGCCTTAGGCTTATGTCTGTGTTATTGCTAGGTTCTTCTGACTGGCCAGTGTCACTTCCTGACTTGCTGTCTTCCCCACCACCTGTAAAGAGGTCTAGCTTCAAAGGAGCCTTTGAATCATGCTCTATGACATAAAGGCTGGCGGTATCATTGTCTGACAGGGCCTGAAGCAGCGACCTTGAAACAGGTTTCCAATTAGTCTGCAAGGCAAAATAAGGAGAAAGAGTAATTTTAGTATCATGCTTTTGCGAAGTGCAATTGTGAAATAAATAACAAAAGAATAAAGCCAGGAGACAGACAGCCTGGTCTTGCCTATATAATATTCTAATTAATTAATTTTATCCCACATTCATTGGTTTTAATAACATAAATTAAAATATTTATTTCCCTAATTCAGAGGACTTTCTTCTCCTCTCCTATAGTATTTAGGCAAGGTTTTTCTTGCCTTTATGCATGCTTGGGACAAAGCATAGTGGTGATAAAAGATAGGCTTCACAATGTACCATTTTGAGACTCACAGCTTTCAAAAAGTTTAACAAATGTGTTACTATAAATAGGCAGCAGCTTGAATTGAACAGCAGCCAAACAAGTGTTAGCTGTCAGCTACTGCAAGCAGTTTATTATTCAACCTACTGCCATGTTGTGATCTAAGTGTGCCTCGGGTTACAAGTTTTTGCAAATTCTGGATGATTAAATGAGGAACAGTTTGTAACACCAGGCATATGTCTTACCCATTTAGATTGCCCTGCTGGGTTTGCCTATTTTTGCCATGGCATTTTTTTAATTATGGCCAGGCTGGTATGTTTTCTGGTATAATTGTTAGCTTCCCCTCACCCCCTCTCCACCTTTTTTTTTTTTTTTCTTCTTTCTAAATGTGTGGTGGAGAAGGAGCAAGAGGATTAGGTAGAGTTAGTTTTACTGGAGTGGTCAGTGAGGGACATCTGAATCCCAGCACTGAGAACTGGAAGTTGCCCGGTGCTTGTAGACAGGTCAATTGCTTTAACTGAAGAAAACAGTGAAACGGCTTGAAACTGACTTTGTACAACTGTACATTTGTACATCTGCTTCTCCTTTGTTCGGTCTTTGTCTGGCTTTTGCAAAATGACTATCTGGTACTACCAGTGAGCTCGCCACTTCTATATCTACATTTGGGTGGAAGAATGGAAAAAAGAATGCAAGGGAGTCCTGATCTGGAATATAGAAAATTATACTTGCTCTGTTGAAGGAAGAAATGCTGATGCTCAGCAAAACCTTTAATTACCAGCAGCTTGTCAGGATTTTCTGAAATTTCATTGCTGATGATTTCAATCTGTGTCCTAGATTTGGACAATGTCTGGCTTGTTGATACCTTCCAGCTTCTGCCTGACCTTTGACTAAATAGATCAAAGTCTGCTTTGTTAAATCTCACAAGTTGGCTTGAGAGATGAGATCTGAGTGCCAAATTAAGTTCAGGTCCACCAGAAAAATCAAAAAGACCTAAAAAGGAAAGAAGTTACTGCTCCAAAAACTCAATGGTTGGTGGTCTGAGAGTTGGAAGATAAACTGAGTTCTCCTGGAGGAAGGACTTTTAGTACCAGCAAAACTGGAGCAGAAGCTTGTTTAAAAGGAAAGAGATAAGGAAAGGAAGAAGCAAATAAGTCCACTAATAGGCAAAAGTGAATAACATGGTCTCCAGCAGCCTCATCGTAAGGGCTGATTTTCAGGCAATGCTTCAGTCCTGAAATACAGGTATCCTTAGCAAAGTGTAGGGGAAAGCCATGGGCAATATTTGAACATGCTGCTGAACCTTGGTGCCTGTTTACAATTAGGTGCTCCTCAGCCATCTACTAGCTGACCAGCTGGAGCCCCTGCATTGCTCTGGAGGGGCTTAGACTGAGGGGTGAGGAGCAGATTTCAGAAAACACCATATACGTGCCATCTATCATACAAGTTCTGCGGAATTAGGCCATGATATGTTATTTTGTATTTTGAGTAACTTGTAGTTAACAATCAGTTCCAGTTGGTGAAAACCGAATGGATATAAAAACTGAATTTCTCTCTTTAGACTCCATCCCCCCGCTTCAGCTTTGCTTTGTTCATTTAACAACCATACCTTTAAATAGGCTCTATGGCGTTCTCAAAAATGTTTGAGAACCCTTGTTAAATTAAAAGGTATATACAGCCTTTGCCTAAACAACAACGCTCTCCCATCCTTTATTTCTAATATTACACTAACTTCCCAGCTGTTGATACTAAACATTTACTAGGGTGAAGTTTGAAAAGACAAATAACTGACATTACTGATGAATCAGTAGGACAGATTTCCCTTGTGTTAGAGGAGAAGTCACTGCCTGAGCATTCACATACCATTTAAGGAGTTGCACACACAACACCTGAGTCTTTCTAATAACTAGCATTACTGGTTAGTCAGTAGGAAAGATGTCCTCTGTGTATTTTTTCACACCATCAAGAGAGTACTTGCCATATCTTGAAGTGCACTGCTGTTTCTTGGACTTGGTACACTGGGCCAGCATGATATTTTCAGCCTGTAAAGAAATGTTCTAAATTTATTGTCAGGTTAAATGACTGACATTGCTTATGAATTTAAATTAACTACCATTTATAATTAACATTTTATTGGTATTTTCATGACCATCAAAACAAGATGTTCTACAATGACTATTAAGCATAATGCCAATTAAAAACTGAAGACCAAGCTCGGTAGTCTACACTGAAATGCTGAGTTAGTGGTGATTAGCATCTTTGTTTAAGAACAAAGGAGCTGCGACAGGAGCTGGTAATGTTGTCTCTTCTTACATGTGTAATCATTACATATTCATAATCTGCTTTCATTTCCACAAAGCCTCCATCTTCCTTGAGGACTTTTGGACACATAGGAGGTAGTTTGATTTAGTAAATATTTGCTCCTGGGCTTCTACTTAGAAGTTTACTTTCCCTCAAACAAAGACCAAGCTATTGCTGTTTTTTAGCTTCTGCGGAATGACACCAGAGGCCTGGAAGTGACTGTCCCTGGAACCTGCAGACCAGAATACAGGGACAACACAGCTTCTGCTCTTTCCTGATTGTTTTGAGTTTGGCTCTTTCAGGGAGCTATTCTGTACAGTACCTCACAATTTCACCTAACAAGAATCTAAACACAGCCTTACTGAAAACTCACACCAGCTCCTTCTGCTGTAAAGGAAGAGGATTGGAAGGTAGAATTGAGTTTGCTAGTTGAGCTGTTCAAATGGGTTTCAGCTGGCTGCTTGTCCACAGATCTTTTTTTCAAGCTCCTTCCTTGCACCCAGGGGCTCAGAAACAACAAAAGTGGCAATGAGCTGCTATGCTCTCTAACATCCCTGGGCCACCCCACATGAGCCACACCTCAGGCATTGTCCTCCCTGGCCCTTCCTGAGAGGACAGGCTGTAATGGTGGCCTTCCCGTCCCTCCTGCCACTCTGAGGTGTTGCTGCTGGCCTCAGGCTGGCCGCGGCCAGCTGTTATTTCCGCGCAGAGGGGCAGCAGTGGGGTGGGATTGGAATTTCAAAAGGCATTTCTGCTGAACTGACTGATCCCATTGACATCAGTCACCCCCAAACGCTCATCCACTAGCTCATGTGGGAGCAGGAGACCAACCCTCGGGCATTTTTGAGCTGATCACCTCGCTGTCAGCAGCTGCTCTCAGAGCAACCCCGAAGAGCTTTGGGCAATGACTCACTTCCATAGGAAAAAAACACAGCTGTGAGAGACTGTGGGAGGTTATGTAGCCCACCACCCTGCCTTAGTATTGGTTTCAGTGTTGTCTGGTTTTCAAATCAAATCTAGACTTCATTAGCTGTAAAGCACTTTGCCTCTGTTTAAGCTGTGGTTTGAGGTGAAGCCTGAGGCTGTAGAGTTACTGGATATCCTTGATGATCCTGTGAAGATGGGTGCTGGGCTGGCTGGTGAGTCCTTTTTTGTAAATCAAACAGGCAATTGAAATGAGGGGGAATCCTTTGGACCCTTCATCTCAATTCCAGGTGCTCAATATTACTACATATCTAACTGCTATTTTGTAGCCCTACACCTGGCTTCTGTGTGCTGGTTTTTTCAGTTTTTCAAAAGTTCTTTCCTAATGGGCTCAGACAATGAAGTCTGATCTTATCTTTAATAGTGAAGTTTGCTCTAGGTCAAAACTTCTCAGAAGTTCTTGTCAAAAAGACTGGATCAGATATAGAGCAACTCAAAGTAAAATCTGAAAAGGAAAGTGCAGAGGAGCCTCAATGTGGAGTGCAGTCTGTTTCCCAAAAGCAAGGGCAGGAGTTTAGCCTCATGCATAAGCTAAATGGAGCTATGCCATGCTGTACAGCTTTCAAGACACAGCTTGTACCGTCTGTCCTGTCCTTCAGCAGCTGGTGCTTTCAGTTTCTGAGGCTGGTGCTTTGTGAAAAAGGAGAAAAAGGGAGGGTAGTGTTCTAGGACTTCAAAATAGCAATATGAATGGTTGTATGCAACTAGATTAATATTAGAACCCATTACTATGCAAGTCTTTTTTTTTTTTTTTGGTGGTAGTGTATGCCTCTAATACTGTACCTCAGATTAATCTGGGAGGGGTGTACTTTATAACTGCAGAGAATAATTTCTGCTAAAATTAGAGTACCTCATCCATATCTTACAGGCTCTCTTGTTATTCTCTCTTCTTCCTACTCATCCATCCATTACTTCTGCTCATTATGTGCTTATGTGCATAATTTATACAGTTAACATCCAAATGTGCTTGCAGGCAACTGCTTGGACTGCAACATCAATTTGTGTATGCTGCTGGAATTTATTTTTGTATTTCAATAGGAGAGATATGATTATCAGTTGGGAATGAAAGAGCAAAATAATCAGATGCATGCTTTTTCCATATATATAACCTATTTTCCACTGTGAGAAATGGTCCTTGCTGTTTTCAAGGGTGTTTGAGGCAAGAGGTATTTAGATAACTGTATTAGAGGCAAAAGATTATAGATTTTTTAAAAAACAGTTTTAATCAGTTCTACAGTGGTTTGTAATTGCTCTCCCTTTGTAAATGAGTGGGGTGGCTTTTGTGTTGTGTGCTTTTTGAAGCCCAATGTTATGAAGCTCAGTGTTAAATAAAATGGAAGTGCTGCTAACAACTTCAGCCAATATTTCCTTCTTACCTTTTAAACAGCAGAGAACAAGTGACAGGTGCAAAAATCAGAATGAACAGCATGCTGAAGCAAAGGAGAGTCACAAAACCTTCAAATTCTCCTTTATCTGATAGGAAATAGAGAGACTGAGTCAGACTTACGGTATCAAGGATAGAAAAGCTGTATTTGCTCTGCAAGAGAAATACTTTGAACAGAAATCAAACTTTACACACATTCTGTGATTCCTGTAAGTGAAACAGGGCCTGGGATTTCTGAGGGTCAGAGGTTTTCAGGTTTGTATTTTTAAGATACCTAGACATATGTGCTGAATTCTTAAATCCAACATCCAAACACTTTATAATAAAAGAAGTATTCCTACTCTCCATGTTATTATGTGAGCTCGAGCTGGCTTAATGGGCCAGGACCCTTATGCAGGTCTGACTTCATAAGAAACTATTTGAGTGGAAGTGGCTTTTAATCATTTTCAGGTTTTACTAGTAAGGTTTGGGGGGTTTTTTTTGGTGACATCCCACTTGGTCCTGACAACAATAGTATGGTTTGTGAATTTGGTAGGTGCCATGCTTCACCTGTTAGGAACTTTAAGACTGTTATATCAGCAGTCAGCCACTTGTCAACCCTTCCTGCAAACCTACATCTCTTGTTGCTTATGTTAATGCCTGCTCGATGTACTTCCCACAACCAACACTCTGGAAGGAGATAAAGTGCTAGAAAGGTTAACAAAGTTCCCAGGCAGTGAGAGCAGTGTTGCTAACACAGGAACCAAAGCAGCCTGTGATGTGAATTGTGGGTCGGGGTTGAGGTGTTCCTTAGAGCTAGCTAAATCAAAAGTTTCAAAATAGCGCCAGGAAAGTGTGGTCAGTACATGATTGTGTTACTGATACTAACAAACCATATTTGCAAAAAGGCCGCTTGTTTTTTCTAACCATCCAGCAACAAAACTTTCTTTTTTTCAAAATCGAACAGCTACTTAATTCTGCTTGTAAAGGTTTTTGAAAAGCTGCAAATTGCTTTGTTGCTGAAAAAGGCTTTTATGACAAAGAAATCTGAGGTTCTTCTAATAGATTAAGTAATTTGTGAAATGGGGGGGGAAATAATAAATGTAATGTTTAAATTCAATGGGATTACTTGATTTTTTAAAATGTTGCATTGAATTAACTATGTATTTTTGTTATTTTCCTGAAAAATTCAATCTTATCCAAATATATGTTCAGTAAGATGCATGGAATGAAGTCCTTCAGAAGAGTTCCAATGGAGACACTCTAATTTCTTGTGTTGAGAGGAGAAAGGAATTTGGTATGGGAGAGAAGGATGCAGAAACCCTGTTAATTTCAAGGAAGATTTTTTAATTTCTTTCCTTTTTCTTTCTGCTTCACAGTCTTGACTTTTCAGTTGTTTGTTTTTATACTTCCTTCCTTAATACAAAAAAGCTGTATTAAGCTATTTTGTGGGGAGAAGCTATTGCATATTCTGTATCTGAATTTCATAGGTTACTTTTCCTGTGGCTGATACCATCTTAGCCTGTTCTTTTCTTTCTTTATTTAGAAAGCTTCAGTTGAGTAAAGCTGTGGTCGAACAAAAAAAAAAAAAAAAGGGCCTTCTGCTGTGTTAGATTTCGTTTAACTGATAAGGTGTTAAAAATGTTTGAAACCATGCTTAGCCAACCCTATATGATTACAATGTACAAGACTTTATAAATGTAAATGTATTGATTTTCTTAGCCTATCCAGGCACCTTTGGAGAAAGCATACTTTTGCCAGTGTTATGTAAAATGTACTCAAATCATCAGAAAACAAAACAATTTGATTAGTTGTCATCCACAATAAGAGAAATTTTTTTTTTTTTTTTTTTTTTTTTTTTACAGTTAATGGTTCAGGGGTCTAACTGGAAACCAGTTTACATGATTGCTCAGGATTTTGCCAAGAGCAAAGAATACTGAATTTAACTAATCATAGGGAGAACATTTAACTGCTGAAATCTATGACAGAAATAAGCAATAAAAAGATATGTGGATAAAGCTAGCATAAAAGATCAGAAAATGTTTAAGAGATGAGGAACCCTAGCTAAGTATTCCCTGCATGTTAGGTAATGAAATAAAGGCAGAGTTGTAGTATGATGAATTGTTACCTCTAAATGTTTTTATGTGTTTCCTATCAGTAATTGAGGATTGAATAATGAATCTTGTGATGAGCACTTTGTTATTCCTTGAAAAGCAGGAAAGGGTAAAGAATAATGCCACATATAGTGCTTAAAGCAGGGATTGATGCTGAGTAATGCATGCACAGAATTTCCACAGTACCATATTTTGGAGTGGTGAAAGGTTGTGAAAGAGTCAGAGGTCCTTCACCAGCATTAGTGAATCCTGAGATCTGCACTCGGTAGATGGTTTTTTCTTTCAGCGTGGTAAGATGGTAACTTGTGGTAGAAGAATTGAGAGTAACAGCTGAAATGCAAGAGGGTTTGGGGAAGGAAATGATTAGATGAACTCTGGTGGCTGAGTCTGTATCAGCATGGCTGACTGGGAAAAAAGCAAAATTTCTCTGCCCTAATCCACACCTGGAGGAAGCCACATTGTGCAGATGCTCTTTGGATGGGTACAAGATTTCTCCAAAATTCTTATGTACATTTTAAACCAGAGATAAAAAGCACAACCTTTTAACACACCAAGGATGGTGAGTGCAGAAGGTTGATATGTTGCATGATGGGAAAAAGAACACCTAACTTGCTAAACAGTATTTTTCAAGTTGGCTGTAACAGTTGACATAAGGACTAGACCCTGTCACATAATTTACCCTCACTACAGTCGTCAGTAGTTAGTCATGTCAATTAATACCAGTGCTCTTACTCATCACTCAATACAGAAAAAGGGCTGTGCATTCTGCTTCACCTACTTTGTAGGGCTTTCAGCTCAACCTTTCTTTTCTGATGATGCAGTGACTTTCTGACAATGCAGAATAATGCAATCAGTGGTGCTGTAGTATGCCTCCAACAGGGCAAAAATGACTTCTCAAGTTTGCCATTGCCAATTTAGGACCTTCATAAAAGTGGAAATTGTGCTTTAGCCTATAAGCTTCCTTACCCCAAATTCTCCAATAAAATTATTCTTGCTGCCTAGAAAACATGCCAATCACGTGTTTGCGTCACTGTTATATTAACTGATTAGGGCAGGGTCAAAAAAAAATATAATTAAGTTCAGTCCTGGGCTCTCCCATTCTGTCTCCTCTTACACTTTATGCTAGCTATTTGGGGTGGAATAGAGTCCCCTGAAGACAGTGTCAAACCTGCTGTTAACGCTGCATACTTGAAGCTTTTGTTACTTTTTATTGACCTGTAAATGCATAGACCAACATGAATTACAGAACCCTTGCTATTCTCCTTCATCAAGTCTTAGGTGCTATTTGTCTTTCA
The DNA here is from genome assembly GCA_028565335.1 of Limnodromus scolopaceus. Taxonomy (NCBI): domain Eukaryota; kingdom Metazoa; phylum Chordata; class Aves; order Charadriiformes; family Scolopacidae; genus Limnodromus; species Limnodromus scolopaceus. The sequence continues at coordinate 25,405,522 of JAOXNO010000020.1, forward strand.
TAGCATGTCTTTAATTTTACTTGAAAGGCAGTATGTGCAAAGTTAACGTATTATTGTTTATGGCAAGGAGACTTTCCACTGCAGACCAGAAGAAAAATATTTATCAAAAGAAGTAAGGGGATTTTTTTTTGAAAACTCCAGTGGTTTGAGCTCACAACTATTAATTTATTTCAATGTGTAGAAGTTTCATCCCTTGTAGTTAAACACAAAAGCTATTCATTTAAGAAAATGTTTCTAAAAATGAAATTAATATCGGTGTCTTTGAAAACAGGTAAGAAATACAAACTGTATTCCCTGCTAATTGATTTCAAAAAAGAAACACAATTTCTTAAGCCCTATATAAAGGCTTAGAGTCAAGGTTGGCTGAGTTGCAATACATACATCCATAGCATTGTGACTGAAATCTTAATTCCTCTGAAATACTGAGAACATACAACTTCCTTTCAGTGTTACCAGAAAATTCTGCGGTACTCTTAGAACTGTAATTTTTATAAGGAAATATTTTCTTACCAATACTTAATTTGAAATGATATCTAGAACATTCTAGGTGTTTGTAGGATGATCTAGAGCATTAAAACTCTAACCAGGAGCTGATCTTTGAGAGTGCTCAGTTTCCACAGAAATCTAATAACTCAGTAGAGTGCTACAACAGCACTTAATGGTCTATATGAAGCATTTCTCCCATGGCTCTGAGCTGCTGCTTTGTTCTGAGCAATGGGACTTACCCAGAGACTTTTTCCCCGATGAATCTGTGTAGCTGATCCTGTATCCCTGGAGAAAGCCCAAACAGTCTTCAGCAGCTATTTTGGTCCACTTCACAAATGCAGAATGCTTTGTGACATTCAGAATTGTCACATTAGCAGGACCTGTCCTAGGAACTTTAAAATTGGATAATAATGTAAATTTTGCATTAATACTTGTGCAACAGACTTACAAGACTGAAACCTAACTGCTTCCTGGAGAGCTTATTTCCTAATTCTAGTTGTCATAAATATAACATAAAGGGTGAAAGAGAAAGTAAAATCCCATAAAGTGAAAACCCCTCATCTTATGCCCCTCATCTTACGCAATACCAAAACAGGTAG
>JAOXNO010000020.1:25422006-25446963 GCA_028565335.1 Limnodromus scolopaceus
TGAAGGGCCCGGGGCCAGCGGTACCCACCGACATCACTTCGTCTGGGGGGTTCCCTTCAACAGTGACATTCATCTTTGCCATTATGTCAGTGTCTTTTGAGAAATATTTACCCACCTGGGAGCTGCTGGCAAAATGGCAAATCCTGGTTTGCACAGTGGCAGGAATCTAGGGAATAAAAAGGAGACGTTTAACAAGGCAACTGTGAAAGAAATAGGAAAAAATGCTACTGGCTGTTGCTTCTCCTACCCACATGACTTAATTCGGTCATAGTTTTTGTCATACAGCCTTATCTGAGTAATGTTAAGAATTTTTACTATTTATAAACAGTAGTAAGTTATGCAGCAAAAGAAATCTCACCTGTTGCAAACAAAAAGATAGCTGCGAGCAGAGAGTTCTTCATCTTTTCTGTAAAGAAGCATAATGATTACCATCAACATCACACTGTCTTCAGCCTATTTTTCACACTTCCTCTTCGAACTTCCTATTCATTCCATTACCTACACTGTTACTGGCTGAACGCAAGCAATAGGTTTATTAGTGACACTGCGAGGGACACTTGAGCTCCAAGTTTTTGATTGTAATCCTAATAACCCTTCTGAAAAACTGAAACTTTCCCCCTTTGTGTTTGTAATAAGTCACAGTGAAATTCTTAATAGTGTCTGAGATAACAGCAGTGCAAACCAAATTAGGTTTATTATAGGTACTTCAAACTCCGTTGAAAATCCTAGCCTAAATGTCAATTAGAGATATTGATATAAATAAAAAGTAAGTCAAGGTGTTTGAGTTACTTTAATACAAATGCTTGGATAGAAATAATAGCAGCAGAAGACCCTGCCTATCTTCACTTTCTGACTTCTTCCCCCATTCAAAATAATTTCACTACTGCAAAGATGCTGTATCTACATTGTTGGTACCCAAATCACCATAGCTGTAAATCAGGTGTGACTATAAACTTCACATCCTTTAAAAGCAGAGAACCTTTAAAATAACTCAGAGGCCACCAGAGCCACCATAGCTGTTGCTTCTAAAGCAGTAAAGGGAAATTTTCTGAAAATTTCACTACTGTGGGAAATTTCCCTTCTGGGCTTAGATAGCTGCAGTCAGAGACTAGGCTCAGACCTACCTGGTGATAGGCAAATTATTAACTTATCTTGACAACCATGTCATATTTCAGGTTGAGTATTGAATAGCAAAAAAGAAATTAGTTTTAAATGAATCACTTTTGTAAAAAGAGAGTGTTCCGGCATGCTTCTAAGCCTGGTCTACAGTAGGAGTGAGTGACTAATGCACCAACTATATCTTATCAGATTTTCTGAAGGGCACAGTCATGAAATGCAAGTGAACAAGGAATTCTACTGAGTGTTACAGGGGGTTTCCTAGTGATGAAGTCATTTGGGCTTAGGAGTAGGCTCCAAAATGCTAAAGGGTGGTGCATACAGAGTGTGTGTGTGTGCAGGTTCAAACCCCCTCTTATCTGAGTGACCCAAAAAGCCTCGACAATGCTTCTCACAAAGAATTGCCAAGAGGCTAGTGTTGATTTATAAGCAGTAAGGAAAAGCTGACAAAAAGAAAGTGTAAGACATATGTGAGAGAGATTGTGACATCGGGGGCTGAAGAGTTAGGGATTCAGGGTAGTGTCTACACTACTACACTACTACAGTTAAGAGATGGAGAAAACTATATGAACTAATGTATTGGTTTGACGTGATTAGAATAATCACATTTAAAATAACATAACCCAAATGAAAACCATCTAAGTAATTCAATGCAAGAGCAGGAAACTGGATTCAGCACGCACGGATTTAGGACGGAGCATACTGGAGAGAAATAAACCCAATAAGGCAAGTTCATATTTTCTTTGCTGGAGCTCTAGGTCTCAGTATGAATGTTACTGTCACTTAAAGAAAAAAGTCAACTATAATAAGTACAGAAAATACATTGCTAATCAAAAAAAAAGCAGAGGAGCTAGAACTGCAAAAGCTGAAATTTCTCATAGGAATAAGAACCCATTTTTAATTATAGCTCAGCTAGCAAGTTGCCATAGAAACCTTTTAATGTATAGCAAAAGCTGAATTATTATTTTTGAGGTAAATTTTGCATAGAACCACTTTTTCAGATGTTTAATATTTCAGCTCTTTCGCCACTATGGACTTGTATCAGACTTGTAAATGCCTTAGGTTTTCCTGTTATTCAGGTGAGGATAAATTATGCCATCTTCTGTGATATGTTCAAAAGTGCAAAACGGCTGGAGGATACCACCAACTTTGCTTCATTTGTGACCTAAATGGTTTCTCACACCTAGGTTTATGTATTATTATAGATGTGGTTTTCTCTGAATGCTTTTCCTTATCATTTGCTTATTTAAGTTCTGCAGTAAAAGATGCAGCAGGCTCTTGATCTCCCCAGAATGAAATCTTGAAATAAATGAACTCTTCCATTTAGATTGGATTACATCATGAAAATTATTTGAAAACCCACAGCATCCTTCTCTGTTCCCTGTCCCAACTTTATCTGTTAACTGTTACTCTTCCAAGGAAAAATAACCTCTGAAGACAGGCAGGCACAGCAAGGAACGTGCTGCTGGTTCCCTTGCCCTGTTCCGTACCTGTGGAGCTCCATCTCCTGTAGCCTTGCGCATCACAGGAGGACTGCTCAGGCCAGGAGCTTGCAAGTATATTTCTTGCAGGTCACCCTTGTGCCCATGAAGGCTAATGAATCAGAAGGTGTCTGTAATCTTGTTTGCTCAGAGTCCTAAATATGTCCCAAGAGAGTTTGGGCTGTGTGGGACCAGCAGCCTCATTAAAGCACACTCAGGACCCGGTGGGCAGCTGAAGCAGAGTATAGACTGCAGAGATAAGGCATTAGGAAAGAAATATTGCATTTCTGTTTGAAGTCTTACCTTGTCTGAAGTGCAGATAGTTGAGGTCTTCATTTTCTCCTGGTTGAATCTGTATGTATTTTTGCTAGCTCACTGTTTCTCCAGTGAAATGTTCAGTTCCAATCGACTACAGTTGATCTGTTTCAGGCATATTGTAACAAATTCAACATTGTTGCAAATTCAAATTCAGTTTTGGCCTATTGGTAGTACATACTGAAGTCCTATATCTTTCCTCTATGGATCTAAAGTAGAGCTATACTATTTTTCAAAAGTTATTTTCATATAATTCTGCTTCTGCAGAGCTCCAGGTCTGTAAAAGATCTGACAGATTCTTACACTGGATTTTTTTGACAGAGAAATACATGAGTATCTGAATTCAGAAAGCAATTCTCATATGACCTTTGAAAAATAAAAAAAATTAAAAAATCCCACTCAGCCCTCAGCCACACCCCTGGGGGGAAATTTGCTGTGATAGGCAGTCTCCACCACACACTCTTTCATCCTTTCTGAGTTCAAGTTGCACTGTGAAGCAGCTTATCATTCAAACAGTTCTATGTTATCTTAATGAAAATCACAATCTTCACCCTAACACATCGGCTGAGCAGAAACCATCAAAAAATTTATATAAGAGGTTTGCCCCGGAGGTTTAAAGATATCCAAGTACAGATGAAACATAAACGTCACTCAAAAACTTGACAGACAACACAAAATGCAGAAGAACCAGAGATGTATTTATTTGGGTGAAGATTCCTTTGAAGAATAAAAAAAATATGGAGGAAACAAAATTAATTTCATTAAGACTAACTGTGGACTAAATTCTGCTTACACTAGACCGGATCTGGGTCTCACCAGTGACAGTGGTGTGATGCTAGATCTCCCTAAGTGTAGATACAGAGTTTTGCCTAATGTGCAATCTAGGTGAAATATTTGCAAGACTTGAGGCAGCATGATCAGATAAGACAGGCAACTTCTCTTTACTGCAGCACCACAGTTAGTGCTACAGGCTTATTTGTGGGATAATGGGAGGAAATTCTCCCTGGGTAGCTCAGACCAGTGGTTTGAAAACAGAGTTCAACAGATGCCTGTTGGCTGAGCTGTGTGCAGAATCATAATCTTAAGTGTTGTGATTTGAATTGGAAACGCAATCCTTACCTCTGCTAGATCACCTTTGAGCACATCTTACTTACCAGTTTTACTAAGTTGTAAAGTAAGTTGTTTCACTAAGTTGTAGTCTCTGATTGCTCTGAAAATCTAATGTAAGCGCCTCCTTAAATTTGTGTTCATTATGTCTTCCTCTGCAGCCAAGAGAAGAATCGGGGATCACCCTTAACTTTCTCCATCACATTTAAGACTTTAATAAAAGGGAACACAGTGCGTTTAACACAGAAGCAGCTGAGCAAGAAAATAAGCCTTCAATGGGCCTGCATCTGCTATAGGGAGTTATTTTGGCATAAGTGGTGTGGAAACAAAGAGAATTTGACAAAAGCTTGTCTATGCTTTTCCCATCTACACTTGTGGGAGTAAGCTTCACCTTTTTGAAGTTAAAGGTTGGTGCTTTTTTTATAGGTTGGTTTTTCTGGTTTTTAAGGACTGCTTTTTTTATTCCTGAGGCAAATGGGAGGAGATATAAATAAAATACCTGAGTCACCGAGTTTTTTTCCTCTGGGTTTTCTTTTTTTTTTTTTTTGTTTTGTTGATGTGGTTTTGTTTCTTTTCTGGGATTGCTTCTGGACGAAGAAATGATTTCTAGTGAAATACAACTGTTGTAGAAAATATGTTTGGAGAAAGCCCAAGAAAGCAGAAGGAAGAAGTTCACTTAGTATAAGGCAGAAGATGAACTTTTTTAACATATTGTTCTTTGTTCATGGTATATTATTCTGCCCTTTACACTTCAGAAACAGTGCATGCATTTGTGCTGTTAGCCTAACTGTTTCAAAATCAGCTTTTCTCTGTGGTAATGTTTGTCTCAGAATTTCATTCAGCATAGGTGGGCTACCAAGTCATTACCTTTTCTTAATTCAAATCTTTCCAAGCGTCTTTTCTGTCTTGGAACAAAGTGATTTAAAAATAGTAATTATGGTTAACTGAGTCATTAAGGTTTGTATACATGCTCACTTGTGGCTTTATTACTCTCGGCCATTTTCTTTTTCCTTCCCTTATTATTACCCAATAGATAATCTAGGGGAAATATTTTTGATAAATACTTTAATTAGCTTTATCAAAAGTTACTTTAGTCATAAAATAATTCACAAATGGCTCTTTGCCATCCTGTGTAGAATAGAGAGCCGGAAGGGGCTAGATTTGCCAAACTGGAGTAACAAGACCATGATTTTTGTTAGTCCCTGTGTCTTCCAGAGCTCAGCGACTGGAACAATTGCTCAGAAGGTGAGATGAGTTAAACTTACTTTGACTGCATGATGGTTTTGCATATTGGAGTAACCACTCTGCTTTAAGACATCCTGACATGGCCTGTTTAGAATCTCCCCTTCAAGATGACTCTGCTTAATATCAATAACAATTTACAAAAAACCCTCAAGCAAGGATTAGTGAGTGACATCCCATTTAAGCATTTTAACTGTTAACCTTGGGCATCACATCAAAGCAAGAGTGACCCAAGAGTGCCCCTACCTAAAATACACAGCTATACTAGTAGTTAGGGTATTCATCTGGCAGCTGAGAAATCCAGATTTCTTGTATGCCTCAATAAGAATACAGACACAAACCAGACATTTTTGCAACTTCTGTTTTTCATTTGACTGCCAATAGATTACTCACACATCTTTGATTATGGCCCTTTTGGAGAAAAAAACTGTCTGTCCACAAACTCTGTGAATTTGTGGATTTCTTGGTTTTTTTATAACACAGTCTGAATGTTCACACTCACTCTTAGCCTCCAGCTTAGGTTTGCTGCTAGGAACACAAAAGTATCAGGGGTGTTGTGGCTGCCTGAAATTTCTGCCCTGCTACCTAGGGTAACAACTTCTCGCATTGTCTGTTGTGGACTGAACTAGTTCCATCTTGAGAGTAGTGGGGTTTTTTGTCCTCATCCCTCATACTGCTGGCTGTTCCTGAATTTAGCAATTCCTGGTGAGACTTCCTTCTAGCTTCCAGCTTTATATTTATTCCTGGCTGGATTATATTTCTAGGTTTTTGCGCCTACTTCACTCTCAAATTTTTCTTTCATCCCTCATGCTGATTACCAGCCTGTGGTTTGCTAGGTTTAAACAAGTAATTCTTTTTTAGCCTACTATCACATGAAAAATATACTATTTTTCCCAGTTATCTCATTACCCTGTCTCCGTACAGTCCTGAGATTTTGCTGATAATGAAACAGTGCTGAAGAAAACCACTTGCTTAGGTTGTTGCTGCTGTTGCCCCTATTTTATCTCCCATTTGGCTAGGGGTGCTGTCTGGGTGAAGTTGCTTCCTGCTGACCACAAGGGTCATGCTTTCATTTCTGAGTTGGTGAAGGGTGGTTCAGTGGTCAGTCAAGAACTGTAACAGCCTGAGTCTCAATTGGCAGGGTTTTTTTATTTTAAGAATTTTATGACAGCCCATCACAAAGAGGCTGATTTGGATGCTGAAGAGTGGAACAGCACTGAGAGGTCATAATTTGGGCTTGTCTTCAAATGTGTGGTAGGGACCAATGGAGGAGAGAGGGCTTGCACTGGCATGCCACATTTTGCAGCAAGGCATCCTCCACTTGCAAGCCAAGAGAGTGGTGCAGAGAGGTGCAGCACCTCCGTTGTTGCATCCAGCTGCAGAAGGAACCCAAACAAAGCAGTATATGCGTGGTCCTGCTATTTAACCAATATATATAAAATGCATTGTGATTAAAACAATAAGAAACATAATGATAAAGATCTCAAGGGATGTCTCTGATAAAAAAGAAACATTTCACGCAAAGCTACCGATGATGCCTTGTGTAACACCAAACTGTGCTCTGCAAATTTCCCTCTTCTGCTCTGAAGAATGCTACTCAGCTGTCTCCAGTTAAAAAAAGTTTACTTTAAAAATTTTCATAGGATTTTCTTCTGTTTTCTCAGGCAAAAAAGATGAATTTAGATCTGTCAAATGGTGGTGGCTTTACTCAATGAGTTCTCAGCAAGAGCCTTAAAGCTATGTGATAGGGGACATGAGGTGAAAGTGGCTGCATGAGACAGTGGAAGTCTGCATAATTACCATGATTTCAAGCTCCTTTTTTCATAAAGGGAGGGGAAGGCCGTGGAGGGGACATGACAGGAATATAGGAATCATATTAAGAGTGAAATGTCATGTCAAAGAGTAAAACTGAACTGAAGAGAGTATAAGCAACCCTGAAATTGGAGAAGTTTGGATCTAATCTTTGTGGCTTCTTTCTCATTTACATAACGAATTGACATCAATGGTTTAGTGCTCAGTTTCCTCCTCAGGCACTGGTACTTAGCAACAAAACAGTATCTGGTCAATAGGTAGACTCCAGGGCTCAGCTGAGAAGGATATGAGAAACATGTGAAGGACAGACTTCCCAGGTTACAGAAAGGGTTGAGGTGGAGCTGCAGTCAAGAGAAAATGCTTAATGGTAGTTTGCAACTCCCAGACCTCTATCTGCTATGGGCAAAGTAAGAGCTCAATGAGAGGTGAGCTGGATTGCCTGTGGGACTTTCACTTGATCTTTCCATTCTTTCTGAATGCTTAAAGGTAGATGAATATAAAACGTGGAGTTTAAGTACACAGAAAAGAGGTATTTTTTTTCCCTTTGAAACAATGCAAATATTGAAGAATGGAGTTTTCTACTGTGCATGGCTATACAAAGGCAAAGGGAGTTCTGCCTCTCTGGGACAATACACTTTGCAGTGACTCAGGGCAAGGGACAACGCTACTTGAGATATACTTGTTTGAGACATTTGCTTTGGCTGTGTGGTTATAAGAGGATGCAAAGGCAATCTGATATCTCTGTATACCACCCTGTTTTTTTAGAAAAGTAAGGCCAGGACAAACAGGGGAGTGTGCCTGATAGCTGGGAAAAGCAGTTGCTGACCATCAGTTAGTGGCAGGTCATGTAAACAGCTTGGTGGTGTCCTGCCCCACCTAACATGGGAGCTTATGCTGCCGTGGGAAGGAGACACATTGACTCTGAATGGCTGAAAGCTAGAGATGGTTTATGAAAGATATCTTGCTTTTATTCTAAAAGAGAGAAGCTGTGGCCTGGCTTGTCTTACCCAATTGGCTTTGAGCACCACTTCAGTTGTAAAAGAAGGAGGAGAACTAATTCCATGCTAAGCCATAAATTCAGCTTTCTAAATGTGAAACAAAGTGAAAAAGTTCTGTCTTACAGGAAGGAACAACACTGCAACAAACAGGGAACAATTTTTATTTCATTTATCCATTCTGCCTCAGGCTCTTAAATGGAAGAAGGGAGCTTCTGAGTCACCAGTTTCAGTCCTGCTGAAGGCATTTGCAGTCACCCTGTTTGTAAATTGGTCGGGATCCAGCTTAAAATTGTTTGTTTGTGATTCCCACTACTCCTTATGGAAAGTTATTCCAGAACAATACATCTCTCAGAGGTATTGGGGAGGAAGTATCTGAGTGTCTAGTGTGTTCTCCCTGTTGCAATAATTTGGAGACAGAATTATAAAGAAATACTACAAACCACTTTTCATTCTTCCTTTCCAGTATTCATTAGAGAGGAATACAGTCTTGCAAGACACTGCTGTGTTCAGTCTCTTGTCTTTGGAGTCATTGTGGCAATGGCCTTCTAGTTCCATGTTTAATGGCAGCTTGGAGGTTAGCAGTATTCTCTCCAAACACAATGGACTTTCTGTACAATAAAAAGAACTTGATGCAATAATTCCCTCACACAGCTCAGTAAAGAATGTCTGAATTTCCTTAATTTATTTTACTATATTACAAGTAGCATCACAAATACATAGCACAAGAGGCATTCATAGTTCTATAATTTTTACTATGTGAAATGGTCTGTAATGATATCTCTTAGTCAGTAAGTGTGGATATGTAGTGAAATGCAAAATCTGACTTATGCCCAGTATTTCAAACCAGTTCTTTATAGCTCTGTGTTCATTGTTTTCCTCAGTCCCTCCCAATCTGTGGTTATTGAAGTATCTACAATTTTCCACTGACTACGAAAACATTAGCATTAAAACTAAACATGATTCCAGCAGTGCCCATGGTCCTATTTATGCTACAGTGAATGGGACAGAGTATTCTCATCTGGGTCTAAAAAGCCATGCTTCAAGCACTGCGCTTGGGCTCGTTGTGGAGCTGGGGCTGTTGCTGACAGGCCAAAGTTTGAATAATCAAGTGTCTGAGCCCTTCTGCAGCCCTACTACCCTTTGGGTGGAAAGTAGAAGACTTTGTCCCTCTATTTTTCCCTTCACTGATTTTTTCCATATAAAACCTGGCTATGGTTTTGTGAAGACTTACACTTGGCAGTGCCTCATGCTGACACAAATCCAGTAATGCCTTTTTTCTTAACTGCGTTTCTGAATCATGAAGAGTAAGAAAAAAATAACATACACATCACAGATCTGAAACTTTGATAAGTTTCTGAGTAGTGCTGTGTAGGCTTTGTACATCAAGTTCTCACTCATGGTACTGGATAAGCTTAGCACAAGAAAAGAAGCAGTTAATACAGGGAAAAATCCAAGAAAGGTCACATTTCTTTACATTACTTTCTTACAACTTATTTAAAGGAGAGGGTTTTTTCATTAAAAGTAATTTAAAGAGTGAAAACTATAGGGCAGGCCAGAAGCAATTAATGTGCATCCTGTACTAGTTAATCTGCTCACCTCAAGGAAGTTTATCTTCAGAGATCGAAAGACAAAAGTCAGACTCAGAAATATGTTCTCTCACGTCACCTTCCACGTTTTAAAGAGCAAAACTTAAAGTTGAAAGAGATTCTGATGCTCGTGTTGAAATATCTCTTTAGGGGCTCTAGGGAGTTTGATGGTGCCAGCATTGTCTTTGTGAAGGTAGAGGTACAGGGCGCCAGAGTTGGAATTCTTGTAGCCTCAAATGTGCAAATCATACCAAGAAAGTTTTCCTATTTGTTATTAACACTTGGCAAAAGGGCAAAGTCTACTGAGCCAATTCTAAATTACGTGACAAATCCCACAAATCTGTTGTTTGAGAACATGTTTTCAGGGAGCAGCGCAAAATGAAGTTGCATAGTTTTAACTGGTACTAGTAAATAAAGGCACGTGACTCCCATTGCATGTAGCAGGCCATAATTCACAGCAGCAGTTACAGGAACCAGCAGTGTTTTGAATAGTCAAGTTATAATTTAAACACCTTGTTCTCACATGAAATTGTTTTATTTGCAAAAGTCTGTTTGTGTAACCCTTATGCCCACATAATACTGTTGGTCTGGACAGAATGTATAGGTTGAAGAGCTACTTGACAGTAGTTCTTTTTGATAGAAAAAATTACATTAAGCTTCTCTTTCCATAATATCTACTAGAAAATCATTTATTGAAATGGAATAAAGCAAACCCTTAGACTTTTCTGATACATACTTCCTTAAATAAAAAACATATTTGCTTTTTTAGTAGAGATGAAGGGAGAATTATTTACATTCACAGAAATATTCCCATTTATAACTGGTACAAAAAGAAAGAGCATTTGAAAGTTCTTACAGAAAACCTAAAATGAGAGAATGCTCCAGCACAGAGGTGTTTTATGGTCCTGGCACTCTGAAAAGTGACAGCCAAGAACCAGAGTGAAGCATGGTTTGGAGTGGGGAGCAGGAGACACAGAGCCCAGCACAGAGTGTCCTCCTCATCGGCTTTTGGATACTCTTATTTTTTGTGCTCCTGTCCTGTTTCACTCCCTTCTAAAGGAAAGTTAAGCAAAAATGATTCCACAAAATGTTTTTAGGTGTTAAACATTTTTCAGAGAAAAACTGCTGTCAAAAATTCCTCATCTGTTTCTATATCTAACTCTACTTATGGTTTATACTGTATACCAATAAAGCAATAATTTACATAATTTAATCACTCATAAAGGCCATTATGGCTGAATTTCCCAGACATGTAGATACTGAATTGTTACAACAGCAAAAACATAAAACCACCACAGGGACTAATAAAGCTATCAAACCTGAGCTGGAGTTCTGCAGCCAATCAAATTTTTCAATTTGGCCACAACAAAACATGAAATTTAGGCTGACATTTTCAAATCTGGCTTCCTGACCCCAGTCATCCAGTCCTTAGGTAGACAGCTGTACAGTCACAGCCTTGAGTGACTTACTGCTTCGTAAAATCAGTCCTACAGTTATCAAATTAAGGGCTTCATGACACTGCAGAAACCCAAGCATGAAAACGTAGGCTCAGCTACCGAAGCCTGCAAGATTTCATCCTGCATAGGCCTTTAGGTATTTTACACTCAAAAAGTAGGTGCTCCATTGCTGGTAAATTTTGAGTGGCCCTTTCCACCCAGTTTGTGGACATACTGAAGGGTGAGGGCATGGCCCAGACGAGGCAAATCCTACAAGCCTCCTCAACCAGGAGCTGGTCAAGGCCTATGTCTGCCTCTTCCCAGACCCTTTTTTTGGCAGTCTGTGGTGTGTGTTGGGGTGAGGAAACAGGCAAGGTTCCTCAGCCTCGGGGTGGCGAGCCACAGGCCCTTCACGTGGCTAGGCTATGGGTGTCCTGCATCCCACCGAGCTCCCCACACCCCAATGTGGACTTGGATTTTGTGTTTATTACCTCACAGTGACATCTGCTGGAAAAGGACCTTCATTTAGGCAGGGCAGATTTATTTTTAGCATAAATTAAACTTTAACTGGATGCCAGAAACAGGACATCATTTGTGGCAAGGACCATAGAAAAGACTAGTGCAAATGAAAAACACCAGAAGACTATTCAAAAACCTTCTGAGAACCATCACGACCCCATAAAGCAGCCTGTTGCTTATTCCTGAGGACATCTACTGATTGACTGCAGTTTTATATCCAAAGTCTGGCACCACTTGGGTCCCAGACCAGCCCTCAGAGGAATGTGCTTCCCTGCACAGCACTTCCCAGGATGCTGAGGTCCTCTCCCAGACATTTGGGCAGGGGGAGAGGAAGGGCGGGGGGGGGGAGCGAACGGTGTATGTGTGTGTGCATGTCTCATCCATGGATCAAACAAACATTTTTCTCCCGTCCCCATATTTTATGAAACTGCTCTTTCATTTATGAAGTGTGTAGTTCTCACTGGCAATTCGTACGGACTCTCTCAGCTTCCCGTGGGAATTCGACAGCAGGAGGAAGGTAGGGAGGACATCTGCCACCGGCCATTCAGAGGAGCTATTCCCCTAACATAGGCGTCTAACGCTTAACACCGGATGGGCTTTTCCTAGTCAATAAAGTACCACTAGGTGTCAGTCCATGCCAGGGATTATCCGTCCCGGTGTCACAGGACGTACTTGAAAGCGGTAACAGCGTGCGTATTTCATAGGTACACCCTGTTTGTAACTATGGCTTTTTGCAATGACCAAACTGTCAGGTCATTTTAGCTTTTAGCAAGATTTCCATTTGTTTTGGGAAATACTTCTGGCTTCCAAGCTGTACATGTAAACACTCAGCTTTCTAATTTTAATGGAGGTAGCTTCTTTTATGTATAACGGTGGTGAAATAAACTTGGTTTGTAGAAGCTGTTAAATTATATATGTTTGCATTTGTGAAAAGCTATTTTGGTCTCAGGACTAAAATAATGGTGGTGTTTCACATGTAGTTTTTGAGTGTATTCTGTGCAGTTGCTCTCAGTGGAACTCTCATCATCTCATGTAGATGCAGTAAAAGCAGCCCCAACTGTATTTGCTTTTAGAATATTTTTGTACATGCACATTCAGCCCGTATGCAAGTGTTAAAACTGAGGCTGGCAATATAGCTTCAACCTCAGCTTTGTCCAACCCTCCTTTAAGTTGTAGAGCAAGCACCATATGAACCATCTTTTTTCTAAGTGTGGTATCTTTCTCAGACTGAGTCATCTTTTCCTTTGTGGGCATGGAGGGCACAGAGAGGAAGGAGGTTTTGAGTACAGTGGCTGTGTTGGTTTTGAGAGGTGGATCAGAGGTCTCCCAGCAACCTCTTAAATCAAACCCTGCTCCCTTCCCTGCCCCAGCGTCTGGGCTTTCTTCATAAAGGAAGGAAGAAGAGTCAGGATGTAATCATGCACACCCAGAGAGCAGAACTAAGGGTTGTTCTGCACCGCAGCACGGATACAGCCGCAACGTATGTGGCTACCTCTGCCTCTAGCATCTGCAAAGTGTCTCAAGTAACGGGAGTCTGTGCTGGAGCTACTGGTGCTGGGCTCTGACCTCTGGCCCCAGGCATATCTCCCTAAGGCACAGCTTCCTTTAACTGGCAGTGCTGAGGACCTCCTGGGAAAACCCCTGCAGATATTTGTATTTCCTCAGTGGAATATTTGGCACCAAAGGCAGGATGGAAGTGTATACTGGAGAAGGAAATAACAAAGTGAATACCGAATAACCATTCCTTCTACTGAAGGAACAGAAGCCCTGCAGAATAAAAAGTAGTTTTGTGCCTACTGGTAATGACTGCTTCATAAAGCATGCAAGGGAACTGCGCTGAGACTATCTGCTCAAGTTTTATTCTTTATCACATGATAGGAATATTCTCTGAATTTTTCCTTTGCCAAATGTACATTCCTTTTAATAGTTCTTTCAATATATATTCAGTTCAACTTCTCCTCCTCTGAGGAAAAAAAAAGCCCCCTTCTAGCACCCCAGATTTTATAATTACAATTTTCACTGACAGGGAGTAATAAGAAGCATCTCGTTGCTCTGATTGTTTAGCTTGCCTGTACTTCTCTTCCCTACTCAGACAAACTGTTGGTAATTCTAGTCTTCAATGCAGTCTTCTCATGCACAGAGCAGTAAAATTCTCTCTGGCACAGATTTTTCCACATAGAAAATGAAGATGATCTTTTCTTATGTACTTCACAAAAATGTTTTAAGGTTTAATACATGCATGTTTGCAGAACTTATTGAAGATGAAAAGCAATATACGATAAACATTACTTTATACTACTTTGATCATAAAAGGTGCATCAGTGTTTTTCCTCATCTCTCAAATAAGCAGCAATGCTGTCCTTTCCTAGACATCCATCAAAAATATATCTATAAAACAGGAAGCAAAATAATTAGAAGATAAAGAAGATAGAGAATTATAAATAAACAAATACAGAAGTAATTTATTTCAAGATGACAATTGGAATCTATCTCACTTGGTTCTTTTGATCTCATTGAGGCTCATTAAATTGTGGATGGCAGACCCTGCTTCCATGCTTGAGAAAGAAGCTAGAGCACTGCTTAAGTGCAAGCAAAAGTTTTAAAGGTAATGAGGCTTGGGACCTATGGACCAGAAAGTACAGGTTGATTTGCATGCATTTTCAACCTCCCCTGCTGCTTATTTGCATTGTTCTTCATTATCCAGCTAGCTCAGAAATCCTCAGCTGATTTCTTAATATTTGCACAGTGCCCATAAGTATTACCAATACTCTTCAGGAAGGCAGGGAGGGAAAAGCACTGCCCCAGTGAGCTTCCAATCAAATGACTTGAGTTGTGACACTCTCGCTTTAATCTGCTACCTATCCTGGAGGAACATCAAGGATTTTCCATGGCAACTGTGAGTGATAAATTCACAAAAGTATGTTCTTAATTGAAATCCTATAATTGAAAGGAAGAGGTGAAAAACCATTTCCTCAGGTTCCACTTGTAAGGCATATAGACATTCTGTCTTTTTCTGTGTGTACCCTGTTTTATTTTTCTTTCTGATGGTTTTGCTGTTGTGGCTGGATTTTTTTTAGTATTCCTGTGCTGGTAAGGGTTGAGGTATGCTGCAAAACAAAGATCTGTGTAAGGAGTGATGTGGAACTGTCTCAGCAGAGATGCTAAAAGCAAAATAGCTCTTTGGCTCCTGGTTGACTGCCTTTATGAAGCTTGCACCTCATGCTCTGCTAGTTGTTTTTGTAGGCCCTTGCTGCACATAAGGACAGAGGGCAATGAGACTCTCTGCAACTGGAATGGCCTCGCATAGCAGACAGGACTTGAAAACCTGAGCCCTGTGTTATGGACAAGAGGTAGTGTCCTAATGCCCTACAAAAACAATGAAAGTGCAGCATCATAAAAGGGGAAGAAAAGAGTTTCAAACATCTTTTGTAAGTTAAAATAGACAAGCAAATTCTAAATCCATAAACAGCCTACTTTGCAGTCAATTTTATTACTGAAATGCTCTGTAATAGATTCTTCCCTTTGTTCTCCTTTTTCACGCCAGTTGACTTAGATAAGGATACCCCAGCGTCGTATGCTACTGTATAAAGTACTTGAAAGACAGAAAGAGCTACAGAAGCACGCCTCTACCTCTACTGATTGTACCTTGTACTTGCTACTGCATGTCCGTGATGTCTCCAAGCGCAGAGCACGAGAACTTGCTGCTGCAGTGAGGATCCGTGCCCGTGTCTGCCCGCCTCGCTGCGTGGCACCAGGATGGCTCGCTGCCCCCAGGTACGCGGCAAGAGCCGATGCACACTGCAACCTGAAACGAATTCCCACCACGCTGCTTTGTCACTTCGGCATAGCAAAGAGGTCCAGAAATGCAGCAACAGAGATAAATTTAGTGCTTGTTTTTATTGAAAGTGACCTTTCACGCACTGTTGAAAGTCTCTGAAGGAGTTTTAAAGGCAAAGGGAGTTACAACAAGACAGAAAAGGGTGAAGAGAGCTGATGACCCCTACAAGGCAATACTAGTATGGAAGCTTTTAGTGTAAACTGCATCATCTCTTTGTATATAAGCCCCTGCTGAGACTGAATCCTAACTGGGACAAAAGCA
The DNA here is from genome assembly GCA_028565335.1 of Limnodromus scolopaceus. Lineage (NCBI taxonomy): Eukaryota > Metazoa > Chordata > Aves > Charadriiformes > Scolopacidae > Limnodromus > Limnodromus scolopaceus. Next base: position 25,437,718 of record JAOXNO010000020.1, read on the forward strand.
CAGCATAAGGAAGTTGATATTGCTTAAATATGCGCTAGATTACTTTCTCCTTCTTTCCTGTGTGGTTTAAGGAGTGAACAGCAAGCATATCATGTTCCCAGTATGCAGCACTTTTATGATGCAAACAAAATTTCCCTAAAAACTACAAAGGAGCTCCTGAGCATATGTTGTTATCAACAAAGTTTTTGACAGTAGACAAGAATAAAACAGAAAATACATTTTTGAGTAGCAGTCCTGTAGGTTCATTGAATGTTGATTGTGAAACTACAGTACCTTTTATTAAGCCAAATCACAAAGAAAGCATGAAATCAAAGGCACAGCTATGAAACACATAATCAGCTGTTAAAATAGAAAAAGTAAATCATGTTCAGAGAAGAACATTTTGCACTATAAAGGCACCAACCAGCGGCTACAAATAGGTAAGCAAAAAGGTATTCTCTTCTGTTTTCAAATACTAATCGTGCACAGGGGCCTGAGATCTGAAAAGATTTACAGCTTCTCTTTCTATGTCAAAACTACCATGTTTTGACGCAACGTGCAGATTAAAAATAGTATGTGGATAATGGCTGAAAGATTTTAACAGTGAGATGTTGTGACCATTTCCTAACCCCCTTGACAGTAGCTGTTGCTAGAGCGGAGCGTGTGGTTTGCTGAATGACATTGTGGGATGTCAGCTCGTTTTCTCTTCGATGTTAGCCCCCTCAGTGATGAGCCAGGGCAATCAGAAGCCTGTTTGAACAGAGGAAAAGAAGAATATCAAAAGGCAGATTGGAATTGGTGTTCAAATGAATAGTGTGAAATCTCAAAGTGAGATTACCAGGGTAATGATAACACAGTCATCTCAAAAAGAAGGCTGTTATTTTAAGAAATGGAATTTTCACCAAAGAAGAGAAAAGAGAATAAAGAGATCAGCACCACTGAAACTGTGACTGTCAGATGAAAGGTAAATCTTTAATATGAAACACTTCTTTACCTACTGTCATGACATTGGCAAATATGTATATGTTACAGATTTTTATCTTTTCCCAAACCATAATACGCTAAAATAAACAGAATCACAATTTTGTGTTTTCCCCACAATCTGAGATAAAGACACCAAAGGGAGTTTTTTGATTAATAATGTTACTTATGCTAATTTTAAATTTATCCTTGCAGAATAAAAACTACAAGAAGCATGTGTTGTTACTAAGCAAGATGGTTGGTTTAACATCTTTGGTTATAAAAAGATTTTAACATCTTTGGTTATAAAAAGATTTGAGTACTTATTTGTATTTATTTCAAATAAGATGCTATCTAGTTTTCTGTGGTTTACAACAAAGACTAAGGGACTCTGGAGGGAGAGTGAGAGAACAAATGTGAGAGGCGTTATTGCCTAATGCAACGTGTCTGAGACTTCTATGAAGGTGACCAGAACATAAGGACCTATATGGATCTAAAATATATGTAAGTAATCTGTAATATTCCTTTGCTATGATGTGGTACCATGCTGTTTTACAGTCAAAAGTGATGAGCCAATAAGACTGTTATCGTTCGTATAGGTCTCCGTAATTTCACCTTTCTTACACACAATGTAAGTGCACTTTCAGGTTTTTTTCCCCTTGATAGATATTTAACTTTGAAAATACCTTTGTCCATCAATTTTGGGTTTTGGTGGAAAATTGAAGGCATCTTTGGAATATTTAGTGGTGAGTGAACCCCAACGAATTCCTCAAATTCCGTGAGAGAGCTGGGCATTGATTATACCTGCCAGCAGGCACAGTCACACGTCTGCTGCATGGAAATACATGTATGTAGTGTTAGTTTTCTGTTTTTCATAAAACAAAATGCTGAATCTTGTTGAATTAAGTAAAATAATTTTATTAAATGCTGATATTAAATGTTGAATAGTGAAAAGAGGTATTTTGAAACATATTTTCAAAATATATAGGAAATAAAAAAAAAGATATTTTGATATATTGAAAATATTGAGTATATGCTTTATATATTGATATTGAAAAAATACTTTTCTGTTTGACTGATATTGAAAAAAGATAAATTTTTTTGTTTGTCTTAAAACATGTCTGTTAGGTGACATCAAATAAGTATGTTTATGTTTTGAATTAAGTCTGACCCAGAAAGAGCTTGTGCTGAGTTGCAGGCAGGCTGTGGAGTTTTTGTCAGAAGGAATACCCTTGCTTTCTCTGCCCCTCCCCAACCCATTCTGTTTGAACAGAACAGCCCGTCTACCTGCTCCTGCTCTCAGAGCCAGACACACAGTCATGTTTTGCCAAACACAGAGAAACATAGATTTCCAATAGGATTCTTTGTTTTTCTAAGCATCACTTGGTTGTCAGTGTTCTTTCTCTGGTGGAAAATTCAGCCTGTTTTTCTGTTCTAACCAGTTTCTTTTACTGAAAGGAAAAAAAAAAAGACCAACATTTTTGCTCCTTTTGAAGTCGCCCTCAGAGCAAAATGCCACCTCCCACTTCACGAGCAGAACATCTGACAAGCTTCCCCCATTGATGTTAGCGCAGAAAGCACATCCCAGTGACTAGATGAGCTGTCTCAGACTGACACGTGTTTCTGCTTCTGCCTGCAATTTACTCCCTGTTTATCCAGAGGGATATTCCATACCAGCATTGATGCCTTTTGTGTCTCACATGGTACCTTCCTGCCCCGCAACAAAGACATTTCTGCTGCATTGCTCCATTCCTGACAGGTCACACGTCTAACCGAAGAACCTCACCCGTCATAGAGCTGTATGTGTGTGCAAATTCCAAGGATAGATAAGGTATGGGTGAGATCCAAATTTATTCTTAAAGAGGAGATTCGTGTGTGTCCCCTGCTGCAAGTTCCTCTACCTCTTTATGCCTCAGATGTTGTTTGTCCTCTCTCCCCTGCACACATCCTACCCACATCCTACTTTCCAGCACAACAAGGCATATTGCAAACAAAGCACAGGACTGGTGGGGTTATTTCTGTGCAGCAGTGAAAGAGCTGAATGTCTGCCCTTCCCTTGCTCTGTGAGAAGAAAACATGTTCTGTGGAAATCCCCCAGGCCTGGTAGACTGTCTTGTGTTGCATTTGGTAGATGAGAACGAGGTAATAGATGTGTAACTGTAAAGAAAAGGTAAACGTAAGGGCACTAGTTACAAAGCTATAATGATTTCACTGTTTTAATTGCAAACGTCTTGATGAGGTGCTGACAGAATTCAGGAATCGGTTCTTCACTGTGTTTACGAGCAGATTCTGGTGAACCGTGGCTAACTGCATGGGAATGTGTATGTTTTGGGCTTTTTTCTAACCAAAGCACGCAGCTGTGCATCCTCTGACCCGCTGCAAGAGGGTGGTGGTTCACAGGCCACGGGCTGAGCAGCGCAGAGAACGACACAGCTCAGAGTGATGTCATGTTGAGAAAGTGCTAAGTATGTGTTCATTTCTGTGCTCAATTACTCTTTCACTCATACAAATAGATGGAATATTTTGAACTTATAGTCATAATGTCTCAGCTTTCATTCTCTTGCTGCCTGTGGATTATTGCTGTGGATATGACCAGAGTCTTTTGTATCTTTGTGTATTTGCATGCTAGCAAACACCTGGATCTTATTAAATAGAGATGAAAAGAAGGTGTCACAAAAAATTGAAGGAGCCTTCATGTATTACTGCTATCGACAGTTTTGTTCAATGTACAAACTTATTGTGCAAAATCCACATCCTGAAAAACACTGTCAAGGAAGTACCCTCACACAACGATTTGAATGGATCAGCTCTGCTTGCTCCTGCGAGCTGATCCAGCTGACACAAGCAAACAGACTGAAAATCCAACTTTGTAATGCAGGCAGGATATTGACAATTGTGAATAAAACAAGAGAGATTCTGCAATCATTAGACTTTCAGAAAGATGCAGCTAATTTGCATCACATTTACTGAATATAAGTCTTGCCTTCTTCGTGTAGTATTAAATCAACAGCTTGCTCAGAAATAATAGCTGAGACAGGGAATGAGTAAATCCCCTGTGTGTACCCAGTGCTGGTTACGTGAGTGATGCTTAGGCTAATGCATATCTCATAGCGCAGAACATTTTGCTTTCTTTTGCAGAAGACAAACAAGTGTCTTCATCTTAATCCTTTGGGGTCATAGGGGTTTTTGTGCCTGACTTTCATACAATCGGAGAAGTATGGTTAATAGTCAGATCTATTAATTTGAATCAAATGAATCAGATGAATACCTTGCTGTCCAACTGCTCTATATTCTATAAAGTTCGTGATTATCTTTGGTAGTGCAAACAGTTCTGGAGGGTCACTTTGCCCTTCAGTTGTAACTTTGACAAAACTTGTAATGCCATCTAAATAAATAAATGGTATTAGACCTCTCTGGCTGCATTTGCTTTTAAAAACCCCCATGTCTGCAAAAGACACTATAAAATAGACTGTTCTGATAAACTGCTACACCTGCTTTGGAAACTTTAAAATATATCTTTGATCTGCTGTGGCTGTTTCATGTACCTTTCACAGGATACTTGGCAACAGAATCAAGCAATTTGTAATAAGGAACCACTGCAATATTAGTACAGAGACACACACATTAGAAAAACATCATAAAGCATGTAACAGGTAGGCTTCAGCCACTAATCCTTAATTGCTACCTGGGGAAAAAAAATCAATTTTTTGTAAAGTTTCAGTAAACTTGCAGTCTGACTATGAATTTTAATTAAATAAGTTGCATAAGCAAATAAGTGCACCAGAAATGCTGATGATCTTAAATCTTTCTTCCGTATATATCGCACTGCCTACATTAGGAAGCCTGAATGCTGAAACATACTGCACTCGCAAAAAAGATTTAGCTTTGCTGAGCCACCCTTCCAGGGAGGCTCAGTCCTGCAGCTCTAATCTCATGGCAGTATCTCACCAGTGAGACTCTCAGGTAAACAAGTGTCAGCAGTTGGGCTTTGCTGTGCCATACTCTGCCTTTGGAGTTTTCACACTGCTAGAAGCTCTGGGCCACATTCTGTGGACTTGACATGATCAGAAATGGGAGGCCTGGCCACAGCTCAGGAGACACATAAGCATGTGCACTGGTCCTTCTCAAGTCAGTAGAGGCTCAATGCATGTCAAAGTGCTTTGCAGAAGAGGTATGGAATTAGTTCTACACTTAAAGTTGAACTACAACAACCAAGTAAAGTATTGTTACTGAAAGTAACAATATAAAGAGTTTCTACAAATATGTTAGTAACAAAAGCAGGACTAAGGAAAATATCCATCCTGTAACAGATGAAGGCGGTAACATAGTGACAAAGGATGAGGAGAAGGCTGAGGTACTTAATCACTTCCTGGCCTCAGCCTTTAGTAGTCGAGTCAGTTGTTCCCCAAGTACCCAGACCCCTGAGCTGGCAGATAGGGGCAGGGATCAGAATGACGCCCCTGTAATCCAAAGGCAGGTCGTGAGGGACCTGCTCCAACACCTGGGTATAAACAAGTCTATGGGGCTGGATGGGATCCTCCCGAGGGTACTGAGGGAGCTGGTGGAAGTGCTCACTGAGCCACCTTCCATCATTTACCATCAGTCCTGGCAAAGCGGGGAGATCCCAGCTGACTGGCATCTAGCAAGTGTGACGCCCATCCACAAGACGGGCCAGAAGGATGATCTGGGGAACTACAGGCCTGTCAGTCTGACATCAGTGCTGGGCAAAGATTATTGAGCATATCATCTTGAGTGCCATCAAACGGCACATACAGAACAACCAGGTGATTGGAACCAGTTGGAATGGGCTCATGAAAGGCAGGTCCTGCTTGACAAACCTGATTTCCTTCTATGACAAAGTGACCCACTTGGTGGAGGAGGGAAAGGATGTGGACGCTTTTTATTTACTTTATATTTACTTTAGCAACACCTTTGATACAGTTTCCCACACCATTCTCCTGGAGAAATTGCCTGCCCATGCCTTGGACAGGTGTATGCTCCACTGGATAAAAAACTGGCTGGATGGCCAGCCCCAAAGAGTGGTGGTGAACGGAGTCAAATCCAGTTGGTGGCTGATCATGAGTGGTGTTCCCCAGGGCTTGGTATTGTGGCCAGTCCTCTTTAATATATTTCTGAATGATCTGGACAAGGGGATTGAGTGCACGCTCAGTAAATTTGCAGGCAACACCAAGTTGGGATTGTCAACCTGCTTGAGGGTAGGAAGGTTCTACAGGTGGACCTGGACATTCTGGATTGATAGGCTGAGGCCAATGGTATGAAATTCAACAAGGCCAAGTGTCAGGTCCTCCGCTTGGGTCACAACAAGGCCGTGGAGCGCTACAGGCTTGGGATAGAGTGGCTGGTGAGCTGCCTGGCAGAAAAAGATTTGAGGGTGTTGGTCAACAGCCAGCTGAATATGAGCCAGCAGTGTGTCCAGGTGGCCAATAAGGCCAACAGCATCCTGGCCTGTATCAGGAACAACGTGGTGAGTAGGACTTAGGAGGTTATTGTCTCCCTGTACTCAGCACTGGTGAGGCCCCATCTCGAGTACTGTGTCCAGTTTTGGGCCCGTCACTGCATGAAAGTCGTTGAGGTACTGCAGCGTGTCCAAAGAAGGGCGATAAAGATGGTGAGTGGTGTAGTGCACAAGTCTTATAAGGAACCGTTGAGAGAACTGGGGTTGTTCAGTCTGGAGGAGGCTGAGGGTAGACCTTATCACTGTCTACTCTTCTCCCAAGTAACAGGCCATAGGACAAGAAGAAATCGCCTCAAGTTGCACCAGGGGAGTTTTAGATTTGATATTAGGAAATTTTTTTACACTGAAGAGGTTGTTAAGCATTGGAATGGGCTGCCCAGGAAAGTGGTTGAGTCACCATCCCTGGGGGTATTTAAAAACAGGTAGACATAGTGCTTAGGGATATGGTTTAGTGATAGTTTTTGTCAGAGTTAGGTTGACAGTTGAACTAGATGATCTGAAAGATCCCTTCCAACCTAAGGGATTCTCTGATTCTATGAAAGTTCCTTACTGAATTATTAAAAGGAGCCTCTGTAAGCAGATTATTTACCCTAAGTGTAAGCTGAGGTAGCCCTGACAGCAACACTTGCATAGGGATGATTCTGCTAATGATCCTCATGGCGCCAAGCTGAGCTCCATGCAACCATGGCTGAGTTGATTCTGGTACCTGAAGCAGCTGTCGCCACACTTCTGTTTGCACAGAAACAAGGTTCATAACCCTAAAATCATAGACTCAGAATGGTTTGGGTTAGAAGGGACCTTTAAAGATCATCTAGTCCAACGCCTCTCTAATATGCAGGGACATCTTCAACTAGATCAGGTCACTCAGAGCCCCAGCCAACCTGACCTTGAATGTTTGCAGGGATTGGCCATCTGCCACCTCTCTGGGAAAGCTGTTTCAGTCTTTCACCACCCTCATTGTAAAAAAAATCTCCCTTCATTTCAACGGCCAGTGTGGCCCAAACCATTACACAATCTAAATTTACCCTCTTTTAGTTTAGAACCTTTACACCTTGACCTGTCACAACAGGCCCTACTAAAAAGTCTATGCCCATCTTTCCTATAAGCCCCCTTTAAGTATTGAAAGGCTGCAATAAGGTCTCACCCAAGCCTTCTCTTCTCCAGGCTGAACCACCCCAACTCTCTCAGCCTGTCTTCATAGGAGAGGTGCTCCAGCCCTCTGATCATTTTTGCGGCCCTCCTCTGGACCTGTTCCAACAGGTCCATGTCTTTCCTGTGCTGAGGGCTCCAGAGCTAGACGCAGTACTCCAGTCTCACCAGAGCGGAGCAGAGGGGCGGAATCACCTCCCTCAACCCACTGGCCACACTTTTTTTTATGCAACCCAGGATACAGTTGGCTTTCTGGGCTGTGAGCGCACATTGCCAGCTCATGTCCAGCTTTTTATCCACCAGTACCCCCAAGCCCTTCTCGAAAGGGCTACCCTCAATTCCCTCATCCCCCAGCCTGTATTAGTACTAGGTCCTGATGCATGTGCAGGACCCTGCACTTGGTTTGTTGAACCTCATGAGGTTCACATGGGCCCACTTCTCAAGCTTGTCCAGGTCCTTCTGAATCACATCCCATCCCTCAGACATGTCAACTGCACCACTCAGCTTGGTGTCATCCACAGACATGCTGAGGTTGCACTCAATCCCACTGTCTATATGTCACTGATGAAGATATTAAACAGTATTGATGCAAGACCAACAACAAGACAGGAAAAGATCTGTAACAGTAGATACAACTGTATCAAATAATTCCTAACTACTTCTACTAAATGAAGCTAGAAGGTTCTTCTAGTGCCATGTCTCCTAGCTTACATCTCAAAAGATAAAAATGTCAGTGGACTCCATGGTATTTGATCTATATAGCTAGGCTAATATCCGCCCATCTGGAGAAGGAAGGTCACTGCGTGACTGTCTGCCAGTGTGATAGTGTCCCATTTGATCTCATTGGAAGAGATTCCAGGTGAATAAGATTACACAAAAACCATACTTTAGCACTGCTGGTATTTTAGTGACTCTTAAAGATGCCTGAAGCCTGATGTTGTTACCAGACTTTCTTTAACTTTCAAACAATGATTATTCCATTGAGCATTCCAAACTCTCAAGCGTAAGCAGTATTTATCTTATCTCTAATTTATGTGCACATGGCATAGTCCCTTTTTCTTTCTTTCCCTTGAATGGATTTCCCTAACTGATCGTGTGGAGCAGAGATTACTCCATAGCAGACCTCTCCTTCTCCACCATCGTCATGAATAAATTGAAGGGAGTGACTGGGATACTCTGCTGATTACCAATGAAGGAAAGGAGTTTTATTGGCAAATCTAATTTTTAAAGCCATGTCTTCCAAGAACAGAATATTCAACAGGATAGATTTTTACATAAATAATGTGTTGAATTCATTATATGTATTCTTTCAGAGAGCCACAGGGGATATCCCACTTAGAATCACAATGCGAGCTATAAGATATGGAGAACTGCACTATGCTAGCTTTTCTGTTTGGAAGATCCTATTTTCCAAGGCCCTGCACTGTGAGCTGGTGCTGATTCTATATGTATTATTATGTATTAGTCTTCAGCTGCAAAAATAAAACTTTGTATTCCAGCACGTATCCTGGAGCTTGTTATTTTAGTTAATTTTGAAAATGGGTTGAAGGAGGAAATCACATACCAAGGAGATAGAATAGCTTGTATACGACTCACAATGTGGAAAAAAGCAAACCTATTGTAACAAGCAGGTGTACATATGTTTTCAAGGACAGGTTTTGTAAAAAAGATAGTTTTGATTT
>JAOXNO010000020.1:25464566-25474688 GCA_028565335.1 Limnodromus scolopaceus
GGCAAGAGGTTGGGAGGGGACATAACTGGGACAGCTGACCCAAAGGGATATTCCATATGCTATGATATCATGCTCAGCAATAAAAGCTGGAGGAAGGGGCATTTGTTATTAATGTGTTTGTCTTCCAAAGCAACCTCTACACATACTGAGGCCCTACTTCCCAGGAAGTGGCTGGACAGCACCTGCTCATGGGAAGTATAGAATAAATGATTTTTTGCTTTGCTCCCATGCATGGCCTTTGCTTTCTTTCATTCAACTGCCTTTATCTCGACCCATGAGTTTTTCATCTTATTTTCTCCCCCTGTCCTGCTGAGGAAGGGGGAGTGAGAGTGGGTTCGTGGGCACCTGGTAGCCAGCCAATGTCAACCCACCACACATGCACACAGATGCAGAGGAAGAGAGACAGACAGATGCATGTACACGCATGGAGAGACGTGTGCAGAGAGAGGCAGAGATGCAATTCTTGAATTCTTCAATTCTTGAAGGGATACCTTTCCTTCACGCTCAACAGGAGACGCCTCCAGAGGCTGAGGACTGTTGCCCCTTTTCCAATCCTTCTGTCAATGGCCTTATCCCTAGCAAAGGATCCCAGCTGTCAGGCTTCCTTACCCTCTAATTCCTTACTATTGGCCCCAGTATCCCAGCATTGGAGCAATCAGCCGATTATTTACTTGCCTGGTTGACAGCTGAAATATTTTCACGTATCTCGCAGCTCACTTAGGGATTGAGTGGTTTCTGTCTCATTTATGCTTTCAGTCCCTTTCTCCTCCTATTCTTGTGACTGCTCTGCTGCAGAACAGGTTGCCTCTTCTGATTCTCTCTCCTGCTCCCTCTCAGGAGAAGTTTCTTTCTCCCTTACTAAATGAGTTGACCTCTACTTCCATTGTTTCTTCTTGACTATCCCAGAGCAACTGGTATAGTTGAGGTTTGGGTCTCTGGATCAGTCACAGCATCTGTATGTCTTCAGATCAAGAGAACCTCTCTTCTTGAGGGTGCTGAAGAGTTCTCAGTAAGCATAGGCCAGGCCCCAGCACAGTGCAAAAAGTTGTGTCTCTTTGGCATAGCCAGGGCCAGGGCATCCTTTTTTCAAACATTCTATCACTCCATCTGGATCCCGCACTTGTTCGGGGATGAAGTTCCAGACCATCAGTGACAACCATTCTAGGTACCTGCCCATATTCTCACACACACCTTGCCACCCATAATCACGCTGCCTCAGGGCATATCCCTGGGTGATATTCCTAAATAGTTGATTAGCCTTAGAAAAAAATAAAATTCTTCAGAAGTACCAGTAGGAGCATTTTGGTTACCCAAGGATGTTCAAGATACTGAAGACATTGTAACAAGGGAGCAAATAACTACCCCACAGAAGAAAGGGGAAATTGCCATTCTGTTTCCTTCACTGAATGCCTCTCAGAGGAGAAAGGGGGAAAAGTGTAATTGTTAATTGTCTCCATGAGATGGTTCCTGAAGTACAGGGAAGGCATCAATGCAGGGCCCAAATACCAGATTAGGCTCAAGACCAGTGCTTCTATCATTCTCCTAAACAAAATACCACCAAGTGCTACACAGCACTTGACTGCAAAAGCCAAAACCAGCCTTTAATAAGCTCTCAAATTTGATGTACAGAAAAAAAAGGGAGCATAGCATGGATCAGATAAATCAATGTTAAGGACAGATAAGTCAACATCACAACCAGCAACCGTTAAACAGATATAATAATTATAAGTTCTCTCCAATACACTCTGGTCAAATCTGTCATTATCTCAAACCCTTCGAGCTCCACATTAGGCATTTTTTTAGACTGTTGTTGTTTAACCCCAGTAGGCAGCTAAACACCAAACAGCTGCTCACTCACTCCCCTCCCCACAGTGGTATGGGGAAGAAAATCAGAAGGGTAAAAGTGTGAAAACTCATGGGTTGAGATAAATAAATTTTAATTGGTAAAGCAAAAGCTGTGCGCACAATTGTCTAAAATGCAAGGTCTGTACTCCTTGCCTTTCTCACTCTCCTCAGGATCTTGAGCTCCGCTCAAGTCAAGGCTGCCACCGATTACTACATCCTCAATTAGTTCTTCCTTGTTCATGAGCAGCAGATCCAGCTGTGCATCCCCTCTGTTGGCCCATCCAGCACCTGTATCAAAAAGTTTTTGTCATAGGTCACCCCCCCCTGCAACACCCTCCAGAAGCCTCCTGGACAGTTTCTGTCCCATTGTTGCCCTTCCAGCAGATGTCAGGAAGTTTCAAGTCCCCCATAAGAACCAGGGTCTGTAATCTGGAGACTTCCTCAGGTTGCTTAAAGAAGGTCTTGTCCCCTTCTTCACACTGATCAGGTGGTCTGTAACAAGCTACATCATGATATCACCCCTTACTAGTCTCCTCTGTTCCTGACCCACAAGCTCTCAAACAGCTGTCACCTATTCCACAGAAGAGCTCTATATGCTTGAGCTACTCCTTCATGTAAGGAACTTCCTTGTCTGTCTTTCATAAGGAGCTGTTAGCTGTAGCTGTACCATTTATAAGACCATTTCCAGATAAAAGCTCTAGGTGAGATTCCTAATAGTACTTGATGAACTTGGAAAGTCTTTTTCTGTAAGCATCTGAATGTATGTAGAATAGCTGCTAATGGATAAGGTAAGAGACCAGATCATAAACCAGCATCTATTTTGAGCCAAAAATACATGAGAATATGGTATAATTTTATGAAGGGAGCAGGGAAGCACAAAACATTTACTAGCTCTAAAGCTTGCACTATTATATATGTGGAGGAATGGCTGAGTGAAAAGGGGCACGACTTGATTGCAATGAGCAACCCAGTCTTTGATGTAGATAAAGGCCTAGAAGTGACCGTGAACTTTCCTTGTAAAGCAGAAGTATGAAGGAGTAGCTACATGGTAGATAAGATAAGCAGAACCGCGTCCAGAAGATGGGGAAAACATTGCTGCGCGCGGACAAGAACTTTACACCAATTGTGTGAGCGCTCTAGGCGCGTAAACAGAGACTGTAAGCCAATCATATAGCTGCCGCTAGCGCGTGCTCCTATTGCCTGTCTATATATACTCTGTGAAAACTTGAATAAAGGGAGAACGATCATACTCATATTGAGGCTACATCGTTACTCCGTGTCCGTCTCCCACTTTGACATATATATACCATATTATATATACCATGACAATTTACCCCAGGAAATAATAGTTTTCATTTTACATCAGGGAAAGCTGTATGGGCAGTGAAACTCCAGGCTTTCCACCTCCTAAGTCTAAGTCCAGAGTCAATATAACTAGAGAACCATACTTACTGGAGGAGGCACACTACAGATAGGAAGGTGCTGTTCACTGAATACCACAGAACAGCCTGGGACCTGTTGTGTGCTGCAGGGTGGTATGTGCTGGGCTGTACAAAGTGGAATTCCATGTGTTGCCACTGTTGTCACCGTGTATGAGACGGGGACTGCACCCTGATGTATCTGCAGCAAAAAACACAAGTGTATGAAGTAAGCTGTTACAAGGACTTTGGACAGTTATGGCATGGCATAGAAAACAAGCTTTCACCTAACATAACAAAAAACTATTTTTTACTCTGAAGGTGTTAAAGAAGGCAAATACCTGTAATCCCTGTCCTTTACCAAATAAAAAATTAAAAAAATCTTCTCATTGGAGTACACTCTTCAGTCAGGCCAGGAGGGGGCGCTCAAGATGTTAAGTCCTCTAAGGCACCGTTAGAGGCACTCAAAAGCATCTCAAATTCAGCAAAGATACCCCTCCCACACATTAAGGTTAGTTCTTAGAGAAAATAGGCAACAGTAACTCCCATGTAGAAGTCAGTCAGAAAAAAGGGGGGAAAAATCCCTACAAGTAGCTAAAGAACCACTTCAACTCATCCTTGTGGAGTGATTAAATGTTAACCCAGAGACTTATATCTTTGAAAAAAGAACTTCAGATGGATTTTCTTTCCTGTAAAGAAACCAATCTCTGAATGCCTACTGAGGGCAACACTCCAGGGATGTGTCTTAATATGACTAACAACAGTAGTTGAAACCAAAGACTAATTTAAAAGCTGAAAAAGACAAGGTTACATATTCATAAACATGCCTCTGAGACAACATCCACTAAATATCTACAAACACAGTAGACAACATGATGGCTTACAGGTTTTTTTAAGTCAGCAATATTCACTTAGAACTCAATCATCAGTCCAAGGGTAGAAGGTACTCTGGACCCAGACACTGTTCAATTCCTTGTGCTACATCAGGAATTGAGTAAAAACTGCAAAGAATCAGGTAGGGAACATGGATCCACAGAAAGCAATTATTTTGAAGAACTTTCCTGCACAACCTACTAAAATGAAATCCACCCTTGGAAAATGAACAAGCAAGAACAACTCATTACAAAGGTGAGAATAAGTAAATTGAAGAGCGCTAAACTACTGAACTGGACATGAGATGCAGAGGTCAATACAGGAACACCACACAGATGACTGAATAAAATTTCAAATCTCAAAACTGCACATATTTGGGAAAAAAGCCACTCAGTAGTAACAGTGACTTTGACCTAATTCCAGTTCAGGTACCAATGCAAATATTTTGTATGTGAGCTATCAGATAGATAGTTTTTAATGCCATAACTGTTGCATGTTTGAGGGCAGTGCCAGATGCAATTCAGGAGAGGTTACCACTGCTCTCAGTGCAGAAAAAAGGAAAAAAAAAAAGAAAAAAAAAGAAAAAAAAAAGAAAAAAAAGAAAAAAAAAGAAAAAAAAGAAAAAAAGAAAAAGTGGTTCCTTCTCTCGAGTCGTCTGTGCAAAGCACCATCGTGGAAGACCCATAGTAACTCTGAAAACACTGACACCTGGTTCTGGATGATGCTTGTAAGGTAGTGACAGCATCATAGAACAATCATTTCTCAAGGTAACGCTGTAAGTCTGATCACCCAAGGATAAACACAAATTCTATTTTTATTTTGAGATACTTCAGTAACTCAACTGTTCAGATACAGGTGAAGGCTGTGACATGGGCAGAAAGACTATCAGCTTTAACCAATGCATTCTGCTCCAGGTGCAGATACTTCCTTATTGAGCAATACTCTGCATGGAAAATACATCAGTGATCTGCTGCTGTACTGAATGCAAGTAACTTTATAAGCTGTACTGTAAGAATTGCATTTTAAACCTGACAGTTTGTCACCTGGATATTGCCATGGTTTGGGTCTGTGATCATAGAATCATTTAGGTTGGAAAAGACATATAAGATCATCCAGTCCAACTGCAAACCTAACACTGCCATGGCCATCACTAAACCATATCCCTAAATGCCACATCTACAGTCTTTTAAATGCCTCCACAGATGGTGATTCAACCTGGGCAGCCTGTTCCAATGCTTGATAATCCTTTCAGTGCAGAAATTTTTCCTAATATTGAATCTAAACCTCCCCTGGTGCAACTTGAGGCTGTTTCTTCTCATCCTATCACTCGTTACCTGGGAGAAGAGACCAACCTCCACATCTCTACAGCCTCCTTTCAGGTAGTTGTAGAGAGCGATAAGGTCTCCCCTGAGCCTCCTTTTCTCCAGACTAAATGCCCTGGTATCAATTGGGGTAGGAATAATTTTTACAAGAAGCTGAGAGGGGACACAGCCGAAGGCTGATCCAAGTTGGCCAAGGGGATATTTGATACCATGTGAGTGACATCATGCTCAGCGTATAGCTGGGGGAGCTGGCCAGGTGGTGGGAATCGCTACTCGGGAGCGGGCTGGGCATTTTTGGGTTCTGGTTGGTAACCGGTTCCATTCACTGTTTTTTATTTGTATATTCTTTTATCAGTATTATGGTTGTTGGTTTTGTCTTCATTTTCTGTTCTGTTAATGGCGGGGGGGGGAGTGAGCAAGCGGCTGTGTGGTTCTTTGTTGCTGGCTGGGGCTAAACCACAACACTAAACCACCCCAGTTCCCTCAGCCGCTCCTCGTAAGACTTGTTCTCTAGGCCCTTCACCAGCTTTTTTGCTCTTCTTTGGACACGCTCCACCACTTCAATGTCTTTCTTGTAGTGAGGGGGTCAAAACGGAATGCAGTATCCGATCTGGGGCCTCACCAGTGCTAAGTACAAAGGGACGATCACTTCTCTAGTCCTGCTGGATACACTATTTCTGATACAGGCCAGGATGCTGTTGGCCTTCTTAGCCACCTGGGCACATTGCTGGCTCATATTCAGCTGGCTGTTGACCAACACCCCCAGGTCCTTTTCTGCCAGGCAGCTTTCCAGCTACTCTTCTCCAGGCCTGTAGCATTGCATGGGGTTGTTGTGACCCAAGCGCAGGACCTGGCACTTAACCTAGATGAATCTCATACAATTGGCCTTGGGTCATCGATCCAGCCTGTCCAGATCCCTCTGTAGAGCCTTCTGACTCTGAAGCAGATTGACACTCTTGTTTAACTTGGCATCATCTACAAATTTACTGAGGGTGCACTCGATCCCCTCATCCAGATCATTGATAAAGATATAAAGCAGAACTGGCCTCAGTACCGAGCCCTGGGGAACACCACTTGTGACTGGCCGCCAACTGGATTTAACTCCATTCACCACCACATTTTGGTATTGGCCATACAGCCAGATTTTTTACCCAATGCACAGTACATATGTCCAAGCAATGAGCAGCCAGTTTCTCCAGGAGAATGCTGGGGGAAATGGTGTCAAAGGCTTTACTAAAGTCCAGGTAAAGAACATCCACTACCTTTCCCCTGTCTACTAAGTAAGTCACCTTGTCATAAAGGAGATGAGGTTAGTCAAGTAGGACCTGCCTTTCATAAACCCATGCCAACTGGGTCTGATCTCCTGGTTGGCCTGTACATGCCACATAATGGCACTCAAGATGACCTGCTCCATAATGTTCTCTGGCACCGAGGTCAGACTGACAGACCTGTAGTTCCCCGGATCATCCTGCCGGCCCTTCTTTGTATGGGCATCACATTTGCTAGACACCAGTCAACTGGGATCTCCCTGGTTTGCCAGGACTGCTGGTAAATGATGGAAAGTGGCTTGGTGAGCACTTCCGCCAGCTCCCTCAGTACCCTCAGGTGGATCCCATCTGGCCACATAGACTTGTTTGTGTCTAAGTGGTGTAGTAGGTTGCTAACCATTTCCTCTTGGATTATGGGGTATTCATTCTGCTCCCTATTCCTGTCTTCCAGCTCAGGGGGCTCAGTACCCCAAGAACAACTGGGCCTACTATTAAAGACTGAAGCAAAAAAGGCATTAAGTTCCTCAGCCTTTTCCTCATCCTTTGTCACTATGTTTCCCACTGCATCCAATAGAGGATGGAGATTCTCCTTAGCCCTCCTTTTGTTGCTAATGTATAGATAGAAACATTATTATTGTCTTTTATGGCAGCAGCCAGATTAAGTTCAAGTTTGGCTTTGGCACTTCTAATTTTCTCCCTCCATAACTTCATGACATCCTTGTAGTCCTCCTGAGTTGCTTGCCCCTTCTTCCAAATGTCATCAACTCTGTTTTCCCCTGAGTTCTAGTCAAACCTCTCTGTTCAACCAGGTCAGTCTTCTTCCCCACCAGCTCATCTTTTGGCACATAGGCATGGTCTGCTCCTGCACCTTTAAGTCTTCCTTGAAGAACATCCAGCCTTCCTGGGCTCCTTTGGCCTTCAGGACTGCCTCCCAAGGGACTCTGTCAACCAGGCCCCTAAACAGGCCAAAGTCTGCCTTCCGGAAGTCCAAGGTGGCAGTTTGGCTAACCACCCTCCTTATTTCTACAAGAATCAAAAACTCTATCATTTCATGATTGCTATGCCCAAGACGGCTTCCAACTGTCACACCACCCACAAGTCCTTTTCTGTTCGCAAACAGGTCCAGTGGGACACCTTCCCTAGTTGGCTCCCTCACCAGCTGTGTCAGGAAGTTATCCTCCACACACTCCAAGAACCTCTTAGACTGTTTCCTATCCACATTATTGTATTTCCAGCAGACATCTGGTAAGTTGAAGTCCACCAGGAGAACAAGAGCTACCGCTCATGAGACTTCTCCCAGCTTTTTATAGAATATTTTGTCTGCCTCTTCATCCTGGTTGGGTGGTCTATGACAGACTCGCACCATGATATCTGCCTTGTTGGCTTTCCCCTTGATTCTTACCCATAAACAACTTGACCTTTTCATCATCATCATCATCAAGCTTTAGACAGTCAAAACACTCTCTTCCTTGCCTATCCCTTCTGTAGAGTTTATAGCCATCCATTGCAGCACTCCAGTCATGTGAGTCATCCCACCATGTTTCCATGATTGCAACTATATCAATGTTTTCCAGCTTCACAATGGCTTCCAACTCTTCCTGTTTGTTGCCCATGCTGCGTGCACTGGTGTAATGGCATTTCAGTTGGGCTATTGATCCTGCCATCTTTTTGAGGGAAGAAGCCCTAATTGCTACATGACCATTCTCAGGCACTTCCATGGTTTCTAACACATCAATAACCCTCGCGTCTTTGCTGCCATGTGGATCTCCATCCCCTACCTCCACTGAGATGGCAGACCGAAAGACCTCACTAGTACACCATCCCTCACACATTGGCGTGCCGCCCCCAGGCTTATCTCTAGCAAGTTTGGTTTTATCCCTTTCCCCTCAAATCTAGTTTAAAGCTCTTTCAATGAGCCCTGCTAATTCCTGCAGAAAGATCCTTTACCCCCTTTGAGACAGGTGTACCCCATCAGTCACCTGCAGGCGTGGTGTCATGTAGACCAACACATGATCAAGAAACCCAAAATTCTACCGGTGACACCAGTAACATAGCCAGATATTGATCTGCTGGGTCTTCCTGATTCTTCCAACAACATTCCCTGCAACTGGAAGGATAGAGAAGAACACTACTTGTGCTCCTGATCCATTAACCACTTGTCCCAAGGCCCTGAAGCCTTTCTTGATTGCCCTCGGACTTCTTATTGCAACTTCATTGCTGCCTACCTGAAAAATAATGGATAAGAATGCAAGGGCCATACCAGGGTAGGAAGCTTTCTCTTCACATCTTTAACTCTGGCCCCAGGGAGGCAGCAGACATCCCCAAGGAGTGGGTCCCACCTGCATATTGGGCTTTATTTTCCCTTCAGAAGGGAGCCTCCTATGACAATAACTCATTTTTTTTTCTTTATGGAAGCTGTTTTGACACAGGGTGTAGGCCAACTCAACCTTGGCGACACCTCCAAGCTAGATGAACCATCATCCTTGTCATTGTTTGGTTCCACTTGCAGAGCCTCATATCTATTATGCAAGGGTACCTAGGAAGGTGAAGTAGTTACGGAGGAGACATGCCTGCTGTGCTGGGCAGGAACTTGTTGCCATTGCCCTCTATCCCTTTAGTCACTGCATTCAGCCAGGCGGAGAGAGGACAGAGAATCCTCCATACCACTTGTCCTGTCTGCCTGACAGGCCTGTCTCAGGGATGGTAGGGTGTGATTCCAGTGATCTATCTCTCTCTCAGACTCCCTGATACTCCTCAAACTACTCACCTCCTGCTGGAGCTCTGTCACTAAGCCGTGGAGTTCCTCTACCTGGGCACACCTCCCACAGGTGCCACCTCCCACTACTGCTGACTGGTACTGGCCTAAGAGTAGGGCATACCCTGCATCCTGACACCTGGGTGGCAGCATGTTCCCATTGGAGCTCTGTCTGGGAAGCTGCATCAGTCGTGGTGGGTGCAGAGCTTAGAGAGGCCATGGCCTTCTGATGGGTAGATACCATTTGTCCCTGGTTGAGCTGTCAGAGCTACAGTGCCCATCCTGCCCACCCTTCCATGCGAACTGCTGTGCAAACTGCTGTGCCATGCCCTCACTGATGTGCTGTGTCCTGTTTGCCTTCCCTGGTCACTAGTGCTCCCTGGAGGCTTCTTTTATACAAGGGGGTGGGGTAGGGCTTGGCCGCCATTGCTCCGGGCCCCATGCAAGTCTTGTCAGCAGCTGTTGGGTCTCTCTGTTCCCCCTGATGATTCCCTGCTTCAGGAAACCCCCCTGTACACCACACTAGAGCTCCACTGTGGATCATGCGCTGACCTGCTGGAGAGTAGCTCTGAGGAAAAAGACCTGGGAGTCCTGGTGGACAACAGGATGACCATGAGCCAGCAATGTGCCCTTGTGGCCAA
>JAOXNO010000020.1:25483438-25503322 GCA_028565335.1 Limnodromus scolopaceus
TTATTTAAACATATTTTTACGAGTCGCAGAGTGAGCTAATTAGATTTCAGCTTTCAGCAAAAATTTGGAGCTCTTTTTCATAAACTTCCCACCCCACTAACTACTGGTTAAAGAAATAAAAAGCTGAGTAATTGCAGATTAGCCTAAAAATTAGTCTTTTTTTTTTTTTTTAGTTCATCTAAAAATTGCAATGAATTTAATGATGTGCAAAAAATGAGGAAAACATTGAAGGGCTGGTGAATCTAGATGGTCACTCAGCACACTTTTCTCTCCACATGCAGTTTTCCCATGTATGGTTGTCTAGGACAGATGTTAACTGAGGATGAATAAAAGAGTTTTTTATTCTGCTTATAGGCAGGAATTTCTTTCCAGTACATCTACACTTGGAGTTCAGCCCTAGGTCTTTTTATGTAGCATTCTTTGTTGCTGGCATAGATATCAACGTGTTTATGCAGCTTTAATGATGTGTCCGGCAGGTTTTCATCTGCAGTGTTTCTTGTGGCCTCCCGATAGGTAGAGTGCAAGAGTGCAAGCACGGCTTGGAAACAGTCTGAAAAAGTCAATGCAAAAATAAAGCAAAATTGTGGGAGGAAAGGGGTTATACAAATATTCATCAAGCTATCAAGACCTTCTTGCGTGCATACTTAGGGCATGAGGATCTGAACACATTCATGTGCCTTCTCTGCACTCTGCTTTTAAGTTTCTTGACAAGAAGAAAAATTTTTTCCTGGTGAAATGTGATTTGCAGGTGTTTGCTGAAATGAACCCTGGTAGTGACCTACATAATAAAGAGCTCTTTTCGCTGATAGCTGACTCAGGTTATCATCAACACTGTGTCTCAACTGATGCATAGCCTTTGATGAAGATAGAGCAGTCTGGTCTGCAATGTTATTAGTGCTACTGGTAACATAGGTGATAATGCTACACCTCTTGACATTTACAAGTAAAACAAAGTATTATGTCCTTCATTTATGACTGTGAGGACAATGAGACTTAAAATAGGACATGGAATGGAGCCAAAAAATGGTTTAGATGTCAGTGCAGAGGAATTAAAGTTGATCTTGTACAGAAAATTGCAAAATGCATAAATCTTGATACACCTTGACTTAAAAATTGCAATCTTTGCAACTAATAAACCTATTTATGCAGGTGTCTAGAAATTCTTGCTGTGGTTAGTAAACAAGTGCTTAACGCTTTGGCATGTGAGAAAGCTGTATGGATACTAGTGTACTGACCCAAACTTCAGACCTTTAAAATAATAGTCTGATACTTTGAGAAAAGTCCTGGCAAACAGACCTAGAAAACTAATGTACTGCTCATACGTGTGAGGTTGTTAGAGGAGGAGAAATGGTAATAAAATCAAATCACATAGGCTGTTTCTGCTTTGTGATAGCAGAAGTTTTGGACTTCTTTCTCCTACTTTTAGATATCCATAATGAAGACACAGACATCCGGTGGGCCATCTATATCTGTTTACAGAAAAGGGAGAGGAATAGGGCTTTTAAGTCTTAATTCATCTGACCTAGTTTAGATGCCTACTTTAGGAGTAGAGGAATCATACCGTAGAAGTGCCTCTGGTGTGAGGTGAATTAGAGTCTCAGTATTTTATCCCAGTCCTCCAAGGATGCATTTTCATAAAAACATAGGAAGCTAGATGCTTGTGACATTGGCTTTGATGGATGCAATATCCAGCTTCAAGAGACATAACATATGGATTAAAATAAAAATTTGGAGGGCAAGTAAAGATATCCACCCACTAAATCCACAAAACCTCTCATCTAAGTCCTTCAGGCTGAATGCTCAATAGTTGGCTTTCAGTTCCTGAGTTTGGTTTGTTACATGAAAGTAATTCAGTTTGAGCTTTGCTTTAACTGCTAATGTGTGTTCCTGTCCTGTTTCCAGCTGAACTCAAAGGTTAGCAAGTTGAGTGTCTTCGACTATCAACATTGGTCACCAAAGTTTCAGGAATGGTCAATTTTGATGTCTGTATTCTTGTTTGAAGCATTTTCAATGGGACTTTCAGAGAACCAGGACTTTCTTCCTGGCCTCCCATCATCTTTTGTCATGCAAACTGGTTGGGCATTGATATGATCAAGCTTTTCTGACAATTACAGAGAAATTTTAAACTTGCATATCTCGGTACTGGTAGGAGCACAAGTCTGATGATGATACAAAATGAATGTTTATGTGGAGCACATTACCTTGGAGGCAGCTGCTGAATGATAGTGTTCACAAAAGCATAAACACAAGAATGCAATACATTACCAAACATAGATGAGCAGGAGGATATGCATTTTCCCTAATTTGCTGAAGTATTGTAACTGCTGCCAATTACATCCTGACTAATCCCGGTCTGCACCTCATATAACTGATGGAGCTGTGACAAGTTGTTTGGTATGAATAATTGTTTACTAGAGAATATGTCAGACAGCTCAATTACTTTTTTGTTTTACCTCATTTTGAGCCTCCTTCAAAACTTGAAGCTGGTGTCTGGAAACACTGCAGTTCCTGCCATCTGTTTTAACTGGGCAAAAATTCAAATTTTTCTATATTTTTAAAGTAATTTTGATAAATCTATTGCAAATCTGTTACACTATGAAATTTTATCTATTAAAACCATATGTTGCCTCTCTAGTAGATCTTCCCCTCCTGCATTTATCCTGCTCATACCACTTGCCTCCTCGGACATTTGGCACAACATTATCATTCTTTCAATATTCTGGAATTTCCTAGGCAGCCCAGGATTTAATAAGTGTCAGGATAAGTGAGCCAGAGAGTTCCTTGAATGGTGGTTTTAGGAATTAGATGCAAGTTTTCCCAGCCTGTTCATTTAAAAATTATTAAATACAGTAGCTGTGTAATGTCCTTTGCCACAAATGGCCCAGAAAGTACTTCACCATGCAAGAACCATCCTTCTGTGATCTCTCTTAATTTCTAATACAACATCGAAATGTTTCATAAACATTTCTCCTTCTGGAGTACTGTAAATAAATCTACCACCTCTGCCAAGCAATGAGGCTATACCATTGTTAGAATTGCACTTGTTCAAAATAGACTTCAAAGACAATTTTTTATTGGACTCAGTCATGAATCTTGTGTCATCTTTAGCTTCTCTTATCAGTTTTTTACATTTTAAATCTTCTGCTATATATTGTTTGCTATCTGATTTTCTTTTCTTTCCTTACCCAATTTGCCATATGTTTTTCATTTACCAGAAGTTAAAGCCTTTGCAGCTCAAACATCTCTGTTACTCATAGAGGCGTGCCAAGTGTTTCAGATTCTCAAGACACTGTGCAGACTAGAGAAAACAAAAAAAAACCTGTGAGAGTAGTCAACTCCTCCGTAGGATGAGAATCATCATTTGGGACTCACAATCTATTGCAAGGATTTCACCCTGTCAGATTTTGCATTTTGTTTTGCACCAATTATGTTGTATTTTCAGTAAGCTATTAGTTGAATTTCCATCAATGATAGGAAAAGAGTCTTTGTGGACGAAGGACATACACATACACTTTACCTTGATTTTAGAAAGACTTTCAGCATTCTCTGATGTTATATGCTAGATAAAGAAATGTCATGACTTGTGTGAATCTAGATCCAGAACTGATTTGAAAACAATACTGAAAGGATATTTATCAATGGGTCACTGTCAAAATAGAAGGATTCATAGAGCAGCATATGTTTCTAATCCATATGCTGTTCAATAGTTTCATTAATAACTGGGATGATGGAGTACAGAGTATGGCTATTATATTTGTGGATGGAGCCAAGCTGGGGATGAATATACTGAGAATGGTATAAAAATTTAAAGTGATCTTGACAAATTTGGAGGTATGATCTGAAAATAATCAGATACTATTCAATGGGGACATATACATTAGGCAGAAGTTGTCTATTTTGTAGACAGGATGGATAAAAATAATTTAAAAAGCAGTTCTGCAGGAAAGGATGTAGGGGTTAAAACTGGCCATACAGTGGACTAGCACAACATGATTCAACAATGTCATATTGATGAAAAAAGTCCAAAGCTCTTTGGCATCAAATGGAATTTATAACCCGAAGTGTAGCTTGCAAGACATGAAGGAATTCTTCCTATTGATTCAGCACTTAAAGGCTTCACTCAGAGCAATTTTCCAATTATATGTGGACCAGTTGGAGAGAATTCAGTAGAGAAAAATGAGAATGTTTGGGACTCAAAAAATGTGACCCATGAAAAACGATTGAACAAATTGGGTTATTTAACCTGGAAAGGAGAGGACTGCAGGAACAAAACAACCATCTAATACATAAAAGGTGGTTGCAAAGAGAGGGAATAATACATTCTTCATGTTCTATGCCTAGAAATAACGGATATAAACTGCAGTTTAATTGGTAGGAGAGTGAAGCACTGGAATAAATTGCCTAGTGAATTGGTGGAATCTCCATCTTTTAAAGTTCTTAAGAACCAAGTAGTGAAATATCTGTCAGAAATGACACTGGCATAATTGTTCTTTCTGGAGCAAAGCAATAATAGACTTAATGACATCTTGAGGTTCCCTCCAGTCTTGTGCCTCCAGAGAGTTATTCGATATAAAACACATCTTGATGAAGAGATGTGAAAAATGCTACAGTTCTGATTTCAGTAACTGAAGTAACTGAAGGATAAGAACTAGAAAATCAGTTCTACTAACTCTAATTGTGAGAGGGGAATTTGCGCTTCCTGACCCTCATTCTTAAATGTTGGTTAACCTTTATGGATGATAGTTTATCCATTCATGATATGAAATACAAAACATTGAGGTAGTATTTAATACCATAACAATGTTCCAGTTGTATAACTATTAAAACTCAAAGCCCTGCTATTTGTTGCAAAATATTTCAATACAGCATATGGCCATAATATTTCAACAAATTTCTAAGTAATTCACACAAAATATTGTGAACTTGCTTAAATTAAGCATTCTTGAATAGAACATTTGTGTGATTTAGAGATTACTGAGTATTTTCCCCCTAAGTACAACAGGTAGCAAAAAAACCCACCAAAGTAGAACAATCCCCCAATATGTTTTATCAACTTAACCCAAAGAGGATCATACTTTGTATAAGTTGAAGCAGTAAAATGAAACAGTGAAGTCTTGGCTATGAGGGAGCAACCGTGGAATTCAGCAGGGTTTTCTTAAATAAAATAATGGTAAAATTTGAAGCATTTGGTCTCTTGTGCTTCAGTGTTTACAAGAATTAATGGAAATAGAACAGAAAACAATTTGTGAGTGGTATAGATGGTTGTGAAAGAAGTTTGTTCCATACTTGGCCAGTCATGAGATAGAAGAGTCAATCAATCTGACTGGGTGAAGAATAGCTAATTCAAAGTGAGCAGAAGCACAAGGACAGGTTTCATTAAAATCAAGGTAGTGGAGCAGAGAAACAAAGCCTGATGGAATGGATACAGAGTAGGGTTGTCCAGAATGGACTTGTGTTTTCTGAAAAGGAGAAATGACAGTTTTCTTAGCTAAGCCTGAGCTACTCTGCAGAAACAGAAATATTTTCATTCAGGAAAAAACAAACAAACAAACAAACAAAATCCCCATCTAAATTTAAAGCATCTGCAGACCATATTTTCCAACAAGTATTAAGAATCATCAGCAGAAATATGGTTACCTTTAAGTAATGTGTTATAAGATTTTGAATTTGTATTTTCCCCACAGAAAAAAATAATATACTTTTTCCTGTTTTCCGGAACTAAAGAAGTGTTTATGCTATAGAAGCTTATCTTATCAAGCTAGAATGGACCAATCTGTGGTTTTCTAGCTTGAGTTCTACAGCATAGGCTATCTGACTAAATTAATAAATTCTTGTTTAAATTCCAGAATAACATTGAAGCTTTAATTGAAAGTTGTTAGTGATAGGTCATATCACAACACAATCTTTGCAATCATTCCTTAATCCCTCTCTTAGAACAATAGTAACATTTTATTACATTTGAACTGCCTCACTTCAACTTCCAGCTATTTGATCTTGTCATATATTTTTCTGATGGATTGACAAACTCTCTATCATCCTCTTGCTGTGATTTAACCGAATGTGATCATTCGGTTAAAATGGATTGACACATTATAATATATCAAAGAAGGCCAAGTTTTCCAATATTTAATGCTCCTCATGGGAGTCATTCATCTTGGAGTTCTTCTAGAGAGAAGTTCCTCTTGGAACTCTCACTCAATTATTGGTACCCTTACCAAATAAAAATAAACCCAAATAAACCCTTACCAAACCCTCTTTGGGTTTATACTATTACATGCTTCCCAGGAAGAGCAGGAGTATTCTCTAATACTATACTGCAAGCAAAGGCTCAACTAATTGGTGAATGTCACCAGAAGATTTTTCTTCTTATACAAATCCCTTGTAAAATGTGAAAAAGCATTTCCTTGCATTGCTAAGTCTTTAATCAACTCATACACCTGGATGAAAATGCTGGAACCGTGTTTTATGGTGTTGAGTACTGCAAAGCATGTATCATCACAGTCTGAGAAACTGAATGTCTGAGAGTATCCAGTGCGTATTCAGCAGATAACATGGAAATGTCCTTAGCTTCAGCCATGCAAAGGTGAGAGCAAATTCAAATATTCCTTTGTGAAATCCCTGACAGATGATTCAATTGCAGGTATTGGAAATAGGACAGCCATACAACCTCTGCTTATTCTAAGGCCAAAGTGTTCTCTCCTACTTTGTATCTGGTGAACAGTGTGACCTGAGCACACGGCAAGGGACTCTTATTTTGTACAGTCCCAACATCAACAGGTTAAGGAAATCAGAACTATGGGGAAACTATACACAGTCAGTAACTGATCATTTCACATTCCAATTGATTGGCTGGGCACTGATGTCTCCCAGCATGACCTTAGCGTGACCTGTTAATGACTGCCCCCAAATAAATCACTGCTTGAGCTCTTTCTAGCTGAGTAGCCTTGTATTCCAGTTCTGCAGAAAGCCTTTTCACTCACTGAATTTATAGGACTTAGAAAACCTATCTTCTGTCAGTCACACCTTCAATAGCTATATGAATGCATATGGCTCAACACTGGCTGTTGTTTGCAACCCAAAAATAATAGCAAGTAATCACATTGGGGTGCTAATGGTCACAGAGGAGATCAATCATCAGTCATCACTTGGACACTGTGTGACTTCACATTTAGCTTTATTAAATGTGCTGTCTGTGCCTAGCTTCCAGGCATTAAAATTACATGGGGTTAAGGACCTGTTCTCTTATTTGGCTTTCCATCAGTCTTTGTGACTATTGGAAATGTTATCTGTAATGACTTTCGTTTTTTCCAGGTCATTGATTAAAAAATGTGACCTGTCCTAGGGCTATGGGTTCCCTGGGGAACTGTATTAGTAACGTGTCTATTTGGTGATAGCTTCCCTGCTGCATGCTGAGAGACAGCTGAAAGTTCCATGCCTGTAGATGAATATAGTCTGGACCTGGACCTGGATATGGATAGTCCAGTCCAAATGTGTACCCTTGCTAAGGTTAAACTGTTGTTACAGTCTTCCGACACCAATGGACTTTGAAATAATGTGTCCTAGTGGCTCCAAACTTCTGGGGAATTGCTGCTCAGTCAACAACCCCTTTTACTAATAATTTACCAGGCAACAACAATACTTCAGTTACAGATATTGACACACTGCCATGTCAATCCTCCAGTGGCTCGCCAGCCATCATGATTTATTTGTGATTGATGAAGCTGTGAAAGAAGAAGCTAGAGCACTACTGTCAAAAGTTTGCTGAATTTGATTAATTTCAGCGTAGAACATGTTTATTTTCCTGTGTGATGGCAATGAAAAAAAGGTGAGGAAGTCAAGCCTACAGCAATACTTTTTTCAGATTGAAAATATCTTGAGGTATTTTTGAACCCCAGATATGGAGAAAGGGTAAATACTTGTGAAAATGATGGGAAAATGAAACGTGTCTCCATGGTTTTCAACAGAGCTACAGTAAGGGAAGATGAAATGTGACATGTTGGGGCTCATCCTGAAAAACCTGAAAGTTAGTGAGGTGAATAACATGATTCATCTGACGAAGATACTAGATTATGTGAAGGACCTGCTCCTGTTAATCAATTTAAATATTTCTACAATCAAGCATTTGATGTATGTGTAAGTACGAAAGGTATTAACATGTTTGGTTTTGTTTGATTTCATATTAAGTGATTTTGATCGATTGTATGAAAGTTTTCATTTTTAGATGCTAGAATTCAGTAGAATATAACCTAAATATTCCAGCTATCATTTGAAGCTGAAGATGTGTTGATATTTCAAGTTGTCAGACTATTTATGTATCCAACCACATATTTAGGTATCTTTTCTGGCAGCAAAGCATAGAAAAGACTTAAGAACTCATTTAGGGTAATCAGATTAAGTGATTAATGGCACCAAACGTTTTATTTTTAATGGAAAGAAAGGAGGATCAAGAAAGACCTTTCCTGTGTTTATTCAGTTATTTACACAGAGACGTGTACATGACATAACCTCAGCAATACTGCAGCTGGAGTTATTTGACTAAGGATGGTGGTGAAAAGGCACAAGCCATCTTTATGAGTTCTTTCAAGTTCCCCACCCATGGGATTTTAAACACAAACAGCTAACATGTTGTCATTTAGAATCTGAAAACACTCTATGGTTTAGGTTTTTATTTAACCAGCATTATTTTGTGTTGTGCAAGCTATTCCTTTGTTTTATATATTTACATCACAAACTTGTTAAGAGATTGTTACTGGTATTGACAACTCATACTCAGAAAAGCCAGAATTAAGATTGCTAGTGGGGAACACAGTGTGTGATTGGATAATTAAAGAGTACATAAAGAGCCTTAGGAGACAAAATCATTTCGAACAAACAGCCATAATTATGGAATTTCCTTGGTTTTCTGCTAGGTAACTTCTGTGTTAAACCATATTTGCTTGGTTTTCAGTAGTTTCGTCAACAGTTCCTGAAAATGTACCATTCTGTCTTGAGGATGATTGACTGGGCCTAAAATGCTTATTTTACTGGTAAATCTGCAGTGCAGAACATGTAATTTGGTTCATATATGCGACAGATACATCAAGTGCCTTTTGAAATCATGATGAAAAGATCTAATAAAAATATCTTTATCAGTCTGATTCAGCTTTTGAATAAAGTTTAATGTCAGATTTAATTGAAGCCTGTAGTAGAGAATTAAGAAAAGTGTACCTTATTCCCTGTTGCAAGGTTACTGTCCCCTATAGCTCACTCAAACCATGATCTGTGCTTCTGTCTTTAAACTCAGCTGTTGTCCCCAGTCAGGGATTCATTTAAATTTTTGGGAAGAGCGGTGGAGTTTTCTTATACAAAGTACTTCTTTGTCAATAGTCACACTAAAGGTATAACTCCATTCTCTTCCCACTATATTTTAGAAATTATCTTTGCTTTTCAAAGCCAATAAGACTGCATTAAAGTCAGTGTTCAGTTCTCATCACCAGATACTGGTTATATACTTTGAGTTTATGGTATTGCTCGTAGACATCAGTTGCTGTGTTTAAAGTGGCCCAAGTAAAACTGTATTGCATGAAAGGATTAATTCCCACCCTGCTCCATAACAACATAAACTTGGGTATAGGAAAGAAGAAAAAAATTTCAAAGAAAAAAGTGTGAAGTCTTAAAAATATGTTTCTAAATATCACTAAATTCGATTCCTCTAGATATATCTTAGAAAAATACTAGAAAGAGTACTACAGTCCTTTTATCTGTCACATTAGGCATTGCACTTTTGATTTATGGTGCTTAGGGATTTATTTGATTTTTAATGTTGCATTTATCCAAACCAGTGAACAGTGAACTCCAAATGGGTTTTTGTACACTCAATTTACATCTGCACATTTTAAATACCATCCTGGTAATTAGCCATGGATAGTCAGGTCTAAGGTACTTAAATTGTTCTGAGTGCTATTCTACTCTAGACAGCTTTGTGCATATTTGATTGTTTTATTAGTCAGGATCCAAGGGAGACAGCACCCAACTTTTGTCTTAGCTCCAGCAAAAATGTACTATTTTTTGTGGTATTTGTAGCACAAAGTCATAGAATAATGGTTCCTGAAAAAAACAGAGTCAGTGTTCCACTTATCTTGCAGTCCAAAAAGATAGAGTAAGAAGCTATAAGGATACAGAATGGTAGTATGTATTATTGTGGTCTTTTTTAAGTGGGCGAATTAGTTAAATTCTCAGAGAAGAGTACAAAAAAAGGAGCAAGACAAGGCTGTGTACAGAAGAGAATGAAAGGAAAAGGCTTATTGGCAAACAGTATGAAGTCTGACATGGGGAGGGTGTTGCTGCCACCAGTATTTGATGCAAACAACCACTGAAAAAAAAGCTTGGAGAAATTTATCACCACATTTAACCAAGTTTTTGCAAGACTCTGTGAGCATGAACTTGAATCAGAAAGATAACTAAACTGAGTTCCTACAGAAAAAAAGAGAGCTAATCTGCAAACTGAGGAAACCAAATTTTTAGCCAACTTCCCTGTTTGCATGGAAATCTCTGAATACTCCAGAGTTTGTTCTACAGTGAGATTATGCGATGTAGAGATACTTCAGTACCTGGAGATGTATGTGTGGATTCATCACATCAGTTTTAAAAAGCGGTTTGTGTAAGTAGCTCCCCCTGCAGGCTGGAAAATGTTCTGCTTGTCCATTTGCTTTCAATTTAATTAAGCTAAAATGGTGTTTGCACAGGTAGGTGACTTTTCTCACCAGTTTTGTTTGCAGTCCAGCCTGTATTTCAGTCCCATCTTTTGCAGGGATCACAGCAAATCTACAGGCTCAATGAGAGGCTAGTCTTGCATTTTGGTTGCTTCCAAAATGAGATCACTGAAACTTGGAGTGGTTGTTCCAAATTTGTATAGGTTAGGAATGTTACACAGCTGGATGAATAAATTAACCTTATAATTGGAGCTCTCCTATAGTCTCCTGAAAACAGAAATTTGTATTTACCTCAAAAAAGAATGCTAAAATTGTCTTATAATAGATATTATGCAGAGGAAGAAACATCTGGATCCTAATGAAATAACAAAAACTTATCAGCATATGGTGCTGATTCATGTTCATGCCTCTGTAATTGCACCTGATTAAAATTACTGAGAATAGTATTAATCAACCTGCCCTTTCTGCAATCAATTACACCTGGGTAAAGAGTATGTAAAATGTCATTATTCAGATTTGGCAATGTTTTATCCCCATTTTGCCATTGCTTAAAAGATGCCACAAAGTACAGGACCATGTTCAGTCCCTGTGTGTTTAGGAGAAGAGCTCTCAGAGGGTTATTTCAGGGTGACAAACACTACAGGGAAAAGAGAGCTTTCATGCCTTGTCTGGTCACGCCAGGCAGGAATAATATTTAACATCTTCATGCCAGTCTATTTTTTGGAGAAGTAGCAGATGTGCATCCATATTCTATCTCCATCCACTACAAAATGATAAAGACATTTTACATTCAGAAAGGGGAAGCACATACTTTCAACATGGTTTTTATTAAAAATTTAAAGGCAGTACTGAAAGAGATGCTGGGTGAAAGAGTACAGTGCAGGTCTCCTAAGTAAGCTACTTTGCAACTGCATCCAAATACCGCTCAGCCTGCTTTTCAGCCAGCTCTTTCTTGTTCTTAGGAAATAGATGGGGCTAGTGGGGAAGAGGGGAAAGCAGTTTCGTTGAAGTGAGATGCTTTATTTTGGATATATACTTAGCATAACCCTTTAAGTTGCTTGTCACGATTTGGGGGGTAGGGCAGAACTGGCAGAGTGCCACAGCCTGCTGGGCTATGTTGCATTTGCCTAACGAGCCTCACAAGTTTTCAGTAATGTTACATAGAACAGTGGATATGAAGCTGCTGTGGAAGGTCTGTCAGAGCCGGCACATGCCTTGGGGGAACTGATGAGCTAAACAAACTTTGTGTAAGGGAATGGCTTTTCTTTCCGAATTCTTCAAATACACTATGAAAAGTGCATGTGTTTATGGTATTTGCTACTTCAGTGCTAGAGCCTTCCTGTGTCAGAAGGAAAGGAGTGCAAAGAGGCGGTCACGGTCTATGTGTATGGGAGATTTTTTTATATAAGCTCTGAAGTCTGTGTAGGACTTTTAAAGTAGAGGACAGTAGGTATTGCTTTATGGAAATGCTTGACTATAGGAGAAGTGAAAAACCTCCAAACTCATTGTTCATCAGCAACAAAAATCCTTCTTTCCTAATGATGTGGATGTACAAATTTGCAAATATAGAGCAAACAGCATAAAATGACGGAATTGTAGTTCTTTAAATAAATGGCTAGGGAGGGTTATACCAAAATGGTTTGCTCTTGGTCCAGTACAAACAAGTGCACGGTTGCTTTTAGCACAGTCTTACTCTTGGTGGCTCGAGGGAAATTTTTGGGTTTCAAATGGCACCAGCCCATGTTTGCATATGAAGCATCAAAGGTCTCCACAACCCACTGGATCTGCTGCAGTGCAGGAAGGAGCTGTGGCTGGCTTGCTGTTCTTCCATGTGTCCCAGAGTTCTCAACACAGGGGTTCTCTCTAGTCTCCCTAGACTCAAGGGATCTGGTGTTTGAGGTAGATGAGACCTCAGAGGAATGCAACAGTGAGGAAAGAGAGTCTAAATTTAAGAGAATGTATTTTTACATCATGACATATGTCTGTTTTCTCCATTTGCTGCCCCTGTGCATTCCTGTCGTCCCCAGGCCACAGCAAGGCCAAGCTCTGCCATAGGCCTTCTCTTTGGGCCCCTGACTTCATTTCCTTACTGCCCGCTTTCAATCTCAGGCCAGTCATGTTTATACTGTATTTTGGCAGGAGCACAGCAGAGCTGGTAAGTTATTTCATCTGCCTCTGCGTCCCTCTATACCAAGTACTTCTCACAAATACAGCTACTCCAAGCCATTATGCATCACGCATAACCTGCGAATTTCCAGGATAAGGTATTAACAGAAAAGGCTTGCCTTTCTTGAACAAATTAGCATACAGCATACTGAGCTTGCTGGACAGTTGTGTTGTTTCCTTCTTGCTGCTTGTCAGATGCACAGAGCATGATCAGGCCCAAGAAAATAGGTTTTGATCTTCTTATGCAAGCTGTACCAGGCTGGATACCCTGTAGAACAGGGGGCCTAGTGGTTCTTCTGTCCCCCTACTCATTCCTTGACACCAGAAGTGCTGCTATGAGATGAGACTCCAAAAATACAGCATATTACATATGTCATGGTGGTTACATCTGGCTGTGGTCACACTCATGTTCCTTCTGTCTTTCAGGGATTTTCAGGACTGGAGAAGGGAGCTCAGCACCTCTGTCTGTGGCTTCACCGTCTTCAGCATGTAGAGCAACCAACAGTGGGTTGGTTGGTTGGTTGGTTGGTTGGTTGGTGAGACTTGCCCCTCTGGAATGTCAGGGGAAGCCTCAGGTCCCAGGATTTTCAGTCTCCATGTCTCAGTTCCACAGCAGGGAACAGGAAGCTCAGAGGGATGAAGCTGGGGAATCTTAGGTCAGGAACAAGGTGTCATTCCTGTAGTCATGAGCACACCTGTGGTCATGTGTAGCTGCCTTAAGGGACACTGACAATGTGACTTAACCAATTCAATCTGTCATGGTGCCAGAGAGCCCTTAATCTTCCTTGGGATTACAGTCTGATGCACTGACACCTGTATTATTTTCCCTGCACTGCTGTTGTATGGGTTTGCAAACACAGTTGCAAAAGAAAAGCATTTAAAGATAAGTATAGATAAGATTATATGGCAAGATTCTTCCCAGCTGCACCAGTGACTTAGTTTAGGAAACAGTCATCTTAGTCCTCAGCTGTTAGGGCTGACCTCTCCTAAATCAGCTTCAGTGTATACCTGTCCTCTATACCTTTGTTAGCAATGGCTTTTGAGGTTTGCCTGCTTTCTCTCATCCCTTGTCGTTAAACCTTCATTCCTGTTCTTACTTGGATTTATATCTCTCTGGTCTAAACCTCCTTTCCCTTCCCCCTTTCCAGATCTGGATTTAAAAAGTGCAAGTGCCCGTAAACAGCTTTTATTTCTCTCTTTCTTTCCTTCCTTCCTATTCCCTCTAGCTTCTTTTTGTGGCCACTTGCACTGCATTTTTCTGTTAATACTTCTCGTGTATTTCATTTTATAACAGTAAAATATGATGAAGCACTGAAGTACATAGAATTCATTGGCCTCAGTTATTCTAAGCTGTGATCTGTGTGTATAGATTAAAGAACGCCTATTACCAATAGAAATGTGAAATTGGGCTCTGCCATGGTTTAACCCCAGCCGGCAGCTAAGCTCCACGCAGCCACTTGCTCGTGCCTCAGCAGGATGCCGAGAGAAACAGAAGGGTAAAAGTGAGAAAACTCATGGGTTGAGATAAAGGCAGTTTAATAGGTAAAGCAAAAGCCATGCAGGCAAGTAAAGCAAAATAAGGAATTCGTTCACCACTTCCCATGGGCAGGCAAGTGTTCAGCCATCCCCAGGAAAGCAGAGCTCCATCACACATAACGGTTGCTTGAGAAAACAAACACCATCACTCTGAATGGCCTCCCCTTCCTTCTTCTTCCCCCAGCTTTATATGCTGAGCACGATTCCATACGGTATGAAATATCTGTGTGGTCAGTTTGGGTCAGCTGTCCCGGCTGTGTCTCCTCCTAAGTTCCTGTGCACCCCTGGTCTCCTCACTGGTGGGGTGGTGTGAGGAGCAGAAAAGGCCTTGACTCTGTGTAAACACTGCTCAGCAACAGCTAGAACATCCCTGTGTTATCAACACTGTCTGCAGCACAAATGCAAAACACAGGCCCATACTACCTACTATGAAGAAAATTAACTCTATCCCAGCCAAAATCAGCACAGCTCAGAAGTGCCTTTTCCATGTCACTATTCCCTCTATCACATTCTCGCAATGCTTGGGAGCAGGGTCGCACTAGGGCTTGACAACTTTGCTCTGTGGATGAGTAAAAAGAGTAGGTTTTTATCAGAGGGTATAGGCAGTGTAGAATTTTGAGTAAGTAAGAATCATATCTATGTTCAGAGATATGAGACCCTCCACGCTCAGTGATATAGCTGGAGCTGAGGGCCCCATATATTCCCCTCCTTCCTTGCTGAGCCCCAGGGGCACCCTCAGTGCTCTCTGGAACACAGAAGTTACAGCCCTTGTCACAAGGGTTCTTATTTAAAACCAGGCACGCAACAGCACTTAGTAAATCGGTCCTGCCTGTATCTAAAAAGTCTCTTGCTATAAGAATTGATCTGCTGTCTTGGGCGGTGATGAGTTTCCAACAACAGTCAAAGCCAACAGGGCCCCCTCAGGGCTGGGAAGGTCTTTTGAGTACTGAGCCTTTTTGCTTGGTATAGCTGGTCCTGTAGTGTATACATCCAAACTTCCCTCTGGCTATTTCAGGAGGAGATCAATAGTTCTTAAAAATGCCTCAGCTTTTTTACTTCAAAATATACTTTTTCAGAAGTTACCATTGGCTGGATTCTGTCTCCTTACTCCTCGGTACTGGAACTTCAATATTTATTTTATCCCCATAAGTACTGCCACTTCATGTTGACAGAAAAACAGAGCAAAAAAACTCAAACAAAAGAAATCCAATTTATTTTGCTTTTAAATAAGTTGATGGTCAAGTTCCTAAGGATCAGACCATGTGATATTATTTTGACCACTGAAAAGAATGCCTGTCATTTGAACACAGAATATATGTGTTCTCGTTAATAATAGTCCAGTTAGTGAAACCTCACGATATTGCCTATCAAAGTTCTCACAATGCAAAAAGAAAAGCCGAATATATTCTTAGTTATGAGTCAGGTGAATTAAAATAAAATCAATTTCAGTGCATCAATGTATATAATTCATTTTCCTCTAAAGGCTTATCAAATGGCATTTAGCCTGAATAGGTCTGGTAAGGCCAGGTGCTCAGCTGTGACATACTCTAGTAACTGAATTGCAGTAGATGTTTGAGATCCTATTTTCAAGAGAAAAATGGCCTGGCTAAAAGGATAATTACTATGCTAAATATTACTTCCCTTCCTGCTTTCTGCAAACAAAGCTGGGTGGCAGAGTGATTGGTGTACAAAATGTGTCTGCATATAAGAAGATAGAACGGAAACATTGGTGATAGGTAAGCTTCGTATTCAGTATGTAGTGTGAAAAGACATTAAAATATTGCAAATTGAAATGCTCAGCTAAGACGCTGTCTTTCACTTTACAAAAACCCAGAGTACATTAGTCAGCTTTGCACGGAATTACAAATGTGATTTAAAAGTTACACACTTCATCAGTACATAATAAGGTTTAAAAGTTAAAATATAACTTACTTTTTTCTTCCCATTTTACCGTGAACTCCCTGCATTGGCAGTTTACCTTCCTAAAACTTTCTCATTGTCCTTCTTTGAGGTTAAACGTTCTCCAGCATTTATATGTGGGTTAAGAGGAATCTCTTCTGAAGGGTTCAAAGAATTTCCAACATTATTATTGCTTTGTTACAGATCAGCCGAGATGCATAAAAACTATATGGGAATTAGTCGTGAAGCTCTGTTAAAGCTCAGCCTGAAGAGAAGTCAGTGATCACTGGTAAGTCAGGCATACACAGATGTGG
This sequence comes from Limnodromus scolopaceus, assembly GCA_028565335.1. NCBI lineage: Eukaryota > Metazoa > Chordata > Aves > Charadriiformes > Scolopacidae > Limnodromus > Limnodromus scolopaceus. Next base: position 25,500,045 of record JAOXNO010000020.1, read on the forward strand.
ATGGCTAGTTGATCTGCCCATGCTCATTAAGCCTCATAATGCTTGCACATAGTTAGCAGGTTGTAGTATCATATTCAGAGCCACCTGTGCTAGCACAGGAGAGAGTCTGTATTCAACTCAACTGCCTGGCTGCGACATACACCTGTGATGGGTTGACTCTGACTGGACGCCAGGTATCCACTTGGTTTATCCAACTGCTCTATCACTCCCCTCAGCTGGGCATGGGAGAGAATATATAATGAAAGGATTGCGGGTAGAGATAAGGACAGGGAGACCTCATCGTAGGCAAAACAGACTGGACTTGGGGAAATTAGTTTGACTTATTACCTATCGAATTAGAGTAGGGTAATAAGGAATAAAACCTAACCTTAGAACACCTTTCTCCCACCTCTCCCTTCTTCCCAGGCTCAACATCACCCACAATTTTCTCTACCTCCTCCCCTCAGTGGCACAGAGGGACAGGGAATAAGGGTTGTGGTCAGTTCATCACGTGTTCTTTCTGCCCCTCCTTCCTCCTTAGGGGGAGAACTCCTCACACTCCCCTGCTCCAGTGTGGGGTCTGTTCCTCAGGACACTGTCGTCCACAAACTTTTCCAATGTGGGTCCTTCCCATAGGCTACATGTTCTTCATGAACTGCTCCAGTGTGGGTCTACAGTCTTCATGAACCGCAGTGTGGGTCACCGTGGGGTGCAGTCCTTCAGGAACAGACTGCTTCAGTGTGAGTCCCCCATGGGATAATAAGTCCTGCCAGCAAACCTGCTCCACAGTGGGCTCCTCTCGCCACGGGGCCACAGGTCCTGCCAGAAGCCTGCTGCAGTGCAGGTTTCCCATGGGTTCATGGCATCCTTTGGGCACATCCACCTGGTCTGGTGTGGGGTCCTTCATCGGCTGCAGGTGGGTATCTGCTCCACCATGGACCTCCATGAGCTGCAGAGGCAGCCTGCCTCACCATTGTCTTCACCATGAGGTGCAGGGGAATCTCTGCTCTGGCACCTGGAGCACCTCCTCCCTCACCTTTTTCACTGACTTTGGTATCTGCAGAGTTGTTTCTCTCACATATTCTCACCCCTCTCTCTGGCTGCAATTGCACAGATTTTTTTCTCCTTCTTAAATATGTTATCACATAGATGCTACCACTGTTACTGATGGGCTCAGCCTTGGCTAGTGGCAAGATTGTCTTGAAGCTGGCTGGCATTGGCTCTATTGGACATGATGGAAGCACCTGGCAGCTTCTCACAGAAGCCACCCCTGTAGCTGCCCCACTACCAAAACCTTGCCACACAAACTTAGTACAACAGCTAGGGGGCACATAACTTCAGGGGTAATCTTTAAATAAACTTTAAATACTGCTGACCAGATTCTGGCTGCTTATGCTCAATAATGAGACAAAAGTGCAGAGGATAGTTGGATTTCTGATGCCTGTATTGTCCCAAAACACTTCCAAGCAGCAAACATTTGGGTAAGAAGTAGAGGAGTCATGTTTTAGCCTGTTGATTCCAGGGTCAAAAAAGCCACCTCCTAATCTTTCCTCTGCCATGCTTCCAGGGAAGTGCACTTTTTTGCATATTTTCTCCAGCGAGATGCAGTATAAGAGCTACACCTTCATGCAGCTGACCAGTAATCTGAATTCCAGAGTTTTGTTGGGGTTGATGAAAACTTTCAACACAGTTGAGTTTGATAAGTAGCAATGACTCTGCCTAAAATTGCTGCGGAATGAGTACTTTGTCTTTCATGATTTAGAATTTTTGAGGTGCCTCCTTCCTTCTTTGCCTAATGTTTCATTTGGGCTATATGCTTAATCAATATTTGCTGATGTTTATGGTCTAATGTGTACTGACAGCAGGTGCAGAAAAAGTAAATCCCCATCTGCATAAAAATCTTGCTGAAATTCAGAAGCATGCTGTTTCACTGTAATTTTCATAGACAGGTGATTTTTCATGGTACCTCCAGAAGGTTCCTCCCAACTCCCTGCTGATACCTCTATTTTCCTACCTGCTGCTATGACAAGTTCTGGCTTTGTTTGTAGCCCTACATGAGGTGCCATTTTTGCATATATCTATTTGTTTTGTTTGATGGACTCTCGTTTGGATTCAGTTCAGGTACGTGCTTCGGTTACATGGTTTGCATCATGACTTTGAGTGTTCTGGTAGACAAGTGGCCTCCTTTGAAGTGCTCTTGTTCACTGGGAGAAGGGGATGTCACAACTAAGGCTTTACAGAAGGCGTGGAGATCCTGCATTCTGGGGACCAGACCCTCTGAGTAAATCCTCTCATTTCTGGCAAGATACGGTGATATGGTTTTCCAGGAGAATTATTTTTATTTTTTTTCTTGCTATTGTGTAGCAGTATATCAATCAGATGTGGTTAAGAAAACTTCTCTACACTACTGCCAAAAGTTTTGTTCTAAACCCTGGATCAGTGGTTTGAAGATTAGAGACAAGCAAAAATTATAACAACTTGATTCTGAAAACGGGGGAGTCTGCATAGTTGCTTATTTTACTGGTTTTTAAGGGCTAGCAGTACTTTCTTGTCCCTTTTAACACACCCTCAGGAGGTGAGGTGGCTTCCTGGCTTTGCTTTGCCTTGCTTTTTGCCAGAGGAAACAAAAAATGACATAGCTAATTTATGGTCACAAACTGCAAGAACATGTCCCAATCTTCCTGCTAAATTATTTTGAATAATTTGTGTTAGTGTTCTTAGAGATCACCCAAGATCTGAGCCACATTATAAAATTACGTGATCTTCCCTCAAGATGTTTAACCTAAAGGGAAAAGAAAAAGGAAAATAAAAGGCATTGTCTTATTCACTATGATAAAGCACTACTGGAATCGGGAATAAAGAACTTGATTCCTAGCCAGGTACAATACACTAGACCATATTATCACTTAATAGTCTGTTTCTTAAAATTAAATAAACTGATACCCTAAAGAAGGACTAGAAAAAGTAAAATATAAGGAGATATTAAAAAATGGCTTAACAGGAAAGCTACATAGGGTCATACGGATTTTGTAAGCAAAGTAATGTGATATTGCACCAGATGAGATATGTGGGGAAATGTCTATGTACAGTAGGGAGCTATGAAGGTCCAAATTCCATGTTAACAACCAAACAAACAAACCACCAAAACACAAAACAAAGACAATGACAAAATGGTACATTTCAAAACTAAATAGAATACGAGAAAGAACAATTACTGGTTAGGGGATTTTTTTGTTTGGTTGGCTGAAGGGATTTTTTTTTAATAATATAACTGTATAATTCCATATACAGTTTTGAAA
>JAOXNO010000020.1:25503422-25516260 GCA_028565335.1 Limnodromus scolopaceus
CTTGAGCTATTTTATCTGATCTTCAGGTAAAAAAGCTAGGGAAAATTAGATAAGTTGAGCTACTGGTTCAAAGACATAAAATGAAAATCAGAAAATAATTAAACCAAGCCACGTGAGAATAATCTCAAAGCAAGCTGAAGCTAAGCCAATAGTAACTCAGGCTCAGTTGTGCCTATACAACAAAGGCAAAATGCAATACAACGGGGAAAAGCTGTGGGAAGAAATGCATTAGAACATTATCCATTACAGTATGCCAGAGAAAAATGAGACCCTGTGCTACTCGGTTTCTCAGAAAAGCTTTTGGGTAGAAATCAGCAACTAGCAAAAGCAAATGCCTTGCTGTCATTACTCTGTAACTGTTTCAAAGACACCGGTATCTAGAAGATGTCCATGAGAAGAGTGGGATTGAATGTCAGCTGTAACTGAGGCTTCCCTGGTAAATTAGCAGTCTCTGGGTTGACTCAGAAAAGAAAAGAAATGGAAAGGTTATATTGCTAAGCAAGCTGAAGAGAAGACAATGAATAGCTGGGATTCTTTAAATGTTGAGAGTGAGAGTTGTCTCAGAGCACTCATAAAATACTCGATGGTGATACACAGAAATTAAAGGAAATGGGAATATAAAGTGTTTCCAGTGCTTTTGCACAAGCAGCCAGAAGATTGTCCCACTTAGCAAGAAAACAGAGGGATACAGAGGGTGAAAATAATCACTAAGGCGGCCAAAATTAAAATTAAACATATGTCTAAAAAAAAAAATTATTAAAAATATTATGAGAAACGGAATGACAAGGCAAAACGACTGTTAATAATTGATCGGTTTGTTGATTGCACCTCAAAATGTGAAGGGCTTTCTGACAGCAAAATAAACAAGACTATTTGTTACACTACTGACAGATTTTGTAGTCTTAGCCAGGAAGCAGGAAGCCAGAATTTGTCTCAAAGAATATTAGTCTGAGAGTTGTACATAAGGTTTCATTTTTCTCATTTAACCTGCAAGGGAATTAAGTAATTTTTTACAGTGAAAGCTTATTCTATTCTAAACATCAGGATTATAAAATCTTACTAATTATATGACACAGGTCAGAATTCCCCAACTCCAGCTGCCACTATTAAGGTGTATGCTTAAAACTCTGCAAAAAAAAGAGGAAAATTAGAAATCAGAGGTATTCAGTATAGTTCTCTCCTTCAGTTTGCTTTTAATAATAATAAAAATCACATTTTAAGGAAAAGTCTTGCACAAGCAAAAACATTATCTACATCTGTTATATCTAAACATCTAGCCTAAATATTTCGTAAGTGGCATTTCTTTCAACATCTCCTATATTACCTTTGTTAGTTTTTCCTTTTATCTTTACTGTCAGTGTTGTTGATGTTAAAAGTTTTCTTAGTCCCATTCTCATTATTCTGGAATCATTAAATATTATGCTTGTGACATTATGGACTTTTCCATAGCAATCAACTGTGATGTCACAAAGCAAAAATGTTATGATTTTGAATAAAGAATAAATGATAGGAAAATGAAAATTCAGTTTCCCTAAATAATGCAAGCTAAGAAGAATATTAAAAACTTTTTTTTTTAGATGTGATATTTTTTTGTTTTCTAAATAATTTCCATTAAATTAAATGCCAATTCTGGTGGTATATTATTCACACAGTCATTTTGGGAAAAACGTGGCACAGCAGTGGGGGAGGAAATATGAAGAAGAATTTCTGTTAAGCTGTTTGTAACTGAAAGCACAAAATGTGCCAGTACAGATGAAGAGCTGCTATTTTGTTGTTTGATTCTTATTAAGCAAAAAGTGGTGGAGTCACTGCTTTTGCTAGAAGACTCCCACTGAAATTCTCAAAAAACCTGGCTTCAATACAGTGGCATGTAAGATACTCTCTAGTGCAACTCTTGTAAGCTGCAGTTTTTAAGATTTCATGCTTGCAAAGGCATCCCTCTGAACATGAACGGAAAATGGGTGCCCTTCATTGTGGCCTAAGGCGGGCTACAGCTTGACCTTCCTCGTCAATCTCTTCTAATCTCTGGATTGCTCCAGGTTACAGAACACTGGGATCAACCACACACGCTCCAGCAGATCTAACTCCTCCAGGTATGTGCCTTTCTTCCTTTTAGGGTCTTGTAGCCACTCGCAAGGGACCCACAAACAACTTTGTTCAAAGTATGACTCCATTTTAGTAAAACAGGAGCCTAACAGAAAATGGGATTGTTAATCTAATAATTTTTCCTTTTATTGTCAGTCAGTATTGATCTTTTACTCTAGCTATAAACTGTGTGTCTTGCATTTTGTTTATCTTACACGTCTGCTCAGTTGACCTTTTGGCACCATCTATCAAAGGTGCTGAAATCTTGTTCTACTGTGGTTTCTGAAGCCGGGGTTAAACAAGTTTGGGCAGTTTAGCAAAATCAACATGTGTTACACCAAAGTCAATGGTGCTGAATGTTTGCTGATAGCCTGACACTTCTGCAATTGTTCCTTCCTGTCTTCATTTCCTGATGGATCAGCAGCTGAAGTAATTTGAATGAACACGGTAAACAGCTCAGTAAAAACAAAATATTATTTAATTACCATAAATTATTACAAATCAGGCCTCTCTCTCATACAGTTGTACGTGTTCTCTTCTGTCAGCTTCCCAAGAAACATTGTCAGAGTGAATTAACAGGATATGGTTAATTTTGCCGCTAAATTTAATTGCTTCCTAGAAAAAGCAATCAAAATGAGTTGCTTTATAAAGTTGGTTCCAAATTTACAGGGCTGCTGCTTCATTAGTGGATACTGCTAGTTTGTTTGTGTGCATGGAGCAGAGAGATGGAAGGAGGGAGTAGAGCCAGTTGTGCATTTGGGAATTCATCCTTTTGATAATCACAGTCTGATACTGAAAATGCCAGAAGCTGAGAAATTATAAGAAGTAGAACGACCCAAGAGGAATTGCCTCTGACTTTGGCCATTCATTTTTGACCCCCAGATATTTTTAACATGTATGTCTAGTTACTACTGATAACTTACTCAAGGCTTGTTTAGGAGTTCCTCACCTGTCTAGGGATAATGACTGCAGTCGGTCCAACCGGTTTGAGTTGTATAGGCTATGTTTGTATATGAAAGACATCCATCACTGGTATTCTGGTTGTGGCTATCTATGCATATAAATTCAGTTCATCTTGTACCCGAGGTTTAAGTGTAAATAATTCAATGGAACCTTGTCTACAGAAGGATCTGAAAAGTAGGTGCTTCTTGTGACCTGAATGAGGCAACCAATACACATTTTCTTCCTCTTGGCTAAAAAATCTAATAACTAAATGTGTAATATGCTTACGTTTCTTCAGTCCAGGAAAATCCCAGAATTTCCTTGTTCAGGGTTCTGGCATGAATTCTTTCCTAGTCCACAGTTATTACCTGTTACCAGAAAACTACTGGTACCAGGTAATAGTGATCTATTGTCAATCACATATAATGTTGAAGTATCCACAGAAGGTTTTATCCCTTTTGTATTAAACATGATATACAAACATAGCATATCAACTGCATTTTAAATGCAAGGCTGAGGTTTTACATAAATCTAATTTCATTCTGTTTCCAGCGGGCTGTAAATCCTGTTGAGGTGACTTTCAGAGAAGGCCATGGGGAATATTTAGACCCTGACTATCCCTTAGCATACATCAGAGCAGTAATGTGGCATCAAGGATCCCATCTGTCCTTGCTCACATGGTTCCTGAACTTCCCTGCCATAAGGGTCGATTGGATTTGTTGGTGGCCTGATCTCAAGGTGCCTTTATAGTAAATGGATGCTTGTAGCTAAGCCAGAGGCATCTTACAGCAGCAATAGGTGCACGTGTCTGTGCATGTGTATATGTGCATAGAGGGGAGCTGGCAAGGTGGCAGCTTTCAGACTCTTTCCTCAAAACACTGCATAACATGATCCAGTGAGCTTTCAGTCCAAATCTTGATGAGAGATGTCACAGAGACCAGGAAGATGGTGCTGAGATAACTTCTGAGTGTGCAAGAGGGGACCACATGTTATTTTTTTTAGTATATTGCAAACATGACAGAGATGGATTTTAATGTCTATGTTAAAGAAAATGGTGATCTCAGTTTAGTTCCTCGTGGCCAAAGCTATCAATCAGAACCAGCACTTTTGTTTGTAATTCCAGAAGTGAAATGGAGACCTAAAAGGAAATGACACTTTGGGGATTGGAGTTAAATAACATTCGTTCATCAGCTTGCACTTATGCTATATGTCCTGTGAATAGCAGCTATGTACTTTTTTGGATAGAGTCAATCTAATGCAGTTAGCAAACACTAATTCAGTGTTTGAACAATGCTGTCAAGAATAAGAATCACATATTTACACTGGGCTAGTGCCAAAGATGTTGGTATTTGAAAGGTAGGTCTTACAGTGCCCTGCATCTTTGTCTTACTAAACCCTCTTACTATACCCCACTAATTTCAAAAAGAGAGGATGAAAAGCTGCTGGCCAGTCTTGTGGTGAAAGAAAAATGCACATGTGAAATATTGTGCACTGAAGAGCAAACTGCGCTGCACCAATTGCACTAACCTGTGCTCTGCTGATTTAAACATGTTGCTTTTCCATACGGTGCCTTGTAAAGTAAGGCACTTCCCATAAACACCTCCTAGGTGCACAGGAAACCCAGTACAGGTAGTCAGTAAGTAGCTGGCAACCGGGCATGTTTTCACCATGTCTCCTCCAGATGTTGAGGTAGTAAGCAGGAAGCTATTACCATTTGAGATCTATAGCCCAAAGCCACCCTCAAGAAGGGATCAGAGAAGTAGGTCTCGCTCTCCTCTTTCTAACCTAGTCTTTTACTGAAGCATATCTGTTTCTGTCACCCAGGAGAAGCCTCTTCTCTTGAAAATCTGCCTCTGTACAGGAAACCTAATGCCTAGGGCACTTCCCATGGAAGGAAGAAATTTGCATGCTAACTCTTGAGGTGTCAAAGTTATGCCTGAAGAAATTTTCAAGCAAAATGGCCACTGGAAAGGCTGAAAGCTGTGTCTTCCTCATCTCTGTGGGGTGTTCTAAATACCTGGCTGTGGAGCTAGATTGCTTCTCTCTCTTCCTCACTCTGCTCATGAGTCTTGAACTCCTCGTTGGTTAACAGCACAGCTTCAGCCATGGAGCTGCCGTGTGCCCCACTGACAGCAGGCAGTAGGAGACATTTTTGGGATAAATATATTTTTCTCCCTTCTGATTGCTTTCTTGATTCCTGAATGAATGCTTTAACCTTCCAGCTGTTCTATCTAAGAATCAGGGGACAGGAGGACTGCTGCTGCATTTGGAAAGGAAACTGCAGTAACTGTATTATATGGGAGCCTGAACCTACCTACACATTAAATAAGCTGAGAAAACACCTACCAGATTCGGCTTGTGTCCAGGAGACATAAGCTAGTTTTAAATTCTAGTCAGATTCCTTTGAGAGGGGTGGAGTAACCAGGACTTGGGTAGAAACACTACATCCAAAAGCAAGACATGTTGTTCGCCTAAGCTCTTTACACACCGCCCTACTCAGCTCAGTGCCAAGCCTCCCATTTTGTAACACATGTTTGGGCAAAAGCTGCCTGCCACTTACTCAAGCAGAAAATTCATAAAAACCCAGTAATTCATTGTCAATAGTTGCTGCATGCCACTTTGTTTTGAAAAAACTCAGATTATGCTTGCACACTGTGGAACATGGACAATTTGTAAGCTTGAGCTGTAGCTACTACCCACTGCATGTGTAATTCAGCCTGCCATGCATAAAGCAAGGAAGTTGAATAATTATTGATCACACTTTACTTAAGAATTCAAATAGTCAGTGTAGGAACTATATATCACAGTGTTTCATTTCTACTAAAAACTCTATACTGTGCTGGCATTTGTAGTGCTATGATTCAACAGGCAAACATAAGTGCATATTTCAAGATAAACACCATCTCAATGCTTCTGGTACAATTTCTGATTACAGAAGTATACACATGTTATAGATGTGCATCTGGTGGGTGATATTTCATTTTCCACCGTGAAGATGTTATTTGCTTAGCTGGGCTTTGACTTCAGAAGAAATGAAGCACTGCATGGAGAGGTAATGTACCTGGAAAAGACAGGGGCGCATACATCTTTCCATCTCGGGCAGTCACACAAGGAAAGGGCTTACCCACCTCTGTAGTTCTACACAGTCTCGCACAGAATAAAATTCAGCACTTTCCAGTGATTGCATTGAATCAGCTTCCTCCAGCTATGCTTTGGTGTAAGTCTGAAACTATGAGAGAAGCCAAAAAGTTTCACATTTGTTATGGTCTGTGGACTTAACTACAAACAATTAGTTATATCCCACAAGTCAGTAAGTATTCTAGAGACTGAGGTTTCTGGAAACATAGTCTGAACAAATAATCTTCACTGCTTAATCTTCATATGGTCCTTCAATTCTTTTCGGCACAGAGGTATCAAAGTGCAGGACCACAAGTATTTCGCCCTTTTGCACGATGACTAAGTGTAAATGCCTAGTGCAGGCTGTGAGAAAATGGATGGATATTCATTTTCTGTTTAGAGAAGCATATGGCTTTACTGTAAAAAATTTTGGAATATATTGCAGAAGAGAGACTCTGCCCCCTTCCAGTTACCATGCCTTTTCACTAGCACTGTTAAAACACACAAATGACTTATTAGAGCTAAAAATGACTTTCATAAATATGAAGTGATCTAGAAAGGCATGCGCACTACAATGACCCAATCAAGTAGTTCAAAACTTTTTAATATTTCACTTATCCCAGCTCTCTTGTCTGCCTTTTAAGCTTCTGGTAGCTGTGTTGCATTGTACAGGATGCCACATCATAGTACAATAAAAGCAACACTTATACCAGTAAAGCCACTGAAATGAATTGCAGTAATAGAAGTAAATAAAAAAGCCACAAAATTAAGTTAAGGAGTATACTTTTTTCAGCTTAAAACAAAGATTTTTGCCCAAGAGTTTATCTGGAAAGCAGCCTACTTCTCTACCCTTCTACACAGTCTCCTTTATGCACAGCACTTATCCAAAATGGCTTAAAATCGAAGTAGAAGGAAAAAGCCCTCAGATTCTTCCTGCAGACCCAGATGTAAAGATACAAAAATAAAATCTTACCACTGTACTAAGCATTGAGTTGGCCAGAATGCATCTCTCTTAGCAAGTCAGTCATGTTCATACATCACAAAAATCTGCAAACTCAAAGTATTTGTCAAAACATTTTTATTGGTTACATCTGCTCATGTTGAAGAAAAATAACATAAAAATCTATGAACCTCAGTAGAAAAAAGGGCCATTTCTAAAATAACAACATTGAACAGAGTGTCTGATTTGTGTTTGGATGTAAATAAGTTTGACTCGGAAGCCGTTGCCTGGAAAACTGTTATTACTGAAAGGAGAATAGAAACTGGCAAGCTTTGGGTGGTAATTCTGGCTTTCTGTAGATGCAACTGTAAGACATATTTGGAAGAGACAGACAATTTAGCACTGTATGTTTCTCCAAATATGAATGTCAACCTGCTGAAAGTAGTAAAATTTTTTTTTTCTTCCTCTGTGCTTGCTGCATGCAAAGAAGAGGAAAGGTGCTGCCACTGGTTAGTAATGCTGTCTTGCAAATAAATGCTTTTTGATTTTCTTGCTCTAGAGAAATCCTACTTGTTAAAAAACCAGACACTGCTGAAAAACACGTGAACTCCTTTCTCTGAATTCACTGATGTTCATTTTAGCTAGGCTAGATGTGCAACTGTGTTGCACTTGAGGAGGAGTTTGCCATAAATACCAGGTGGCAAGGTTCCTATGCTAAGATCACACTTCAAATCTGAGATGTTGCTATGCAATTTTCAGTATGAAATAACATGACAACTGTGAGCGTTCACTCTTTGTTTTCTCTTAGTCATTAGTAGTGTTAAAGTTAGTAGTGTTAAAAATACTGCTTTGATACCACTGCAACTCCCAGCCTTTAGCAGAGGGTTGCTTGGGAGGGTTAGTCTATGATTTTAAGTGTTAGTATGTTACCACTTGATCTGCCTCTAGGATGCCTTGAGGTTGTGAAGTGCCAGTAGGAATCACTTGTGTTCTTGCGAAGCAGCCTGCTGAAGCGAGAGGCTGCATGGCTTAAGCCTGATTCTGTGATGTTCGGCTTTTAAACCTTGATTTTGGTCCTCAGCCTTTCCACAACACAAGCAGACACAGGTATCAAGATATTCCATTCTTTGTTTCCAGGACACACCTAAAGTTAACTCTGTGGTTTGCTATAATTTTGCCTGAGTTTGATTAGCCACAAGAAATGACAGATTAAAACCAGGTATTTCCAGGAAGTAAATACCTTGACATCTACTTGAAAACAGCAAAAAGTTGATACTCAAGACATCTGAGTCTTTGAAAATAAGGGGGTTCATAGCTGTGTTACTTTCCAATGGTCCATGGATAGTCAAGATGGAGTGGTGACCTGGGAAAAAAAAAAGCAACAAACGCAAGGAAATAGTCAATATATGTGGGAATTCTTCTGCTTTTCTATTCCCCATCTTTGTCCTTGTTCTGTCTCTCTTTCTTTTCTTTACTCTTGTGCTGAATCTGCAGTTACTTTCTTGGTACAAATGCAAACCCAGATGATTTCTAAGCATGACTTATCGAATTTCCTTATACTAATGCATATGTGTATGTAACTTTTCTGACACCCATTTGGCTTCCTACCATGGTAACAATGACAAAAGACACTCTTTTAAACACAAGTAAGGCAGACATGAGAGACTCAATCTGAAGCACGGTCTGGCTACAAGCACTCCAGCTCTGCAAATTTGTACCAGAACTGCCTGAAGAGATCTAGCTTCTATAGATACAACATAGCACTTAACCTCCAGGTTTCTCTCCAGGTCATGAGGACAGCCAGGTCTAAGCCTTAAATTTTTTTCCTAGGATATCAGAAATGACTTATTCTCTCACCCTCCGCTTTGCAACACAAAGACACACAGATCACAGCAAGAAATAAATGAATAAATTTTACAAACTTTATAAAGATTTATAACACATATGCATACATTAATGTCATTGTACATATTATACGCAATATACTTACAATAATAGTTTTTATGTTTTTCCTAGAGCACTTAATATCACAGGGAAGCTGAACTTTCCACTCTTTACAGTGACCATGCTGACATCTCTTCCATCTGTCTAACATATTGCATGGAGATAGAGCCTATACACGTGGTGGTCCTTTGGTGTGATAGTGATGTTAAGGCTGCTGTGGGAGCTCATAGCAGTTCCCAGTGCCCAGGTCCAGGTATGTGCCCTGGCTCTGTCCCAGCTGTATGTTTGGGTGAGATCACTGTGTATACCCTTCTTTCCTCACACCCCAGAAACCTGTCATGGTTTCTGCTGGAAGGAATCCTGAGCACCTGGTCCAAAAAGAAGCTGGAGTACAGTCATCCGAGTTCACAGACTGCATAGTATGAGAACTGAGACCCTGAACCTAACACTCTACATAGATGTAGCTATTCAGAAAGGCACAGAATAAATGCTGTTCTCTGAGGCCTTGGGACCTGACAGCCAGCCAAAGAAAGGTGTGCTTGTTTCCAGATGGTTGACTGCCTTCCAGTCCTCTCCTGGACTTAGGGACTTTAACCTTACATTTTAAATTTTGTTTCTTTTTTAAAAACTCCTTAGTCAACTTGGGTTCTGTGGCGCAGTATGTCATAATTTGTTTGAGATTTGTGTTTTCAAGCCATACTATTTATTAACATGATATGACATTGCACACTTAAAAATCACTGTATATACATATTTTACAGTATTCAGAACTGTTGTCCCAAAATATATTATTTTTTTAAATGTACATACGGTCCGTAAAACGTAAAGAAAGACAAACTACAATTTTAGTGCACATTTGTATCTCTTGATTATATTTCTGGGTTTTAAATATCACACTGGCTCATTTACATAGCCTAAACAGTTTGGCAAATCAAAATTTAACAATTATTTCAAGTTAGACAAATGGTAATTACATTTTAGTGTAGTTACCCAACTACAGATCTAGATAAATATACCATGACTGTTAAAAGAACATTTGTAATCTGAAAAATTATTGTTCCACTGGAAGCAATTATTTGGTAGATAAAAACACTGTTTATGCATTGAGAGTGTTTTGGGTTTAGGTTTGGGTTTTTTTGTCATTTTTGTTTGTTTGTTTTGTTTCAGACATGCATAACAGAATAGAATTTCTATGAGCCTTCAGTAGCTCTTGTTACTGTGAAGGGCAATCTGTCACAGCAGGCATACCTACGTGCCTACCTCACTTCCTCACTTGCAGGGAGACTTGTCACAGGGGACAGGTGAGGGTGCAGTATCACAGCTGGACAGCCTGAGCTCCTGCCGAAATCTTCCCACCTCCCGCACGCAGTCAGGGAAGGGCAGACACTCTCCACTTCCACCCACCCTCTGGTCCCCAGTGAACTTTCTGACCTCAGTTTTCTACATGTTAGTAAAATTAAAGAATTACTTTACATTACTTGTCTTACTTTAAATTTGTTTAATGAATTATGCTTTAGTTATACAACACTATAGGGTGTTTGCATTAACTGTGCCACATAAAATATAATGGTGGGTTAATAGCAGGATAATTTCCCTATGGGAAATAATTATGGCTTTGACCCTCCCAGAGTCAGAATAAAATGCTGCAGGGATAAGAGAACTTATTATTGTTAACTCTCTAAATCCTACCATAACAGCTCAACCAAAAATTGCTTACGTGCTTTGGGTAAACTTTTAATTCAACAAATTATCATGACAAAGAGTTGAGAGATATGTACATATTATCCTTTCCAAGACTTCTTTAGCTTTTATGTCATTGACAATATCTTTTCTTCTTTTTTTTTTTTTTTGACTGGATCAAGCACTTAATTGTTTGATTTGTCTGGAATCTCATTTTAGAAGTCATTACTAAATCCATCAGGACCTACAGCTGTGTTAGAGTGATTTAATATCCTTATAAAGTTCCCCTATATTTGCTAGCAGTTCTAATTATCACATTAAATGTGCTGCAATGACAGAAAAAATGTAACACATCAAAATGATTATAAATGGTTTTGAAAACTTGAAAACATTCTTTCTGAAAGGAGAAAGTGTGGCTGTTGAAAGAGACTTTTAAACTGCTATTTAAGAAGTCATCAAACCTCTTTTTATTCAATTGTTGATTGCATTATTGGAAATAATTGCTTATTTTCATTTTAAAGGGATGGCTAGGTTGGTATGTTCACCTTAGCATCTCATGAGTTTACTTCTGAATGTATGGTGCTGTATGCCTACAATATCTAAAGAAGTTTAAAACCACTAAATCAGCTAATAAATTTTGAATAGACCATAATCAAGGTTTCCTGGATAATTTTACACAATCAGATGCATTATTGTAGTATTAAAAAACAGACTCGTGTTTTAAGTTACTTGTCAAGTGCTAGTTAAGGGGGTATCTTTTTTATATTTCTTTGTGTAGCCTTGCCTCATGGGTGACCTCAGACCTGACATACCTCATAAACCCCAGTCCTCATGGTAAACATAGAATTAGTAATCTTTGCCTAGTGCTTTCTGTGACATTCACTGCTGTAATACAAGAGTGTTTCGTAATGAATTAATTTCTTATTGCAACAGTTCTGTGAGTGAAATAGATTTTATCTTTATTCAGGGTGGACAGGAGTTCCAACTGCAGGAGACAGACTGACAGGGAGAGCGCAGCTGAAGATGCAACAGGCCAGCTTCCCAGAGAGCTTGGTAAGGCTCATTTTAAAATTTCCAGTGGATTTTTCCAACTCAGTTTTGATTGAAATTAAACTTTGTCTTTGGGAGTGAAATAAAAAAGAGAAAGGAATATTGTCCTTATATTTCTCCAGGATACGCTGATTCAGTTTTTAATTTTGCTTTTTTTTGTTTGTTTCCAGGTGTTTTTACAAAGTTATATTTGAAGGGGTTTCAAACACCTCCATGTAGTAAAGCATAGTAATAAAGTGAATTACAGATTTCTGTTGTTTAGGTAAGGCACAGCAGCGAAGGAACACAAAGCAAAATGTATTTGTATTTCGATGGCCGCACCGGCACGCCTGCCCCGTTCCCCCGGCACGGCGGGTGCCGCTGCCCCAGGAGCCGTGGTTCGGGAGGCTGCCCGCCTGCTTTCTCCCCCAGCTCCCTCCCTCCTCGTTCCGGGTGCATCTTCCAGCCGCAACTCGGAGAAGCGACCCTCTGGGCCTAAAGTGGGGCACGTACCTATGCGGCCGTGCGGCACTCCCCTACCGCTGCACGATGGAAACCCAGCCCTGTCTGCCCACCCCAAGCCCTCGATCTCTCCCTCCTCAGCCTCCTCCTCCATGGCTGCTCCTCGGGCTGGTGTGCCCTTTTGCCAGGCTCCACCTTAGCTGCCTCCGCTCACCAGAGTTCACACAGTTACTCCAGCAGCAGGGCGCGGGGTGGGGGTGCTGGGGCTGGCCCCCCTGTCAGGGGCAGGCGGCCGTTGCCCTGTGCCGGTTGCAGGCCGCTGCAACCGGTTCCAGCCGGTTCCAACCGGCTTCGCAACTGACATACACAGGGCAAGATGCAGGCGACCATCTCTGCCATGCTGCTGTGCCTCTGGGGAAAGGTATTTAAGAAAGGGCAGAAAATACCACACGGGCAGAGGAGGAGGGGAGAAAAAGGTTGAGAAACGGCAGAGGGGCTGCAGAGGTCAGAGGGGGAGGAGGAGGAAAGGTGTTTTAAGTCGGTTCTGCTTTGCCCATGGCAGCAACTGGCAAGCAGTCTCCTTGCTGGTACCTCAACCCACGAGCTTTCTCACTCATGTTCTTGCTGTTTCTGTCCCCG
>JAOXNO010000020.1:25566520-25576989 GCA_028565335.1 Limnodromus scolopaceus
GAAATACATTAGTCCTAATCCTTCTGGTAAAAATAATTTCAGGAGACTGAGAAAATTCACACATGTAATTTTGAATATTTGAATTTTGCTGCATTGATGGAAAGGAATGCCAAATAAATTATTAAAGTAATATTTACCTTAAGTTGCTGAAAATGTTTTTTATTAAAAAAAAAAAGTTGGCCTTCTGTGTTACAGCGTTGATGGGAAGTTGCAAGAAGGATCAGTATATAACATCAGAGATTTTGGTAAAAAAACCCAAAACTTTGCCCTGTAATACTGGCAGAGGACTTGTGCTTGAAATCAGTTTGACTTTCCAAATGTTATGAGAGGGCGAATTAATTTTCAACATGACTCCTGCATTTCCATGCAGTTTTCCATGTAACTAAATTTTTTTGATACGGGAAGGTAAATCAGCTTTTATAGAAGCTAGTCTTCTGCTTTCTCAGGTTATTGCCAGAGGAATAAATTTCACCGCAATACTGCCTGCATCAAGCATTTAAGGGTGAATCCAAATGTGAAAACAACTTTGTAGCCGTTGTTTTCTCTGAAAATAAGCTAAATGTCATTCCTGTCTGAACACACTTAAGAAAGGCAATCTTCTCTACATAAGTCTCTTACAGTACTCGGTTGAAAGCCCAGATGTGTAATGAATCACCTCTGTGTGCTACATCAAGAGTGAAGTCAATAATTTCATCTTGATGTGCTTTCTGTCCTTTGGACAACTGCAAAATGATAGCTATATGTTCATATCCCCATGGTAGTTGTCAAGTTGTGTACTTGATTAAAAGCAAGTATCAGTCGAATCAGATAGTGTTGACTCGAGATCTCTCAACATAACTTTAAGTTCTGATCTTTGGCACAGTTTGTTAACAAGTTAGAGAACAGAAACTGCTCTTTTATTGTGACTGGACCTCAAGAGGCCTAGGAAGCTGCGTCTGATAAACTTGCCTCATTTGTGCGACATTTTAGTAGTAAATTCAAGGAAGAGTGCAGGTTCTGCTACCTAGAGTTGCAGATAAGCTAGTTGTTTTTTCTGGTATGTTAATGAATTTACCTGTATCTTTTGTAGTGCACGCAAGCTGAACTTTAAGTTGTTGAAATTTAAGATGGATTTTTTTTTAGTATGCTAGAGTCTGAGTTTATTAAGGAATAAATTCACCTGTAAAAGTGCAACTGGCTTCAGATTACAGTGGGTATTATCACAGTGGGTATTTTTTGTCTTGGCTGCAAACATGTCATGTTCTCTCAATGTGTTAGGCCTTGCTTTCCATTTTAGGTAACCTTGGTAACTAATACTGTAGTTTTTCTGGAGAAAGTAGTTATGTGTCTTCAGATAACTCAAATTAGCTGTCATTAAACATGGTTGTTGATGATTGTCTTTATGGAGAACTATTAAATACTGCGTGAAAGGAGAAAAATGAAATAATTGAACATAGCTTATGTTTTCTTTGTACCAGCTTTTCTTGATTTTTTGTGATTAGTGAGTAAAAGGGGGCTTGCAAAGTCTTTTTCAATCCTAATGATTCAGTGTGTGCACGCTGCTGACTTGAAAAATGTGTCTTTCTCATCTCTTATATTCTGCATCTCAGTGCTGTAAAATAAACATTACCTAAGGGTATGCATTGGGTCACTAGCTAACATCAAAAAGTAACATTCCTTATTAGTCTGAAGCAGCTTGTTTACAAGCTGCTTGATATTTGAGTAAACAGTATGTAACCAAAGATTTTAAAAAGCCTTTAGTTGGAAGGTTATGGTAGCTTTCAGTACTTTCTTTCATCAAATAGGGAGTTTTTTCCTACTGACATGGTGACCTTTGCTTTGTGTATTTCTTTATTTACCCTTCTCCTGCTGTGCTCCCTTGGAAAAAAAAAAAGAAAAGAAAAGGAAAGCGCAGGTTATTGTAGATACCACTTGGTTGACAGTGGCCTGCCATGATGGGTAACTCAAGATGTTGCAACAACTATTTTAAAAGCCAGTTTGGTAAGAAGTTAATAATCAGCAGTTATGAAGAAGGTGTGCTTTCAATTTCTGACCTGAGGCAAATGTTGACATTTTTAGTGGTTATTTCAGATGTGTCATAAACGTGTATTTAGAAGAAATACTTCAATTTCTAAAACTATCGCCATAAAATAGTCAGAAATGGGGGAGCCTGCCTGAGAAGGTGCTTCCCCATGGTGTCGCCTCTCAACTAAGCTTCAAAAGAAAGCATTCATTATGCTGTGGTTTCCTGGCCACCTGCAAACTTTCCAGGATTTGTTTGAACTCATCCCAAGTCTCTGCCCTGAGCCATGTTTCACCAGGAAAGTGACGGCTCTATGGGCAGAGAGGGGTCCCGTAACGTTCCCGAGCGCCCCGCTGGGAAGGCAGGCAGCGGTCGGGGAGCAAGGGCTGGTGTAGTGCCCCCCACCAGGCAGGAGGCTTAACTTGGGGCGCGCTGAATCGCACACCGGAGACATTGCCCTTGGGGAAATGGTTCACAGCAGCTTCAAAAACGTCTGTGCTGGAGGGGCCGTGTACAGGCACGGTCACTGTGCAGGCTGGAAAACGGGACAGGCAGTTTTAATTCAGAGTCAGTGTCGAGTGGAGTCCTTTGAGAGAGGCCTTTGCCGAGCCGTGGTTGAGCGATGGTGGAGAAGGTGGGAGCAGGAGGCTGGGCTGGATGACCTGAGAGGTACCTTCCGGCCTGGTGCATTTTTTTTTTCCTTTGTCATTTTCCGATTTCCTGCTGCTCCCAGTGCTCTGCTGTCTTCATGCCACATCAGCCACGGTGCCTTTGCACACAGGCAGAAAATGTAGGTTTTCTTATAGTAATAGGAAGAGGGCAGAGCTGGGGCAAAGAAATAATCCAGGCAGAAAGGTTTGGGGCATTACCCCTCCCCCCACCCCCCTTCCTTCCCCTTCTAAAGGTGGGGCAGGAAAAGATGAGATTTTCTAATAGACTTCATAATAACTAAAGTAGGACAGTTGTCGCAGTACACAAGAATACCTGATATCCTGACCTATAATACATGATCAACATTCAGAAAATGGAAATAAATTTAAGTAATACAGCCGTCATATGTAATGAATTATACTAACATGAATAATAGTGTGCAACAGTAAAACAGTGCATTTTAAAGCCTAACGGTTAATGTTATTCTTTTGAAACTGTGGGAAGAAAATGGACTTTGTCCAAAAGATACTTATAATTGTATATATAGACTTTAGAAAACTGAAAACATTGCAGGTACATCTAAGAAAGATCTAAATGCATTCTTTATGGCTGTCATTTAAAAAGCTGGCTGTAATTGCAGTCCTGTTTGTTAGTTAATGAAGTAGGTATTTGAAAACCAACCAACAGTTTGTATAAATGATCAAAACATAGGAAAAGCAGCGCCTTTGTGCAAAACTGGAAGTGCCCATGGGAATATCAGGTGTGCTCTGCCACTCCTGGGTTTTGGTGAGTGCACATAGGCTTGCTGTGTAGTGGGACTCATCTGTGAAGCAGGGTTGTATTTCTAGGATTAAACGACACGTGCTTGTTAACAGAACTCATTGTAGTATCTGCTTTGGCACTACCTGTGTGTTTTCACTCAGACTGACTCTCCTGCACCTTGCTACCCATTTGGCTGGATTCCCCGTGTTGCCTCCAGGAAAGGTACCACCAGAGTGAATATTCCTGCTTTTACTGAAGAGCAGAGTTCTCTGTTTCCTTCCGTGTTTGCTGCTCAGCTCTTCAGCCTGGTCTGCAGAAAGTGTAACAATAGTTTAAAATGAGATTTCTTCTCCCACAAGATTGTCTTAAAGCTACTTCCTTAGTAGTATTTATAATCTCTGTTTTTTCTCATAGATGCTAGAGAAGACAGACTCTATTCTGCTGCTCTCTGGGGAATGAGAGGGGATGGGGAGCTGCATGGGGGTTTTTTTTGGTTGTTTTTTAAAGTAACTGTCTGCTGTCTAAACAAAAAGTTTCTTGTCATCCCTTCCTGTTGCATTATGTGGCTTGTGACTTGTGATCCTGTGCTGGGAAAAAGTCTGTTGTGACTGAGGAGTGTCACGTGCCTTGTCAGTAGCATCTTTGGGAAGTGGGAGGGCTGCTGTGACTGCATCTCCAACCTGGACCCATGTGTGTTCCTGTGCTGGCTTTGAGGCCCTCGCCATGTTCCTGGAGTGAAAAGCGCCGGGACAATGTTATCAAGAGTCTTTTGGGCAGCCTTGTTCCCTCTTCTGTTTCTTTGGGCAGTGAGTGTTTGAGACGACTGATAGCTGGTGAGCAGCTTCTAATGTGATTCCTGTTGGTAGCATAAAGTATAAAAGTACCTTCTGTCTTTTGCTGGTCCCGGTGTCCCTTTTGGTTTTGACTGCTTTTCCTGGGAATTTCAGGACTTGTCAGGGTTCAGTCACTGCTCCTTTGTGTTTGATACCTCCCCAGTTAAGCCCTGCATTCACCCAGGTTTTTGGCTGTCTTTTGATCAAGAAAGTTCCTTCTTCCATGAGCCGGTGCTTTCATTTCAAACTGCCCCTGTGTGAATCAAGAGTTTCTCTATGGAAAGTTGTGTTAATACTTCATCTCCTTGTTCCTTCTGAGGAGGCTCCATTACTTCAGATCCAGCTTCTTCATGGAGAAAACTAATTTTATGAACACTAAGCTTTTATCCGGGGGAAAAAAGGGATTTATTTATTTATTTTGGGCAATGAAGAAGTGACCAGTTTATAAGAAAACAGTGAAGTTTGTTCCTTTCCTTAGCATATGTGTGGGTGTCCAGATGATAAAATGGAAATCTCGGATCATATTTGGTAAACCTCTGTGTGGACTGATTATGTGGGCAAAAANNNNAATAGAGTATAAATAGGCAAAGACAACTTTTGTTGTTTTGGAGCTGGTTCTTGGTAGATGTTCGTAGTGGTTTCATACTCCCTTAGTTAACCCTAGTGTCACCAGTCCTGCCAGTGTTGCTATAGCAGTTTTATCTTTCAGTATATGGATTGTTTTTGTAAACACATCTGAAACGAGCATTACCATGGTATTTCTGTTTTTTTCCTTTCCATGATTACCAAGGACATCTGTTCCATTGTTGATTTTTTTTTCTCTCCCTCAGTTTACGCAACAAGATGAAACACCAGAACTACAGGACTACTTACTTTTTTAAAAAAAAACCAACAAAATGACAAGTCATTTTTTGTTATTCTCTTATTCTTCTGATTTCCAAGATTTGCCCCCAAATAGAAAAAAATAAAGATAACTTCCTGTCCAGACTTCTGGTCATCACTGAAGTTTTTGTATTTCTCTTAGAAAAATATTTTTAGCCAGAGTGTATTTGTTAATTTTCACTCCCTGGCTTTCTCTGCTGTCTTGCCTTCTAGATACTATGATCAAATCTTAAGTAGAAGTAATAAATCATAAATAGATTGCCCCAAAAGCAGTAAACAAACAAACAAAAGGGCAGCTTTATAAGATCCCCCTCCATATTTTGGCTGAGAGTCACATCTTAAATCTTTCAAAAGAAATATTTAAAAACTTGATATAAATTTATATTTCCTGTTCAGTAAACCAAGTTCATAGCATATTATCTGCAAAGTAGTAGATCTACTTCCAAGGTAACTATTTAAAAAAAGCCACACATTTATTAGCTTTAGGCACTTCCACTGTATTTATGCTTAGTTGTCATTTTAAGGACATTAAAGAATGCCAATATCAAGAGCTACCAATTTTATTCAGAGCAAACTGTTTGGTCTTCCTTTCCTGTCATCATTAACTAGTCTTAATTTGTTTGAGAAGGGGCAAAACGGCCCTTATTAATTTGGTCAGTGCTCAGGGTCATGCTTGTCAGCTGAATAAACATGAAAAGGAAAATATATTTTATCTCTTGGTGGCTTTTCTTGGAATTTGAGAGGGGATGCTGCATTACTCATCCCAGAGCAAACTAGGTCATGTCTCTTGAAGTATCCTTTTCTTTCCCACAACTCCCACATTACTAACAAATCACATACCTGAAAATTGAATTAAGCACTGGATTTCCTATTAGTTGTGCAGCAAGCTTAAGTCTGCAAAAATAAAATAAGCTCTACCTTCTGAATTTGTCTTGTAATCGGGTACCACTGTTCCAGTTAATGAAAAGTTAAAATACTTCAAAGTGGTAAATTCCTGTGGCTTTTTAAATCTGATCTCACTTGCAGAAGTAAGTAAACCAAGAGATCAAAGAGAACTGTCGTACATTGATCTTTCTTTCTGAGGCTCTGCTTTTATAAATCCATAATGTTATGGAATGGCAAATGCAAAGCAAAATGTATCCCCTAGATGCACATTAGCTTCAATTGTGCTAGTAACAGCGCTTCGAAACCTGCTCTCTCTCTGTGATTCATTTCTTATGTGATCTGCAAAGGTGTGATTTTATTTATTTTTTTAATAGTTATTTCACCTTCCTTTTAACCCATGCTTGTCAATATGCGTGGGTATGTATTTGAGGTATATACATATATAATTGAAAGCTTCCCTGTCCCTCCTTGTTAACAAAAGAATTTAAAAAAACCGAAACAACTAAAGGGAAAACAGCAGAGAAGTCTGAATCTTCATGGTTTTGGTACGCTTGATGAATATCCGTTTTTGCCTAGGGTGCATATATGAAGGGGTATTAAATGGGTGATTAACCATAACTGGATTAATTTGCAAGTGTGGCCATGTTTTCAAATAATGAATAACTTCACCATTTCCATGATTAAAACTCAGAACAGATCATGTAATAGTAAAGGTGCACTAAAGATGCTTGAACCTCACGCACAAATCTGGGCCGTTTTTAGGGGGGCTTAAGATGTAAATTATTATTATTTCTTCAGTGTGTATGAAAGTTGACTGCTTCTAGGGGCTGTGTTGCTTCTTTGATTTAGATCTGAAACAAGTCGATATTGATTAAAGTACAAGAAAAATGTTTTAGGAAACTTCTGTGCTTAGTATAATTCTGCTTTATGCTGTATATAACAAGGTGTAGTATGGATTCTTTTTGAAGACTTTTAAAAATAACAATTTCCATGCTAATCTCACTTCCATCTTACGGTGTAAGACTTCAGAGTGTAATTTCTGAGCAAAAGTTTGTCTTCGTAATTCTGGTAGTGATGTGGGATTTTTTATTTGCTTAAGGCTTCAATGTCAACTGGATTTTGAGTTGAAGACTATATGTTTGCAGATGTTTAGATGTGTACCAGAATCCTTTCACCTTGTGCATTTCAGGTTTTGTGCATTAGCTCTTAAAGCTTTGAAAGGACTAAACTCAAATTTTGCATGATGGTCAAAGAATGCCAGCTCTTTGCAGTGTGAAAGGATAGGGACTTTGAAGGATGGAAGAAAATTCTCTGTGAGCAAGTTACAGTCTGATCTTTTTTCACTTTTCATTTTTTTTTGTCTGACGTATTCCAGCCTCTTTTTTCCTCTTTGATGCTCTCTAAACCTGTGCAGCTGCCCTGCCCAGTATGGCTACATGTTTCAGTGTGTCGGCTCTTAGCACAGAAGCCTACAGAAGTAGAAGTCACCATTGTAAATCATAAACCCCCTTTGTAACCTCGGCAATGCTGTCTAATCCAGTAATTGCTCTAAGCTTAGGGACTTTAGTGGACCTGTTGTCCAAAAATATTGGCATAAATACCTACGATTTCTAGGTATTTGCTTGTCTAATTTTTTGACCAAATTAGACTGAAGCAAATTGGGAAAGCGTGGGAAGAACTTTCCCTGTTCTGCCAATGAAAGTCCTAATAATAAATCAGTAGTGGTGTTTTGAGATGCTTTAATGCTTTTCTGGTATGCTTATCTGATGCTTTAATGGCCTATTCTGAGAGCAGTCTCTGGGCACAGTGTTAAATCATCTGCAGTATGAACATTTAAATACAAATTTTGGGACCTCTGTGTCATGTGCACAATGTGGGCTTTTCTCTCTAACATTTTTTAGCTTTTTAAACAAGCTGCTATTAAAGGTAGGATGGGAACTATTAGGGAATTCATTTTTGATAACGCAGAAAAGGGAGCCATGGAAACCTTCCCCAGAAAGGTTTGACTCTGATGCATAAATCTAGTGCTTCAAGGCTGTAAACATGTGATCGAATAATTTCAAGGAAAAGCTGGGTCTTGGTATTTACAGTTGATCTGTAAAATTTTTACGTTTGCACTTTACAAATGGAAATACATACACACCAGCATTCTGGTCTTCAGTTTTCCATGTTTGTGCCATGGCTTATGAACTGTAACTTGTTCTATGCTCATATGCTAACTAACCTTTATTTCTGATTTTTGGATATGTCTTTACCTCTTGGGGGATGTAGCTGCCCAGGCAGTGTACTATCTGCGCTTGGTTTTCCTGTTCTGCCCTCAGAGAATTAGAAGGGAGGCAGAGGCCTGCCTTTCTCCAATACCCTCAGTCATGGCAGGCTGTTAAGTGACTCGGTGAGCACACTTAGCAGGCTAAGCAGCTAGTACAATGTCACTGGTGTCAAAGCTGCCATTTTTCATGACTCTCTCTTCTTGTCTGGAGAAGCCAGAATGCTTTCCTTCTCTAGAGTCGGATCGCTTTGCAAGACAGACGCAACTGGAAGAGCATTCTGCTGTTTGAGCAGTTGTCTTTTAGATGAATCAGCCAGAGGGTAACTCTGTTGACTGAGACAGTTTCAGGACCCTCAGGCTGGTGACTCAGCGAAGGTTATGATACTGTGTTTAATGCAGACACTCTGATGATCAAGCGCTTTGAGATTTTTCTGTCAACATTTAATCTCAACTGATGATTATTTTTGTGACTGGGCCGTCTGCTGACTTAAGAGGATTGTTCTTAGTAGTGATGTTAACTCCACTTACTGCTATTGTGAAGACACACGTTGTCCATCTGCTGTCTGGCAGGGACTGCAGCCTCACTGTGGTTCATGTTGAACGTCTCAGGATATCTTTCAGCAGTCTGTTCCTGAATATTTAAAGTTCCTGAACTTTAACTGTGAGCAGAATGGAAAAGAAATCTGAGATCAGATTTCTGTTTTGTGCTTCATTATAAAAATAAGTGGTTTACAAGCTGTGCACCAGGAGCTGCTCTGAGGTCGTTGTTCTGGAGATAAAACACATGACCCTGCCTGTCGTCTTATGAGAGCAATAGAGAGAGACATGTCTGCAATACAAACTAGAGAATAGCAAAGACTCAAATGGTAAGGTGAAAGTGGAAAAAAATATATTAAACATTATGAGATTTGCATTGCTTCATTCCTGGTTCTTCTTTGCCTGACACTGGCCTCAAGCGGCTTCCTTTCTTACGCTTAGACCACTTCCAGTAAATTAATTTAATTTCTGTAGTCACGGAAAATAGCATCCTCCATGGAAGCACAGCAGGTACTTGTGAAGATGTGTGCCAAAGAGCTTGGATGCGATAGAGAATCCTGACAGAAGCTGGGCTGCCTGAAAAGGGAGATAAATGGGCTTGAGTCAAGCAGCAGGCTGGTAGGGACAGCATTGCCTATTCCCTCCCCTCGTTACTTCCTCCCTGCTTCCTCCAGGAGCCTGTGCAGTTTCTCCCCTTGCTGCCATTTTGGGCAAGGTATGAGTATGGGAACTCTGAACCAGCAGCCTGAGTTAAGGTGTTAGGGACTTCTAAAGGTTACTATTTTTATGAAATGCTGTTACAGAGAAAACACTTGCGTTAGTTTTGGCTTGCTGTTGAGTCAGGGTTTCTGACAGTGCTGTATTTCTTAATGAGGCTATAATGTGTGTTTGCAGCTACAGCACGGTAGCAGCCTGGAAGAGATTTATGTTCTTTCACGTTCTTCAGCAGTCACTCCTGGAGAGCCCATTGTTTCATGTTATTCTTGCGTGACCTCCTGGTACGCTGGCAATGTGAGACGTGAAGCTGCAGGAAAGGCAGTTTAATTGACAGCCTTTGTATGGGGCATGAACAAATGTGCGGCAGTCTGGGTCTTGCCGCAGGTGTACGGTTCTACACCTTTGCATCTGCAAAAATAGATGCAGCAGTAGTATTACTGGGAAGAGGATGGCTTTGGGAATCTAGGCTGCCTGCCTAAATATAAAGGGCCGTTTAATGTAGTTACATTTCTTATTAAATAGATATATTAATTGTGCTAGTTCCTATATAATTTTGTAAAATGAGAGCATGCATGCAAGCTGCATTTCATTTATTGGAAGACCCTGCCAAGGTTGCTCATTTTATTGTCTTTGAACACGTTAGCGTGTACTTATTATACAAAAGAATTCTGGATCCTATATTCCCTTATGTAGGGAAAAGATTGGAAAGGCCAAAGCCCCGCTAGAACTCAACCTGGCCTTGGATGTTAAAAACAGTACAAAGAACTTCTATAAGTATATTAATAGCAAGAAGAGGACTTGGGAGAACCTCCATCCTCTATTGGATAAGGAAGGTAACGTAGTGGCAAAGGATAAGGAGAAGGCTGAGGTACTGAATGCCTTCTTTGCCTCAGTCTTTAGTAGTAGAGTAGGGGGTTCCCTAAGTATCCAG
>JAOXNO010000020.1:25579321-25595017 GCA_028565335.1 Limnodromus scolopaceus
AAGTAGATTGAAAGTTATACAATCCATGCTGCCTTACAGACCTGAGGATTCTAATAGACTCCCAATAGGCCCTGATAACACAGGGCTGCATGTGTGTGGTGGTTGTCCTGCTTTTGATGGCACTCCTCCTTCACTAGTGGAAAGCGTAAAAAAGTTGAAATAAAACATAGTGTGAAACATCATGGGTAGAATTGTACTTTATTTTTTATAAAATCAGGTTATTTTCACAAGCTCTTGTTAGAAAGCCTGTATAATTCAGAGGTTACTGCCATGTTGCCGACACTGTAGTGCTTCTGTGTGGAGTTCTACATTGTAGACATTTTAATGAAACTTGCATTAAATTACTTACAGTGATGAGATTAATGTGGTATCAAAGTAATCAGCTACTACAACCTAGTATGTGACTAATCCTTGTAATTTAGAGAGTTCTAAGTCATACTGAACTTCTAAGAAAGTGTGTGTAAATCTCTGAGGTGATATGATTTATAAATAAAACTCTGTAAGCCATACAAGTAAATCTTCTTTTGCTTTTAAATGTTAAGTTTTCTATACGAGGGTGAAAAAACCAGACCAGCTCTAGACTCTGTCTAAAGATAAATGCAGTTGTTTCTGATTTGGACACTTTTGCCTGTGTGTTTTGTGCTCTTCTACACATACATACTGATGTCTATCTTTTCAGGTACAACGTGTGATACATTCTGCTGTCATTTCCCTGCTAATAGGAATTAATATAGGATTTGAGTAGGGAGCATTCATTCTCCCACCCATCAGTGTCATTACATTAAATAGCTACCTGTTTAATTGGAAAAGCCTGGATAAAAGACCAGGATGAGTGAGGATAAGTCTACTTAAGTGTAGGTTTTACAATGAGGATATTTAGAAAGTACGGGCAGTTACTTGCTTAGATTACACAAA
This sequence comes from Limnodromus scolopaceus, assembly GCA_028565335.1. Classification (NCBI taxonomy): domain Eukaryota; kingdom Metazoa; phylum Chordata; class Aves; order Charadriiformes; family Scolopacidae; genus Limnodromus; species Limnodromus scolopaceus. The sequence continues at coordinate 25,580,237 of JAOXNO010000020.1, forward strand.
GAATTAAATAGAGGGGTGGAGTATTTAAAATCATCCCTTATCTCCTTTCTGGTTACATTCTCACATGGTCTTCATGGTTTTCCTAGTTGTAATCCTTGAAGTCTTTAAGCTAAGAAAAAAAAATAAAAATAATCTTCCTTGAGCCAGATAGTGTTAATAAACACTTCTCGTAATGAGAGGGCTGAGTAAATTGTCTGAGACTGACAAATGGCAGCTGACAAAAGATGTGAAATGCAGTGGAGGCACTTAAAATTACAAACGTGGTTTTTGATTATTGTCCCTAACTACAAATCTCTGCCAAATGCAAATTGGGTTGTGCTCCCCCCTTATCCAGATCTGCTTGCCCTTCTGATATTTTTTTGCTAATTGTGTTGTTGAGACTAAAGGAGAAGCATCCCGGTCTCTGAATTCTGTGCTAGGCATCTAGGGTAAAACTACAAAGGTATCGAATGCCTTATTCTAGTTCACTTTCAAAACAGTTCAGGAAAAGAGTTTTCCATGGCAGCTATTGTTCGATAACTGTGCATGGTATCTTTCTGAGCACTGAATGGGAAGAAAGAGATCAAAAAGCCCTTGTCTGCAAGGTCTCTTGTGGCGAGGCTGCATTATTTAAAAACTTAGGAGCATGTTAAAGGCAAACTCAGGGAAAACCTGCATTTTCTGGAACTGTATATGCTGCTTGTTAAGGTTAATTAGAAAATACGAGGAGATACACCTATGGGTAATTATTACTAATTTGTGCTCAAGTACAGACATGCGTATCACTGGTATATTGATCAAGTAAAGCGTTTCTTTTCTAAATCAGACTGTAAATTAACAACGCAACCCCTTCACATAAATAATCTTGCTTTCATCTTGCATTGATTTATGGATCAACTTCAGCTCCATTACATGCTGAGAACCTTTTACTCCAAGCTCATTTCATCATGGGTTTCTCTCTTTTGTTTCATTCCTGCCTTGTATAAATGTGTTGTGATTCCCTTTGATACATTATTCCTAAGGAAAGTGATGCTGGATTTGAAGCCTTATATGGCAAAATGGATTATTTAATATTTTAGTGGGCTAAACAAGGAAAAATAAATTGAGAACAATTTTTTTCTTATAGTGTGTAAAGATTATGTCTTCTGCTCTTAAAATTGAGGTACTTGTGAATTGCTGTAGCTGCAATGTCTGGTTACACTTAACAGTGCTTGGTAGTGCTTATTAGAAAGCTGCATTGCAAATGTGTTTTCCGTTATTCAGAGGAATAAGTTAATGAGTAGGAATCCTGTAAGTCACTGGGTAGGTCCTTCAAATGCCACATTACGGTTGAGAAGCTCTCGCTGCACTTGAGCGGCGATTGTTCAGAGTGGCTTGTTACGGGGAGCTGGCCAGTGGAACGAGGAATGTTTCACCGTGCATTTTTATTTTTAATTTCGCTGTAACTGAGGGAAAAGTGAGACCTAATTGAGCATGGATGGAGCAGATAGACTTGAATAAACAATTAGTTTTCTTGGGCCTCCAATGTGATAGAATAAATGAAACCTTTATAGGTAGTCTAGGAGCTCATTGGTGAATGTGAATGGAAATAGATTTTATAAAGAACTAAACTGCTTTGACTTCATTAGTATTCATGGTATAACAACCCCCCTCCCCTCTTTCCAGAGATATATATTCTCCTCTGAATTATTTTTTTTTCATGAGACGAATGATGATGGTGTCAACAGCTGATGAAGATGAATAGGTCTCTTTCTTATGTATTTCAATTTTTTTTTTTTTTTCAATTGAAAGTGACTTTGAAGGTTAGTTTTACTAAATTTTCATCCTCTAGTTGAAGAGCCTGGAAAAATCTTTCTTAAAAATCTGTGTATGAGCAGCAGCATAGGAAATGTTTGAAGTAGGCTGTGCATGTGAATGCCTGCACATACACAGAGTATAAATACATATTTCCATGCATTTTGTCATGGCTTTCCTCTGCTGTAAAAAAGATCATTAAAATAATTAAGGGTGAAAATTCTGCCTGTGGTGTCTAGAAATATCAAAGTTCTTTTCTGTTTGTTGTGTAGCTAATTTATCCTTTCATTGATAAATTAAAAGAAGTAGTGTATCTAGCTTGATATTTTTCTCTACAGCAGAGCATAGCGCATAGCATTGCTAATGCTGCTAATAGCTGTGCATATGATAGCAAGAAAATGAATACAGCCATAGAATATTAAAGAAGAAAAATCTGCCAAAAAGAGGCTTTATGCAAGGGAAAGTAAGAAAATACTACTTTGGGCCATGTAACATTTTTTTAGTGATGCACTTTCGTTATCGATAACTTTCATTTAAACTTGTGTGACATTTGATTCCTAGTGTTTCAGCTGAAATCTTGGTTGTCTTTGTTCTCTTCCACTTCTTAGGCACAGATAAATCAGTGAAAACAAAACAGCTCCCCTGAAGTGTGTACTTTGTGTTAGGAAGATGTGATTTTTGCAATGCATTCTGCCATGCCTGGAGAAGTCGTGTCTGCCTGGGGACACAGAGGGGTCAGCCACCACTGCTCCTCAGCATCCATGGGCCTGCTGGACGGGGCAGGACTGCTGAAGTGCTTGTGCCAATGCCTAAGCTTTGAGCATGCAGCATCTTGTCATTCCTGAAATGTTGTTGTGCTTTTTCTTCTTTAACACCACAAGTATGCAGGTTTCCAGTTGTTGTCCCTTTACCGCAGCAAAGGTGTTTCCCAGACCCTGGAAGCTGCCCACCAGGGTCGGGAGTTGGGTTGTGTCCCCTGGTTTCCTAGCTCAAGCAGGGGTGTTTGAGTGGCTTTCTGCTGGCTTTCTCTTGCTGCCTCCTGGCTACTCAGCAAGTTCTTCTGCAGCAGACATGGCAGTAGTCATTGACAGCAAATTTCAATGCTACGAAACGCTTTTTCCTGCCAAGATGGCCAGCAGGATGGGAACAGGAAGGGAGTATCCTTCCTGCTGCATAGTGGTGGCACGCACTGCTGCACATCTGGGCAGCAAAGGGTGGGTTTTCTTTTTTTTATCTTCTTTTGTCAGATCCCTTTTAAAACTCCAGAAGCAAAGGTGGAATGTGAGTGTGCTTCCTGGTGTTCAGGCAGCGCTCAGAGGAGCTGTCTCCCTACAGAAGAGGCGATTTTTTTCTAGACAGTATACTTGGAGCAGAGGTGAGTGGGTTGGACAGACCCCTCAAATTCTACTCTGTGTTTTCATGCTTTTTTTTGGATTAAATTATCAAACTAACTTCCTTACAGAATCTGCTATGTTGAGTCTGATCCCTCTGTGTCCTTCCTGGTAGGGCTGACCTGTTGGGCTGCAGCAGCTTCACCCTGGCTAGCAGCCTGCATGCAGTGCTTTGACTTCTTTTGCTTTTTGAGAGAGTTGAATCACTGAATGAAGGACTATTTAATTTTTTTTGGTAAAAAGCAAAGGCCTTTGAACGTCATGTGTGTTCTTGAAGATACATGTATGACTGTCAGATTAAAAAGAAAGTCTTGATGCAAGTAAAGTGCCCTATATGATCCCCTTTAACCATGAGTTGAGCTATAATTACATATATTTACTTAGAACTATGTTCTATTTTTTGACTCTTGTTGTAGGGCCTTACAAGAGATCTTCAAAACCTGCTATTTATTAATCTTTTTCTTAATGATCATTAAAATTGGGTAAATCCAAGGAGACTTAGGGTGGGCTGAGTTGTTGGAAGCAGTGTCTTCAGTACAGATACTGTTGCTTCCTTTGTTCCCTGGGAAAGGAGCAGTCTGACCGTCCATCTGTGTGTACTGAAGCCACCACATAGGAGGCTTTCAAGAACTGAAGGACTCAATCCTACTGTAATAAAACTGCTCCATCTTAACCAAGGTAAAGTAATAATTGGCTCAGACAGGAGCGTGCATGCATATTTATAGGCCGCTTCTTGGCCTTGTAAAATACCGTGAAGACTGTGCTTCATTTTCTGCGCAGTCGTGTGTAAATATATTTGTGAAAGGGTGTTGGATGCAAGCTGGTTTTTTTTAAACATAGCTATAGCTGATTCTTCATGTTCCTCTGAGTTGTATGTATTTATTTATTTTTAATTGACCAGATGTCATATTTTTTTCAAGAAAAATGCAACTGTTTTAAAGGCAAATTTGTATTTCTATAATGGGAGTGAAGTGAGTAGCAAAATAATATCTCTGTTGATCCTTAGCAGAATTATTAAAATGTTTTTGTACTACCTAGGATATGAGAAGTAAGAACATGGTGTAGGAAAGCATGGTGAACTTTGTCCACTGATTCTGTTTATTTATACAACATCATATATTCACCATAACAGACATTTTTGAACAATGACTTGAGTTTTAAGCATTGTGTTTGTGTGCATATGTAGGATGTAAAATCAATAAATAAAATGGTTAGAAGTGATGGTTTGTGAGCAGCAGAGTTTTACAATGGGTTTCTCCTCTTTACCTTAGTAAGGACATGTTTGCAGTGTCAGCTGCAGGTTGTTTTCGTATGTAGATTGAGAGTTGGTCTACGAATGATTAGCAAATAATAATCTATCTGCAAATAAGACCTGTTTTGCCTCTTACCCTTTTCTGTCGACAGGGAGCCTAGGACCTGACTTACTGACTTATTTTCTGTCTGTGCAGTAGCTGACAGGTTAGTGTCACTGTCCTAAGGAGGCCATGGAGGGAAAAGAGACAGTCCAATTCTTGAAGTCTAAAACAGGAATGACAGATGCCATTTGGCTGGAGAACTAGCAAGGTCTTTCGGCCCAACCTGAGGGAGATCCTTCCCATGGAGGGGTGAGGGGAAAGGCAATGCCAAATTTAAAAAATACAGGCTGAATAGTCTTCTTCCTACTTGACCTACGGCATGTGGTCATGGGGAAAAAAGTGCTTGTTTCAAGAAACTGTGATAGGAAAGGGGTCAAGAAAATGGAGTTTTTCCTTATCCAGTGAAATCTGTGTGTGGCCTGGTGAGATTTCCTCTGTAACCATTCTTTGCCTTCATTATCCTTGGCTACTTGGAGGTGGTGCTAGTTATTGGAAGAGTGTTTCTTTTTATCTCTGTGCGGAATTAGGTTATGTGTGATTCTCTGTTCTGCAAAGCAGAGGCTGCTCTAAGAGCTGTGAATATTCAGAATAATTGCACAGTTCTCTAAACCCCACTCAAAACTGAGGTGGATTAACATTGCTTATGGGCAAAGGGAGGATTCCAACCATCAGCTGATTTAATTGGAACTGCTAACGATCTTGTTCAGCTGCTGGGTTTGATCCAGGTTTGTGGAGACTCCTGTGTACCACCCAGGTTGCTCAGATTGCACCTTCAAAAATTGAACATTCAAAAGTTTATGTTATTGTGACCAAAAGCGGTGGAGCCGCTCCTCATAGACATGAGTTTCTGCAGGACGTCTGTTGGAAATTTGTTCGTACCTCTGCTTGTGATGGTACTATAAGACAGACCTCTTAACCGTCTATACGACCCCATTGCAGCATCTCCTCTTCAAGTCTAATTTGGTTCTACTGACTTCCTGTTAAGCGTCTGGAGGAACTAAAATGCACTATGCTCGCAATTGGCTAAAATGTCTTTTTAAACAAATTCTGAGATGCCTTTGGCCTTTGGGAGATATAATCGTATCCGTTAATAAGATCATATTCTGTGTTGCTCTCTGTGTCAATTCAGCTAATCAAAACTCCTGTATCTGTGCCAAATTTAATTAGACTTAGGGAGAATGTTTAAGTGATAAGAACATACTTCTCCCTCATAGTCAGTTGAAGTAAGTTTATATAGTTTGCCTAAAATAAGTGCTTTGCTGGGCTGTTATGTTTCAGCATCTGCTTAAATATTCATAATGGAGTCAGAGGGGCAGCATGCTGTGAGGAACCCAGTGTAAATAATGTGAAGAAACAGATTGATTTATGTTCCTAGCAGTTTGCTTTGCTACAAAGGGTCAATCGCTGTTGAACTAATGGTAGGTCTTAAGTGGACTCAGAAGCACGCTTACATCTGGAAATGCAAGAGACAGGAGTGGTTTGGTAGGTTTGTGTAGCCATGCTGCTCCTTAGTTTTAGCTGTATAAAGATGAGAGTTTTTACTAAACAAGTGAATATCTTTTCACTATCAGGTAGGCTCCTATACTTTTGTCTGCATGGGACTGGAGCATGATGCTTTCCATTCTTGCTTCTTTAAACCTCTGGATGGGTATGATGAAGTTTGGCATGTTTGGTGACAACATATTAGTAGAATTTTATTTTGGGACTTCTGGTTGATAATGAAAAAAACTAAGCACCAAAAGTATGCTGGCTATTTTCTGCTTTCAGTGCACTATATGTGAGAGTTTTCAGGTGATATATCTCTTTTGGATTGGTGCCAGACTGCGGGAGGCTTAAAATGGGTGACAGCACACAGCATTTATGGAAACTTTAGGATTTAGTGTGTATATACGACATGACCTGAGATAGAGTTGTGCAGTGTTCAAGGGAAAGAAATTAAAATGCTTAATAGAACATCTTTGTTTGTATTTTTAAGACTGAATACTTAATCTATATTTCCCAGTTTCTATAGGAAGGAGGAATATTGCTATGGGGTGATTAGGAGAGGTTGGGGGTGAAACATTTTGGACAATAAAACCATAGTCAGTGTTTCAAGAAAAGGTGGAGCTAATGAGATCAGCTCAGTTCTCATTTCAATTTAATTTTTATTGGAAGAAACCACCCCATGTTGCAACAAATCTCAGCAGCTCAGAATAGCTTATTTTCCTTATCCTGGTGTTATCAGTGTGATTGCGTTATCTTAGCTTCATTCACCTTCTTGTACCCTGGATTTCCTCTCCTGGAATCCATTATTTTCTTTCTGTCTGCCTCACACCTCATTATCTACTTGGATCAAATTGTACTTCTAAACACTGATGCTAGATCTTATTTTGAACCAGTTGTCATGTCCTAATTTTCCTACAGACATGTGGGCTGATGTACTTGATGTGACTACTTGATGATGTAATTATCAACCAGAGAGTTCATTCTAGATGTAGAATAAATACACAATGGTAGACAGCTGCATTTAATGCTACTGAGGTTTTTAAAAACATAAAGATAATCCTTTCTGAGTAGGTGACCTGTTAAAAGTCCATAGCTAGTACACTGTGAGAATAATTTTCTTTAGAGGAATGTAGCTGATTCTATTCACACAGAAAATGAATAGTTTCAAAATATGGAAAAAAAAAAATTGAGGACAAATTGATTCAGTCCTGATTCCCTGGAGGAAATTCCTGTATAACTGAAGGAGGCTATCACTCAAATTCCATCCATGTTTCTGTAGGATCTTTAAATCTACATATAGAAGTCTATGGTAAGGGTATTTTGATGATTCTGTTCTATGTAATTTTTAAGCCTCTCTCCTCTAATGGTACTGTCTGTTCCTTTTTGTAAGGTTTATGGGAGGGAGGACAAGGAATAAGGTTTTGTGAAAGCTGTTATCTCCTGAATTTTACAGTGCTTCTGTAGAAATTCATTATACCTACAATATAAACAAGCAGATTTTTTTATTAAATGTATGGAAAAATGGATTGGAAGAAATGAATTTTGTAGAGCAGTATGTTCTGCATAGCTTGGAGATTGCCATGTGTTTTCTGTCTTTCAAAGTGCCTTTGTCGGAAAGGAATTATTCAGTATTTAATGTTGGGGGAGGGAGAATTTTTACATAAGTTAACTATCCATGCATTGTGAATATTAACAGCAGAGACTGGTGGCGAGATGTGTACTGATTAAAAATCCCTCTCTAAGCAGCCTGTGTTATACACTCAATGGCTAGCTTAACTCCCTTTGTACTACAGATAGAGGATAGTCAAATATACTTGTTTTCATATACTTTGTCTTAGCTGTTACGGGTCTTTGAAGTAATGACTTTCTGAAGTAACATCTCAAATTCTTTTATTCCCCTGCCCTGCAATTCCACAGAGAAGTGGAAAAACTGCCCTCTGTTATCCCATTGCTCCTTGAGTCAGTAACATTTCATTAAACAGGGTGTGGAGAGAAGTATATGCTTGTAGCCTGAGTGCAGTAATAAGACAGTGGGCAAAGCATGTGATAGCCAAAACCTCAAAGTGTAACATGAATGTCTGTCTGTTGGAAACTGCCTGCAGGGATACAGCTCTTGTATTTCTTGCAACTTGCTGTCAAGCAAGTTTCACAGAAAAAAAAAAAAAAAAAAAAAGAAAAAGGTGCAAACAAGCAAACCCTGGTTCTCCTGTTGTGCTTGTATGCCATCCAACATTGACATACGTCAAAATAGCTAGTAAGCATGAAGTTAATACCAACAGAGTGATGATTGTGGCTGGGCAAAGCTATTTGATGTGCTGAGTAGAAGCAGCTTGACTAAAATTATTTAAAATATCTCTGGTAAAATTTCAACAACTCTCATTCCTCAAGCTACTTGCTTTGATGTTGTATTGTGGACAGCAATGTCTGATCTGTACCTGATAAGACACACAACCTGAACTTCTGTAGTGTTCAGGTTTCCAGGAGATTTTTCAAATAAGTATTGACAAGTTTGAATAGGTCTTGGTATTACTTATTTAAATTTGTCATAATCTTCTTACTGGATGGTTATAGTGGTTTTTTGGCTGATTTAACCACTTCGTGTGATTTGAGTATGTGCTATATATTTGAATACGTGTTATACCTCTTCAGAATCAGCTGTGTGTTCCAGGAAGCAGGACCTAATGAAATGTTCTCTGATGGTTTCACTTATTTGGACTTGAATGCTCTGACTGACAGGAGGGAGAGGCTGTTTTGTTGGGGACAGAAAGCCTCTTCATCTGCTGCACAGGCTTTTGCTTGAAGTAAGGTCTGAATGGGGGTTAGAAAGCCCCTCGGGGGCAAATCGGTTCATCTAGCTGTCTGCTCGTTGAGAATAGCAGAAGTTGTTATTCAGGGGGTGCCTGCAAGCAGCAATCCATTTCTTTCTGCAATCCATTTCCCTCATATTTCCCCAGCATCTGGAGTTGTTATGTCAAGGCTGCTAAAGGTTGTATCCTTGTCTACTGTTCTCAGTTTACTACAACAGCAGGTACAATGTCAGACTCCTTGCAAATACACGCTCTATGTGCAATACAACTTATTTTGCCCTTTGGAAGCAGAAGAGAGGCTTCAGATAGCTTCCAGGAATGCTTTGTTGATGTATGTGTAACTGTTTCTGTAAAGCAGGAGTTGGCCATCAATATGAAAATGTTCAGTCTCGTATTTCCATATTATTTCTTTGTAGTGCTATACCATATAATGTCTTCTGGTGTAATTGCTTCAGGCGATGAGATATGGTTCTCTACATCCAGCTGAAACCCCGCTGACAGGTCTGTGTAAGTCTCGTCTGCAATAGTGAATTTGGCTGTTCCTATGTGAAAGCGAACTTCTGCCCCCAAGAAACACTAAGTGAAACCTACTGCTGCTGTGATATTTTGGTCCCATAATTTGTCATGTGCAAGAATGCTTATTCTTATTTTGTTATCTCCATGTAATAGAATGATGTTCTCCTTCAAAAAAATCTGAATTTCACCCTGTTGTTTTTTAAAATGGAAAACTTCAGAAATGGCATTTCATTCACATTGTTTCTCATGTCAGAAGATTGCAGATGGACTTTCAAATTGAGGACATAATGTTGAAAAGTGTTGATGGGAAGGATGGTCTCCCCTATTTTCCCTCCCCTTTTTTCCTCCTCCATCCTGTTCCAAATAGTCTCCACATATAGGACCTCAGTCATGGCCAGTTCACATGGGGTCAAAATTACTTCCTCCTGGCTGGTAGCTTCTGTCCTGGTGGCCAAGACCTACTCTCTGTCTGTGCAGGTCTCCTTCTCTGTTTCCGTGCAAGTCCTTGAAGAAGTTTGTATTGTTGAGAGCTTGCGTGCCCAAAGTTCATGCTGGAATTGGATTAAACAGAAATTTTAGTTGTGGTAGAGTCACTTAGCAACGAGGAGGTATCTTCGCAAGAGAACACTGGCAGGGCATTGCTGTTAAAATGGTGAGCTAATGGGGGTTCATATTTTAACTGTCTTAGCTTTTGAACAGCATACTTTTCTGGAGCTGCCAGTTTGGACAATTGAAAAGCATCTTAAATATGAATTGAGGACCTGGAAGGTACTGCACTGCTCTGTACTATACCCCCATCTTAAACTGTCTTCTGAAACCTTAAAAGCTGTGGAAAAAGACCACAGCTTAATTGCAAAAGACCACAGCTTAATTGCAAACAATGAATTTCGTAATGTGACTGCATGTCATGGAATGCACAAGTTTGTTCATGGTGGGAGTGACTTGTGCAGCTCTAAAAGTTATATACCTGGTTACAGGGGGAAAGGGTGACAGGATGGAACACACTAATTCTGTTGCGTAGACTTTAGTGCTAATGTGTAGGGAGCTTAGTGCCTTTGTTGGTTATTTTTTTTTTCTTCTTTTTGTTGTTTAAAGTTTTAATGAACCTTGTGCTAGGAAGAAGAGATTTAAAATGTAGTTGCTTACTTTGAAGTGTGGACCGGTTTTAAGAAAGTGCGTGAATTTTTGCCAATGACTTACCTTGTCAGATGCCTGGAGTCATTGGAAGTGCAGCATTGTGTAGTCGTTACTGTCCATCAGTCAGTGAGTCCTTCGAGTATTTGCTTATAGACTTATGTGAAAGAGTCTCAAAATAATGTTTGTTAGAAGCCAGCCATTGTCAGTCATTTCCTTTTTAACTAACTTGTAAGTTCACTTTGTGAGGTGTCTTAGTGCTTGGAAGTAGAAATATTTGTGATACACCTGTGTTTCTAAAAAATGAATGTTAACAATGGTTAATAGTCTTTATGACCCTGAAACCTATCAATTGAGGCAATTGCTAAAGGCATGGGCTGTGAGTTCATGAGTTACTTCAGTGTCTGTTGTGAACGTGAATGAGTCTTAATATGCTGAAGAAGTAGATTCAAAACCCACCATGCTTTGGAAACCACTTGATCCTTTTGAAGTGTATATCTGCAAACACTTCTAATAAGCTGCAGATTTGATTAAAAAAACCCACCAAACACTAAGTAACCTGAAATATTAAGTACAAAAGAAACTCTAAACATGGGAGTCAAAGTGCTTTGTAGGGCATACAGTACTTGCTGTGGGATTAACTGTAAGTGAAAATGGGCTTCACTCTGCATCTTCACTGGTGACTATGGTGACCTTGACTCCTTCCTTTCAGTGGAGAGAGGATGAAGCAGTGAGGTATGCAGGTGATATGTAGATTATCTGGCTGATGAATCTCAGTACATGAATTGTAAAAATCTGGAAGACTTTGATGTGCCTGGCTTCCTGAAAAAAATGTGATAAGAATCAGGGTTTAAAGGTTATAGAAAATCATTTGTAGCTTGCAAAATAGTGACACCATGTGACTGCAACAGTTTAAGGAGAAGGATGTTTGTAAAACTCCTTCTACTTTGATTGCTCACATCCCTGCTCTCTCTTCCTTTGCCTGCATTTTCTCACTTGCTTTTGATTTTGTTTTTGTGAATTTAATCAAATATTGAGACATTAAATGCATTGTCAAAAGCAGAGGTCTAAAATGTTATGTAGGAATGATGACAGGAACAGAATTTGAAGAATGAGGATCTGTATGTATTTGCGCTTATTTCAAAGTCAATATAAAGAATGCCTGTTTTATAAACAGGATAATTTAAACTCCCCCCCCCGCGTTGATAAATCTATTTATCAGCGTTTCCTTAGACTGGGCAGTGGTTTGCATTTTGTTGATTGTACAGTGCCATCTAGTGACTGCTCGCATGAAGCTGGGGAGACATTGCCAAGGAAAAATGTTGGCAAGAGCAGATCTTACAGGTTGCAAGGTCAGATGGTTCACAGCTGCAAAAAGACTGCTTTATGGAGGGTCGAGCAAGGTGAAGTCTGATCTCTTGTGTCTTGAGATAGGACCACTGCAAAAAACGCTCCTTGTGCTAGAGTGTGGTTGGAGATGGTGTGAACTGTATGAAAGGACTATGGCTTTCTTACACGGCCGGCCACGTATCTCACACTTGCAACATTTTTGGTTTCAGTTAGCAATTTAATTACCTTAAGATCTTTGTAGACACTTCTTTGTGCTGTCATAATCTTTAGGTAAAGGTAACTTACATTTTTTTCAGTTAAGGTAAGCATTTAAAGAGTATATATAAATACTTTTTTCTCTGTTTCTTTGCAGCTTGATCACATATTGTCCCCCCCACCTATGTCTTTTCGAAAATCCAGCAGTCCTGAAGTCTCTTCTGGCCCTAGAAAGTCTTCTAAATTTAAGAGGCAACTGAGTGAAGATGGGAGACAGCTCAGGAGAGGAAGCCTTGGGGGAGCTCTGACTGGTGAGTTTGGGGTGTTTGTAATGTCACTTGGAGGTTTAGCACATGTGCAGTTGATGTTTGCCTTGTGGACGAACTCTTTGGGGGAAGTGTGAGCTCCACCTGGAGTTTCGGTAAAGTCTATTCCACATGAGATCGCTCGTTGTCACCCAAGGAGCTGAAGTGTGCAGATGGTCCCTTTAGACTTGACTTCATTAAAGTAAAAGCAATTTGGCCTCATTTATATGGTGGAGTCCTCGCAGGGGAGGAGAACCATTGCCAGCTAGCCACTGGCTGTGGACTGCAACTTGTCCATGGAGCCGTGCAGAGGTAGCAGGATGCTTGAGGAGGACTTGTGCCCTCTCTGCCTTGATAGTGCCTGTGGGGAAGATGCCAGATGTCGAAATCTTGATTGTGTCCTGGGAACTGTATGGCTGAGGCAATCACCGAAGAGTGATTGGTTTTGAGTGTGCAGTGAAATGTCATTGGGAGAGGTTAACTGGCACTTTTGCTTTGTGTAATTCAAGAAAAAGAATTTTTAAATTCATTAGAATTTGGCAGTTAAATATATTCCTGAAGTGCATGGTTTCTAACAGTTTGAAGAATTTGTTGTGAAGAACAGGGTATTAAGTACTTGGTTAGAAGGGCAATAGATTTCAGTGAACTTAGTGGAAGGGCTAAATTTGAGACTCAACATCTTTTTTTTTTTGTTCAAGTGATGTTGATTGTTATCAAAATCAAACAGGTGAAATTCAGGTTACAAGAAGTTGAAATGGCATTTACTTGAGATGTGACTGTCTTCTGGCTCTAAATTCTGCACACTGTTCAGAGTTGGTTTTACTCAAGGGTGGAAAATGGTGCCACAGTAGATAGAGCTGGCTCTTCTGCTGTAGGTATCTGGGAAGTGCCCTTAAAATATCTGTTTTTCTCACTTCCTTCCCACCCCTCTCCCTTTCCTTACCCTGGAAGAAGCTCCAAGAAGCTATTGCAATACTTCTGTGTGTCTGTAATCAGTACCTTAGAATTGCCTAGAGCATCTCTAATGAGTGACAAATAACGCTTTTTTGTTTAAACCTAAGTAACTTAAAAAATTATCTCATATTTTATGTGAAGGAAAGATGGGAACTTCTTGAGTCACATCAGCACGTAATCATTTTTAGTGTCACTAGGGTAAGATTTGCTGCTTCTCTTTCATCAAGAGTTGTGTTATGAACATTTCAAAAACAATGTAAGAGTATTTGTGATCTGTATGGGCTTTCGTGAAAGATAAGTGACGTAGAGCAGTCTAAATTATCAATTTTGCTAACCATACTAGTGAACTCTCCAGCTTCTCTTCATCTTTATTGATCTGAAAACTTGGAAGTGTAGACCAAACTAGTGTTTTACTGAAACTAAAAAGTGCCAGTACGCTATGTATTATTTCAGCAGGAGCTGGTATAGTTTTTATATATTGTTTTTGTTTAACTTTAAAGTAGGGTGACGGTCTTTAAAAACTGAAGTTTCCCATAGAAGCCCTGCAGATAAAGAGGGAGAAGGCAGCCTAATCAAAAAAAAAAACGAAGCAAATGTGTTCTGCTGCTTCAGTCTCTGGTCTTTATCTCTGTGTTTGAATTATTGCTTGAGGTCTTTATAAAGGAAAATGGATATGCTTTTTGTCTGCTTGCAATATGTTGTGCAGGGTTTCATGTCAGGATTTCAGAATATAGTGTGCAATGATGTTAAACTGCTTTATTACTAATGCACTTTAAATGAACCTGAATACCCTAAGGCTTTGGTATCTTAAAATAGTTAAATATCTTAACAGCTTTCATGATACTGATTAAATTAATCAAAGTCATTCTCATGACAGAAGGTTCTTAATATTCTTTTGGGATTTTTTAAAAAAAATATTTTAAAGGAACTGCTGCAGATAGAGAACTATTTCCTAGAATTGTTTCAAATGCTCAGTTATCTGAAGTTAATAATTTCAGTGTTATATTGGACCTGTATTTATCTATGTTTTTTTAAATACTTAAGTTTTGGGGTGGCTTTTTAGTTTCTTTAATGGTTAAGAGTGGCTCACTGCTTGGATTTGAAACTACAAGAATCACAGTATCCTTGAAAAAAGAAGCAGGGGGGACATGAAAAGGCCTTCCATTAAAATGAGTAAGCTGACATGTCCTTGTTTTGGGTTTGCTTCCGTGCTCACACATCCTCTCCCTAATTTCTGTTTGAGTCTTAATGTTTCTGAAAAGGTACTTATGGTCCAAAAGGGAAAAAAAATATATATATATTTGGAGACCTTTTGTTTGGAAAAGTACTTGAGCTTTAATATCATTTTACAGTGATTACTGTCTTCCTCTATTCTTACTTCTGTTTTGTTGCTTTTGATACTCTTTTAACTTAAGTGGTATCTTAACAGTGGGTATAAGTCCATTAGAAAATAGTTCAGAAAGGTATTTTTGAAATTATTTAAAGTACAATCTAGACCTCATGACAGCTGAACTGA
>JAOXNO010000020.1:25603412-25627271 GCA_028565335.1 Limnodromus scolopaceus
ACTGCTGAAGATTTGAGGCAAGTAATTTCTAAATTATAAGTGAAAACGAAAGATTTATAGGTATTAGATTTAAGCTCATTTACTAATTCTCAGCCATCCCATTGGGATATGGATTTGAGAAAGAGAGAGGAAGGAGTGTAATACTTTAGCAGTAGGGAAGATTCTTCTAATTTGAATAAAGTGAAGTCCCCTTCTGTGACTGATCTTTGAAGAAGTGTATGTGGTTTTTGGTCTCTTTTGGCCTTATACTGTAAGGCATACACCAAGTGTGCACACAGTGGATGCAATAGAAGTAAGAAGTAAGAAAGTGCTTTCTACAAATATCCATTATAAAGGAAGCTAGACGTGTGAGAGGCAAGTTCAAGGGGAAGATGACATTGAACTCCAGTGATGTATTCCATGTGTCCACCAACGATTATGTAATGCCATTAAATAATGCTAAGTTATTACCATTATGTAATCAACTTAAGTCACCTTCCATTGAAATGTGTTTTGATGAATGTGCTGGACTAACGGGGGTTGCATTCAGACGGAGGAAGAGGTGCCATTGGTTACAAACAGTGTTGTGGCTTTAGGCTGTCTTGATAGCTTCAGGCACAGGAAGGTGACATAGATGCCAGCAAAGCCTCTGCAGAAGGCCTGGGAGGAATCCAAAGGCCATTTTGGGATTGAATAGGACAGCAGGAGGGAACTGTGTCAGTACATGACTCATCTGTATCAACAGATGATGAAAGTAGTAAGAAAATTACTACTAGTGTGGCAATGGTCTGTTGTTTAGATGGAGATTACCCTGGATGCTCCAGGGTATGGAGCTGTATATGCGCCAAAAGACTGAATTAAGATAGAAGGGATGAAGTGGAGTTGGGGTGAAGTCTTCCTTTCTGACCCCCACGAATCAGTTCACTCAAAAAGGAAAGTAGCTGCTTGGAGCATTAAACTTGAAGACAGAAATGAATGCAGTGTGAAAATCAATAATGCATTCGGCTCAAGTTTTATGTGTAATACTGATATTTGAATCCCTTAACAGCAAGGAAAAGTGTAAATTCAAGGGGCTATTAAAGAAGATGTAAAAGGGAGAAAATGCATACAATTACGAATGAGACTGTAGCAGGAAAAAGTGTAGGAGTACCATAGCAGCAAGAAAAAGGGAGAGTGGATAGTCTGAAGGGATTATTGAATTATTTTTGCTTTTTACATGGAGGAATCCAGGGAGAGTTGCTGACTAACTCATTGTGGACAGGGATTGTTTATTGTGTGGTGTTTTAATTCAGTGGCACCCTAATCCCTCAAAGAAAGGGGGCTGAGCTTTCTTTATAAGATGTTGAAGTTCCATTTGCTTTCAGAAAAGAAAAAGCCTCACTGCATTCCTGTAACATATTCTTATTTTAAGAAGCACAGTATTAAAAGTACAATAGTTATTTTCCAGATATTTGCAGAATGCAGTTGGTGTTCTTGTTGGTAACTGCTAATCTTCTGGTAGTATCTCTCTGCAGAAAGGTTAGTGTCATTCTCAGATAAGATATTTGCCTGTTACTACCTTCTTGCATAAGCCATGGCTATTTTTGTGTCTATAGAAGGCATATTTATTATATGCCATTTCTGTGTTTAAAAGGATCTATGGTTGTACCATGAAAAGAAGAACTTGAGTTCCAGACAGTCTACTACGCTTGCCTTAATTTCAGTATGTTGCAAAATCTGTGGTGCTCTCAAGGCTCCTGTTTTGGATAGAGAGGGGAGGAGAGATCACTCCAGGATCACACATGCTTGTGCTTTCATTGGCAATTTTGATAGTGTCGACTGCCTAATGAGCTACTCTATAGGCCCTCCAACGTCACTTTAAATGTTTCTAGAGGTTAATCTTGTGAAAGGAATAATGGAATATTAAGTGAATTCTTACAGTGCAGACTCTGGCTCTGATGCTAAGTTAATCTGCTCTGCTTTCTTGTCAGTCAAGCAAAATCTTACATTTGAAGGAAGGGCTTAGTATAAGATTCTGTTGTTGTAAAGAGTAGGATCGCCTCTCCTCTAGCCTCTGTACCAAAATATCTTAGACTTTCTTTCAGATGTTTGAGCAAGATAAAAACTGAATAAAATACAGATGCCTGTAAAGGACAAAGAATAAAGGTGGCCGTTAGAGGTGTTCTGTGTCAGTGTAGCCCTGCATGAGTGCAGAGTGCTCTGCTCTGCTCGGTGACTGACACGAACAGGAATCACAATATTAGCTCTCCATGCTTTGGGTCTGGCTCCCATTTAAAAGAAAAATAAGTACAAGCATTAATAATAGCTCTTATTTCTCATATGCCTTTCTCCTCCTGGACTTCATTTACTTGTTATTTAAACCTCCTTGGCTTGGGGTCCAAACTTAAATAAAGTTATATTAATTATGGACAAAATACAAGTGATTGCCTTCCAGGTTTGGTTTTTTTTTTTTTTTTTTCCTTGGGAAGCTCAGTGGGATTCACCTGAAATGAAAATTAGTGCAGTCTGGGAAAGGCCTAGTGTCTGACAAGGGATTTTGAGACTAGTTTAGAACCCCTACTAGAGGGTGCATTGGTTAACCAAAGAGTGATGCTCTTCCCTAGTTTTAAAACAAGGTTTGTTAAAACAGATCTCCTTCTTGCTTGTGTTCTCCTTTGTTCTAAAGATCAGAGGAAAACTATTGCTTTTCAAGTATTGATTCCTGTAATGAGGAAGTGCACTAGGAGTATGGTACAGCAATCAAGTTGCAAATGGTTTAGTGTAGTTTTCCTGGTAGTTTCTAGGGTGGGTCAACACAGAGTTTCTGAGAGGGATTTGTATGTCCATTTGACAAAATAGGTGTTGCCAAAGCATTTTACTGGTGTTACCATCAGTGGTATGATACCTTGTTTGGAGCTGTCTTGACATTCCCGGAATTTTAGGAGCCTTCTTGCAGAGTTTCATTACAGTGTTTGTAGTTTGTGTTCTAGCCTGAGAGATTTTTGTAACTGGGGAGCCAGTGCTAGCTGGTGTCTGTTTTCACCCCAAGACCATTGTCTTACCGTTGACTCTTGGGAGTACAGTCAAAAAGCCAGTAAGGAAAATGCAAAGACCTCTTTTGATGTGGAAAGCATTAAAGAAATAAAATAGACCTGTTTAAATGCAAGGTATGTGTAATTTAGTTTTTTCCACTCACTTTTTAATTCTTTTTCCTGCCTGTATGAGCAGGAATTAATCTTTTGAGGTGATAAATATAAGGTGTAACTGACTGCACATGTCAATGGCGTGTTTCAGGACTGACATCAATGAACTATCAAAGATGTAGACATTGCAATCAATGCCTTAAGCTTTTTATGGCATTCTTTTAGTTGAGGATGGTGGGAGCCTATGTAAAAAGGTAACCAGAATTTGACAGAAACAGACAGAGACAGCAGATGGGAAATTAATTCAGTTTTTCCAGCTCTGGAAAATGTTATCCTGGGTAATTGGGCAAGAAACCACAGCTTTGTTGTACATTTTTCTTCTGCTCTCGGGCAAGCTGTTAGCAAATTGGGTGAAAAATGTCTATGGGTTCCGCTTTACCAGTGTAACAAAGAACAATAGCACATTTCGAAGACTAATTGGGAAGCATTAAAAAGACTGTCCTGTGCTGCTGCTTGGAAACTCCCAAGGCAGACAGTTTCCAGAGACCTCAGCAACAATCTGTGGATCTGCTGTTAAAAACAAGGTTATGAAGCTGAGGCCTTTGATTTCCTGGCAAACCTGAGCCTCCCCTGGCTAACTGGCTAATGTGATTCTGTGATTCTAAATCCTGTGTCAGTGGTCACGCACATACCCACTCCATAGTTCTCAGTTGACAGGATTAGTGAGGTGGGATTTAGTAATTTCAGGAAACAAATGTTTAGGATGTGTGGTTTGGAAGATGGATTTCATTTGAGCTGTTCAATCAAAATCTTGCACTGTGTTTTTGAACCTAGATTTGATTTAGAAAAAAAAATAATCTTTTGAATTGTTGCATTGTGTCAGCTTGTTGGTCTTTTAAGAGAAGTCAGTTGCTTTAGTAGTGTGACTTTCACTTTTGCATAGTTTTCAGAGATAGAACTAAGAGCTTAAGGTGGACGTATTTGCTAAAACTGGTTTATGGCCTCTTGTCCTGTTTCTTGACAGTGGCTGAAAATAAGCAAAAAGGATCAGTCTCATTACATGCTTCTCCTTTTAATATAATTCCCTGAGTATTCTCCCTGCCGCTGATTTGTAGCTCAGGGGCTTCCTGAGACAGAGATGCTTTCTGCCTAATTAGTACTTGTGAGGAGACGATCCAGACTGAGTGGCAGTGCTTTGATTGGGGGTCTGACCTTCCACTGCGCCTGAGCTTGCTGTCCACAGTGAAATGACACTGCTGGGGGGTGAGCACAGCAGCCACCGAGGAGGGTTTTTGCAACTGCTCCCCGAAAGCCTGGTGCCTGCCCTCCTGATGAATGGCTGACCCATGCTTTGGGGATCTCCCCTTACTTGGCACACTGGTTCTTGGGAATTGAGGATTCCTATTGAAACAAAGAAGCTGGACTCAATAGCTAATGTGACTATCAAGAAGTATTCTTTATTGCTGTGCTGGAGTTGCACTGGGATTTTTCCTCAAGGTGCTCCCGCTCAGCCACGATTTAAACAGGCTTATATTTACAAAAGTTTTGCATAATCATAGTTTTTCTGCTACATGATTAACATAAGTCTGCTTTTCTTAGAACTAATTACATGTTCAGGAGGTGAGTTTCTCTACGGCCTTTGCTGCCATTCATTGACCATTTTCAGGAACCACAGTCACTCTGGTGGTCATTTACTTCATCTGGTGGTCATATCTTCCTCTTCATCAGTTGTCCCCTAGATGAACTTGGGTTGTTTTGCTTCCTTTTCTTGCTGACTTGGTAGCTGGCCTTGCTTCAAGACTGTTTTCTCCAGTCTTCTTGTCTGAGCTCGCTTTATCTTGTTTTCTAGTTCTTCTTATGATAAGCAACACTAGTTGCTCCATTGTCTAACAATCACATGGTAACCTTAGAATGTTGACAGTCACACAACAGTTTACAACAGATAACCAAATTATTAGCTACTTTAGCAAGATTCACGAATAATCACAAGGTCCTTTATTTCACTATTAGGAAGATTATAAGGAATTTTGGAAGAGAAGCAGAGTATTCCCCACTGGCAGGGAGGTGTAATTGTTATTCACACAGTAAGTATGTTATTCCAGTAAACTTCACTTTGTACCTTGGACTCAGAACCTTGTTCCTTCGAGGAGTAGGTAGCAGCATGTTTTCATTTTTATTATTTTTCTTTTTGGCCAGCCTTCAGAATCTAGGTTTCTGTGGTTCAGACCCATTATTCTGGATGTTTCCATCTGTTGTTGCATTAATTGTGTTTCTAGGTAGGAAAAAAGTACAGTTGTGAGAATAATGAAAATACTAATTTGCCTGGGAGAAGTATGGCTTGTGGAAGGCCGATGTGAAGGGCTAGCAAGTGAATAGTTGGAATTCTGTTTTGATGGAATCCCTTCTGGTCTGGGCTGCAGTGAAACAAATGCTTTAGAATGGTAAGAGCATTGTCTTACAGTAACCTCTGTCCATTGCATTGCCTCATCTGCAACATCTAATATTTTAACACACTCTTTCTTAACTTGACAGGCAAGTATCTGCTTCCCAGTGCAACTGGACAGCAGCTGTGGCAACCTGCAGAAACCTCTAATCTTGTTCGCATGCACTACCAAGCACTTGGGCAGTCAGCACCTTCACTTACTGCTAGTTTGGTGAGTAATTTTTTTTGAAGATAGGAGTGTACAAAAAAATTTATTGCATCTCTTTATCTGTTGGTGGGGGGGTGGGGTTCGAACCAGAGTTGATTTCCAGATCAACCTCTCTTCCTTAAGCTGCATTTTTAAAGTACCTAATGCTTCCTGCATGTAACATTGCTTAATATGTTGAGTGCAGCTGAATAATGTTTCTGGTAGCAGTAACTCTGAATTGGGTTACTGGATTTTGCATAAAGCCTGCACTGAATGTTGCATTGATATAGCTGTTTGCATTTAAATGGTTTCTTTCCTTAAAAAAAAAAAAAGTGGAATGCTTTTTAAGACAGCAATAGATGGTAACTGTCCTTTCTCCTGAGCATTCTTTTCTATCAATATCTTTGCTTCCACTTTCTTCAGGACTCTGTCCTCAGGAGAACATGGGTGTGTGAAACAAGAGCTTAATTAAGTCCTTTGGATAAAGGGATAAGGGAAGAGAAAGGGGAAGAGATGCCTCATACACTTGAACTTTCAGCTTTTTGTTTTCAAGCATCCGTTATTCTACTTTGTTCTTTTCTATATTAAGCTTTTAAGAACTGTTGAAATTTAATGCAGGATCCCATACACTAGCCAATACTTTTCTTCAAATAATTACTTTAATGAATATATTTCATGTTGTATAAAAAAGCAGGGAATTTTTATTAATGTTTCCCCCCTTATTCTGCCTTTTGGATGGTTATTAAAACTTTGCTGATTCCTGTCTACTTTATAGGGAAAACCTGCTTTTTAAAATTTTTTTTAACGCAATGTTCAGTTATGGAAGGCTGTGATCAGACAATGCTGAACAGATACCACTGTGCCAGTTTTTCATATAATTTTGGTATGTAGATGGCTGGTTTCTCCTTGAATCTAACTGAAATAGCATTTCACTTCACATGCAACAAATCTGCATTTATAAAGGTAATCATGGTTTCTACTTAGTTGTGGGTGCCACTCTTTGGGGCACACATGGTTTATATGACTCCATGGTTATTATAAACACTTGATTCTATTGGAAGTTCTATGCTTTGAACCCTAATATTTTCCAGGGAAATAAGCATCAACCTACGTATTTTTGTTGTCTAGTTTGTTGGGAGAAACATAGTTCATTATGAAGGTAGTATTTGGGTTATGTATAGTTGAAATGAGAAGGAAAGTAGATGAATGGTGAGAAACCAATTTAAATTTAATCAAAACTGTACTTATTTTCCTTTTTTCTGTAGTTAGGAATTAAAAAAAATATTCTAATGATCTAAGTAATGAAATTTAACAGGTGCTGTGTTGCTGTTTGATTCTGTTTGCACAACTATTAGGTATCATTCTAATAGCAACACTGTGCTTTTGTTTAGGTGTAATGCTTAAACTATAGGAAGAGGAAGATTCAGCAGCATTTTGACAAAAAGTATTTTAAACGGTCATAAAACAACAGACTAATGAAAAATTCAGTGAGCCCTGCTTCCTTAAGGGCCTTTCACTCACCACGTATCGAGTTTTCTGGCCTATTTGTCTGCCACAGGCTTCTTCCTTCCTGTCTCTCCACATCTTTTATCTGTGCCTGACTGCAGCTTCTTTCATGCTGGTGCAAAAGCAGGTGAAAGAGAGCCTTCTATGCAGATCTGAGCAGACTGTGCATGGGGTGGAGTTGCAGGTTCCTCAGAAGTATTTATTTCTTATCTGGAACTGCTGATCAGACTTGCCTCCTAAGGAGGTTAATGTTAATTTTCACATAGGCAGAGCTCTTCTTAAGATACCTTTGACAAATACTTCACTATAAGCATTTGCTATAAGTTAGGGGGTCAGTCCCCCTCCTCTTTTTTTCTTTTTTTTTGATCTTGGTTCTGTGCTTTGACAAAGTTGATTTTGGGAGGCCTATTGTTACGTTCTAGTAATGGGAACTTTTAATTCTATTTAGGAGAGTTTGACCTTACATAGAAGAGATTTGTATGAAGAATTTCCATATAGCTGCTCAGTCTGAGTTGAAATGACTTTAAATGTAACGTTCACTCATCTGAAAAATTACTACCCATTACTAGTTCCTCTGTTAGGACTGATCATTCTCGCTGGGGCTGATACCCAGCTGATGTGGACCTGACTGTGAGCAGTGATTATATGCCAGTGTAGACAAGAATGACAAGCGAGTAGCTCAAAAGATAAATTCTTGTGTTCAGTGGAATTGCGTATGAGGTACAAAATACTTACTTTTCCCTTTTTCTGTCAATATTTTGTAAAAACTTCCCTAGACTATTTACTGTGTCAGATGTAAATCCTTTCTGTAGGAAATTATAGATTTTTAAGTGAGTTACAGAATATTGATTAAAAATGGGCTGCAGGTGTTTCTTTAGATTGAGTTCAATAGCTATGAATGATTCACTCCTGTAATATAGGCAGTTGGGCTATAAATTAAAAATACAGTTTCCGTATAGAACCGTGTAAGTAGGTTAGAAATATGTAAGGGGAAGGCTGATTTTCAGATGAACGGGCAGTGTACTGGATTTGCTGGGGGCTCTTAATTCAGATGTAGCTGAGTGATAGTCTTGTTACTGTTCCACTGCTGGCAGGAGCATGTTGAGCTGTCCATGAGAGATTCTGTGACATGCAGGCAATGAGAATCAGCAGAAGGTATTAACATGGACTTAGAAGCATTAAGAAAATGATACAGAAAGTTTTCAACACTAAATAGAAAGGTGAAGCTGAGGTGTGGAGCTGTTCTCGCAGGCCGGGTGTTGGCCTAGTCAGTCTCTTCCTCCCCATATCCAGTGGAGCGTCATACATGCTCCTGGAAGGCAATTCAGAGTATGCGTCTCAGTGCTGGGTTTTGAGGGAGCGTAGGGAAACTGGCAGAGCTCACTGATCTGACTCTCCTTGCCCTGTAGGCTGACAGTCATCTTGCCCAATTTCAGACATCTATTTCAGGGTAGGATGAATCAGCCTCTGAAAGTTCTGCTTTTCTACTGAGGTGGTTTGGGAGCTAAATTAAGAGTTGCCACCTGGTTCGGTGTCCGAAGTTTGGAAGTAATTATCCTGTTCTTGCCCAGCCCCCTTGCCACTCCACAAGTGTTTACAAATACCGTAACTTCTCACTGTTTTGACTTGTTCGTGATTATTACTGCTAGCAGAATTTTGGGAAAACAGTTAAAAGGAAACTGAAATAAAGCCATTTATATTAATATTTCATTGTAATAAGCTGATGTGCTTTAAATTATGATAAGGAGTCTGAAACTGAGCAATTACTTACCATTTTATAGGCAGAAAGATACTTTGTCTCTGAGTGACATGGGTTGAATGAAGTTCCTGACTGACTTTTTCTGGATAGCTGCATTCATAAAAACAGTAGCAACCTCAACATAAGGTGCCTTTATGATACATGATAATGAATGTGATGAAAGGAAAGTATTTTTTTCAAATTATTTGGGTAAAACTTCTGTAGATTTGCTTTGGCTTCACTGTGATTTCATATCAAACTCATGTTCTGGGTTTTTGTGGGTGTTTGGTTTTTTTTTGGGTGTGTGTTTTTAATGAGAAAGTAATACCCTGCTTTAAGGGGCATGAAGTTTTTTGTTTATCTGGTTTACATAAATAAAAAGAAATATCACCAAAACACAGTAAAGACTTCTTATAGTCCACAGAGCTTTCTCAGACAGCGTATTTCATGACTACTCAATGGCAACTTGCTCTTTGAAATATCCACATAATAAAAATATACTATAAACAAGATCCTCAAATGAAACAGATACATTTTAGTACGCTTGGCTTTTAAATTAAGTCAAGACTAGTTGTGTGACTTCGGCTTTATGGCAAGTACTGAGCATGGGTTGGCTGTTAGGTGTTGTTCTGTTGAGGAAGGTGAATATTCATGGTATGAAGCAAACTCTGAAAGGCACGTTATTTCTTTTTGGAAACTTGCAAGATGTAAGTGAACTGACTAAATTTTTACTTGGTTTAATAATGGAACGTCTTTGACTACGGGTAAATAGTATCTAGTAACTTATCAACACTGGAAAAAGGGTAAAACTGGCCTTTATGAATGACTTATGCCCTTTCCTAGTAAGCATTGAAGGGATGTTTCAGGTACAACTAGAAGCATTTGCTGCTTTTTAGTATAAAATTTACCTCTTTAGTTTTTTCAAGATTTATCTCTTGATTACTCTCCCCCTGCCAAAATATTGCTGCCTTCCCCAAAACAACAGAAGACTGACTTTGCAAACATCTGTACTTTGTTATACTTGCTTTTTATTGCCACTTTATCAGTGTTAATTTGTAAGAATGGTCTTACAGAAGCTGGAGGGTGGTAATTATATAAAGTGCTGCTTTGTAAGATGGGTTGCTGGAAAGAAACAAAATAAGAAATATTTAGTGTCTATGAAAAGAAGTTTTACTTCAGAAAGGGCTTTGCCTTCTTTCTTTTAAATAGTGTAATACTGAAAATGATTGTGTCTGTTAAATATGCCATTAACTTCAGCTAAATTGACATAATGTTGACAGTTATTATGAGAACTGTTTCAAAACTAATTATGCTAATTAGAATGTAACTACCAGTAATTGCATGTATTCAAACAGCACACCAACACCCTTTTGTGTGTTTTATTCCCCAGATGCAAGACAGACATTTGTTGCCTGAGAAGCTGCAAAATTATAGCTTAGATAATAAATGATTGCAAACAAATAAAATACATTCTTTAGAAACACTAATTGATTAGATAAGTGAATGACAGTATCAGTTGTGCTTGGGCAAACCACATAATTTTGAAAAAGGCCTTTATTTAAATGTTTTACTTCAGAATTGTAGGGAATTTTTCAAATCATTAATTAACTGTATTCATTTTTATCTAATGAGTATCAGGCATAGCTGAATTTATTTTAAATATTTTATTAAAGAGCAAGAGGAATCTGCATCTGAAACTTGGGTTGCTTTAAATTTTAGCTCTTTCTGTCCAGGAATTCAGGTCTTCAATGCAAAGATTGTTGGTTGTGTCTGTGAGCAGCTATTTAATACTCTGCAAGTAAATGAGCAGGTAGAAGGATGACACTTGTGAGAAGCATGAAGATATAATAGAAATTGCCTACATAGCTAATCTTGGGTCTGTTTCTAAAATCTCTCCATAATAGTTAGCTAGATTTCAGAAATACTGAGTCTGAACTGAGGAGGTTATTTGAATGCTAAGCCATTTTATAGATTTGAAGGCCATATTCTTGTTTGACTTTAAACCAGCTCAACATCTAAGACTAATCACTGAGAATCTTTTTAAAATGGAAAGTATTTATTCCTATGAAATGCTAAAATTGCCAAGTAATCATAGCAGGTTTTCTGTGCTTCAATTGCTTCTAGCTTTTAAGACTAGAGAGTTCTCCCTTGTGTATTTTATTTCAGTAATCCGTGAATACCCATGAATATGTATTTGTGTTGGTATTTCTTTGTATTTGCCTTCTAACAAATTCTTAATTGCAGTTCTAATTCAGTAGTTAGTTCTAATTTAGTAGTAGAGAGAGGGAAATGAACATCCATCTTCATAAGCATTCCTTTGTACTCAATATTTATGCACAGCGAAAGGCTGAAGTAGACGTGGTCCAGAGCCATGACTGCAATACATTCTGACAAACTGGTGCCAGAAGTTGATGACTGGGTCCTCTGTTTCACAAATGTAGATATATCTCTGTTTGTCTATATCATTATTTTTAAAATAGTCACTGCATCTGGGTTTAAAACACATTTGTAGATTAAATTGCTTCGACAGAGTTCTATATGTTTGACTTCTTTCCAAAACTGTCTCATTAAAACTAATGGCTGTATTAATTCTGTTGCTTTTCTTGCTCATTCTTTGTGGATGAAATATAGAAGTGGTGATGGCCGGGGTTAACTCTCCTTCCATAGAGGGCTTCTGATTTCTCAGAATTGAGAATGCATCTCGTCTTGCAGGATATCATTAGTTAAAGTATAATGGGAAAAGTAGGTAAAATAATAATCTCTCATAGAAGACTGACCCAGGTTAAAAAGTCCTGCAAGCATATCCAACATATCTTCCAAACACACCCACTTTGTGGTGAAGCCTCGGTTAGCTTCCAGCTGACAGGATGTATTTGTCCATATTCTGGAACTCAAAAGAGATGCTACTGTAAGTGCTTTGCACAGTTTATTAGAGCTGAATGTAGGTATAATCCTTTTCTGTATTGTATAAGCGATACAAAACCAGTAGAGATCAAATGTGTGTAGGAGCTAGCAGTACATCCCTATTTTGCACGTGAACACCATGCTTCTCTTTCCTAGACTTTCCCCGAATAGTGAAGAGGCTCACTAGGACCAGTTTCTACTTCTAGATAACAAAGAAGCTGGGGCTGTTAAAATTATTTTCCTTAGCCTGTGTTGTCAATTGAGTGTACCTTAGTCTTTTAGATTTTCATTTGGTCTGCAGGATCCACACAGCTGAGATCAGTAAGCTAGGTTAAATGTAGTGCTTCGCCCCTAGAACTGGAGCTTCTGACTGTGTGTTAGTAGTGACTCTGAATAAGGGCCTATTCTACTTGTTTGCTGTGATATTTGAGTTCTCTGTGTGTGGTGTTAGTGATGGTTATCTTAAAACGTCATTTAGAATTGTGTTGCCAGTATCTCTTAAAAAAATGGAAAAAGTGGAAAGTCTTACAAAAGTGAGGTCACGAACTTTCATGCTCATAAAGTTAGCCAGGTGAGAAACAAGAGGGTAGTGGTGGTTTGGCCATGAACTGTAAAACCAGAAGAAATTGATGTGTAAGGATTTACAGCATTTGAAGTTTAGATGCCTTTCTGGGAATACAAGTATTCACGGCTTGTTGTTGGACTTTGCTTAGAGGATAACTAAATAAAATGTTATAGTCTGTGATTAACAAGGAATGAGACTCGGGAATATAGTGATGGACTTTTCTAGCCTTAGACTAAAAGCTTCTGCAACCCCTTAAAGGATTTACAGGGGTGGAAATGGGAGGGGGATAAAGAGGGTAAAAAGGGCATGGAGAGCAGGAAGAGACGAGACTGGAAAAATGACTGACACAGGGGTGGATTTAGGAAAATTTAGCTGTAATGCTATCTTCTGGTCCCCATCACATTGCCTAGTCAGCTAATATGCTACTTCAAACACTGGTTCATCTATAGTTTTTTAACATTTAATGAGAAATTTAGTAACAAGTTGCAAGGAGGTTCTCCTTTGCTTGAGGAGTGGGTGTTGATGTACAAATCTGCTGTTGATGGTCTGATTTCCACTCTTGGAAGTATTTGATAAAATTTTAAACTAATGTCACTCACAGCTATGACTGTAAAATAAATGAGAAAAAGTAGGCATGGGAGAATAGCACTGTAAGTGTAGGAAAATCGTTGTCTACACTGCTCTCTGCATTCAGGATCTGAAGTCTGAATTCAGGATCTGAAGGTGCAGTAAGAGGTGTTGATAACTTCAGAGTGAGTGCTCCCTGTGTTGCCTAGGTGGGTTAGCAATAGATTAGGAGGTTATTTGGAGTTCTTATGGGGCAGTTACAACCTCTCTGACTGTTCTTCGCAATCATAGGAATTTGGTACCTAAGCATTAATTGGGATGAGGTGGTTACTTGAAAAAAAATGGTATAGAGGATAAGGTACTGCTCCACTGATCTGAACTTTAATAGTGAAACTATATACTGTCAAGAAACTTAGTCTTGAGCGTTGGAGAATTTTTTTTTCTCATGCTACTTGAGAGTAATTATCACTGTAGAAAACTTAATTTCTGCTGTGGCAGTTTCAGTTAACAGAAATGCAAATACTGAAACTCTTTGAACTTCCTAGTAAAGTTTGGCCTAAAAAGGTGGAATCTGATGAGGTATATTCCTTTCTGCTTGGTTTTTTTTTTTTTTTTTCCTTCTGTGGGGCAGTGTCCATATATTAAGGGATAACTAGATAGGACACATTTTTAAATGGATGAAGGAACGTATTTTTTTTTTTCTTCTCTTTATGTCAGCATGTTCTCATGCTTATGGTACTTGCAAAGTGATTGTACTGTAGCAGAAGATAGAAGCAGACAGCATGGGAACAGTAACTCTCATCCCTCAAGCTGAAGTACTCCCATGGTTCTGAAGATGGCTATAACTCTCAAAACAAAGAGATTCAAACTGAGTTGAATGACAGTGCTGACTTACAGGCACTGGAGTGGGAAGGGAAAATGTAGTTTATCTAGATCTCTCTGCTGGGAATGGAAGTTCCTCCTCTTTGATTTTTCTTAGTTCCAAGCAAGCAAAGGTGTATAGCAAGGATTTTTCTGCAGGCATTTTTCAATTTAAGAACATACTGCAGAGCCTTCTTTTACTGTTAGATGATGCACTACTACCGCTAATCTTTTATGTTTCTAGGTTCAAAAGCAGATGCAGTTTTACTGACTTAAAACTTTGAGTGGCTTGACTGCCATAGTTTGGCCTTGGCATGTGCTGCTGGGTATTTATACCTCTAGGTTTTAGTCAGACTTCGTTGTATATTCATGTGGAAACAGATGTCTTATTGTAAACTGTGCTTCTATCCTGTGGAAGCAGGTGGTTATGTGGGCTTTGATATTTTTTTTGCCTTATATTACCTGTTTATATTCCTGACAAGCCCTCCCTTGGGCATATACAACAGCGATTTAAATTGTTCTGACTTCACTGGTCAGATGCAGTCACCATGTTTGTTCCACTCTTCTGTACCGTGAACTGATGATTTTTTAACATCAACTCTGTTTTCATCTCATTAAAGCTAGAAAACGTTCTACTTCCTTTTTTCTGTTGTCACGATATGCCCTATAGTGGTGCGTATGTCTATTCCATCGTATTTTTAGTAAAGGGATAAGTACATAAGATCACTGCATTTATTAAGAATTTTCTTTAATCATGTGGGGATTAAAGAACCTAGATAAGTGCTCAAGTTGACCTAGTGTCACTTGAGTAAAAGATGTAATAATCAGCAGGAGATTGGTTAACTGCTACTCTCTCATGAATACATTTAACCTCTTGATCATTGCTGAATATCTGCAATTATGTGGTGCAGTGGAAGATACTCACTGTGTGGTCAGTTAAATTCAGAAATGATGATTGACTTTGCAATGCATGGAATAGCTTGATAGTAATATACACTTGGCTGATCATGGATTCCTAATTCTCTGTGTTAGGTTATCTATTTGAAAAAGGATGAAAGTTGGTAGTAAGAAACAAAGTTGAATTATGAGATTGCCTACTGTAAATAAGGGAGGAAAAAGAGGGAGCTCAAGTTAACTAAGAAAACTAACCTGTGACTAAGGTGGAGTTGGATCTCAGTGTATTTCATTAATTATGAGGCCAGTAATAGCATATCCTGAACAAACTTCAATAGCATGATGGTGCTTTTCCAGAAATCTGTAACTGTGAGTAAATGCTTTTTGGTAGTGATCAGTAGGAGAGCATTCCCTTTTATTCCAAACTTCTGTAGTTTGTCTGGTTTGTAATGGATCTAAGGCCATGAGGAATCAAGACTTTCGCAAGGTGAACTACCTTCTGTATTAATTTGAATGTTGAAATGCTTCGCTACTGCTGTATAATGAAGGAGGGTGCTCTTGAGAGGAAGAATGACCATGTAGTGGGAAGCGTTATCTCATTGAGAAAATATTGCATTATTGCAAGCGTTGAGATTAAGTGCTTCTGAAAAGGAAAGTGGGGCATCAAAAAAAAAGATAGCAGATGCATCATTGTTCAGAGTGATTTAAAAATAAAACAAGAACTTAAACTCTTCCAAAGTTTAATAGTTGTGCTTGGAAGCCTATTACTCTTTTCACATGAGAACCAAACTTCTGAGTATCTAGGAGGGATTATTCAGAATGTAATTGCTATTATTGTTTTGGCATATAGAATTTCTTAAGAATTTGCTTCCTTTTCCATATACAGAATCTAAAATAGTCTTTTGAGCTGACTGGTAGAACTTAAAGGATTCTTTTTATTTGTTCTGTAAAAACATAGCTAGATATGTGGAACTGCAAACTTTCAGGTTTAAAATGGCATAACTCCGGTATGTTTTTTATTTGACATTCCTAGCGGAAATACTGAGAAAAGTAGTTCAGAAACTTAATTTTAACAAGGAAGAGTATTTTGGTATGTATGTAATTTCTCAGTTCTTATTGGAAAGAGATCCATGAGAGAAGCAGACTGTACTCACAATTTGCCTGTGCTTTCAGAAATTTATTTCTTTTGTGCTATTGTGGAATCATGGAAAACTTGGAAATCCGGGGGGTTGCTGTCTTGGTTGGATTGGCGATTCATCTGTCCTTTTTGCGGCAATAAGAAACACAGTATTTGATGCAAAAGGCAAAATCACTAAAGCTGAAATATCTGTTGTAACCAATGTTCTGCTATATGTTCTGGCGTTGAAAGGGAGGTTGATGACTTATTAAAAAAATAAGTTTATTTCTGCAACGATTATTTTACTTCTCATGTTTTCACCACTGATTTATTACCTCTCTAAGCCTTCTGAATGGCTAAGCCAGAAACGGATTGGTGCAAGTAGGATTTTGTCCGGCAGGTGGCATGAAAACCCAGTGTGTACCTACACTGTCCATGGAATGTGCGTCCTTTTCTTATGGCTACGCTTACCTGTATAATTGAGGCTGTTGACAAGGTATATGAGCTTTAGTATGAAAAAGCAGTTCATTTTCAAGAACCTGAAGATATAATCAGAAAGCCAATAGTATTTTCTTTTTTTTAGGAAACAACTGTACTTCTTCATGCATAAGAAATGATTGGACCCCTGCATTGACCTGTAGCTTCCCACTTCTGTAAATTTATCAGGTCTAGAAGAAGAGAATTAGAGTTTTGCAAACTAAGGAATCTTGAATTCCTCCCTGTTTGTGAAGTGTATTCTGAGTAATATACAGTGGCTCAGAAGAATAGTACTATCTCTCTGAATCCATTGCTGGACCTAGCAGCTGGAGTGCTCTCTTGCATATACAGCAAACCAGCCTGGCTTATCTGAAAGTGTTTTTGTGTAATGCAGTGAAAGGAAACACAGATTGAATAGCACTCTATCAATCTATGCAGTGTATATTGCCCTAAAGACTTTACTTCTGAAATACAAAAGAGACGTAAAAGGAGCAATGTGCTTTGCTCTGTGTGCAGGGGTAGGTTTGTAATGCTGGAGGGGGGATATAGGGAAATACTGCTAAGAGCTCACAATTTTGTTGTCAGGCCAGCAGTGCTTTCTCAGTGCTGTGGCTGGGGACTCATAAGAAGCAGTGCCTTGAAAACATTTGGCTGGTGAAGCATGTCTGTTTTCTTTTCCTGCGGGGTACTGATTATCATGTTGAGCCCTGAAAGAGAGCTGTTGGTTTCACATGGAGCAATTATTCCATACTTTTTCTAAGCCCTTAAAAGGGCTATTCGGCAAACGTATACAGGGGCATAAATGGCTATGTAGATGAAACACTGTAAGTTTTACACTTTGAATGTTAAAATGTGTATTATTTACAGTATCTAATATTGTATATGAATTATTATGCCTTATAAGTAGTTAATGATGATGTTGTGGATGTTACTTGATTCTGTTAATTAGTTGGTCAGAATTGCAATGTATATTAATAATTATTAACAAATTGTCTTTATCAATCTCATAATTTTAAACCAGATGCCTTTATAATGTGCAAGTTTGTATGACATCACTGCATAGCTTTTATGGGTAAATGGGATCTTGAAAAACAAATCATGAAAGCCAAGTGGTGGATTTTCATTACTCTGTTCAGATAGTTTGTGATAAAGCCGGCCTATATTCCCGCTCTGTTTAAATATCTTAAATATGCTTCCCTGTTAATATTGAAATGAATGAACCTACCTGTGGTTGTAGGAGAGTTCTGAGTTGTATAAAGTTCTGTCCACTAGTCTGTACATACAGAATAAAAAGGTATCTGCTTCTTTGGGTGGATTACAGGTACCCTTATCTCAGTGACAGCGTAACTGTCAATTTTGGCTGCTAATCTTGATTAAATGCCTCACTTCCAATGCTGTAGCCGATTTCAGTGACTCTTCACAGAGCAACAGGGCTTTCAGAACTTTCAGAACTTGAAGGCAGATGGATGTTTCCATACTCTAAGTTTCTGATTTATGTAAGATAGCTAGGTGTTGATCTGTATAAAAATCTTTAAAGATTATCTTTGTTTTGATTCACTTCCACAATGATTTTTCAAACTGCTCTAAGAAATATGTGCTTATCTTCCAGCTCTCAATATCATACAATGCTTTGGCTTTCATGCTTCTGTGACTTCACTTGATGATGATCTGGTATCAGTAATGATTTCTAATGAAATCCTTTTGTCCCACAGCATTGCAGAGTGACAGTAGGGAAGGCCTGATGTGGATATATATGTACAGGAGGGCTGAAAAGTTTTGGGTGATACAGTTGTCTTTACAGATTATTATTTTTTTTCAGTGTGGAATAGACAAAAGTATAGTGTGTCTGTATAGGCTGTTTGAAATTCAATGTAAAAAATTGTGGGTAAATTCCTTTAGGGACTGAAACTATTTTCAGAATGCTACAGAACAGAAATGTGATCTCTGTGTTATGATTTCTTACTCATATGCAGAGTATCATTATTTTGGTGTGGCACGTAAAGGTGGCTCAATTTCTTTTATGACCATTCAGAAAGATAACCTTGGGCTTCTTCATGGAATTGTCTTCCCTTGACAGTTTTTTCTCTAATCTATCTTTAAAAGTAACTTCAAAGGGCTTCAATGTACAGTTTTTGTGTTTGAAAACTTTGAGACCTGTGGTGTGTCTTTAGAAGAAATAATCAGTGTGCTCCACCTCTGGGAGATGGTCAAAGACGTTGCCAGAGTTTGGTTCACGTTTCATTCGTAGTGGATAGGAAGTTACACTGCCATAGGTTCTGAAAGGCTTCAGGGAATCAGATCTGAAGTATCATTCCAAGAAGACTTGATATTCTTTTGCAAGTCTCCATGGTTGCATGGATAATCTCCTTTGTGATCAAGAACATACATGTGACAAACATCTTCTGTTTGAGATGAGGTTTCTGTACGTCTGTGTGTTTTCTGTTTTGTTTTAAACCTGATGTTTGCCTTTAGATTGCAGGGAGAAAGAGACACTTTTTCTTTGGATGGTGAGCAGGTTATAATGAATACTGCTGAATGTGTTTCTTGGAGCTGCAGTCTGAACCTCTACTTGCAGCATCAAATAGCCGTGTAGAATAGAAAGCTTTTAGTTAATGCTATGTACAGTAAGGAAGATGAACTATATGGCTCCTGAAGCTCGGATATCAGGAATCTCTGCTACTTTTATGTGAGCCTTTGCATTTGTGGTGAGACAGAAAAACTGTATTTTGAATGGTCCATAAGTGCTATGCATTGTGTTAAGAATCTGCTAGGATGTTTGTGCTTCGATCTGAGATCAGATAAAAGTCTCTCGAAGAAGACAAGCTCATTGAACTTGTAGGCTTTAGGTAGATTAGAACTTGATGCAGCTTTGGAACTTCATTTTTTAAAACAATAAAAAGCCTTTTTGCCACATGACTGTATAGTTCATACTCTGATGTTTCAGTTTTCCTTTTGTTAAAATCTGTAGCTAGCCTTGTGCAGTTTTCCTTTGCAACTTTTTTAACGTGTTTATACTTTGTGTGATTGGGTTAAGCTGGTTGCGCTGAGAAACTTGAAGAAGGGATGTATGGAAATGTATGCAAAGTAAATGTATAAGAAGCATTTTTTGAGTTAAAAAAATTGTTTTATTTAAGCTTTTTCATTCTATAATCCAAGGTCGCTTTAAAAGGTATGAAAGCTGTGAAATTTGAAACAAGAATAAACCAGGGTTGTGCAGCATTGCTGAGAGAAACAGTCGTTTGTTACCTGAGCAGCAGTTGAGCCTTCTAGGACAATAACCCTTAACACCCAGTACAGCAGCCCAGCTGGTAGCTGCTGTTTGGCAAAAGTAAACGAACAAAAAACTATGTGGTGGAAATTCTTTGGCAGTTTTGGTGGTGTAGTAAGATAGCTTCCGCCTGGGAGTTGGTGGGATACCAGTTACAAATAATATAAATTTCTTTACTCTGACTTGGTCTCCTCTTCAATGCTATCACGTGGTGGTAGGGGTTTTTTTTTGGTGGTGGTGGTGGGGTTGAGGGTGAAGAGAGAACCACATTTTTCTCCCACCTTTCCTCAGTGCTGTATTTCAGTTAGAACTATTTTAAAAGCTGTCTCCTGTGTCTTCTTTTTCTATAAGTTGGTCTTATCAGATGCCTTATCCAGCACCAGGTATTGCTACAATTCTGCTGGCAGGAGACCTATAGAAATTGGAAGCTGGTTCTTAAAGCTGGTTGTTTCTAAACAAGAAAGCTGTTTCTTGAATGTGAATGATTAGAATGATAAAGTAGTAATTGTGGAATGACTTTTGGTGATGTAAAGACAACAGTATGTGTAAAAGACATGGACGAGGATCTTCAACTTGGCTACAGAGGTTAAGCCTGGTGTGATGGTGATTTGATGCAGTAGAGTATTTAAAGTATAGGAAATAGCCCTGACAGAGATAGGTATAGAGGGCAGAGTACAAGTGAGTTATTCCATGATGCATAATAAATATGATTTATCATATGCTGCCACCACGTGAGTATCAAAGTGGCAGCCACACATGGGATACATGTATACATAAAACTAGAATTAAATTAAATCTGCATTGTAAAACTGTAGTTAAATATTCATATGTATTTTCACATGCTCGGGTTTTATCTTTTAATTGGGTGATTTCAGTAATCACAGTAATTTATAAATTCTCTTAGAAAACAATATTGACTGACAGAACTAAGTTTCAGTACCTTCTGATATGCCTCTATAAGTTGCCACATTAGCTTAGGAAAATACCACTTTTAGAATTGGCAGTGAATACACTGTCTATTGAAAGGTGGTTTTATACTTTCCTACTTGGGATTAATCTCATCTTCCACTGGAAGGCAGTCTTCTTTGTTTCATTCTCCTGCCTTCCAGTATTATTTAGGAAGCTATACCAATAATCTTCAGCTTCTTGCAAAACAAAGTAATGATTGTACCCTGTTTGTCTGTAGTTGGAAAATTTCTTCATGCAGATGACATCTTTACTTTGCCTGTTTATAATTATTTCTGTAAATCATCCATGTACGCAACTATAACTTCTGTAATGCTTGAGGTGGTTTGTTAGGTTGTGGACCTTTGGCATCTGTGCCTGTCAGTAATACATTACTTGATGATGTGACTTTTTTTTTTGTGCTGTTGTTGTTCAAGTAATGAATGAATAGAATTTTTCATGCCTTACGGACCTCTCAGCTAGATAGGATAGAACACTTTTAATTCATATATCTACATTAGTTAGTTATGAATAGTTAGATACACTAAAATGATAGCTGGAACAAAACCAACTGCACTTCAGTATTACTTACTTTTAAAGGAACTGATAAATTGTGTGTTGGGAGATTTTGTATTTCAGTGATTAAAAGAAAACTTGTGTAAATATGTGTTTAGATTGGGTATATAAACGCAAACAGCCTTGCAGCTGAAACCTGTTGTGTGTCATGAGAGACAAACAGTAGGGTTTTGCCTCGCACCCTTGAAATTTGACAATCTTTGGGTATCGCCTCAAATTCATTTTTGCTGTCCTCAGTGGTAGCATAACAGCAGCATTAAATTGTGATTCATTGGCCTGCTTCTTCTTTGGAAACAGGGGAACATAGAAAAGATAGGATGTGAGGGTACATGGATGTGAATGATTGGGAGAAAGTTTTAAAGTGTTAGCAAAGAAGAATGAAAAGATGACATTTTGAAGTGGAAATGAGAAAAAAAGGAGCATTGGGAGGAACCCAAAGGAGATACCTGTATATCCTTAATATAACTGTTTTCCCTTTGTTTCCCAGAGGTGAGGGATCTAGTCACTTTCCAGTTTGATTTCATAAAGTGAAAAAGTTTTCACCAGGGTCAGCATGCTGTTTAAAGAGATGTTATACTTCAAAAATAAATTAATTCAGGAGAGTTGAGTAGCCTTTGTTACAGAGGAGGTCAGACTTGATGGTTGCCACGCTCCCTTCTGGCCTACGAATCTATAAATCTATTGGTGTGTTTGATTTTTTTCCTGTCTCCCTCTTGTGGAGCTGGAGTTTTGGTCAGTACAAGCTTCTCCTTTCTTTGTGAATTGAGATACAGCTCCGATCCCATAACTGAAATTGGTAAATGGCTGAGTTTCAGCCATTGACCTGATGTTATGGATGCACTTGGAGCTGGAGACGTGGAGAGACGGAGAAGGGGAAACACGTCCAGATAATGTCACTCTGTGTAACTCCGATGATAAATATTTTCTTAAAGATTATAGTTGGAGGTCTCAGAAATGTAGCTGAGTAAGAGCGTTGAAATTTTCTTTTTATTAACATCATTGTTGTACACTTTTTACAATGCATTTCAGTCACATGAAGAAAAGCGGTTGAGGGGGGCAAATACAACAGCCTTTTCTTTCTCTGTTCTTCAGATAAGCTGTTACTGCTCAGCGTTATCCTTTCAGCAATCCTTCATTTTTTTTGTTCTAAATGCTTTTGCCCCTAGCAGGTTTTACTACTGTAGAATGTACATGGACCACTTCTCAAAATGATGCAATCTGACAGGAAATCAATATTTTTTTCATACTAGATTTGAGGGTGTGATTGCCATAATCCTCATCTTAAGACTGTTAATCGGTGAATACTAACTTTGATTTTTATCTCTATTTATATCCTTTAGTAAGGAATGTACCTCTCTCTTCCTTCCTACTTGCTGCTCTCCAGAAGTGGTTTAAGGTGCACTGTTTTCAGTGGAAAAAGAATACATATATATTTGAATTACCAATCTGTAGGTATATGTGTATTTTGTAAGTAAAGCATGGATATTCCTATAGATGGATTCTGCTGTTATGTGTTGTGGTGTTTTCTATAGACTTTTAAAACTGAAAAATTCTTAAAGCCATCTAATGAGGATGTGTTGTTGAAGTAGTAAGTATAACTATGCAAAGAAAAGCTGAAATGGAATTAGTGCCACTTCCTAAATGTTTGCAGCAGGAATACTAGTCCTCTTTGTGTTCAACTTTTGTTGCAAGCTTCTGGCAGCCTGTTTTAGTTTTTACGCTTTTGGTTTTGTAAAGAGAGAAGCCTGCTTTGCCTTCAAATTTTATAGTCTGAAGACTTTCCTAATTTTAAGTAAGATCAGATGAGGATTCCTAGCTGGAAAATATATAGGCATATTTACAGGGCTGTTTTTCTTGATATTTGGTATTTGACAAGACTTCCCCTTGTAAATCTACAGATGTATGCAGTGATTGCTTTTGAACATAAAATGCAATCAATTTTACTGTTACTGGGTTTTTAAATCTGGAAAGGTATTTTTAATGACATAGCCTAATCAGTTGATACCGTGGCTAATAGTGTGATGGCAGCTTTTGGAAAAAAAATCGATGATTTGTTTAACCAGCAGCACAGCTGATAAGAAAAGCCCAATACCTTTTTCTCCCTTAGAATCTGTGTTTTCAGACATAACCTTTTCGGATCCAGCGCTTATTTTATGAGGGAGAGGAGTTCTTCCCTTGCCCGAGCCGATGCCCGGCCAAGGTCAGAGCCTGACCCGCACCCCCGGGGGCCGTCTCTGTCCTGCCTCCGCCGCTTCCAAGCGGGGAACCCCGTCGGGGTAACCCCTTAGGAAGTGCTATCACAGCGGGTCGTTACTGTCGCATGTTGCGAGCAAACGGAAACTTGTTATCCGTCTCCTGCCCGCCTGGGAGGGAACGGGAGCGGGGCGGAGGGAGGCGCGCAGGCTGAGACAGGCTGTGAGGCTGCACACGAGGGGAATGCCATTTTCTGACTGCCGATCCTAACGCCACGGATTAACGCTACACCTAATGACTTGCATTTAAGCAATTTTTTTTTATTATTATTTTTTTTTTTTACCTCAGCGTATTTTGATCCGGCGCTAATAGCGCCGTGAGGGACACCGGCCCGGCGCCGGCTTCCCGGGGCGCGGTTCGCTCCCTCCTTTTCTCCTCAGCGACGGGCCCGTCCGAGGCGGGGCGGGGGCCCCTCAGGATGCGCGGGGCCGGCCCGGTTTCCCGCCGCCGCCGCGCG
>JAOXNO010000020.1:25627583-25658786 GCA_028565335.1 Limnodromus scolopaceus
CCATGGACGAGCCGGGCATCCTGCGCCGGCGGGGGCTGCAGGTAGGGAGGGGCCGGCCCCCGCCTCCCCCTCAGTTCCGAAGTTGCCCTCACCTGCCGTGAGGAGGGCGCCGTGGCGGGCCCGGCGGCGGGGGACACCGGTGGGCGGGAGGGGCGCGGCGGCGGCCGGGCTGGGGAATCGTTGGCCCTTAGCAGGCGGGCGGCGGCGGCGGCGGGCGCTCAGCGGGAGCAGCGGTAGCGGTGCGGGCTCGTTCTCCCCGTTAGCGGTGCTCTGAAGGTGGGGACGGACGGCCATTCCCCGGGGGAGAAAGTTTCGCCGGCTTGCGGCGGTCCGGGCGTTTGCGGCGCACGTCGGGGAATGGGGCGGAGGGAGCGCTGCCCTTTTCGGTCGGCTTTTGGCTGACTTTTTTTTTTTCCGCTGGCGTCCATAAACTCAAAAAAAAAAAAAATGACGTATCCCAGCTGGAGTGCGGGTTGTGGCAAAGTGTCGGTACCGTGTGTTGTTTGAACTCAAGACTCGAGCTGTAGAGTCCTTTTGGATAATGTATTAAAACGCTCAAAAAAATGTTTGGTTTTTTTTTTTTTTGGCATCAAGTGTATTAATAAAGAGCATGTGACAACCATGGAGCATAGGGTGCAGTTACTTTTTTACTATTTCACCAAAATGGAGCACCACCTCAAACTACCTCATTCTGGCCCATTGTTTAGAACCCTCTTTGCTCAAGTCGCTCTCAGCGATGAATGTACTTCCTTTCTTTTGTTTTCCTTTACATCCGCAATGTTTCAATGGTAGGAGGGTGAAGAGGAAAGCCTCCTTACATTTGGCATCGCTATTCTTAAGTGATTTAAAACTGCTTATATTGTTTAAAATGCACTGAACTTGCGTACTTCTGAACTTTTCAGAAAGATGACCTTTCTGATCAGTGCTTTCAACTTGGTGCTGATCAACTGGGACAATTTGTATTAGACAGATGAAGGCAAGTAGAATCTATAGCCCGTGTTGTTACGTTGCGTAGAGAAGTCCTGAAACTCCTCGGGGCTTCTCAGTCTTTCAAGAATTCATTAGCTTTTCTTTAACTTTCTGTGTGATAGCCATTTGCCTGTGGAAAGTGAATAACTTTCATAAACAGATTCTGAGATTTTATTTAGTCCCTAAACCCTAAATCTTTTTTGTTATTTGATTGTAAAGTGGGAGGGAGAATCTCTGCTACAGTTTGGGACTGCCAATGACAGACTTTAAAGAAGAGGCTTTAAAAGTTTCAAGAGGTAAATCTTCACAGCAAAAACAAATTTCCTCCTGCTAAACCTGCTGTAATCCATTGAGTACTATAAACTAGATTTCTGCCCTTTGACAAGAACTGAACAGCAGTCTGTTCTGATTAAGGGATAACTTAAACCTGAGTGTGAAAGCCTGTTGTTGAGTTTTGAAAATGTTATTTTTGAGGGTTTTTTTTGTTTGTTTTATCTTCCGTAACTTTAACAAAGTAATTTTGAATGAACACCAAGAATAGTTCACAGAATACTTGCTACACATATAAGATACACATATGCTTACATGGTCACTTAAGAGTATTAAAAGCTATATAGTGAATAATCCCACTGTCAGAAAGACCAATTCACACCCGCAGTACATGTAGTAATAAATATTTTTTTAAGGATGTGTACCTCATGACTGTCATTAGAATCTGGTTCTAGGGTGGAGAAAAATAGCCAGTGTTCAAAAGTGTTGAAGTTGACGTGCTACCATCTAGAGAAGGATGGAGGGGGAGAAATCCTTTTTACACTCAAGTTGTATTCATTAGACCGTTAAGTGAATCTGTCTTCATATTGCCCTCTTGCTCCCCTTATGTTCTTATATTCCTCTGTTTTTATCTGCATCTGTTGTCCATGCAACTAGCCTAGAGACTAGTATGGTGAATTTGTGAACTGGAAAGCAGATGGTAACATATGTGACAAGGAATGTAGCCCCTGTTTAATTCTCGTTAGTAAATACCGATTAAATGAAGTCTCTAAGTTGTCTGCTTGGCTGACGTTTGTTTTTTATAGTACATCTCAAAGTAGTGAGTTGCTTATTTTATAGTAGTAGTGTATGTTTTTACCATTAAAAAAAAACCCTAAAGAATTCTTCCACTGTTATGTTGTTCTGTGGGAGTAATCCAAGTCCCCTCTTCTTTTTCATATGTGATTGATACTTTCCTTTAAAAGCTATTGAGAATATTCTGAAAAGGATTTTAAAAGAAAAACCAGGAAAGGTTCTGGTTTAAGACTATTGTGAAATACCTGTGATCTTCAATGAAAGGTCAGCTAACTGTACTTCATATCGCTTTGTCAGTTCTTTTGGTTAGATGTAGAAAAGATAAAAGCAGGTAAATTGCTTAAAAGCTGTGTGCTTTCTTAGGTGAAGGTGCATTTAAATCAGCCATGTAACGGGAAACAGCACGTGCTTAAATTAAAAGCCAAATTGGTGCAATTGCTGGTTTTGGTGTTTTGTGGTTTTTTTTTCTGTTTGCACACAATTTGCTTCAAAGCTTGATTTACAGGACACACAAACCATTTCCTTTTAGACGGGAACCTGATGTAGTTGTGTACCATGCACCATCATGCTGTGTTTAAAAAAAGCCAGGAAGCAGCTTGAATTTAATCTCAAAATATAAGCCTTAAGTAAATATGTAGACTTGGGTAAGTCTTGTTTTGGGTTGATATGTGTAAGGTTTTTCTGTTGCTCAGGCTTCTAGGAGAGAAACTGAGCCTTTAATTTGTAGCGTCCTGAATATATACACACACCTATTTCATCTTACTACAACCTCTTCCTTTATGTCCTGTTATATGTGTTGTATTCATCGAAAAATAAAAGCTTCTGAACTGTAGTACGTGCTTCTTTCAGTGAGCAGATTCTGAAGCTTTATTTGGAAAGAACACATTTCATTTCAAAGAAATATCAGGAGAAAATCGACCATTTCTTTCAACTTCTAAAAAATGCCAGGAGTAATTTAGTGTGGATGGAAATAGGTATCTCTTGAAAATAAGTTAAAAAAACCCAAAAACATTTAACAACTTCTTGCATATTCTTCATCACAGTTTTTGATTGCATTCTGCTAACAACCTGTGTTTCAACCTTCTTTCATGAAGTTGTCTAGTAGGTGTTCGGCTGAGCAGTGTGTTTTATACTGCCTTAAACCAAAGACTCCCAGCCTGTGTGATGGTGGGTATAGGTGACACACACTTCCTTCAATCTGTAAGACGGATATGGGAATGTGGGAGAAATGTTACTGCCAGATGCAGCCAGCTTCAGTCATGCTTCCAGAGCTGATGAAGCTTTCTCTTTGTCGAACAGATGCTTTGGGCCTTCCCTTTTCCTTTTGCTAATTTCAGTTCTGCCTCTAAGTGGCTGGTAAGCAGTGTCTTGTAAATCTTGGGGTAATTACATGAGCTTTTTTAATTAGACTTGCAGAGGAATTGACAAACAGCAGAGAAATCAGCTATACACGAAAACTCCCAAATGTCAAAAGAAAATGCTGTGTTTATTTGTTTTTTAGTCTCTAGGTATATTTTTTTTTTGTAAATGCTGAAAAATTTTCATAGGGATCCAAGGGTTCTTTAAATTCAGGATGACTGCATTGCATTAAGTTTGCAGAGAGATGATTAGGGCCAACATGGAAAATTCCAATTGAAAAACTTCTAGTACTGTACTTCAGGCATTGATTTGAGGGGGGATAAGGTAAAAAGAATTTCATAGCAGAATTCAGACTCATAGCTGTAGAAATGGGAACAGGCAGTGTACCTGAAAATGTGGTGTAAATGGGGTGTTGCTATTTGGGCAGAACTGAGGAGTCAGTTTGTACTAATTCCATATATTTCTGGAAAAGATGGCGACAGGCACAGCCTTGACTACTCCTTTTCTCCACCTCCAGTACAGTAAAATAGTTGGCTTTTGTAGGCAAACATTCTCAAATTTGGTATATAAAGTGTTCAGACCTTTGCAAAAAGTAAATCCTGACAGATTTTTCCAAATCCTTGCTTATTGGTTCACCTAAAAATGGGGTCTGAGAAATCAGGCAGAAAGGAAATAATTGCCAAGGAAAAATGGCCTTGCCTTATTTGTGTCTTGTAAACAGGTGCGACTTCTTTGGAATAGGAGGTTTCATGGAAATAATTATTTCTGAAATACTGAAAATTGACATGTGAAGTAAAAGGGTCAGCTCGGAAGCCACAGTCTATAGGAGAGGAAAAGAAATAGGAAGACTGTAACTGGCTCTTCTGTGGATACATTTCGTGCTTGGAAATGTATTCCTGGGGAGGTCTGCTGAGGAAAAAATGATGATAAAAGCTGGAGAGTATTAATTAGACTTTGGCCTCTGTTGCAAACTGAAGGGAAAGGATAGAAAAGTCAGTCTTGCAGATGTAGTTCTGGAAATGTTTGTAATAATTTTACCTGATTTGAATGCTGTGTACGACAGTGTTCTCCGTCCCACTAGGCAAGAAGGGCTTGATCCATTTTCTCTGCTGGTGTTTCTGTACTGATGGCAATGGATTTACAGTACGAAGAGGAGTTGTGTAGTTGTGAGTCAGGTCTGGTATGTGTCTATGCCTCTTGGTCAATGTGTGGAAGCGACCATGGAAGGTGTGGAAGCAGAGAGGGATTAAAAAAAAAAAACCTAACAAATTGTAGTT
Source organism: Limnodromus scolopaceus (assembly GCA_028565335.1). Classification (NCBI taxonomy): domain Eukaryota; kingdom Metazoa; phylum Chordata; class Aves; order Charadriiformes; family Scolopacidae; genus Limnodromus; species Limnodromus scolopaceus. The sequence goes on from JAOXNO010000020.1 coordinate 25,632,254, forward strand.
TCCAGTAGATTCAGATTAATCAATTGAGAAGAAGATGGCATATACATCTTCCAGTGTTGTGTGGGTATAGCTGTGTGATGGCACGCTGCATTCATTCTCTGCTTAGTAGTTGTGTCCATTCTTGTCTAATATTTTACTGTTCCCTCAAGGGCTGCATCTGCAAAGTAATGCTCAGAACTACTTCAATTGTGACAGTTGCTTTTATGAAGTGTTTGCATGAGCAGCATATGTAGATGTAAAATGTAAAAAAAAAAAAAAGAAAATCACCCAATATTGTATATTCTTGGTAAATTATTATTTTTTTTGTGATAGAGCCATCTTTATTTTTAAGTCATTCTAGGCACTGTTTATAGGAGACGGGATATTTTCGATCTATTTTTGTTGTAGGGGAAGGGATGTGCAGCTTAGAATACATCTTTTCTTTGCCTAAATAGTGATAGGCAGTGATAGCTGCCTTTAGAAAGCAAAGGACCAGCCTTCTGAGAGAAGAGACACAGATGTAAAGAACACTTTTCCTCTCCTCATTAGCTGTCACTTCGGCGGGCCTAATAGAGTATACAATCTCTTGATCAGTTAATTCACCTCTATTTTCCAGGCATTCACGCATTGTTACGTTTGTCAGGTCCTCTAAAAGGCTTTGTGTCAGACATATATTTTGCTATTATTTGAGCTGTGAAAGCTTTTCTGAAAGGGTTAACCTTTTCTTCTGTCTTTGCTTCTCTTGGTGTTGTGGTCATTCTATTTCAGGGTCTAAAATCAAACACGAAAAAAAAAAAGCCCCCTGCTGCATTCACAGCTAAAATATTTGGCGCGTGGCCAAACTTGGTGTCTGTAGCCCATATCACTCTTCTTACTAATGCCTTCTGATAATTGCAGTAACAGTTCTTGATAATGTCTACAATATGTCACAAAGCTGACTGACTGTTTTGTGTTAGGTTTGGAAGGCAAAGCATAATGTTCCTTCATGTCAAATCCTTTGGTGAGCTCAGCAGTGGAATCTGTAATTATTTGAACTGAGCTTGTTTTTTTTTTCTAAGAGTTTTAAAGAAAACCAGCTTTGGAGTCCTCTGTGCACTCCTTAGCTCCTGTTTCTGAATCACCTGGCTTATCCCCAAAATCTGCTAGTGGGTTTTTGGTTTTTGTTTTTGGGTGTTTTTGTTTTTTGTTTTTGCCTGCTTAGTTAGTAATAGCAGGAAAAATAGCTGCATGAAGGATAGTAACTTCTGATTGAAACAGGTTTGGGTTTTGGGTTGGGTTTTTTTTTTCAGTTCCATGGGCAGTTCTTGGTTTGATGAGTGGTTTTATTAGCAGTGTTTTTTACTCAATTTGTCACAAGTAATGAAACTTGTAATTTTCCATGTTTTCTTTTTGAAATTTTTTGTAAGATGCTTCATTCCAGTTTGATGCGGTTTGACTGTGATACCACTTCATGTGTCATGTTTAACATAATGATTTGAGATTTGTTTTCACCTTTTAATACACTAAATTTGCTTTAAAAGTTTTAAGTTTTCCACATCTTGTTAGGGGTTTTATCAAAATTGCCCAAAGGCTTTGAAATGCTATTAATTCCTGTTCTTGTTAAATTGAAGCAATAAACTTTTTGAGTGCCAATTACCCATCTGAACATTAAAATTGCATAAAAATCATACATGATTGTTATGATCACAAAGAAAAACACTAAAACCTACAATTTCATAATTTGTTTTAATTTTGTTTTCTTGGCTTCACTTTTTCACTTTGACATGTAGCACTAATTCCTTCTGCAACCCCTGACTCTATAGGATCCTTGTTTCCTCTGATGTGAGTCAGAACAACGTTTTTTCCCGTTGACAACTCATGTCCTCTGTAATCTCATTCAATTACTTGGTCTCAGTTTCTACTCTTGTGTTACTCTTGGATTCCCCCTGCCTTTTCGTTCAAATCCCCCTTGATTTTAGTTCTCAAGTTAAGCACTCCATGGTGGCATGTAGCAAGTGGGATTAGTGATACAAAGGGTAATTGCAATCAGTGTCTGTTCCCTTCAGAAGCAGCAAGCTCTTCATAGACTTCAGGTCCTAAACCCCAAGTTTCTACTGAGCACATTATGTTTGGACTACTTTGTCCCTTTTGAAATTCCTTAGTTTTTCATATATAGTTGGCTTAGTTTAATAGGGATATTAAATAACACTCTGACACCTGTGTATCCTCCCGAACCAAGACACTGTGTAAAAGCAGAGGAACAATTGCATTCAAGAGCATTAAGAGATTTTTTTTTTTAAACTTCAAACTGTCAGGAGATCCAGTTTAGCAGCACTAGGCCAAAAATGTCAGCCTTGTGAGGTGCTGTAAAAGAAAAAATGTCAAGTGATCAAATTTCAAGAAAATGTTTAAGTGATCAAAACCACAATCTTAAAGAAACTAATGGGTGGCCCTTAGTTAAAAGATGGGGCTTGTGGCATTATTGATAACCAGTAGTTCCTGTTACCAAGCAATTTATTTTCCTGAATTTCATTTTCACCTATCTGGAACCTGGTAGTTTTTTAGAATACCTACCTCATAAAATGCAGTAAAGTCCATATGTTTTGTGGAAATAAACGTCATATTACAATTCTTATGATAGTGTTTTAGCCCTAGAAAGCTAGAACTTCAAGCATGTATATGTTTTTGCATGTGTTTTGTGTATTTCAATATTATTGATGTTCTCTATGCATAAATGATGCTGTATCGAGTACAGAAACGTATCTGAAGATGCTTCTCAACTAATGCAGGTACTTCTCCTCTCCCAAAACGTAACTTTCTTTTCCTGTGTGAAAAGAAAGGGAGATGTGGTAAAAAGTGTATAAAGTGTATGCTTGCATTAGCTTCTGTTTTGAGTTCTTTTGATGTGAAAGTTTTTTTTTTTATGTATTTTATCATTTTGCTTTAAAAGTATGCCATACGAAGAAGGATACCATTTCCATTGCTCTAAAAACATCCTAGTTGTACACAAGTTTTGCAGGTACATTAGGGAATTCAGCAGTCAGAATTTGTGTGCAGAAGAACCTGAAAATAAGCCCTATCCTCTTCTGTTTTCTGAATACAACACTCACGGGCACAGCTGGAAAATTTAGGTTATGAGTGGAAAATTGATTTTAGGGCTCCAGTGCCCCTTGTGAATGCAGCTTCCTAGTTTTAAATTACTTCCAATTTTTCAAGATTTTAGTAAATGTAGAGAAGTGCAAGAAAGGAAGGAGTAACATAAATGAAAAATTTGGAAGAGCAGATGTTTATGACCAGGGTAAAATCCGTATTTTATGGTACTCTGATTCTTTATTAGTTCATATGCTGTTTTCTTTTTTGGTTCTTTAAGACACAGTAGTGTGTTTGTGTTTAAACATAAAAGATTATTGCAGTTTACTTGGTGTAAGCTGAATAGCAATCAAGTTTGTTGTGTTACCAGACTCTTATCTGTGACTGTTTGACAATGATAAATAGCAGATTTTAACATTCAAGCATGAAGCTGAATGACATTTTCTTTGTTACTTTTGCCCTGAATATTTGCTCTTGTCTGTAAGCTACAGTTCAAAATTGTTCTTGGAACAAGGTGGTCAAATTGTACAATTTTCTTGAACTTGTTGGCAACAGAGGAGAAGATCTAATGTAAAGCATATCAAATTCATCACTAGGTAAGGGGTTTTCCTGCATTTGCATGCTTTGCTTTGCAGTAGTCGTAACAGATTTGACTCTTACCAAGCTTTTTGTATGAGGCGGCTGCAAAGACCTCATTGTGTTTCTCCCTGATCTGAAGATAGTGGTTTCTAACTTAGTTGGAGCATGTGCCTGCTAGACTGATGTAACATCTTGATTGACTGTTAACTTGGTTCAGTTTGATTTCTCAAAGAGCACTTGGTTGACTTTCTTCTCTATGCTTTTCCCTGCATAGATTTTCATCTTTCAGCATACATTTCTTTCAGGAGTCCTTGGATTTTGGTTTATGCTTGCTAATTGCTCTGCTGGTGACACCAGCTTTGCGGCTCTGCTGTTTGTCATTTGTCTATCTTACATTCTGTTTAAGCTCACAGCAGAACCCAACCCTATTCATATTAAGATAGAGGATGAGGACTTGCTTTTTGAGGTTTTAAAATAGAATTATGACAAGGCAACGACTTCTTGTGTGTGCATTTTTATTTTCTCCCCTTCAGTTCCCCTGGATTTGTTTGTGTGTGTTTAGAACTGATGTCTTTTTAATGGTTTCTGTAGCACCTTATGCTTCTTGCTTTAACAGTAAGAATGGAACATTCCAGTTAGTTCTTCAGCACTGCTGCAAAACACAGTAGTGTATGCTTTTTAATTGTCTGTTCCCCCCTCAAGACACCTTCAGTTATTTCAATATAATTTCTCTCTGATGTGGAGTCTATCTGACAAATCAATACTAAGCTCTTGCACGCCAAACTCAGTAAAGCTGGTTAGGCTTATAGGTATGTGAAGCGTGTGTTCCAGTCTTCAGGCTCTAAGGAGATGCAGGGAGAAGATTCAGGCGCTTTTAAATTGATGCGTTTCCGCAAAGGAGCTATTCTAGAAAAAAGATTATATTTAAAGCACCTGTTTTTCATGTGTATTCTCTCTAGCATCTCTGAGGAAATGCAGTAATCAATGTGAATCCTGTCAGATATTAATTCTTGCCTTTTTCTCCTTCAGAATGCCCCAGTGTTCTTTGTTCAAATACTGTAATCATTATCTGGGTTCAACAGGATGCAGTCAGGGAGAAGAGGGCAGTGCCATAACTAGCAATGCTAATGGAAGCGTATCGGCTCGCTAATGTGTTAAACTGCCAAGCAATTAAAACAAACCTGTTAGTTACATGTTTTTGTTATGCAAAATTTAGTATCTATGGCTGTGCTGCAAGAATAGGGTACAGAAAATTACCTCAGATTAATTGTTCCTTTGCCAGTAGTTTCTGTTGCTGGACAGATTAATTGGTGCAAGGTACAGTCCTGGCCTTTAATTTTTGTTCTCTTTGGGAAATAGCTTTCAAGGATTTGTTTTCTTACTGTTTAAAATTGAAGCTACACATGTGCATTGTTTTTTGTTGATTTGATTTGGCTACAGGGATTGCCAGACGTACCATGATGCAGTGTTCTTTGTCAAATAACTGACAATACGTTACTTTTTTCTTTTTAAAATATTCTATAATCAGATAGAAATTTTTCTTACTTAGTGTGCTTTGCGTGTGCTGTGAGATGGCTCTCTAACAGAACGAGTTTTCCTGGTCAGCCTGTAGAGCTTGGCACAGAGCCTAGTTAAGTATTACATTGAAAATCTGTATCTAAGGCAGTGGAAATCAGTGAGAAACATCTTACTTGTTTAAAAAAAACCCCAAACCAACTGACCCCTCCCCCCCGATAAACCCCAAACTGATTTACACTTGCTTGAGTCTAAAGATGAGAGAGAAGAACTGTATGTTAGAATTTTAACGTGGTCCTGCCTTCACACTTGGCACACTGAATTGCCTACTGTCTGAAGATAAAATCGTAGAATCACAGAATCATCTAAGTTGGAAGGGACCTTTAAGATCATTGAGTCCAACCATTAACCTAACACTGACAAAACCACCACTAAACCATGGCCCTAAGATTTTGATCTGTTTTAAAACAGTAAGTGATTTGAATTCAGCTGAACTTTCTCCATGAGTCCGTGAAGTCTCCATACTTCAGAGAAGACACTATATTGTTGCCTCTCAGGCCAGTGCACAGCTTGCATACATTTTTGCCTTATACCATATTGTCAAAATGGTAACTTCAAAACTTCTCAACCTCTGCTAAAGTTGTCTGGCTCTGCCTAAATTAATCCTCTTAATTTTATCATCAATCTGTTACATTCTTGCATGTCACCTTGAGTAATTTGATTTTTCCACACTGTATATCCTTTATGTGTTAGTGAGTTTTCAGTGTAATTCCATGTAAGCAGAGTATGTTTTGCTATCATTTTGGTTTTCAAGATAAAATTATGGTAAAATTTACTAGTTTCACAAGCCATTTTTATTTTGATAGAATGACATATTCTATCAGCAAGGTATTTCAAAGCATTTCTGACTAGTTATTTTTAGTATGAAAAATGAAGAAAACAAATCTTTTATCAGAGAGGGAAAAGGAGGAAAGTCTTTGTATTGCTAACTGTCTTGGAAAAATAAGACTTACATTGTCATATAGTATCAAAGGGAAAGGCTGTCCCTTAAACTTGATTTTTTTAAGGAAAATTTTGGCAATTATGTTTCACTGCAAAACACAAAGCTGAACTGTCTTTCTGAAATGCTGTTATGATTCCGTGTCTGTCTTTGATTTCTTCATACATTGTGTTCCTCCAGTCCTCCTTCCAGCCCTTCTTGTAGATATCATGACTGCTACTACAAAGTAGCTAAATATACTGATCAAGAACTCTATTTCCTTTCTGAAGGGTACATGTGTGGTGTTTTTATTTTGAGAAATATGGGTCATGGGGAGGTCTGAGGCTCAAACTTCCAGAATAGAATACTTTTTTTATATTTCTTTTCTTTGCCTTCCTGTCTAATTCAGTAGGATTGTAAAGATTTTTATATATTTATTTATTTTGTGCGTATATGAAAAAATAAAAATGCTAAGTCACCTTGATCTGTTCTGGTCATTGTTATCAACAGAGCTGGGAATTCTACTTTGGTATTGTGAAGAAAACAGGTGAATTAGTTTAGCTTGTGTTTCCCAGCTATCAGATGTGCCTCTAACACACTTGGAGAAGGGACTTAATCCCTGACCTGTGCTTTGAGATTAAGGCTTGAGGTGCAGGTGTACAGCACAGTGTTGTGCTATCTTACGCCGGACGCAGCATGGCACCGTGGCCTCTCACTGGCTCTGTGACATTGCACTCCCAGCACCATTGGTTTGTTAATTGAGTGGAACAGCTGCATCTAGTAGGAGGTGCTGTAAAGCAGGAGGTAGATCACGGTGTGTAAAAATGTTCAAGATACGGTCTTAACAATCACCAGCAGGCCTTGGTCATGGCTTTACTGCAGCGTTTGCTAGATGCAAATGCTGAGATGCTCAGACTGGAGCGTAAGGCACTGAAGGATGTGGCAGGGACTTAAATCTTGGGTGCAGATGTATCTTGAGGAGATAGCACAGGGCTATTCTTGGAGAAGGAAGCAAGCTTAAAGGTCATGGTTTGGAGATATATGAGGATGTGTTTGTTCTTCAGTATGACACATAATAATGTAAAAACATTGAAATATACCTGCTGGAGTTAAGACTTGTCCAGCTTGATGTGGATGGAGTTGTTGCTGTGAATTTTTTTTCTTCAGTGCTAAACACTTGCAAAGCTGTCTGGGGCCAGTGTATGGAATACTGCCACTCTTCCTTCTGATCTTGGTCTGGCAGCTAATAAAAACAGAGAGAAAAAAAGAGAGGACAGTGACTGCTTCAGTCTTACAGTAGAAATCTCTTTGGGTAAGAGTGCATGCTTATGTCACTTGATATTTTTGCTTGTCTCTTGATACTGCTTTTTTATGACTGAGAATTACTGTGCTGTTAATGGTAATTGCTTTTATATGGAAACTGCTTGTGGTCTCAAGCCTATACATTGTTGACTTAGGTACCAGCCAGAGCCGCCAAAATCATGTTTTCTCCTCACAACTGCTTTCAGCTTCTGTGCCTTCAAAAATAAACTATGTAACATGTTCAATAGCTGATGCCCCTCATCTCTGTGTTTTGCTTGTTTTTTGTGGTGGTTTTTTTTCTTTCTTTTTTTTTTTTCTTTAGAGATGTCTGTTTTCCACAAAGCTGTTTCTTGAACTGCTCACCTGGCAAGTGAAATAAGTCTCTGAGTTTCTGCTCCCTGGCCAGTTTTCTGCATGTCATCCACCTAAAATACCTTGCCATAGACGGGAATCATTTAGGTTCCTTCTGTTTTTCCTTTGTCTGTCCTTGTTGATGTGAATCATGGTGGCCTTTGCAAGGAGCTGGTTTTCTGACTGTTGCTTTATGAAGTGAACTGGTAATTGCAACTGACCTGTTCCTCTGGAAAGGACATTCACCCTGTGACAGTATTGTGGATCCACCGCCTGTGCTTTGCGGGTAGTAACTGCAGTTTCTGTTTCAGTGTATAGATGTTATTTTTTTTTCCTCTCCTTTTATTTTTAAATGAAAGATAGCTCTGCCTCCAAGAGGCTGACCCTGATTCTAGCCTTTTCTTTTTCTGTGGTTTGTCTGCCCTTATTAGACGGCCCTGTCTGGGAGGAGTACATACAGATGATGTTTGCAGAGGTTTTTTTTAATCAGCTAGAATGTAATACTAAGGGGCATAAGGTTATGATGTAATGAAAAACTTGTATGCATACAGTCTAGTGTCTCTGCATACTTCAAATGCTCTGTATTGAATTTTTCCATAGAGAAAGAGCAGGCTTGCCTTTATTCTCATCTTTATTTTTATTTCTAATTCCAGTTATGTTTTTTCCATGCACTGTCCCAGCAGCTTTTTTTCATCTCTTGCTGATCTCAGTTGCACCTTCAAGGTAGCTCTCTTCCTGTGTTACCATGTCGCGACGATAAACTTTCATCCCTGCTTGGATTTGCCTACTAGGCTTTGCTGGCGGTTCCATCATGAAGATCTTTAGCAGCAGAATGGCATACGGAGTTTCTAGTCCAGGTCTTCTCCTCAGTGATTGATTCATCGCACAGCAGACCAGCTCTGAGTTCATCAGAAAGGCTGACACTGGGCTGGCTTATGACCCTTCTGCTCCCATGGGAGCTATGTTTAAGCTCTGTCATTTCAGGGATTTACAGAATAGAACCACATACAATTTTACAGGTATGGTAGAGGGAGTAGTGAACTCTGGCAGGAGTGAACTGGTGGGAGAGCTTGGGAAAGGATCCCCTGAATGTGGTTGCTGCTGAAATCATCATGGTGGGAAGGCATGGTGTGACTCGCATCCAGACTTGTTCCTTGTCTGAGCAAGGAGGTGAAGCCTCTGGTACGAAGTGATTAGCAGCACAAATGTGAGTGGAATGTATTTCTGATAAAAAACAGGACTGAATTATAATTTTTTTATTCTCACAGGGGATAATGAATGTGGCAGTTGTCTTTACTACCTGTTAGTATCAAAACTACTATGTGTTCTTTGCAGTCCAGCAGTGTGTCATACATCTGCTGATGTTAACCCTGCCAAAAGGCGTTATTGCATCAAGTCTACCCATCTCATGGTTTTGTGCTAATAAAACGAATTGTTAATATATTCTGATTCAGAATGTTGTACTGGTCTACCAACACGGCTGGTGTCAAGACTTTCCTTTGTCATAGGAATAATCACATCAATTTAGGTACACTGTTATGCTTCTGAAATGGTATCTGTGCTGCATTGGGATTTTTCAAGGTGTAAACCGTGTCTATCACAGCTCTTAACTGCTCCTGAAAAGCATTCCGAAGGGGAGACAAGAAGGAAAAAAGTTACCAGTAACAGAGGAGAATTCCCCAGAATCTCAGTTTGGTACAGGATCTTATGTTACATGGGTTAAGAACCTTAATGAGAGAGAATGTAGGGCCTCTGAAGATCAGCGCTCTTGCTAGTTAATGCTAAGATTAAGTTGACCCTACTGTGGTTCCAAGCTGTGATAGAAAGGAGACCTTTTTCAAGCATCCATTTTTAAACTATATTAAAGTTTATGTTAAATAATAATGGGTTGAACATTTAAAAATTTAAAAAGAAATTATTAAAGGTTTTGAAGAGTACCTCCCAAAAGGAGAAGTGATAAGGTCACCTAGCTCTAGTACTTACAGCTAATTTTAGTCAGTTACACCAGTAATTTAATGGAGCGTTATCGAAAGACGTTACCATTATCGAAGAAACCTTCTGTAGTAGTAATCAAATGTTTATGCAAGTGTTAGATAACTACTTTTTCTGTAATACTGATTCTATTAATTAGGGTTAGTGTGCACTACTCCTACTATCTTTTATTTCCTGAATATGATGTAATCTTCCCAAGGTGGCTATAATCTTTGATTATTATCACTACATCTCTGAGTTAAAGAGCTGGCTCTGCATGGTTTCTCGCTGGGAATGGAAGCCTTTTTGTTAGGGAGGAGTAAAACATATTTTTTGAGAAGCAAGAGTCTTGAGAAATATTTGCCAAGTTGAGTAGAATTGTATTTTCAGTTAAAGAACCCTGTGGATATCTTTTCAGAATTATGAACAAGTCTACCTTGCATTTGTAAAATATTCTGGTTTGGTTTTTTTTTTTTTTTTTTTTTTCAGAGGAGACTCCTAGAAGGAATTGTGTATTTATTCTGAAAGTGAGAAAGGGAAACAGTCTCATGAATTTTCATCGTCTGCCTCATGCGATTTGGAGCAGGCTCTTGAGCCATATCTTCTCCCCATCAGATGTATACCTTAAATAGCAGACCGTAGAATTCATACTCACTGCAGCAGTAAGGGGCTGTACAATTTGTAATGTTTGTGGAGGGATTGAGACAGAATATTTAAAGTATTTTGGGCAAGAAACTAAATGTAGGTCTTCTGTCTCCTTGGGTGTTCAACAGGTAGAGGATTTTGAACCAGTATCTCTCATATCCTGGAAAAATCTTTAACTGTTGTGCCATGTGAGATATGGACAGCATTGAGTAAATACCTCTTGTCGTCTTTTCTTGATTTTAGTAGCAGTAGTTATGTTCCAAAAAGTGGTGAAGAGAGCATGAAGGCAAAAAAGAAACTCTGTGGGTTAATTCAAGTGATTAGACCAGAAAGAGAACTGTATTTTAAAACTAGCTTAGAAAAAAAGGTTGTTGCAGGGAAACTCAAGATTTACTTCAGTTTTGGCTGGTTGGTAAAATTATTCACCTAACTTAAGTGTTTTGAGACTTCTTCATGCATTGCCTTGTTTTTTTTGTGTGCCTAAGTTAGTAGAAAATGTTATCTTTGAGCAGAAGCAGCGCTGTGTAGAAGTGTTCCTATTTATCTGGTTATCACCTGTTAAACCATAAGTAATTCTTAAGATTTTACAGCACTGATGGAAGAATTGGAAGGCTTTATTCTGGTGTGTTTTGTCCTTCGCTCTGACATATTTTAGTACTAGCTATTATGCATGTTCTCCCTTCCTCCCAAGACTTCTAGCAAGCAGTCTTCTTAAACTGTCCTTGTTTCCCATCTTAATAGTACTTCTGTACTACTGTCCAAAAGTAACAGCAAAAATAATGAATCTAAATGGTCAGTACATCATTTGTACTGAAATGTACAGTTCTGTGATTTGATAGTCTTTTGTGATCTGAGAAATAACCACTATGTTCAAGGTGTCTGTTATTCCATATTCTGTGCAAGTAACCGTGTATTTTGTCAGAGGCCAGTTCAAGCTTCATTCAACGCACATCACAGAATCATTACCTCTAGTGGACTGAATGCGTTGAAAGAAGTGATCAAGTAGTTCAGTGGCAGAATATTTGACTTTCAGAACTGACCATAATTTTTGTACATGTATGTAAATTAATGTAATTTCTTTTCAAATATTTTTCCTACAAAAGCTGTTAATGAAGAATTTAAATGCTAAAGACACCATCTTTCAATCTGTGCATCTGAAGTTAGCTTTCAAAAATGGGCTCTTGTGTTGAAGCAAGGAAAGTGTTCAGTGTTTAAGGCTTTTCACAGGCGGTGAAAAGCCTGAGTTGGGAAGTATTTGACTATGTATGTTTAAGTCAGCAGAGCTGTGTGCATAGTTTTGCATGTGCTTAATTGGCTTGCATAACTGTGGCTGTTCTCTGTGACTTCTGTATGTGTTTATTTTTCAGAAGAGTTAACAAATAATTTTTTGACATCATTCTTTCTCCAGGGGCTGCCTCAGGGCATTCCACAGGTTGAGTACAGTTCTGCAAAGTTAATTTCAGAAAGCCATTTAAGTGTCAGTAAGCAGGCTACGTTGAGATATTCACATGATTAATTCCCACAGGTCTGTTCCTGTAAGACAGCTGCATGAGGTAAAGTTCTTCACAGCAGGTATGATGGAGGACTGCTTTATGGTTATTGCCAAAGACACCGTAATAGTTCTGGTTGTACACTGAGTGTGGAGATACCATTCAGTCAAACCTGGATAATGCTGTCTGTATCTGACTTATCTCATTTCTTGATTTTCATTTCCTCACTGCTGCTCAGCAAAACTGAGTGATGCCCTCATATCTGCCTGCACTTCTGTTAGTACATTAGTAGGAACTGCAGCTAATGGTTCATTGAGTGTATAGGAATGAGTTTCTAGAAACTGATGACAGAAAAAGCAAAGCATTTCATGACTGGCAGCCCTCCTAGCCAGCATTCTGATGGATTCACTGCTTGGTTCTTGCTGCTTCTTCACTTAGTGGCTTGCAGTGTTCTTGCTCATTTTTTTCTCTGCTAGATACAGCTATTTATTCTCACATGGGAAAATGTTTCTCCTGGAGGCAGTCTTCTATTCATAGTTCATTGTGTCCTATAAATTTTTCCAGTAACCAGCCACTCTTTACAAAACCTTTAAGTGAAGGTGATGGGCCTTTTTTGTGTTGCCAGTAAGGAATGAGACCACCAGTCAAAGTCCATCAATGCTGCTGACCATAAAGAAGCAGATGATTGAAGTTGCTAGACATTTTGTTATTGTTTGGTGTTTTTTTGTTTTTTTTTTTTTCATATTAAGATACTAATGTTTATAATGCCAAAAGTTTGGTAAGGTCAGATTTTGTGTTTAGGCTGAGTTTTGAAACATAGTGAAGGGTTCATTGTTAGGGGTGCTTGTTTTTAATATAAGTAATGTTTGTGAAGTTAATGAGCATATTAATTCTTTTGGTTGCCCCAGAGTTTCTAGAAACAATGGAGTAGATGCTTCATCTTCAGTCCTTTTTGTGACAACTTTTTTTTGTGACAACAGAATTATCTCCTGAAAATTCTGATGCCATATTTGGTAGAATTCATACAGAACATTAACTTAGAAGTTTTCTTAGTTTTGAAAGCAAACAGAGCAAGTGCTGTTGTTTCAGGTGGTTAAAACATTGCAAGGCTGTTTAATTGAAAGTATATATTTAGGCTGTCAAGAAGTAGGGAAAAATTGAATCATTTTCCAGAAAAGCTGTTCATCCTAATGCCTTAATTCAGAATATTTCTTACATGTGTTAGAGTAGTACCTCTTTAATATGGTTCTGGGATGTCTGAGATACTGATACTGTCTTGACACTGAAGAATATTAAGATAATTTCCATAAACAGGATAGTGTAAATATATCAGAAAGAAAAACTTCTCCAGTAATCTGATCTGCTGAAAGCCTGAGGGGCAGTAAGACCAGCAAAAGAAATAGTATTATTTCCTTTCATTATAGGAAAAGGAGAAACAAATACTAAGTTTTTCCTGTGTAAAATTTCAGATTATACAGTATAGTTATTCAAAATACATATTCTTACTCAAACTTTATTTTTAAATTTTTTTTTTTTTTGGTACTTAAGCAGTTTGAGTATGTGGACACTTTTTTTTCCTTCCTTTTTTTTTTCTGGAAAGGTGAGCAGCTCCATCCATGAAGGAGAAGTTTAGGTGCAGACTGGTCCTTGTTATAGAAGTTGTTTGGTACCAATTTTAATCAGTGAGAGGGAACCACATGAAATAGCAAGAGTAGACAACCCAATGGTGCACTGTTCAAAGCTGAGGAGGCACTCCTCCTTTTGCAGCTCCAACAAATCCAGGTAGCTTGAAGACTGGCTACAATGAGGTATTACCCTAAATTTGCACGTGTGATGAAAACTATTGTGCTTCTATTTTTTCAGTTGAATGCTCTTTCAAATTTCTCTGTATAATGCTGTATACGAATTTCTCTGTATAATGAGAAAATGCTTATCCTTTACATGTGTGAGCCTGCTATTTTTCAGGTTTTCTCAGGAAAAGGTATTAATTTCTGCTAGGTAAAAATCTCTAAAATATAAGGTGGTTGATAGTCTGTTGAAGCTCTGGATGGAGAATGTGAATCTAAAAAATGGTATTTTATTAGAGGAGATGCTGGTCTTCAAGTTAGAGTGTGAATCCAGCTGAATGGGATGGCTAGTGGGTTGGGTTCTTTTGTGTGTAACTTCTTAAATTGGTATAGAAATGCAAGATAATGTATATACTTGGGAACAGTTAATTTAATGATTTTTCACTTTTAATGTATGTACCTAGAAATGGAGTAGGCCTGTATTCATGTGTGCATATGTGTGTATTTATAGTAGACAGCATCATTAAATGCATATGAATAATGCATCTATAAAAACCTCATGAGGCTGCTTCTAGCAAAAGCTTCATTTTCTTTCTGATATTTGTACAGTGGTATTATTGAAATTTATTTAATAAAGCTTTTACAAAGTCAGTGAAAATACAGTTCAGTTAAATACTCTCCCTCTCCCTTCTCCAACATCCTCCATTCCATCCCCTCCACAATCCATTTCCCCACTTTTCTCTGTTCTTCTTCCTCGCCTTTCTCCGTTCACTGTCAGGAAGGGGCGCCTCAGAAGAGTCATTTCAGCTCAGCACGCCACCGTCAGAGACTAGTGGAACCAGCAGCTACAAAAGTGAGTGCCTTTATTGAAGGACCATTTTTAAAATGGAATGTTATGTCAGCAGAGTATTTGTTACTAAAGGGAAGCTCTTCTGTGTGCTTGATGGGAGATACAGTTATTTTTACTCATCTGCAAGTGATATGGTCACTCTGTGTCTAAAGGTGAACTTCAGCACTGGAGAGATTCGTATTCAAAAAGTTGGGGTGAGATTTTGGAGTGGTTTTTGTGTCTGTAAAGTGAAATAGAGGCTGTGTTCTACTTTGGTTTTATTACTTTGCGTGATGTCTGTTTTCTTAAACACATGTGCAATTCATTTTCCTCATAATTAAATAAAAGGCTTTCATTGAATAAAAAAGTTGGCAAGGATATGGAAAATAATCAAATAGTCTATTATCAAGCTGTGACAAGAAGATTCAGAGTTAAAAAAAAAGAGACTTCGACATCAAGAGATGATATGATGATATTAGCAGATATAGTAGCAGGACCTGATAGTTTGTAATACTGTTCCACCTTTTTAGAAACATCCTTTTTGCTAACAGTACACAAAACAGTTTGAGATATTCAATGAGCATGGTGTTATTATGGCACTTTTATTCTCTACGTTAAGAAATTGTACTCTCATGCAAATTTTAGAGCACCAGTAACTGTTCAACTGTGTCTATTTTTGCCACTTTTTGTGAGTCCAGTGAAAATGAATCTGTGTATGCATTACTACCACCTCCCAGAAATCCCAGTTTCCACTTCCCTTTAGATTTAGATTACTTGCAGAATTGATCACAATATTTACATACAACCTTTGATACATGTTCAAGTAGGTCAGTGATAGTAGTCTTGGTCTTGAAAGAAAAGCCTTGATTTTAGGAAATAAAAAAAAGTGGGCACATGGTTTCTTGTCTTGCATTCTAAATTATGACTCCAGTCACTGTTGTCAGGCTGATTATTTCTGTTACTGAATGTGTGGACTAATTAAATATTAGGTTTTTTTACTTTCACTGTTGCCAGCTTATTTATTCCTTTTGGCCTATAAAAACATTGTCAATACTAAACTATCCTTTTGGGGGACTGTGGAAGAGTATTTCGGGTGTTACACGTGCAAAAATGAGTGAAGTGTATGTTGGTTGTTGGGGGTTTTTTTATGTTTTTCTTATTTTTTTTTTGTATTTTTAAACGGATTAGTTAAGTAAGAGTACAGACTAAGTCAAAATTAATTTCTGCTCTTAAGGAGCCCATTCTCTTCCTGTGTGTATTTATGTACACTAGAGTCACTTGCGTCAGTTCCCTCCATGTGGAAAACCAAAGGAAAAATGTATTCTGTAGATATAAGCCGTGCTAGCTTTTACTCCCTCCTCTTAGCTATTTTTCCACTGTACTCCAATGCCCTGCTGTACCCCTGGATGCACTTTCTTGAATGTAGATGTGCTGTCAAAACCTCAACCTGGTAGTTGCAAAACAACCTTTGCAGTAGTTGCACTTCTATCTTTCTTTGGGTCAGAAGGACCAGAAAAGGTCTTGACTGGTGTTTCCAGAGCCTTTAGCCGCTGTTTTTCAGTCAGTGTCTTTGCTACCAGGAGGACATCCTGATGCACTGGGAGTAAGTCAGTTGGCAGCTTAGGATCTGGAGGGGGACTGTTGTCCCAAACCACATCATGCTCCACCTGTCCCCCACAACCATTGTTGACAGCTTCAGAATGACCATCTGCCTGGAAAAGACTCTTCAGCAGAAAGTATGAACATTGCTCTGAGTGTTTTGTTTTGATTAAAATATGTCTGTAGGAAAGAGAAAGGAGGCAAACAAGAAGCACTGCTTCATTGCCAGTATTTTGTGACAGAAGAGAAAGACTGTAAGTTCACAGTTCCCAGGGGCATGGACTAGCCTGCAGATCACCTACCTGATCTCATTCCTTGCTGTCCATGCAAGAGAATAGTGAAATCCTGGAACAGTGGTCTTCTGAGTCCTGTTCTTTGAGAACCTTCCACTATTTCCACATGACAATCCAATAATACTAATTCTGACAGGCACCTGCATCTGGCTGTGCTGACAGTGACTCCTTCCCTTCCTCCTCTCCTGTACACGCTTATTGGTAAAGAATAGCTGCCACACTGTATTTCCTAGATATATATATATGCCTTTTTGTTCTCATCTACCACCTTTGCTATATTCTCGGAAGCAAATGGTACAGCTGAGAGAACTAGTTTCCTGGTCTGATAGAGGCAACAAGATCATTTCTGCATGTTTCACGCTCCTTCCTTTGTGCCTTTCCCTTCTTTTGTGACTGGATCAAACTCAGGGTCTTGGATTATGTGCTTTTGCCTCATACTTCTCTAGGTATTGAGTCTGAGAAATGTCATGTTTACCCATGGTCAGACTACACTCAGGCTGGTCCACCTGATGGTCTCAAAATTGGAAAGTCATGGATTTGATGGATTGACCACTTGGTGGATAAGGAACTGGTTGGATGGCTGCGCTCAAAAGGGTTGCAGTCAATGGATCAATGTCCAAGTGGAAGCTGCTGACAAATGGTGTTCCTCAGAGGTTGGTACTGGGACCAGTGCTGTTCAGCATCTGTTTTGGAGACATTTACAGTGGGATTGAGCACACCCTCAGCAAGTTTGTTGACAACACCAAGCTGTGTGCTGCAGTCGACATGCTGGAGGGAAGGGATGCCATCTGGAGGGACCTGGACAGGCTTGAGAGGTGGGCCTGTGCGAAACTCAGGAAGTTCAAGTAAGCCAAGTGCAGAGTCCTCCACCTGGGTCATGGCAATCCCAGGAACAGACACAGGCTGGGTGGAGAATGGCTGGAGAGCAGCCCCGAGGAGAAGGACTTGGTGGTGTTGGTGGACGAGAAGCTCGAAATGAGCCAGCAGTGCGCACTGGCAACCCAGAAAGCCAGCCGTGTCCTGGGCTGCATCAACAGAAGTGTGACCAACAGGTCGAGGGAGGTGATTTTGCCCCTCTACTCTGCTCTCATGAGACCCCACCTGGAGTATTGCATCCAGCTTTGGAGTCCTCAACACAGAAAGGACATGGACCTGTTGGAATGGGTCCAGCAATGGACCATGAAGATGATCAGAGGACCGGAGCATCTCTGCTATGAAGACAGTCTGAGAGAGTCAGGGTTGTTCAGCCTGGAGAAGAGATGGTTCCAGGGAGACCTTATAGCAGCCTTCCAGTACCTGAAGGGAGCCTGCAGGAGAGGTGGGGAGGGACTCTTTATGAGGGAGTGGAGTGATAGGACAAGGGTAATGGTTTTAAATTGAAAGAGGGTAGATTTTGATTAGATATTAGCAAGAAATTCTTTACTGTGAGGGTGGTGGGGCACTGGAACAGGTTGCCCAGATAAGTTGTGGATGCCCCATCCCTGGAGGGGATTTAAGGCCAGGTTGGATGGGGCTTTGAGCAACCTGCTCTAGTGGGAGGTGTCCCTGCCCATGGCAGGGGGGTTGGAACTAGATGATCTTTAAGGTCCCTTCCAACTCAAACCATTCTATGGTTCTATGGAAGGTAGAATCTGAAATAGGCCTTGGCAGCTTAACAGCTGCCCCTCAGCAGGAGGTTCTGGAGTAGGGGTATTGGCTTGTGACTCTGACAAGAGGGACATAGTTTACTGCTTTGCATGGGGCAGCCCTAGAAGTGGGCATGAGAGCAGCAAGAGTGCTGTGTTCAGCACTTTTGCTCAGGACTATTGGGACTGTATTGGACTACTATTCCATGGACTGAGACTACTCAAGAGAAGGCATGAAGACAAACCTGTCCTGCAGCAAGTGCTACAGTTGGTTGTGTGCTGGTAGGAGCAGTCACCTGAGGTTACCTGAGCAGATTTGGTTGGGGAGAAATGGGGCACGTCGCGCTGCATAACAAGCAAGGGTGATGTAATGTGTTCTTCAAAGGCTCGTATATGTTCCAAGGATGTACTTCAGGCAGCATGATATTCTCAGTATTTGCCATTCAGACCATTATGAAAGCAGGGAAGGGAAGTGCTGTTAGTATAGAGCCTCTGAGACAAACTCTCTTTCCCTTGTACTCCTGTTTGCACTTCCTGAACTGCTGTTTTCTGGCAAACTCAACCTGTAGACTGCTGTAAGTTAGTAGGAAAGTTGTCGGAGTCCTGTCACCCTTCTTTCCTGTTTTGTGACATTCAGGACCCTTACCACTAGTTGCTGTGACAATCTGACCAGCCACTCTGCTGGAAGGAATCCAGTTGCAATGCAGCTGATGAAGAAAGCCCATGACTTTCCCTTACATAACTGTGAATCCAGATGGGAAAGTTGGATTCCAGTCATCTCAAGAGGCAGAAGCAATGCAGCTTGTCTCCAAGACCTACCAAAGACTTAACCTGCTTACTCTGTGTACCTCTGCAGACACACCTGCTGCACTGCCCTCTTGACAGCCCCCTCCAACACTTGGCCCCGCAGAGCATTAATCATCCGTTCTCAGGGCTTTGGGGCCAGGGAACCTCTCCTGATGGAGACTAGGAGGACAGGGTTGAGACCCGTCTGTACAAGTAATTCCAGAAGTTGGAAGCTGAAGAAAGGCAACAGGACTGGCAGAGTGTCCCCAGCAGTTTGTTCTATCCCACTGCTTGGTATGAATTTATTGTCTCAGGAAGAGCTGCCAGTTCCTCCTGGTGGTAGGGGTAGGTGCACAGAAGCCAGAAATCTTGTTGCCATCCTAAAGCAAGAGCTACCTTGCCTGCTTCTTTTACAGTGAAGTTGGCAAATTGCCATCAACAAAGCTGACATGCCTTTCTTTAAGCTTGTTGATTCAGCTCTTTCTAGTTTTAGAAAACACAACACAGCAAACAAAAAAACAAAGGAAAAAAAACCCCAAACCAAACAAACTTGTTACTTTGAAATGGTGTGTTGTCTCTTGGCTCTGTAAAGACTGGTGGGATCCCTTTTATTCCTTTTGCCTTCCTGTGTAGCAGCTGTTTGTCCAGGTGGCAGGATGTTATGGAACCCCAGGCTGCACAGCTTGCAGAGACTGTTGCCTGTATCAGGGACACTGGGGGCGGGGGAAGACCATCAGAGACTGGTAAAGGAATACTGGTTTTGTGCCTAGGACAATGTCCTGGTGGGTTTGTATGGGTGTTTCGTTCTTGCATCTGGCTCCTAACCTGGTGCGTATGGGAGAACAACTGTATTTGAGAGACTTGGAAGCAAGGCAATGTATCTCCTGCAAGCAGCAGCAGTGATTCAGAGGACACGAGGTACAACTTGCCAAGAAGATCCTCCACCTATGGTCAGCTGACTACAGGTGATGCACCTGCATCTCAGCACGCATTCTGCAGATTGACCTGGATGAAGTTCATTTGTGGGTTAGTGATTTGGGTGACCCAAACCAGCAAGGGACATGCTGTGTTGACTTCTGTTGTGGAGACTAATGTTTCCAAAGGGGTGAGGATCTTGGCTTGTCCTGGTAAAAGATAGTAGACTTGTAAAGATATGGCGCTGTGAACTTGATCAACTATTTTTGCTTGAGTGCAATCATATAATTGGTTGATTGATTTGATGGAAGTCAGGGAATGCTGGTCTTCAAACGATGATGATCCTCTCCTCTGTAGATTTCTGTTTAGATCTCAATTTTAGGGCCTACAGGTGGTGGTGATTCTAGGTTTCTAGCTTAGTTCACCTGTAAGACCTCATATCTTTAGTCTTTTTTGTGTCAAGCTTGAAAGTGATTGAGACTGATACCTGCCTCTGAGAGAGGAAGTAATAAAAATGTTTTGCGAGAGAGGCCTCTGTTTTCTCCAGGTATTGGAGGAAGTACTTCCTTCATCCATTCAGTACTGACTTGCCTCATGTCATGTTTTGGGTATGAAAGTGACCATTTGACAGCAGAATGAGTAGCAACAGGCAGTGGCAGGAGTATTTGGAATGCTTACTTAACTAGTGCTAAACAGCTGGTGAAGGTATGAATAGGACTTTTATATATAGTGTTGGTGTAATCACAGACTGTGCAGAAAGTAGGTGAAATGAAAGACCATAGCCAGTAGTTTCAGGGAGGTGATTACTCCCCTCTAATTGACACTTAAGAGATGTATCTGAATTAACTGCATCCAGATTCGGGGCCCTGGTACAAGAAAGATGCTGGAGTTCATGATGTACAGGGAAGAGCTGAGGAGCTAGGTTTGTTTAGTATTGCGGAGGCTGAAATGGGATTTAATGGCTGTCTTTCACTACTTAATAGGTGGTTAGCCCTACTTTGAGTGGAGAGTTGGACCAGATGTCCTGAAGAAGTCCTTTCCATCATGGCCTAGTAGATAACTAGTATAGATGGTACAGAAGATGCTGAAATGTTGTGGATTCGAACTCGTCTGCTTTGATGCACAGTTTGAGTTTGTTCTCAGACATACATAAAAACAGTATAGATGTAGTTGCTGAGTATCTTTTATTGTATATATCACATTACTTGGTGATGCCTTGAAACAGAAGCTTATTTGAAAGAGTTGCTAGGCAATTTGTTTACTAGAACTTTTTTGTAGGTAAAAAATACGAATACAGGTAGACAACATTAAAGAAAGTGCTGCAGGAGTAATGATCTGAAGGACATTTATTAGTTATTTATCAAGCTGGGAAAGGTAGCAGTCAAATAAAAATCAATTTGTTAGGGGAGCATGGAGGTTGAGATGGAGTTATAAGGGAAAGCATTGAGACTATTTTCAAACTCTTACTGTGTTTCAATACATAATAAGAATAAAACTGTATTCTAGATAGGCTGCCAGTATCAACTGGGAACACTTGTAGGTAACAGTTACGAAGATTACTTTGAACTTTGTTAGCTTGGAAAAACACTGATGCTAGAATTAATCAAATGAAAAACCTCCAAGGTGGTTTTGGAGAGAGTAGGCATTTCAGCAGAGGTAGAGTTTGTTTGGTTTTAAGTCATTCTGATGTGAGTAACTGATCAATTAATTACAGAGCACAGTGGTTTTTCCTCAACTTATACTGAATAATTTCTGCAGCATCTGTAAATAAAGATTTTTTAAAAAGAGACTTTATTGCTTTTGAATTCACTTCTGGAGTTACAGTAGTCACTTTTGCACATATTCTACTTTCTAAACTGATAAAAATTTTCTAGAACTGTTTTCTTCTTTGCCTACCTCAGTGACTCGTGACTTGTTATTGTAAATAAGTAGTTTGCTTTTAAGAACTGTGTCTTCACCCGATAAACTTAGGCTGAAGGCCTAAATAGATGGGAAGCTTCAGTAAAAATAATTATTTACTTATGGCTATCAATAATAGATGGCTAGATGGATCATATGCTATTGTATATCTTGCTAGGCTACATCTTAAGTATGTTTTAAACCCACATGCATTCTTAGAATTTTGCTGCTTTTTTCTGTAAACTCAACACAAATTGAAGAGTCTACTTCAAGAATAAAAAAAAGGTATCATCCAGTAGGGAGGAGAGTGCAGAGAAAGAAATACTATTCCCTAGCACTCCTCTCTGGCAACAGCTGATAGGACTTTGATTTGATTGCTTGGAAGTTATGTTTACCAAAGGTTAGAGAGTCTGGCAGACATAAATAGAAGCAAAAGATAGTTTGCAGTCTGGTATTACTAAATGGATCCTCCCTTTGGCAAGTTAAAGTTGTCTTCCTTATAAAATTAATCTCCTGAAAAAGTCAGTCTGTGGGTAGTGGTTTCTGACCCAAAATGGAAACAAAATAGATCCACAGTACTCCTTTTCTCCTTACTAAAACTTTAGTTTTGTAGAAGGTAATACCAAGTTATGCTTAGATGTTTGCAGCTGTTACTTCAAATGTGTGGCTCCATCCCAATGGTGATTGCATGCCTCCCAATTGATTAAAAATAGAAATAGCTGTGGTAGAAATAGTATTAGAAATTGTTTGGCTAGCATAAATGCTATTTATGCAAAGGAATATTACAGAAATGTAAAGTTAGTCTTAAGATATGGTGAAATTACTAGACATACATCCTCATTTAGGTGGGGGATATCTGCATAGTGTGGGCACAAAAACAGGGTGAATTAGGGACCAAATTGTGGGCGAGAATTGGCAATATTTACCAAGAACTGGGATGAGGGGGATAACCAGTGTTGGGAGGTATTTGAAGCATACTGACATAAAATTTGTGTCACTAAAAGGCCAGGTTTGTTTTTTCCCCTAGAGAACTATTTGGTTCTGCATGTACTTATCTTCGTTAATGAAATTACCATGGAAAATACACCAGTCCTTTCCTCTACTCAAATATCTTGGTGGCGTGACTGCAGGGAAGGTGAAAGCTGCTGGACTTGGCCTGCCAGGTGGCTCATATAAATCAGTGTAGGAACTAGGATTATTTTCTTATAGTTCTGTATTGCAGACTCTGTTTAGGATTGGGTTGCCTCCTGCTGGCTTAAAAAAAGCTGGAAAGTGTAGAGAAGAAACTGTGGTTGGCTGCTGTTTAACCTTTGTTTCTTGTTGAACAGATGCATGTCTGAAGGTGTTTGTCCTAATCCTTTTTTACCTTTTTTTTTTTTTTTTTTGAGGGTCTTTGTGACTAGTCACACAAGAAATCTCTGGGCCTTTCCAATTAATTATTAGATAGTTCCTGACAGAAACTTGCAGACAACCATACTAGGTAGAGGTATAAATTGGAATAACCTTCACTTATCCTGTTAGACCTTATTAAGACAGTATAAATAGGATTATCAGTCAAAAGTAAAAGCAAATTTAAAAAATGTATTGCTTGCACAAACTTAATACAGTTGCTGATGTGATTTACTGTAGTTTGACTTGGAACAATCCGTCTGCCATATTGAACAAGGAGGGGGATGAAATTGGCTGTAAAATGGCAATAGATCAAAAGATTATCTGGGTCCTAATCTCAATTTACCTAGAATGTTAGTAGTCCAAACAGAAACTATAAAATATACCCTGCTTTATTGCTAGCAGATACAAAGAGACCACATGATGTTATAAATTGTGGAAAAGGATTTATCACTCTTACATTTTTGCTTTCAGTAGGTAAGACAGTCTGTCTCTCTTCTTTGGCTTTAGCTGAAAACTTAGCCTAGGCTGAACCAGTGATTTATTTCATGTCAGGAGTTCACAAGTTCTTATACACAGAGGACCAGCACTGGTCTAGTAATTTGCAGTGTTTTGTCAAGGATTTTTCCAGTGCAATTGTCAGTATTAAGAAGCTGGGGTTGTGTCTCAAGGTGGTCTTCACTAGACATCAGCTTACTGCCTACATCAGAGTTTTTAGATCAGTGGTTGGTACAGCAGATGTATCTGTTGTTGCACACATTTTGAGACTTTTTGATGAAAATAAAAGTTTCAGACTGCTGATTTTTTTGTTATGATCCCTTTTTGATAAGGAAAGGAACACTTCAAAAGATCGTTCAAATCCCCAAATTAAAATCACCTTTCTCCTTCTTGTCTTCCCTGCAGTGGATACTCTAAATTGAGATTGCAGCTAATTGGAAAAGCTGGATAATATCAGCAGGGAGATCAGTGTAGTATCAATAAAGATCATAGGATTTTTGTCATATTGTCTTTGGAGAGGTTGAAATCAATTTTTCTTGCTTTGGAGTGTTGACTAGTAATTGAAAATTTGTGCAGCAGCTGGTGGTGGCAGTGTCCTCTTGTCCCTACAGTATAGAAAGAGGAGTAGTGACAGTAGCCTTTTGCAATTCAGCAGCAAGTACGGCAAACAAGTAGGAAGCATTAGGCAGGCTCATGAAGAGTAACGTTTAGGTTTATAGTAGTGGCAAAGACAAAAAATAATGAGAATCTGACTCCCTAAGCTGGAACGGGCTCTCCGTTGGAAGTGGCAGACACTAGTGTGGATCTTTAAAATTTTTCAGGATGTTTAAAGCCCTGTAGGAAGTAAGCAGATTTCAGCTTGTTGAGAGAAACATACGACTACATGTGTTTTTGAAGTGAAAAAATAAAGTGTTCATTTTGACTAAGCTGTTTTCACAAATAGGGTTAATATTTACCTTGCTGTTCTGCAGGCAATCTCAGTTTTTCCAGTGTGACCCTTACCCTAGAACTTGAACCTGCCTTCTACATCAGTGGAGTGTGTTACCAGTAAGCTGTGGGGTCAGCTGAACCAATCAAATTTGAATGTATAAATACTGATTAAAATGTTAACATGAAGCAAAATCTCTAATTTTGAGACCTTGGACTGGTTATACAGTTAAAGGCGCAGAAGATCTGGTGTCGTTAACAGAACAAGTATAAATTAGCCTTTCTCTGCGAAAGAGATACTTCTGTTGTCCACTGAAAGCAATAAAAAGTAGTGTTTTACTACGGCTGTTCCATGTGATTTTTTTGGGGGAAAAGTGAGTTATTTGTGCCCTTTCTACCTGTCCTGCCCAAAATATTTTCCCCTTTTGTGTGAAGAGCAGCTGCAGAGCTCAGCTCTGTGGGTCTTAGAGTGGCCACTGTGGGCTTAAGAGTGCCCTGGTAAGACTTTTGTGACTCAATTCCTCTGATTAACGTGACTTAAAACTTAGTTCCAGTGTCCTTTTCCCTTTCTGCACACATGGTCTCTTCCAGCTCATGCTTGTGCATGTGTCAAGGTAGAGCAAGGCGTGTGTTTTGCTGGTGCTGGTCAAGTAGTCATCCTGTGTGAGACGACTAACAGAAATTGTTGCAATCAAAACCTAGGTGTGGGCACGTCTCTTCCATGCTGAAGGCAGGCTTAATCATTTTATCTTCTGGTTACTGATTTCAACAGCAGTGTAGCAGCAGCAGCTGTACATACTCATTGCATAATACAAAACATTGTATAAGGCAAAACATGATTTGCAGCTGGGAAAAGGAAGGCAACTAGATTCCTGTGGGGATAATGGTCTCCAGCAACTGTATTGTTAAGAAGTGCCAAAGCTGGGCACTGTGTGCTGTGGTGTTGTGCTTTTTTTATTTTACTTTTTAATAGTAGGCAAAATCCTGTGTAGGTTTGCCTATATGAAACGCACAACTTTCTGTTTGATGAAAAAAACTGGAGAATCAAAGAGAACCTAGAGAAATCCTTGGCTTTAGTCAAAGTGGATTCAGAGTTTTCCAATTCTGATAAACTGTGTTATTGCTTATATTTGTTCAGCTGAACAGTTGTACCAGCAGCTGGCGTTTATGTCTTGTGTGCCTTTTTGGTTTTTTTGGTTTTTTTTTCTCCCCTTCTCCGTTTCCCTTATTATATGATATCATTCTTAAACTCTAAATATGGCAATATTCCTCTGAACTTGGTAGCTGGAATCTGTTTAGTGGTGGGGTTTCAAACACTTGCAGTCCATACGTTTTCTCCGTTAGTCATGTGGTGATGTGGTACTTTGCCAAGGGGTGAAATAGGCAGTACAGCATCAGGTCAGAAGGCAGCATGGATTTTCTAACACAGTGTTAGGTGAAATGATTTTGTGTACTTTGAGGTGGAAAGTTAGTTAATTCAGAATCTTAACACTTTTTAATTGAAGAAACATGGTTATTTATTTTTAAATAGTTGGGAAAAGAATGCAAGATGGTAGGCAACAAACAAAACCTTAAGTAGTATTTTTCTATTATATTTTACTAGGAAGTATTTGAAAGAAGTCAGGCCACTAGAAAATGAATACACAGATTTACTGAGTTCATGTTGGCAACACTCAAATTGCTCTCTTTCAAAGGGGTTTGTGATTCTCATTAAGGGGAGTTTTCACCTTTTACTAATTACAGTAGCTATTCTCCAAATAAGCTATGCTGCACTATTGCGTAAGGAAGTCGAGCTGATGTGTTCTACCACGGCTGGTTTTGGCTGAAAGCTTGAGATAATAGCAGAGGTAATGTTATTAAGCAGAGACTGAATAATTCTTAACTGCATTACTGTTTCTCATTTGACTAGTAGATTATTGATACGGTATTTGGTGGGTTTGGGGGTCTTGTTTTTGTTGATTTGGTATGTCTCTAAAGCATTGTGCATTTATGGAGTCGGTATAAATTAGACATACCACTGAGCATTTGCGGTTATTTTTTTTTAATTTATTCCCATAATGGGTATGTTTGTAGCATTTTGATTCTTTTTTTTCTTTCTTCTTTCTG
>JAOXNO010000020.1:25658886-25706181 GCA_028565335.1 Limnodromus scolopaceus
CTTTCTTCTTTCTGGCCAAGTCAATTTGGTTATTGTTTTTTCTCTTTCCAAGGTAAATAAAGAGATTATACTCACAACTTCTTCCAGTGATTGACTCCTGTAATATTCTCTCTTTTCAGAGAATATCTTTGAATGCCAGACATTAACTTAGATTCTTGCAACTGTCTCTGAAGAAACTGTTGTGGTATTTTGTCTATTTAAAAAAAAAAAAGGCAAAAAAAAGCTAGTTAAAAGCCTATGCATTCTGGTGTAGGAGTTGTTTTTTGATTTCTGCTACTTTATTTTAAAATTGAGTTGAGAGTGTCATTTGTATTGTATCTCTTAAACGATGTAATTCTTTCTGAACAAGCTCATTTGGTTGCTAAATGTTACTACCGATCCCATAATCGGAAAGACTTCAGACTACAGCGTAGTTTGTAGAAAAATCCTTACTGTTAACACGTGGAGTCATTCTGAAATGTTTCACCTTCTTCCTTACGGATCAGTGTTTTTTAATGCTGTAAGAGAGTTTGGAGAAGAATACTAGGCAAAGCAAAACATGTTTAACTGCTGTTTACTTAATTCAGTCTAGCCTATTATAAATCTTAATGTTGTATCTGGTATCTAGGAAAACAAAAATAGATTGTTTAAATTGTTTCTGTATTGTACATAGTAAAGCAATTGATTTATTTTTATTGTATGTTTTTTATATATAGCCTCTTTAACATTCTTTTTCATCCAGTTAATTTGCATTCAAATTTATAATGCCTAGCTTTAAGTGGGCACCTGAGTATTCTTTTTACATCACATATCGGAACCCATCTGCCCTGGACAGGTATGTTTCTACTTTGAAAGCTACCATCAGCAGTGCCTGTAACAAAGGCAGGGAAGTTAACTGAAGAGATAAAAATGAACAGTATATAACACAGAATATTGAAATAGACAAAATTTGGCCTTTTCTGGTTAAATCTGTGCTTAAGTACCTTTTTATTTTGCAGTATATCCCCTGTTAAAATCTGTAGTAATTGTTGCTGATTTGTGACTTTAAGTTCATTATTTACAATTTATTGTTGCTAATTTGTGACTTTACGTTCATTATTTATAATTTATTTTTTTAGTGTTTAGGGATATGGGGGTGTAAGTTACCATGCTGAATTACATCTTTGTAAATTGACATGCAGATAAAAATATTTAAAAGAAGCCTTGTGTTCTGTACCAAGGATTATGCAGATGACACGGAAGAACTGTGAATGCAGTCTACTCTGAGCAGCAGTAACTGCCATCCAGAGCTTCCCAAAAATGCAAAAGTGGCAATTTTCATTGTTGAAAATACTTGTGAAGAGATGACTTTTTATTTAATCTGTGAAGGTACACACTAAGCAAAACTCCTGATAAACTGGTGGCTGCATCTGTATGACTAGAAAGAATATGAAAGCCTTCAGCTGAAAGACAGAACACCAGGCTTTACCGGTAAGGCATTAATAATGCCTAGCTCCTTGGCAGCCGGTGTGGAAAGGGAAAGGTGGTGATCTTGACTGGAACTCTTGTTACCAGTAAAGAAGCTGTCACTACAGATTTCCTGAGAAAAGTGAATATAGAATTGCATCTTGGACAAGCTGTTTCAGACTAGGGATTGCCGAGAAAGAGGTGGTCCAAACACAAACTCACTTGGGTCATCTGGAAGGGAGAACAATTTTGTAGTTATTCCTGTTTTGTAAGAAATCAGATCCGAGTGAGAACGCCTTGACTGACAATGAAAGAGCTGAACACCTTTTTGTACCTCTTTGAAAATCAATTAATCCTATCTTAAGTTGGAAATTTTGAAGCCAATAGTCACTCCTAAAATTCAACTCTAGTACTAACAGAAAACCATTTCTGAGGTAGACGCTTACTATTCTTGGAACTAGGAAACAGTATAAGTTGTCATAAGCACAAAGGGAAGTTTTTAGAAATAAAATTGCAGCAGGAGAGTGCTGTGGGACACGAACATTTGGGGCAATTTGAGGTGGTTGATCTGTCTCTGCACTGAGCCCCTTGGTAAAGTGCTCTGTGAATCTGAAGAACTGAACGTTGGCAAAGTCGGAAGCAATCAAATAAAAAGCATAACTTGCTGCTGCCTCACTTAGAAGGTATTTAGAATGGATTAATACAATGGTCTGATATATTGATCTTATAAAGAGTTCAAGATTAGCTTCTAAGAAGTTCTTGCACAATGCAGCCCCTTTCACTGAGAGATTAAAACAATCCTGTGCTGGTACTCGCTCTGCCTTTTTAATTTATTCCCACATCCAACTGCAAAATCTGCTGTCACCCCCCAACTTTTTTTCAGTGAAAACATAGCAATTGCTTGAAAAGAAAATCCTTCAAATTCATCCCTCAAAGCAGTAACTCTTGCTGTCTGTCATTATAAGAAGGTGAATTGTGTGGCATTGCTTTTTTGGTTTTTTTTCTGCCTACTGTTACTAAGGCAGTGTTAATGGTACAATGTTAACCTATTCCTAATGCAGTGTTTTAAGATCTAATAAATATTACCAGAAGGCTTTCAACCGCTTAGAGCCTGGGGGGATGGGTAGAGCAACAGTGGAAAAAAACCCAAACCACACAACAAAGCTTGTATTAATTTTATCACACATAACACTTCCCCAGCTGAAGAATGCATTACTGAAATTTGTCTTGAAAAGGTTAATTTTTTCAGACTACTTCATGTACAACTGAAAACTCTGACAGATAAGACTTTCTGAGTATTTTAACATTGCAATTGTTTTTGGAACATTAATCAAATTTACTGTGCTTCTAAAATCAACCTGTGGTGAAAACATTAGCTGGGTCTTTAGCAGCTTATGAATGTGTCAGCGTCTTACTGATTCTTTAAAATTGAACCCAGCAACAAGTAATAAGTTAATGGCATCTTTTCTTCCTCCCATACAGGGGAAGAAATTAAATATTTTAAATTTTCTGTAATTTGCTAATAATATTTACAAGAAATTAGATTAAGTTGGTGTTTTCTAAGTCACCTCTGTCGTTTAAAACTTTTTATATAGTTCTGTTGTTTAAACC
Organism: Limnodromus scolopaceus; assembly: GCA_028565335.1. NCBI lineage: Eukaryota > Metazoa > Chordata > Aves > Charadriiformes > Scolopacidae > Limnodromus > Limnodromus scolopaceus. The sequence goes on from JAOXNO010000020.1 coordinate 25,661,923, forward strand.
ATGAGTCTAGTTAGTGGTAATGAAGACTTTGACCCAGAATAAAGTTCAATGTGCTTTATTCAGTCAGTGTGCCTTTTTTTGTGGGGCTCGATATCTGCACTCTGGTACATTGACCAAACTTGTCTGTACTGAAGTGTCTTATAGACGTGTAGAACCAGAGGAAGAATCATAATTACTGAAATAATAAAAAAGCGTCTGTGCTTGTAAAAACATGATATTGATAGTAAAATGCCCAGAATATGGAGTTTGAACTGAAAAAACACAGATGCAGTTAAATTCAGTACACAAGGGTCTTAACAGAAATGTGGGAGGAGGATTCCATGTAGGGCAAGAGCATAGTGGTGTCCTCTGGGGCAGAGCTGGTGCCTGAGAACCATGAAGAGCGGTAGCTAAGGCATCTTTTTCTCATTTTAATACTTTTTAAAACCAGGGGCTTGCCTGCTAACTACATGATCTGAATGTCTTTGACACCATGAAGTTTTTACCTGAATTCAGCAGTCAGTATGTGTTGGATGCTGTGCAGCAGAACTAGAACGGCTGGTCTTTGGAGTCTGTTTTATTGAGACTTTCAGACAGGGAGCAGTGTAATGGCAGAAAGCTGTGAAGTCGTTATAGATCATTTGCAGTGTAACTGAAATCTCAGCATTTTAAGCCTGAAGAACTGAGTAATTTCTGGTATGGTATCATTCAGAGCTTCCCTGTATTCAGTGGCTGTGTGTAAAAAAAGCTGGGAGAACTGGAGTAAAAATTACATCCTTAGCTTTTGAATGGTACGGATGGTTTTTAAGGACCTAGGAAATGAATGATTTTTCTAATCTAATCTATGGGCTGTCACTATGTAGAGCATGTTTGCACTTTTCCCACCGGCTCTGTGTAGACCCCACCGTGTCGCTCTGCTGTACTGTTGCAAATCCAGCATAATGTTGGTGAGCCTTGGCTGGAGTAAGAAAGTCTGTACTGACACAGCTGATAACCTGGTAATTTTTTCAGGCTGTGAAAAAATCTTTGGGTGAGACCAAAGTGACACAAAAAAATCATATACGAGCTATAAAACTTCAGCCTGATCTGAGACAGAAAAACAAGCTTCAATTTACTACTTTTTTGGTTTGTTTTTGGTTTTTTTGTTTGTTTGTTTGTTTGTTTTTATTTTGTCTTGGAGATGCTCAAACAGGAGAGGCATAAGAGAAGTGACATTGCATTTTAATGCCAGTGCTGTGATATTTAGGAAAAATGAATATGTAGGTATTATCCAGAAAGGATATTTGTTTTATTTCATTCCTTACTTTGTTTATGTGTATAGCGTTTTAAAATCCAGCCTTATAAATGCTTTATTTGTAGCATTTTGTAAATCTTCTTGAAGGCTCTGTTTCATTTTTTTTTAAATTATGTATGGTGAGATCTTGGCAGTTCTAAACATCTTTACCAGCAAGTCCTTACATTGAATCATCTCTTATGGAACCTTATTCTGTAGTCAAAAGTAGTGCTTTAGGATGGCATACGTGAGAATGGGCCAAGAGGTTAATGTGACTTCATGTGTCTACAGAAAGCAGTGTCTGTCATTTGCTGTGCTGTTACAATGATAAACTATAATCAAAACTCTCTGATTTAAAAAAAAAAAAAAGACCTGAATAAACAGGTCTTCAAACGAGTTTTAAGTATGTTACAACTCTGTTAAATGGGATGCAAAACCAAATATGATTTTTGCTCCTACATTTTTCCACAATTACTGTCTGTTACAGTATGACAGTGCCTAGAATTACAAGTAAAGTTTTATGTTAGAAATAGAACACAATGGCATTGTAAATATTAAAGAAAAAAAAAAAGCAAAGGGAAGTACGTGGGTTCTAAATTGTAGTTACATTTTGTTCACAATGAATGTGACATTTTAAATTTAGGGGAATTACTCAGCTTCATAATGCAAAATTGTATGCAGGTGTAACTGCTCTTTTGTATGTAAGCACATTATGGTAAAAGATGTTGTTTTAAATTGCAAATTCTGAACAGTTGCTGGAACTTCCTAGGAAGTGCCAGAATTTGTAACCAAGGCCCCTAATTCTGTGCTCCTATGCCTTTGCGTTATGATCTCTTATTACATTGTTTCACACTATTTTTTCCTGCCTCATTCAGAGAACAGGATGGGCGGTGCTCAAGAATTGAGCAGCTACTTGATATTTTAATCCTTATCATTCATTCAGCAGCTCCAGCTTTATTTACTGCACACCATTTAAAAGTCTCTAAAGAATACATAATTCTTCATTCCCTTATGGCCTTTTCAAGGTGCCTGGATGAACTATTTTTATCCATTCAATTGTACTTTCATGTGCATTTTTTGGTCAATACCTCTAACTTTACTTTATGTGCTATGTGAAATAGATGTGTGAACACATATACAACATGCATCTATCTATCTATCTATCTATATCTTTACTTTCCAAGGCGAATTTTGCCATTCCCTTTGATAACTTCTAGAGTGGACGCTGACTGTTACATGCTTTAAAATAGTCTTTCGTGATGCACTTGAGTGGCTAAAGACATCCATCCACATAACTTGAATCATGCTCATATGCAACAGTATCTTTTGTGGTGGTCTTCAACTTTAATGTATCTCTGTGTCCTGTATGTCAGAGAAGTTGTCCCTTTGTTTAAATGCAGGTGGTACTCCTGTTGGACGTGATTGCAAAGAACACTTACTTAATGTAGCATTCAGAATATAAGTTCACATGAGAAATGGAAAAAAGTGAGGGTAGTTGAACACTGGAGCAGATTGCCCAGAGAAGCTGTAGAGTCTTCATCTTCGCAGATGTTCAGAACCCAGCTGGATGTGGACTTGAGTAATCCGCTGCAATTGGCCCTCCTTTCATCCGGTTGGACCAGAGGATCTCCAGAGGTCCCTTCCAGCCTCAGCTATTCTTTGATTTATAGAATACAAGATGATCTACTTGTGGGTTCATGTATTATCCATATTTCTGATGAGCAAAACATCATGAATCTTGTGGCTTTCTTCTGCACTGAAGTGCTACTAAAATGTTTGTTGGAAATTTCCTTTTGGCTAGGAGGCTCTCTTGTCAGTTCTGTAAACAGTAGTTTAACTGTACTCAGCAAAAGTTGTAGAAATGTTTGTACAATAGCAGTTCTGTTGTTATGCTAGTACTTTGCAGCACATTGTAGTAAATGATGATGATTTATAATTGACCAAACTGTTATGTACTTCATCTTTTTTGGATTAAAGAACATAGTGTAGAAACCTTGGTGCTGATGGTTCCTTATTTAGGTCTTGAACCTGTTAACTTCTGCAAACATTGGATGCTGGAAAGAACTTGATATATCTCTGTCACTGTCTCTTGCAACTTTTAATACCGTTGCCAGTGGCTCTATCTGTAAGGCTTTTCTGTAACATCCATCTGTTTTTGGAAATATTTTAATACTGCTGCTACAAAAAGGCCTAGACTTTTCCCATTGCTATTATTAGTATTTCAAATAAGAATGGAAGACAACAAGTAAAAGATAGTATGTGTAAAATCTGTATCATCTTTTATTGTAGTCTAAGTATATCACTTCTGTGTGTCTGCTACTGGTGGGATGGGAGGATTACAGTACTTCTCTTAAAAAGGCCACTTCATTTAAAATGTTTTATTCCTAACACAGTGTTATGTTTTTTTTTTTCTGTTACAGAAGGAGTTAAGCCTTCCAAGAAGAGGAAGTTTGTAAGTATATGAAGTTTATTCTATTGTGCTCACAGTAAAGCATGTACTTCTGACAGTCTTTGAGTACGTTAGTGTTCTTTTCAGGGCAGTTAAAATGAAGGTTAATTATGTCAGTTGATCTGCCTTAAAATACATACAAAGGAATTAAGATTGTAAATGAAAACCTGTGGGTTTTTATGACCTTTTTTATGCCAGTCCCTCTCTTCTAGAGGAGCTATTGTGGGGGATTTTCAAAATGATAAAAACTTCTTAAGTTGAAGCTTTTCTTTAGCATTGAAGATTTCTCTTGTTAAAAATCAAGAAAGAAATTTTGCTTCTTCATGAATGATATAAATGAAACTGGACACGTAAGTAAAACTGTTTCCTCACAGAATTCTGTGTTTCGACCTATGGATGAAAAGGTAGGAACAAAGAATAGATGAATTCTACTAAATGTATAGATTTGTTGAGCAACTATTTTTGATTAGTTGAAGAAAAGACTGTATTCTAGTATAAAATGTTACTGAGAATAATATGAACTCAGATACTGTGGTTTAGTTGTGCTTTACTCAGATTTCTGTACCTTGGGTTTGTTATTCTAGTGTTTTTCAGCTGTTTGGTTTTAAAGCTTGTATATTTATTTGTATCTGTTTTATTTCTTGTTCTTTATTAGTAATTTATTGAGAAAGCATTGGGATAAGAACATAGCAAAATTTCTTCAGAAATGGACTCTGTTCACTTACTTTTTTTTTTGTGCCAAAAAATACCTTAGATCTATAAGGTTATCATCGTACTTGTGTAAGTTTGTGTTAATGTGACCACACACTGTGAATAAAACCCTAAGCCCTTGCGCAAAAGGCCACTTAATTGGTTTTATTTTTCTATACTTGTTTCCAACTTAATAGTGCTGTGTGGCTTTTGGTGATAGTAAGGCTAGGTATGTGAATGTCTGGGAAAGTGCAGTTAAGCACTCTGTTGTTCTGACTTAAGTGGTATACCCGAAGTCTGTACTTCGTAGGATATCTGCTGACTTGGAAAAGACTTGTTTTAGGTTCTGACACATTAAAAGTCTTATACTAAATAGTAAGCAAACCTGTTATTTAAGAAAAGTCAAGAGAATATAAAACTAATTCCCCATCAAGTATTTGATTATTGCAATGATAGAAAAACAGTTAAGAAAGATGATTTTGGGTGCCTTCTTTTAGTGCCCTTGGTGCTTTACGTTAACCTGAAGCTGTTGTGTGGGCAAAAGATTGCCTCTGTTTAAGTTAATGGCTAAACTCGTGTTTACTTCAGCCAGAAGAGAAAGTGGCTCATTTTAATCTGTAGCTACGACCTTACTTACTCCTACTGTGATGTTTGACATTGAATGTTACTAGATATTTTTCTCCAAGTTTGAAAAATGGCTGCAAAGCAATCACATCTATTGCATTCTTATACATATTTTTATAGCTCGTCACTGAGATCACATTCTGTAATGTTGCTGAGACTTTAATAAAATATAGTAAAGGAATAGCCCCTTGTCAGCATAATCATATCTAGTTATTAAAGTGCTTTGGATTCTGCAGATGGTATTTTAAAATATCTTTAATACTGCTATCTTAGCAAATAGAGCTCATGAAGCTGACATCACTTGTCTTATTGTCTCTAATTGTCTTATATGATAGAGTCGGAGGAGGAAAGGAAAGAGGGATGCATGAGGAAAGGTGTCTTGCTTATGGTTCACCGTGTGCGTGTTTCAAAGAGCTAACATGCAAAATAGTTAAGCTTTCTTTTATATCTGGTGCATTATTTCTTTATACCTGTTTTAGACTGGCTACTGGCTGGACCCTACAGAGTTGTTTTCCATGCATATGCAGATATTTTAAAAATATTTTTTCTATGGCAACATAAAGGAGGCAGTTGATTCTGAGTCTCAATGGGATGGGATATGTTATTAATATGTTAGATGTTATTAATAATATGATTATATGGAAACATGAGTATTTGACAGGAAGCATACGGAGTAACAGATCGTTTGAAAAGAAGTGGTATTTGACTGATACGGAGTACCAGCTTTTCCCTACCTATTCTGATGAACCAACCAGAATTCTTGAATTTATTTATCTGTGTGCTCAACTTGATGCCAAAAGTGGTAGTTGAGTTTCTTTTAAAGTTGATCAGATAGGCAGTGAAAGAGGTCAATGTTGACTTCCTGCCAGCAAAACCATAAGCAGAGGAGTCTACCTGTGCAGTAGCTGTTATTCTAAGTTCATTAGCTGTGGCATCCATTCCAACATATTGTGCTACCTCCTGCAAGTCAGCAATGCTTGTTTGTTTGTTGAACCTCATCTGCCATTCATCTGCCAGGGGTACCCTGCTTGTGCCATTGGGCACGTATGTTCTTGCTGTATGTGGAGTTATTCCACCTAGAAGCTGACCTTTTGATCTAGTTCCACAGCTGTCAACCTACAAGCCCAACTGGCTTCAGTTAAAAAACATGCCCTCTGTTTTCACTGACCTATTTATGTTACCTCTCAGTGTGTGCTGTTTGTTAACCGGGTGAGTTTCCGTCACTGAATTTAAGGCATCAGTGTCCTTATCCTCTTTTTTTTTTCTTCCCATAAACACAGAGGACAGCAAAATAAGAACTACAGAGAGACAGGGCATGACTCAAAGGTTATTGACAAAAATTACCCTCAGCTTTAAGTAGATATGTTCTGGTTTTAAATGCCTTTCTCCTAAAAATGAATTAACAGCAGGCTTTTATGCAGTGGAGAGAAGCCTTCGGAAACAATAATACTTCAAAAAAAGTAAGTGATTAGGTAGAGGAGGTTCCTGTGTTGTTTAGAGCTTCAGTGGTTAAAGCATCTGCATTAGAAGTAAAATACCTGACTTTTCCAGTCTAAATCAGTTCTTCTTCCTTTTCCTTTAGTTTAATCTGTCAATTTCAGTTTAATTCAGAGCTAGATAACTTTTATGTATTTATTTTTGCTGCATCTGTCCTTCTCTTGACATTACTGAAACTAATTTCAGTAATTATAAAATATGGAGTCTAGTTTAGTAGCAGCAATTACATAATCTGCTTGCACCTGTGGAAATGTCAAAGTTGGTCACATAATTTTCATAAAATTCATTTATGCATTATAGTGAAGCAGCTGATATCCTTGGATAACAGCAACATAAGAGTGTGGCCAGACAAGAATTCAAGAGAAACACTAGTTAAAACCACTGCTTGCTTAGGGGCTTAATTAAATAAGTTTAAAGAAAGTTAATAACATTTTTGTAAGAAAGTTTTTATCAATGACAAGTATGGACTATCAGTTAACCTCAGGGGAAGAAGTGGGAATGATAAATTGAGTGGAATGGATTTACGAAACCATGCCAACCATACTTAAAAAAAAGAAAGCTCTGATGCCAGTGTCGTGTAGGTGGAAAAAACTAGATTTTGATTGACAGTTTCTGTGTGCACATATGTATGTATGCTTACAGATAGGTATATCTATTAAAAAATTGTCTATGTAGATAGGTGACCTGTAATAAGGAGAAGTGTTTAGACAGAATGCCAGAGCATCCAAAGGAATCCTTAAAAGTAAAATACATTGACTGTAGAAGCCTAACTCTCTCCCAACAGCTGCCTCTGACTTTTATCGCCTGAATTGCACAGGCTTTATTCTGGCTTGAAGGACAGAACTGTCAAAGACGGTCAAGGAAATTTATTTCGAGTAACTGTGAAGAATTGTAAAATAACACAAACAAAAGCCTACAAGTAGCCCAAAACGTGTCAGAAAGATTGTTGCTTCCTTTGTCTTATGTATGTATGTTTCAGGACCTTTGTGTATGCTTATGCAGGCAGCTTTGCAGCTTTTTTCGTTGAATATATTTTTGCAGAAAGGCATTATTGTGCTGAAAGCACTTCTGTGGTGGTACTTCATTTGCAAATCGTGCAAATTCACATTTGATTCATTGTATCTGATGACAGAAACTTCATTTATGTTTTGGAAAATAGGGATTAGTTTTGGAAAATACTATCTAAACGATTTTAGACAGTTCACTATAAATAATTCTAGATTTTGGAGAAATAAAATATTTTCCATGTTAATTATAAAAGCTATTCAAAATGCAGTCTTGAGATACTCAATTTAGTGAAAATCTGTATTCCTAATTAGAATTAAAACTATTTCTCTGTTTATGAAAGTTTTAGATGTTATTTGGATTTTTTTTTTCTCTGAAAGCACACATCCTCTGCAATCTGTTGTTCATTGAGAGAAATTAAGTGCCCTGAGTTACAATAATGTGCAATATCCCTTTAAAATTAGTACAGGAGAAAAACTGATACTTTGAGAGAACTTTCTGCAGAGCACCTGTCAATAGTTACACCTAAATCTGAGCAATGAGTTCCTCATGCTGTGAAACAGTGTTGAATTGTAAATTTGTATTGCTGTAGCTCTCTGCCGTATACACTTAGCTGCTACTGCTGTTTATATTCGTGTAGGGATGAAATAAACAAGTTGACCTGAGGTGAATGTTTTGATAAATACCATTGTTACACTGAAAGTATAGAGATTTAGATCAGTTTGGTTTTTAGAGTGTCTGCATCTAAAGCTGTGGCTCACATATCTTCTGTTGGCAGGAATTTTTAATGCAGATTAGTGTGTGCTGATAGAAGACTCTGTCTAATGGCAGCTTAAGGAATTCAATGTGCCTGGACAAGGGATATGGGGCAAGGTTGCCCCCAGGAAAGTCCTTGTTGTATGTGTCTGTAGTGTGTTGACCTCTGGCAGGAAGTAGAAGGGCAAAATAGTTGAGCAAGAAGGCTTGTGAACCACGACTGGCAGGAGCTAGCCCTTTTTATCTCCAGACTTGGATAGCTTGGGTGGTGCAGCCTGTATTGGGGGTACAGCTTATGCTTGGCTGCGAATCCACCTATTTGTAAAGTTCCACTCCCATTACATATGCATCAGGTGCTTTTTTCACTCATTGCCTGCGTGTTAGAGCAATAGACTTAGTTTGCTGATCTAAATCATATCTAAAATAAAGTAACTTCTGTTGGGTTAGTTTCATCCATGTTTAAGGTTTTTCAGGCACAGTAGCACAAAACTGACCAACTGGCTTTTTTGGTGTCACAGTCAAGAATTTTTGTTGTCAGCAAGAAGTTTTGATGTCAGCAAATAACACAGTACTGCTAAATCCTACGTCAAAGACAGTGGGCTTTTCTGGAAGGACTGGAAGCTGTGGGTAGAGAGACCTGAAAGTAGAACCAGCTATTTTTCTCTTCCATTTAATTTTCATTTCCATTTTATCCACTTATTTTCTTCAGCTTCATCTGAGTTTAAAGTAAGCTGAAACTCTGCTTTGGACTTTCAAATGATCGTGTCCAATATATTAATCTTGTACCTTTGTAATAAGCAAAAATGTGTTAATCATTACAAGACAACCAGCCACTTTTTTTTGTCTTAAATTTTTTGGGAGATTACCGTTATCTTAAATTTGAAAGTGGAGTAGATTAATTATTGTTGCCAGGTAATGAATCACTCAATTCTAATATAGCTGGTTTGTGCTCAGATGGATACTCTCCATGGCCCATGTTTCAGTCTTAAGATGCAAATGCTTTAGTGTTAAGTGTTACTAGCACTATTTCTGTGTGTGCTTCTGTGTTAAATGAAAACATGCTCATTTAGCTGTTTTTCTCCCTGGTGGCAGTATGCTATCGTTGGTATTCTGTATGGTGCTCAATAACCAAATTTCTCTCTTTCTGACAAACTAGGTAGATTCAAGTCCATTACTTTCAGGGTTGTTCTACTGCTGTCATTGAGGGATATTTTTTTTCCTGCGAGTCTAACTTTCTAGTGTTTTGCCCATGCTATGGGTAGATATAAAAATCCTATCTCCCTTTTATAGCTCTGTGTTACTGTTTCTATTGGCACCTTTCATCGCAGCAACACACTGGGAGAACACAGCAGACAGTCTTTTAAGTTTCTAGATGGTTAACATTGCATTTGTCATTAAAATGCATTTTTTTTTAAAGGAGCATGGATTACCAAGAGATCCAGATTGCTTTATATGTGACAACCTTGTCATCCTCAATATTTATCATTTCTACAATGTGTCATCTCTGAAATTTTAAGCGATGCCTTTATATCTAATATCCTTATTGCTGATGGAAGTGCTGAACAGCATCAAGCCAGATGGTAAAATTTTATGAACTTGTAAAAAAAATCTCCTTTGTCCAAAGGAGATTCCTCCATGGACAACTTTTTCTGAGATCTGTTAATGAACTCTAAATCTCTTTAAGATAGATTTAGATTACAATAGATTTTGTATCTCTTAATGCAAATTCTGAGCAAGGAATTCAAATACTTCACAAAGTCTGCATGTCTGGGCAGGTCACTTTTGTATGACATTGGGGACAAGGGCCACCAGCTGTTGAATCCTTATTACATCTCTTGGGTTCCTTGTGATTGACAATGAAAAACTCAGTGTTGGACATGTTTTTTATATGCTTTAGGAGCCACAATTGCCGTAGTGTGATCCTTTGCCCTCACAATCTTGCTTACTTCAGTCTCCATAAATTTTATGCAAGTCTGCTGCCCATTGTTTGTGTTTCCTGGTTTTAAAGTTTTGTTGGGGTAACGGGAAGAGTAACGGCACATGCAGTGTGCTGTGTAGCCTTGTTGCCATCCTGTTGTCAGTGTGTGGTCTTCTGCAGACAAGTCCTTTGTGCTGTGGAGACCCCAGACCTGATTTTGATGTAAACAACACATCCCTTGGTATTTTATTGCTGTTAACTGTGTCCTTGGTGTAAGAACCCGACAGAAAGACAAGATGCCTCAAAGCTCGCTTGCTGCGGGACTTCTGTCGCCAGTGTACCGATAACAAAAAATGTATGTCCTTGGTTCTCAGAACAACTGTACCCTCTGTCCCGAAAACTTGCCTGCCTTGCAAGGCCCAGCACTGCTTGTGCAGCAGAGGCAAGGGGTGGCCCATGCAGCAGTCGTGTCAGGCAGTGATTGGATGAGCAGAGGTAACTGTCACATTGGTTGGTCAAACTACGAGTCAACAGGAATGATAAATTACTGTTATACCTCACTGCAATTGGGACCCTCACCATTGCGAAGGCCTGAGAATCATGGATCAATGGGACGCCGTTGACTCCAGAGGATCATCGAGCCGTCGTGTGGACCAACTGTGGTGGTGATATACTATTTCTTGCAGCTCTCCACAATTCTGCTTCTCCTTTCCTCCTTTCCTATACCTCTGCCTTCTCTCTATCACCATTAAGCGTCATTTTTATATAACAATAGTAAAACTATAGTAAACGGCATCTGACCTCGTTTGTGTCTTAATCGCGCCCCCGGAATCATTTCAAACCCCCTCCTGGACCAAAAAACTCTTGGCTATCAGTATAGACCATTCTGTTTAATCTTGTTCCATTGATCTTTTGGTGCTTTCACACACATTTGCATCCCTGCTTCATTTATACTAACACTTTTATTATTACATATCTCTGTGTGTTGTCTCTTGACTCCTGTTTTACTAGTATATGTGTGGGGTTTACACAGTGATGTCCTCTCTTTATGATTTATCACATCACATGTTAGAGAAAGGAATGATCTGTTTTAATGCAGTTCATCATATCCCTTTTCAGTGAAAGATGTATACCCTGCTTCAGGATATTTTAAAGCTTTGTGAAACCTTGTTACTGGTAAATTCATGCTCATCTTTTTGTGTGTGTACATGCACAGAATCTTTATGTGTACGTAGAAAAAAGTCAGGTAGTAATGACATTTTTGTGTGTTTTAAAACTATTCTTTGTTTTATTAGTGGGACATACGTTCATACACCATTGTCCATTGTATTCTTTAATCACATAGATTATGTTTACAAGGCCCAGAACATCACAAAATTTATTGAAATAACATGACTACCTAGAGGATTGATGTCCAGAAAATAAGGTGCTTAGGTTTTGAAGCTCAATTGTGTAATGTAATACTTGTCTACTGTTGTTCTGTGACTGCTGTGGTGACTAAGTAATGTGAATTACCATCTGACACATGCTGGACCAGGTACCATGCTTCTCCACAGTGCTCTGAGTGTGCTATGCCTTGTTAGAATTTTGTTTTGACTGCTTAGGGAAGGACAGGACAGGGTCAAGAATGAAAAAATAATGTTAAGTAATTCTTTATCAAAATTGTGATTTTGATAAAACCACAAGGAAAAAGCAAAATGAAATCAACCTCTAGGGTCAAGTTGTGGTGCTGTAAAAATGTTACAGAATTTCAGGATGATTCTTGGAGGGAGCAAAGAAAATCAAGTATCTGGGTGCCTAAATTAAAAAATGTTTTTGCAATAGAATACTTTATGCGAAATTTTAAGTATTTAAAATATTTGTATACATGCAAATCTTTTACAGTGCAAGAGGTTCAACCTAGATGTTTGAGGTCCAAACCTCAGGGCTAATGGATTGCTGGTAATGTGAAGGCACGTGCCAAGATGCTAAAAAATTGAATCTCTACAAAGAAATAGCAGTAGAAAAGACATCATCAGTACACTACTAAAACCTCACAAAATGAGGCAAAAAGACAGTAATCATATAGAGGTGTGACAAACTGGCTAACCTACTGTTCTTGCTCTTCCCATGTGACAGTGTGGTCCCCTGAGCAGCCTTTTCACCTTCAGCCTTTTTCACTGATTTCTCTTTTCACTTTTTCACTGTTTCTGTTGGTTCTGCCCTTGTATCCTGCATTACCTGTTGAACCAGCAGTTTGTGATGTTTGCTGTGTTTCTGTGTGCATAGAAGCAGAAAAGCATATAGCAAGAGCAGATAGAAAATGCTGAGGGAATTTAATGACTGGAAATGTGAGCTGCTGAGTAGTGTTCTCTGAGCAGCAGGTTGTGGTCTGGGAGTAACTTTGTGAATGCAGTAATTATGTGATTAAGTTCTGACTTTCAGTTGCAAATGTGTTAGATGCAATTAACGAAAATATTTTTTAAAGATACTTGCTATAAGTATTTTAAATTAACATTGGCAGCGTCCTCTCATTTGTTCTGTGAACAGAAGTTGTACTGTGAGTGTATGAAATATTTTCTCTTTGGTATTTGTTCTAGTAAAGCTTCAAATTTATATGGCATACACAAAAAGAACAAATGACCGTATAACCATTTATTTTATTCTGCTGCCCGAGAAAATGCTTACCCAGTGAGAAAACTGGCAGAAGAATATCATGTGGGTAATCACTACTAGTCAGCGCAGCTTGAATTTCAAATAGTAAACCTCAAAAATCTGGCACACTGAAACAGTTTCTTGTTCTTACATTGTTTTTCCCAGTGGCATTAATTTTGGAAAGTCCAGTTTTCTTCAGTAAAGGAAAATTCAAAGTTTGTCAAAATGAGTTGCCACGAAGGAGTTGTAAAATCCTCATGAATTGCATGATCCAGGGTGCTCTATGCTGTATTGATTAATTGATTTTTTTTTGGCACTGATGCTACAAAGATTTGAATAATCTCTTAATCTACAGAGAGAGCTTTCTGAGGCTGTGCAATTTCTAGCTTGCACACATTTAGCCTCTGTAGGATTGGGGTCATGGTGGGGCTCTTGGGAGATTACATGATTGTGTGATGAACTTGTGCTCTGCTTATAGAATTCTAATGATAGAATTTTTTTGCTGTTTTTTTTTTTTCTTTTTTTTTTTTCTGGAGATTAAAGGTGAGATATAACCTACAAATAAGTGTTTGGTTTTATTTTTAGGAAAGAAGCACTCAGGTTTCTGCACAATATATTTGTTCCTCTGATAGCAGTAGTATCACCTGTATTCTAAGTATCTACTGTCAGGTGAAAGAGCTGAACAGCAGGGATTTCCCTGCCTTGTGTTTTCTGGAAGGCATTCTGGTATTGCAGATTTTCCTTTTGAAATTTTCAGTATTATTGCCATTTCATTATGTAAAGTATAGGCTGACTTTCCAGAGATGTCAGTATCATGAAATCCCAGTGCGCCAATTCTGTTTTGTCTTAGAGGAGGAGGGAAGTCTTTTTTTTTCCCCTCCCTCTTTCCTGTGAAACACAGATTTCAACATTTTTTATTACTGTCAGTTTTCTAAACCAGTACTGTTGCTTATCATAAAGTATACTCATGTATTTGTTATCTGCAGTTTTTTTGTCTTTCAGCTGGACTATCTCAGTGTTATATGCCATGGCATAAAGCATTTGGGAAACTCCCTGTTTATGCAGAATGCTTCAGTATTTTCTGAGGAGCAAATGAAACCTGCTGCCATGTGCTGACTTCCCCCAGAACTACAAGTCAAGATGGTCATCCTAGGTGCTGCATGGATTGGGATAAAAATATTGGAAAGACGATCTGAAAAAGTAGCTGTGTAGATACTTTCTAATATTAGCCTCTTAGTTTGCATTAGCGTACTACCACAGTTATTTATTCTGTACTGTTCTGTTATATGCACCCTGGAGATTTATTTTGGATGAGGTCAGATGGAAGGATCCTCTGCAGGCTGTTAATCTGATGTGCTTCTACCCCTATTGAGGAAGTAAGGGACCAAACAATGAGTGCGTACAGAGCACATGTGTACTAGGAAAATGCTCTTGAACACTGAGTTCATGTAATGTTCTTACATGCTCCCTTTGCATTGTCAATAGCTGGATGGCATCTGTGACTTCATATTGATTGTCATCTGTGAGTCCAAAATCCTTGGGATTCACCTTCCTTTTTCACTAAGCTTTAATATCTGATAGTCTTTTTTATACTTAACCTGCCTTCTGTGTCATTCTCCCCATGATTGGCCCTGTTTTGAACCTTTTAGCTTTTCATGATTGTCTCCCTTTCTTTCCTCTTTTGTTTTTACAACTATCCTTCCAGCAGTCCTTTGCCCTCCTGAAAATGCCAGCCTAGGGCCCCAAGGAATGGATTCTGCTCGTTAACTGGTGCCATGAGAAGAGTAGAGCTACTTCAGTGCCAGTATCAGGAGGTTGCTGCTGGATGTGAGAGAGAGTGGCAGGCAGGTAAAATTTCAGAAGATGAACACTTCCTTCTGGAGGACCGGAGACAACAGCTGGATCTTGGAGGAGCAGCAAAACAGGCATGTCCTCATAGCCAGAGGTCTTGAATGAGCTGGGAGATGCTAACAATCCTGATGCATCTTCCTCTGAAGGCTTTACACTATATTGCTGGGCATCAATGGTGATACAGCTGCATAAAGAGCTAGAGGAGGAAGAAGGCTGGTTTGATCCTTCCTCCCCATGGAATATATGTCCATGGTCCGTAAACAGACTTTTACATTTTAAAGCAGCCAGAGTACATTGTGGCAGCAGGAGGCACCCTGTGTTGTCAGGTCCTTCACTGTCTGTGGCTGGGAGTGGTGTCTGCTCTGAAGGTTACATTGGCTGATTCTTGATTTTCCGGTGTGAACATACTGCACAGTGTTTGTGGCCATGACTGTTTTTGCCTCTCCCACCACTTCTGTCTCTGCCTAAAACTTATGGGCCCTGTTGACTTCCCTCCATCCTACTGTCTGCCTCCCTTTCTCCATGGGAAGTTATGTGCCATGTTTACCCTCTTACGAAATTTTGTTGGTCGAATACAGTTCTTGAGAAACTTCTGTTTTGTTAGAAGTTTTCCATGCATTTTTATTTTCAGCATTTGCCTAAAGCCGAGCACCTTCCTTGCAGGTGTGTTCTCTGGGATAGAGCTTTGGAGAATTGTGGCAGGGATCCTGATCCAGGCTTGCAGGACTCGCTCTGTGAATGTAGTTTTCATATGGGGATAGGTATGCCGAGAACCTGGCTGCCAAGTGCTTTGTGTATGGGAAGACAGGTGATGGCTCCTGGGACTAAATTGAAGGGCAGGGAGCATAAGCAGTGCTTGGGGAGGGGTTGGTGGCTCACTGTTAGACTGGAGGATGCAGAAACAGAATAGGTTGCTGCAGCCAAAAGTGTGGGCAGCAGGAAGGTGGGTGGCTTCTGTGCCAGGCTGAAAAGGAAAGAGGAGGGGTTGGACAGCAGCAGAATAGAGCTCTTCTCTTGTAGGTTTGGAGAAGAAAAATGCTGCTTTGGTAGGATACCTTTCTGTTCTTGATTAGCAAGGGCTAATCAGCCAGTTGTGCCTTTTTAGTCTTTAAGAGGTCTGCTCCCTGAGTCATGGCAGAAGCTATCCTGGCATTAGCATACTTTCCTGTCATCCACGTGCTGCTCTTTGCCATCTCTGTCCTTGTCCTTTCTGCCAAATCCAAATGTTGTAATGTTCCTGCTTCTCTGTCACGTTTTTTCCTAACTAGCCAGTCAAGCTTAGACCTGTGAGGATTACTGAGGTGTGTTCTGACAGGTCTTGCAGGCATGTGAAAAGGTCAGAAAGAATACTGGTGATAAGTGGATCCGTAATAGTGCCATGCTTGCCTGAAAGGGATGGCAGATAACTGCCACAGGGGAAGTGAGTGACAGTCTAAAAGGCTGACACAGGTTTTGGGAGTCTCTTACTTTATATTTATTGTGTGTTGGTTTCCACGGTGCAAAAGGCAGTGTATTTGTATATAATCACGTTTCCTCATATCCCAGTGGCTTCACTCATGAATGTTTAGTGTGGTCATGCCCCTAGGCAGTGAAGGCAAGCACAGCATTTGAGACAAACGTGCTATCCCAGGTGTCCCTAACATGGGGCTGAGGATGCCACTTGAAACAAACAAGTTCTTGGTGTTCCAGCCTGAATGGAAAAACCTTACCTTTGCCTATGTAAAGATTGTGCCAGCAACATAGACGTTGGGAATGCCTTTCCCCCCTCAGCTACATGGCACTATTTTGCAGTCAGGTGACTAGACACACATCCTGCTTCAACACAGCATGTGATGGAAATGGGATTAAACCAGGCATGTTCTGCATGCATGTGTGCGTATGGCCTTGAGACCCAACCTCAGTTGTTCTATGATTCTTCTTAGTATCATTGAGATGCTGCTGAAGATGAGTTTTTATAGATCGTTGTCATACTTTGTGGATGGTTCTCTCCTAGGATCTGCTAGGAGACACTTAAAACGTTTTCATTTATGTTTAAAAATATGGGTGGTTTTATGGTTGAAGTGAGTCTGTCAGAATTATCAAGAATACTTCTTTATGTATCTAAATCCAGAAAGCTTTTAGGTTACTGTTCTATAAATCTGAACTTTGTTTTGTTTTTTTAGACAAGTTTTGCCAATAAGCCATACCAGCAAATCTGCCTTGAGGGATGGGATGGGGTGAGACGGGGATGTTTTCACTCTTGAGAACCTTTTGCTATGTTGCATGTAGGGTAGAAATGCTAAGCAGGAAATTACACTGCGCTGCAGGTGTAAGAAACCTGAATTACTGGCTTTAGTCATTATTTTTCATTAGGGACCTAGGTGATGGAATAGATGGTATTCATTAAGTTTGCAGCAGACAACAAGCTGGAAAGACTGCAATGATATTGAAGAGCAGTATGAGGTTTCAAAATCATTCTGACAACCTGGTGAAAATACACCAAGTAAAATAGGACAAGCTGGAGACTTCTTCAGCAGAAAATACTCAGCTTTTCTGACGCGAGGTGGTTGGAAAGGCATCGGTTTGCAGAAGAGGATCTGAGAGGTATAATGGTTCCACAATGTGATGCTGCTGAGGGGGAAAGAAGATGAGGGGAGAGGGTACATCATGCTGGGAAACTGGTATTTTGAGCTGCAAGGCATGCGACATTATTCTGCCCCGCAAAGAATTTACAAGGCTGTATGCTGGAGTGCTGTGTTTATGTTTCACTACTCTCTGTTGAGATGGATCAGCTGGAAGACAAATTACAGTTGTCAGCTGCTTTGAAAACTTGACATGATCTATGAAAAAGTATTTATGAAGCTGGCATTATTTGCTCTGGAGAAGGGAAGGCTGAGAGGTGAACATGAAAGTCTTCAAGTGTGTGGAACATCTGGCATGAGTAGAAAATAAAAGTTTTCTGTGTTATTGGGGTGTAAAGTAAGACATAATGTGTTTTAATTGGAACAAGGGAGATTCATCTTAGACACCGCTGAAGCATTTACTGTCTCTATGCATAGTGAAGCAGAGGAGTGGACTGCCTGGGAGTGTTGTGGAATTGCTATCAACTTTTAAGAACAGGTGAGACAAACAGCTGGCTGTAGTGACAGGGGTAATAAAGTTATAATGGACCTCTTGGGGAAGTAGAAGATGATCTCTTGACTTCCTTCTAGCTCTCTTTATAATGTATCATTACCTACATGGGATTAATTGACAAAAATTTCTGTTGAAACTTGATGCATATTTTAAGCATCTGCTTCCATGGAAGAAAATACTGTCCCATAACAGACAACATTATTCATTTGTACTTGTCTGTAAGGATAGAATTCCCCATAGACATGTGTATATGACTTTACGTAAGCATAAGACAATTAAAAGACGACAACAAACATCAAACTTTTGGACATCTTTTGTGAAAGACTGACTGCTGTGTTTCTGCTGCTTGCCTCTGTTCAGAGTGCTTGCCTACATGTTTGTCTAATGACTGACTAGAGAGAACTGGGAGGTGTATTTTTAAGAAAATATTCAGGCATACATGTGGTAGCTTTACAAAGAAAGCTATTGGGGAGAAGCTTCTGCAGGCATGTATGTATTCATGTGCGTGATGGGGCCCTAAGAAGGAATCGGTTGCAAATCAATCAGACGAAACAGAGCTTAGTAACTCTCTAGGTACATCTTAGTTGTTGATGGTTAGGTGTAGTGTGTTGGGAGAAGATCTGCAGGCTGGATTATAGAATCATGAAATTTCTTATTTGTGTGTTAACTTTTTGAAGAAGATACTCAGATACCATCATGATCTTACAGAATTATACAATAGATTTTTTTAATGTTTTCAATGTATTTCTTTTGATGGAAAAATACAGGAAGGTTAAATGGCATCAGTTAGCACTGAAATATAGCTTAAATAATGAGCATTTGTTTATCAGGTCTTTAAGAGCCTGAGTTTGGGTTATCCCTGAATAACAATGCTCTTGAATTTAAAAAACCCAAAACTTTAAACCCTATGTAGTATAGAACATTTCAAAAAGTAGATCTATTTTTGCCTCATTTTTCTGACACTGCTTCTTTTGTATTGAAAGGCAGTGCAGATTGAGACCATAATTATTATTAAAGACTGATTTATCAGGCTTTTTACAGTTTTGCTATTAGCTTGATGTCTGTCGCCAAGAGACTTTATTAGTTGAGCTATTTTTATTACTTTTTAATTTCAGATTAGGGTTCTTTCTTCTTATAGTATGTGAAATATGGCAGAAGGTTTTCTAAATCTGAAGTAGCTACTCTGGGAGTTTTCCAGAAGAAAAAAATGTTGGCAAAAGGTGTGCCAATGTATTGGTCAAGCTTTCGTTGTTGTATGGAATATTATTTTGGAGCTTTCACAGACAGGAGCAAAATGATGCTGCCTAACAAAGGAAGATGGGAGACTGGTGGAATATGAGGAAGGCTACATATACGCAGTGCATCAGATGGCACCTCCTACTGGTTTTTTGCTGTCATTTATAATAACAATCCAAATGATATTTAGATCAAGGGTAGAGAGCTTCTCTCACACTTTTTGGCTAGATACTGTTGTCATTTTTATCCGTCTCCTGAGCTCTCAGTGTTACAGGACCAGACAGCATCAGTCCCACTTATAATCATTTGCTCCCACATTCGAGGAAGTTATTCTGGCTGCAGGGAAAATTTCAGAACCATCTCTTGAAACTCACTGAGGAGGCATGGGAATGAGTGATGTTGTGGAGAGATTTTGCCAGATCTTGGCTGGTGCACGTTACTGATTCCTTTTGTCTGCAGTGTTTTAGGATCAGTGTTTTTAATTAAGGCGTCTAATGTGACAACTGGTTGCTAGGTTAATTTACCAGAGGTCTACACAGCAGTTCTGTTATCTTTAATGGTTAATTAACACTGCTAATAAACACATTCTTTTGATCTATTCCTTTGTTTAGCAACATAATACTGTAGATCTATCAGCAGCATATGCAACTTATTTATAAAAGTTATTAAAAATATATTTGAATTTAATAGAGTGCTTTTTAAAACTAAAATTTAAAAACAAACCTCTTGCAGAATAGTAAGAATTACAGCTCTAAATAGGCTCTGGCAAAGTGTTTTGTAAGACCACCTGGGCTTTTACAGTGTACTCCAGTGACATATTAATAAAATGTATTATTGTAGATTGCCTACTGTTGTGAGATTTATGGGTATACCTGTAAATTTCAGTAGATCCATGATGTAGAGACTTACAGAACCTAAGGCTGGAAGGGGTCATCTAGTATGTCTTTCTGTCAGGGGCTACCAAACAGTCATCTCCCTACCCTTTGAGTTTATAGTGCTGTGGGCTGACCTGTATTGAACACCATGGAACGTGCAGGTTCTACCAAAGTCTTAACAGCTACCCTGCAATGGTGAGAGATTTGTTTCGACATGCCATGCTGAGCCCCACTGTACAAACTGAGCTCCCAGGTGCGGGCACATGCAAACAACTTCTTCATATAATCTGACCAAGATTAAAAATTCCTTGCCACTCCAAATCAGGCAATTATTTTGAGTCTGAGCATATGAGCAAGACATACGAGACAGGAATCTAAGAAAAAGGATTCCTTTCACCATCTGGTATTGCTTCCTTAGCTGTGGCCTATCTTAAATACATCTGGAGAAAGTAGGCAGCAAATAACAAAACAACGCAGAGTAAACTGGCCAGTTACACATAGAGAAGAAAAATACTTCTTGACCCATTCCAGCAGGTAGCTGAAGCATGAGATTTGTTTTATACATACTGTGTTGATCAGTCTGTTGACTTCATCCAGAGGTAAAAAACTTGTGGATTCATATTTAAGACTTCTTTTATCACTATTTAATAATGTGCACAGACATGCCGTGTTGGAAAGAAAGCAAAAAATAGTTCATGCCATTTCTTTAGTGTTGTGTTTTGCTTCTCAGTGATGGGAAGCAGCAGTGTTGCACTCAACTGCTTCTGAGTCATTCCTCTGGGAACTTTAGAAACCACAGTGTTATCAATGAAGTAACTGTTAGGATCTTGAATGTTCTCGGATTTATAACTTTGCTTTCCACCTGCTAGAGAATTCTGCAGTGCTTCAGGTTTGAACATTCAGTCTGATGGTAAAATTACTTACCTGCTCATCTGAGAGAATTTCACAAAGCTAAATTTGAAGATAGCAGGAAAAGCAGACAGGCAGTTGAACAGGCGGGGGTATTAGAAGCTGATCTGTTGAGAGAGCTACTGTGGTGTCATGGTGAACTGCTGTTTATTTAACAGTAAATCTAGATATCTTTAATTTTCCCATTGACATGAGATGATGTAAAGTTATCACATGCTGGAGACAGTGCTGCTAATAAAAAAGTTTATATACATACATATATATGCATGTATTTTCATATGTATATACGCACATATGTTGCTAATGTTTACTCATCTTTACAGGTTGTGCAGTACAACACTAAACTGAGGAAAAAATTGTCCCTGAGTAACACTTCTCTGTAACTCTTGTGCAGTGACTTGCATACCTAGTGTATGCAGCTGACTTTCACAGATGCGTGTTGCTAGTAATGGTGACACAGGTGCATTTCTCTTAGAGATTACTTTATTTGGACTACGATTGTAGTTCGGAACTACTAATCACAGGTGGTTGTCTGATAGTCCCTCATGGTGGATTGTGCACTGGATAGATGGTCGTGGGAATAGAACTAAATGTGGTCTTGAAAACTGGAAAATCAAAGTTGTAACTTTTCTTTTTAAGCATAAGAAAACAACAACTGGACTTACATAGAAAACGCGGACAAAAGCATTTGTTTCTGTCGTGAGTTTTTGAAGCTGTTCTTAGGCCTCTCAGTCACTGATGGAATTACAGGCTGCAGTACGAAGACTAAAGTGAAGAAAATTAATTCTGTCTCTAAGGTGTACTCATTTTTCTCCTCACAAGGAAGAAGGGACCAGAGACCAAGTAGTAACTGTGAGTGCCAGGATGATGAAGGCACCACAATTTCCATGTTCAAAATCATGTTGTAAGAGTTTTTCAATCTAATAATTGGAAAAATAAATCAAGATAAAGTAAACTAAATTAATCCAAAATTCTTCAGCCCATGATAAAATTTGAAATCTGTTTAGAAGGTATTAGTAAATTCAGGACTCTTCACTGCTTACTATCTCCAAAGCATGGTATAGAGCTAAATCTCGTAACATCCTTTTAAGATAGGTAGGTGTTATTCCTAACTTGCAGATTGAGAAACCTGACCAGGAGGAAATCAGGGACAAATAGTAAGTCCCTTTATGATGGTATTATAATTTTAGTATTCTTTAGTCTTGTATTCACTGAATTCTGATGACTGTTTCTAAAGCAAGGCACATTTTTTTGTGTTATGATTTCGAAAGAGAATTCCTGTTTGAAAGGGAAAAACTGAATGCTGTATGTCTACCTAAGAATGGGTAAACAGATTGTGTTTGCTGGAAATGCATAAATGTCTGAACTGGTGTGCTAAACAGATTAGATGATAGAAATTCAGATTAAATGATCTTTAGTTTAAGGACTGTTGCAGAAAGGTGTCAGTTGTCATTCTTCTTTGAGAGCTGAATACTAAGTCTCTTGAGTACCTTTGGAAGATATTACCCAAGAGTGCATGTAGAACCAAAGGATGCATTGACTTGCTTATTATCGCAGTGTAATTGCTGTTAAATGTTAAAGACTAATGAAAGCCAAAGGCACCTGCACTGTTAATTGTATTACTGTGTGTTAGCATCGTTTAAGGGAAAAAGCAACCATAGTCAACAGCTGCAGAAGAAAGGGCCCTTGAAAGCATGTAATATTAAACTCCTGAACTGTGGTATAGAAGAAAAATCTTTCAGGTTTGTGTTTTAAGGAAATTAAACGTTCTACTGTGCTTGGCTGGTTTTGCTGGGTTTTAAGCAGATACCTGAGATTATTAAGCCAGAGAGATCTCAGTAAGGATTTAAATGACTAACTGGAACTATGTATTCTTATATTCCACTTCTTAAATTTGGCTTTCATCTATAAAACTGTCTCAGAGGAGACCAGGGTTTACAGTTGCAAAGAAACACAATTCTTGAAGTCCTTCAGTGCCGATTGTGACTTTTTGAGATTCTTTCCAGATGAGAAATTTTCTCTATAGAAGTTGTGTCAATATAGGCAAAATTTGTCAGTATTTTGAAGTTAATCTAGATAAAAAAAACAATTTACATTACAGATTAGTGTGTGTGACATAAAAAGGGGCATGAACTAAAACAGAAGATACTTGCTTGGCACTGCTGTGGTGATTGGCATGTCTTGAAGGTGGGGGAAAACCAGATGATGTTCAAGGGACTTCTTCAAGTAGTTAAAAGTCCTGCTTGATATAACTAGTTTTTTTATGGCATAACATTTTCCTTATTGTCTTTCTCAGCTGTGAATAGCATTATTTATCCTTCTCTTTGTCTGACACTTAGATAGTTCATAGTGTTAGAAGAATGTGATGTACAAACCTGAAATAGCTCCTGGGTTGGGGGGACGTGGCGTTGTTGATTTGTTTGGGGATTTTTTTAGTTTTATGTACCAAAGCCTTCTGTCATATCTAGCACCAAAAGTGAATGTTTCTGGTCTCTGTCATACTGTTAGTAGAGGTATCCTGGTGAAACAAAACTACTTTTTAACACGAAAGACTGGAATTTCTTCTGGTAGCCATAGTACAATAGAGCCCTGAGGTGAACATCGAAGCATTTTACCTCGCAGGTGCTGCAGATATCAACCTAAAATCTCAGAAATGATAAATTAAACTATTTTATTTATTATATAATCTTTTATGGTAATAATGATGTGTTAAACTAATGGAACTGGTTTTGTCAATAAAGGAGCACTCGTGACACCTATTTTACGGAAGATGTCAAAGATGAAGGAAATGCTTAAATCACTACCTTTGAGACAGTGGCCTTAGGGTAGACTTTGCAAGTATGAATGTTATTTATGCTTGGAATAAACTACAGTTATTTAAGTGGATGAATGAGATTTATCTTTTGTGGTACAATGAGCCTCCTTTTTAACTTACACTTCCTTCCTCAGCTGTATGTTGGTGGGATGATATTTAAGTGGTCTGAACGTAAGAGCAAACAATCTGAAGTCACCTTTCACTTGCAAGGCTTCATCTAATTGAATTGCTGCTGTTTTTCCCCTCCCAGATATGTGGTTCCTATTTACTCCTGCAAAAACTTAAGGACTGTATTTTCCAGTAAATCATGATTCTCCACACTTCTGTCTGGATCAGGCAAAATGCGTAGAAGCAGCATTTTCAAAGTCAACCTATAGCTCAATCTAAGCTTAGAATAATTTACCATTAGTGTATGTGATATGCCTGCATGAATTAGCTCAGGAAAGAGGTTGATTTACCATGGTCTCAAAATAGCCCTTACATGGAGCTGCTTACATTTAAGCCACTGTGCCCAGTTCAGTCCAACCCATACTCCTTTAGACAAGGCAAGCTAGCAGACCTGTCCTCCTGCAGGTTAAAGGTGCCTACTGCCTAATTGTAATGTTTCACGGTAAAGCAGTGTTTAGTGACAAGCTATTCTTTTCATGGTTTTTGTTGTTGCACTGCTTCAAGAATAGTGGGAAAAAACCCACCTTGATTGTGGACGGTCTCTTCCATTCACCCCCAGTATTAAAATAGCCTTTATGGGAGTAACATATAAAATTTGCATTATGTTTTTGAGGGAAGCCCACCTTCTCCTTCCAAGTTAGTTCTTTTGCTGGTTTGTGTATGGAATTGGTGTACTGTCCTGATTCAGCAAGGGGGTTGTCCTCCTCGGGGCCTCTGACACTGTGCCTTCATTGAAAATTTAACGGCTTTATATAACAAAAATTACATGCTTTGGTTTTGCATGTGTGTGCCTATATGTACATAGATGATGGGATGAAGCACCTAACTAAAGGTTTGTACGTACAAAGTTAAGTCCTTTGAACATTATAGAAGCTCTACATGAAGGTGTACGTGTGGCATGCACACAGTCACAATTTACCTGTCGAAATTTTCTGTCTCCATCAAAACCAGGACTTTTCAGTGCCTGAAGAAGTCTTATGTACAAAAGATATTTTATCAGAGGAATTTTAAGGGAACAGAGCTTGTTTCGAGAGTTGCTGAGCAATGGGAATAGAGAGCTGCCTGTTCTTGGCAGCTAGGGGAGAGCCAGGAACCTGTGACTGTAGTCATACCTCACACTCTGCTTCTCTCTTGTGAAATTTCTGTTCCTAAATGGTTATCTCCAAACTCAATCATGAAAAAACCTGTAGGTATGGACAGTTTCATCTGGTAGTTTCAGTGTTGGAGCTGTTTAACTGTTAGTTGATTCTTATACTACCTTTTTCAAGTTTGAGGAATATCTTCAGAAAATTCACATTTTGCTGTATTCTGAGTAAATTTTGAAGAAAAAGTTTTGAATGAGAGTTGGGCACCCAGCTGATCTGTGTGCCCTTGCAAATCTGTGAATTCACCCTGTGCAGTTTGTGATTGCTAATTTAATCCCTTACATCCAGTCCTGTTTCTTTCAGGAGGTAGGAGAATTTGGAACTTCCTTAGAAAGATTACTTATGTGATATTTGGCTTAGTAATGCTTGCTGGGGCCCCAGTTTAGTAATCAGGATCCAGATGTCTGTTATGTTTTAGAAATGCAAATGCATAATTCTGTGTATCTTTCAGTTTTGTTTTCAGTTTCTGTAAACGAAGGCTCTGGGTAATACATTACTTAAATTTAAAATACTTTCCAATAGAAATACATAGGCAAAAGAAAGGAGAGAATTTAATGATTATTTTCTATTGTGTGGTTGAAAGAGCAATTTAATTCACCAAAAACAGTTCAGAAGTTTCCCTAATGAGGATATTTCCTTCTGTCGCTGAAATCCATGGTGCTGTACCTGTGAACTTACTAATTTCATCCAAAAATGAGCCAGGTACCCAAAAAGCAGCAGCTTCATTTGGTCCTGTGCTTTGACTAGTCCATAGAAGTTGACTGTGTCCAGAGCAGGGCCAGAGCTCTGGCAAAAAATGAAGTCATATGGTTGACATTATCATATTGTGTAAGAGGTACAAATTAAGGATTGCATAGGAAAACTATGCGGGTGAGATAAAATATTCTAGCTCTTAAATTACTAAAAATAAGTGCTTGCGGGAGTGCCTCTGCTTTTCATGTTGTTTTATAGAGCATTAAAAAAAATACTAATCCTCATGGAACAATTCACAATATTTATTGAAAGGATAACTTCAGACTAGGGGAGAGCATGTAAAAAAAAAAAAAAATTAAAACCAGCATCCTACACAGTGGTCCTGATCCTTTATAAACTGTTGTATACTGCTTTACTTTTAAGTGAAGTTACCTTTACACCTGAATTTGATACACTTTTCTGCAATTTCTGGGTCTGAGTCTTCACCCTTAATAAAAATTGTAGAGTATTTCCCTTTAAAATTCAAGTGCAGTCATGACAGAACAGAATGATAACTTTTCCCTTTGTGTTAACCTCAGTGTTACAAGCATATATTTGTTCTTCAAATGCCTTGGCAATTAATTTTCCCAGTTAAAGGAGAAGAGCCTATTTTTCATTCAGGGGTTTGCTGTTCTGTTACTGCAGGAGCTGCCTGCCTATTTACCGCGGAAAGGGATAATGTGACTTAAACAAGATGGCTAAATCCTATTCGGCAGGATCAGAGGGGGTGGCGAATGTTTGACATTTGCCGAGAGAAACTGTCTTAAGCGTACAGCCTTTTTTTTCTTTTTTTTTTTTTTTGCGCCGTGGGCTGGCGTAGCAAGGGGGACCTTTCCATCCTCTGAGGGGCAACGTGTGTGTGTGTCTGTGTGCGTGTCTGTGTGCGTGTGCCGGCGTGGCGGCTGCCGCTGCGGAACACACCGGGGATGAATTACTTGACGTGCACAACCGAAGGCGCCGCTGGCTTCACGAAACCGGCGCGGCGCCCGCTGCCGCCAACGTGAGAGAGAGAGAGGCAGCCGGCAGCTCTTCCCGACAGCTAGAGGTGGAAGGACCCAAACTTGCGGTCCTCCCCCCCGCCCCCAAGAGATCGTTAGTCCATTCCTTTATAGTGGTTCATTTTGGCTCTCTGTCATCGCCAGAATGCTGCCAGTGAATGTGTGTCATGGTTACAATAGAGTGTGGTAACACGTAACAGCAATGAAAGCCCAGCGGGAAAGGCTACAAATTCCAGGGCTGACCTTGGAGTAAGTATTGTCTGTCTTTAATATTTTAATGGTTTCTGCATGATGCTGGCTTCCGTGCAACCAGGAGCTGCTTAACATAACGTTTGTGCAGACGGTCTGGGAGCACTGCAGCTCCAGGTTAAAGGAACACGTTTTAAAGGCATTGCAGTTGGTTTCAGAAAATGTGCCAGCCCGGAGCTGGGATATTGCAGTACATTTGGAAAGAAGGCATTTCTGCATATTTAAAGTTACTGAATCTCAGTGCATGGAGCATTCTGTCAGCTCGTAGGGGAAGAATCTGTCAGTAGGCCATGGTGTCTGTCTTTCTCTCCAGCTCTCTGTTACTGTTTGTTTATCCCGGTGCTGCCTTTTAGAAAGGCCTCTATCTCTGCTGAATAACAGAGAGCACTGCGAGAGATTATAGCATTATAGAAATGCGGTTCGTGAAAATCCATCAGGAACGAGCTGTATTTTACATACGTAACTACACTAATGAACTGTATTGACATTCTGGAGGATTCCTGATAGTCTCTGCAGTAAGTATGTTTACCTGATTTAGCAGTATGTTTACTTGGTACTCGCTTAAAACTGATTAACTCATTTGCATGCTTTCAGCTATTTAGAGAATAACTATATGAAAATATGTAATTTTAATGTATAGCGATAGTAAGTATAGTCTTTTATTCATAAATGCCAGCATATGTTTACTCAAAATTTGTTAGTCAAAGACAAATATTTATTTCTATACATACATACCTACAGTCTACATTGACATGTCAGGCATGTATATATGCATGTTATAGTAATCATGAGAACTTGCTAATTTTATCTAGGTAAATAGATATGGTTACGTCAGATCCTTTAGTATTCCCTGGGACTTCCCCATTCTTGCTGGAGAAAAAAAAACTGAATGCTGCAGATGCCTGCGGTAAAGTTATTTAGCTATGGAAGATATTATTTCTGACATCTGCCATGTTTTAAAGAGAGGGCTATAGGTAAGTGTGCAGCATAGCAAATAATTTATTGTTACAATCACATCAAGGTGACAGAGCACTTTATTCCAAGGAACAAGTGTAGATGTTATATTGGGTTCCCTAGAACGATGTTTGTGAAATGTCAGAGAGAAATTCTGCATTTCAATCTGGCATCTTCTACTGAGAGCAGTGTGTGTTAGCTTTGAGCAGACTAAGCTCTAGATATTTTTCTGAGAAGAATAGCACTGCTAATTTCTCAGGAGTTTTGGAGGAGGGGTCTTACCAGGGAGCTCATTAAAATGGTTTCCGTGAATAATTGATAATTATACTCCTTTTGAGATCTGGCAATTAAAATACTAAATCTTGACTGAATTATGTAATCATCATATGAGAATAACATCACTAACTGCAAAGGACAAAAAATGATTCATGTTACTGTTTTTTCAACATATGCGTGTGTTTTTGTAATATGAGGTAATAATTCACTGCTTCCTCCTTTTTCAGGGTAACCTGACATAATAACACTTGCCTTGTCATATTTTGACAATATTTAATACTGATAAAATGAATAATTATATTTTAATTTCAGCATTGATCATTGCTTTTGCTAAACTGTTGTCTGAATATTTTTTTTTCATATATTAGACTTTCTTTTGCCATCACATTTGCTGCTTTCTAAACTTAATTTATTTGTAGAGAAAAGAAAGTGCTATATTTTGGTTGCTGGCACTTAATGTTTCCCTTAGAGTCATTCTCATGATTTTTCAGAGTTCAGTCAGTGCAGACTTAAATAGTGTCTCCCAAATTCTTACATTCAATCATCTATAAAAGCACATATTTGTGGGGAAAAAAATCCAACTTACTTCTTGAAGCATTCTTCGCACACTGATTCTCATGAATTTTCTTTCAATAAAGCTTAAATGTTGGGACTAGAATTACGTTGTCTTTCTGAGAAATTAGTACAGTCTGTCTACTTTATATTCATTACTTGCACAAAGCTCTTTCAAAGAATATTAAGGATCCAAAATAAAGCAATCTAAATTTAGTAAATGTAAGAATTAAGGCTGCCTGTCAGCCTTGTGCATATGCACTGTGATAATTTTTTTTAACAGGTTTTTGCATGCGATTTGCAGGTCTTAAAAAAGCAAAGCTGAAAAGCAAGGTCTATAGAAAAACTGGATTGACAGTCCAGTGTCATCACTTGGAGGGAGTTTATAGATCTATAGTACAGGCACATCTGATAGTGAATGCCCAGGGAGTCTGCTCCATGACTGAGACTGATGTGTTACAGTAATGAAAGTGAGGAAGAATATGAGTAACTACTACCAGGTGTAGGACTTCCACCTGCTGTGTATATATGCCATCCACTAGAGGGAGGGGGATGTGCTTTGCCGCTGGGTGTCACTAGGATTTGTTCACAGCAAAGTGACTTAGGAATCTCATTCTGGGGTGTGAAGTTAATACAGTCTCCTCATTCAGGCCAGACGTGTTTTTACCCCTGTCCTTTTCACTGTTGTGGCTTGAGTAGGATCCTTGCCCTGAGTCGTGACTCCACAGCAGTCCCCGTGCTCTCTCCCTCCTGCCGCCCCATGCCTTTAGGCCAGCTCGTGCCGCTTCTCCACCTGGATTCTCTTTGGATTTGTGTTAGCTCCCCTCCCTGCTTCTGGTCCTGCTGGAGGTTGGCTGCATCACCTGCCTTTTGTCTCCTCCCTTGCTGTGCAGCCCCAGGAACCGCAGTGTGAGCACTGGCAGTACGGCACGGGACAGTTTCCCAGCACGGGCCACGCTGACAGACAAGCAAAAGGGAGGATGCACAAGCGAAAATTTGGGATGCACTGCTGGCTTTGCTGCAGCAGACCTGCAGTGGGGAATAAGAGACAGTGCAGATAGCATTTAGAAGCACACAAAAAAACTTTTTACAAGCCTGTACTGATCATACGCAAACAAAGACCTTTCCAGTGCATGTTGTGGCAGGTCAGTGCAGTGCGGCAGAGTGCCCCAGTGAAACAGCAGAAATTGGAGTTGGTTAATCATTCTGCAGGCCTGCATCGGCTGACTGATGTGAGCCTGGTTTCAGGTTAGCCGTCTTCAGCCTGATATATTGAGCCATTGGCTTTTAAAGGAGCTTATTAGCTTAGGCATACTGTTGTGCTAGCGCAGCTAATGTGCCTCTGAAATGAAGCTATCTGGCTCAGGGATCGTGCCGCTAGAGAAACTTGCCCTAGCACAGTAGCCTTGTCAGAAAGTAACAGCAGGCCCACCCTTGAATCAGTGTGCATGTCCCTGCCAAACTTTGTGTCCTCTCCAAAGCGTCTCAGGGAGGAGAGGTTGGGTTTAGAATTGGAGGTGGCTGTGCTTAGCATATTGGCCATCTGCATCTCCACTGGGGCCAGGACAGGGGTGCTAGCGCTGGCTGGCTGGAAGTGTCTGCTGCATAGCAGAAGGCGATCTGGAAGAAGTTCCCCTTAAGTTTCTGCCTTAGCTCAGTCTGCACAGAAGGCAGAGCTGTGTGATTTTTTTGACAGGTAAATTCAGCTAATTGCAACAAGAAGCATGCTATTAAACATGCTTAAAAAAAAAAAAGCTTTCTAGCAAGCTGTACATGGAGAAGAGCATGTGACTGCATGAATATATTTTAAAAGAGCATCTGTGAAATCTGTTAGTGGCCTACTGTTTTATGGAGAGACCTTTCAATGGAGATGCAGTGGAGGCAACTGCTTGAAGGCACCTTTGAAGTCAAATGCTCAAGTATAGGTTTTTTTGGATGAGTTGTTTATAGTCATATTTGATTACCTAGATAAAGGACTTGATATTTGTGAGGGAATATTCCGTAGTGAAATAAATGGAAATTGACACAGCCTAGCTAGAGCACTTCCAGTTTTTAGTAGGTGCCCAAATTTTAGTCTCTCAAATTGGAAATCATTATTACAATTTTCTTATTGCTGAAAGCTCATCATCAGTTTTAGTTTTCCTTTTTTTTTAATACATCTGATTTGCATATCAAAAACTTTAAAAAAAAACAACTCTAGGATTTTTTTAAAAGGAAAAAATGACCCAGGTACATGTCTTGTTTTATACAGAATACTTAAAAGTATGAAACAAGCTAGCGTTTTTCCTCCCTCTCTGTGGGCTTTGTACAAAGGTATTGTTCCTGGAGGGAGTCTAACATAGTTAAGCATATGCACCAGCACGAGATTTCATTTTATTTTTTTTATTTAAATCAATTTCATCTTAACTCAAAAACTGTGTGGCTACTATCAATCACTTCATTCAGGAGGATGGTAATGTTTTGGTTCTAACCGAAACTCCGTTCGTAACTCCTACACTAAAACATGCGACTCTTGCTAAACCTTCTGTTCACTAGAGATGACATTATTTTAACTTGCAGTCTCACCCCAAGGAGCCTGAGCCCAACCCCAACAAGCCCCTGCAGTCCATGCAGTCCTCTGTTCGCTTTTCATTTTTGGAGGTAAGCGAGTAAACTTCCATTGTTGATGTTTTCTTCTGCATCCAAAACCTTACAATCAAAACATATTGCAAAGGGAATATTTAATAAAATGAAATATGTCTCTGCAATCCGAAATATGTTTTAATTGACCAGCTGTTGTTCTAAAGTATTTTATGGAAGAGATATAAGGTAATCCATATTTTGACAGAGATTCAAGATATTGATGCATAATTCTGCATTGCGCTGACTATTTTGCTTAGGAACATATCTTCTATTGAAATTTTATAGTTTGGTTCCTATGGTTGTAGCTCAAGCTGTATTCTATAACATCAAAAGTTTAAGGTGAGTTCAGAAATGAAGGTTATTTACAAAGCATATGGTAGTTTTTTGCTTACCTGAGAGGTAGTAGTATGCCTGGTGACGTCAGATGCTAGGAGAGTTGAGTAGCCAAGATGCAGATCCATTTAGGAGAACATAAAGTCACATATTAGTAGGACTGTTTCTTCTTTAGGAGGATGTTAGGCCTTAGTTCTAATACAGTAGTGTTTTAGATGAGCAGCCACATACAACATCGTTCTCACTGTCTTCTTTCTCCTACTCCTGAGTTTATTGAGAAGATTATTGTTTTTTGTACTTGTCAGAAAGGTAGTTATTTTTATAAGATCAGAAAATCATTGGTTGGTTAAAAAATACCACGTAACACTTGCTATTATAGTGAAGTTATCATAATAAGTAATAACTGAAAGATGTTTCTGATACAGAAAATTGGTTTTTTCTGCCTTTATTTTCAATGCAGAAAATGAAACTGCAAGCTGGGGATCTCACAGCTGTGAGTTACTGAGGTTCTGCTCCATAGGGAATTATTTTAAAAATGAGTTACTAATATGTTATTGATTTCTCATAGATTAAAAAAACCTTTTAATTTTCATCAAAGTTAGATTCTTAGAGAATTACCACCTTGTTGAATGACAAAATAAGGTGCATCTGTGCCTGTTTGGTACCACCTCTTGAACATAGTATGGCAAAGGAAAGGATTGCTTGGATGCCTTAGTCTGCTTCGGCATACTTTAAAGTTAAAAACAAACTGATACTTAGGAGTCCTTCTGTGGTGGCTTCATGCAATACTGAAAAATGGAGCAATAACTTTGTGACTTGCTATGTGTTTCTGAAGAAATACTGTAATTTTTTTATATGTAATGTTTTTTAGGGAAGAGATGGGATGAGAATCCCTCATTTGTGCATTTTTTCAGTATGATTTAAATAAGCATACTTTTTTTTTTTCTCAGTGAAAACACTTCTGGGATGTTTGTTTAATGAATTATCAGCAAAATCAGTATATTCTGTGGAGTTCATCTCGGTGGTAGGGAATGCTTGGTAAAAACTAGCATTTTCTAATTGGGTCTTTATTTTATACAGCCAGAACAAATCACTTTCCTTTGCCAGTTTTGTGGAATCAGAAAGCTATGTACAAAGTTTTTAATCTGCATAACCTGCTGAACTGCATCTCCAGATGTGTGAATGTCCTGCCATGCAAACTGTGCTATGGACACAGCCCTCAGTGTTTTTATTGTCTTTGGAACCAGGACCCTCAAGGCTTTTGTCTTCCCTTGCTGGGAAACAACAGTGCTAAGTTTTTTCTGTCCTATGATGGAGGATGCTGAGACCAGACTTTCCAGATGGTTTCTGAATAAGCGGAATGGAAACTATTGATACTGCTTAATGTAAACCCACGTCCCCAGATTTTGCTGAAAAATGTCAAAATTCCTAGTGATTTTTCTTGGGTTGTTTTGTCCTGAAGTGTATTTGAAGCTCTGCCAGAATGGTTGATTTTTTCCCCACAATGGAAGTTTAAAAAGTTTGATTCACTCTGAATCTTTGTGCTGTATGTAGCTATAGCTGTAGAAGGCTGCTGGTGTATTGAACAGCGAATGTTTTCGTTATTAGTTACTGTTCAAGCTTGACCTAGGTTAACAAGGACAAACATATGTGTTTAGTTTTAGTGTATGTAAGTAATTAGCATTTCCCGTTCTGTGAGCTTAGAGTAGTCCCGTATGTGGGAGGAGAGGAATTATTTTAGTGCAACTACTTTTGCTCATATTCAGAAGTGTTAGCAGCATGGGAGCCTTACCAGAGTGACTGGATAGGATTTTCCTGTGGTACCATCTCTCTCTAATGTGCTGGCTCATCTCCCTCGAGATGCACAGCTGCTCCTTAGGTGGTTGTTTTTGTTGAAGTTCTGCTTATAGCGATTGTCACATACAGTAGTAATCTAAAGGGAGCCTTTTGCCAGCTAGATGATGAAGATCTTTTCAAAATAAATGCTAACATCCTGTGAATAGAAGTATGTGGTGGCAGTAGGTGAAGCTATCCATATTTTACTGATACTTCTCAGAGAGGATGGGGGATGAAGAGTTTTTTCAAATTTCAGGCAGCTAGGCACGCATTTCCCATCAACTTTGTTCCTGCTGTTTGCGTCATCTGAAAACTTGCAACTTCTGTAGGGGAAAAAGTTTGTACTATTTTAATACTAAGTAATACAAGCAGAAGATTTGCAAGAAGAGAGAGAGGGCAAAGATAAATAGCTGAGCAAAGCTATTGAGAGGTTTAAGATACTCATGCTTCTAATAAAATTTCAGAGTGTGTTTCCTTTGCTTTGATGTCCTTTGTGATAGTAATGGGGACTGGATTGGTAAAGTGTTGGAAGAACACTAGAAGGAAACACTAAGTGTGGCAAGTTATAGTAGCCCCTAATAAAAAGGATAAAGGAAGTGAAAATAGTAAATTTAAAAATGTAAAAAACATAGAACAGCATGAATTTGAGCTTGGTTACTAGAGATGGTTTGCTCAACCTTTTTATTTCACTGATGCTGCTGATACAAGACCGGGGGAAAAAAAAAATCATGTTTGTAAGACTCAGACACACAATAATGATAGTGGTTTCTGCTGCTGCCTATGTGGAATGGAGGTTCCAGGGGAGAATTAACATTTACTACCTTTGAGTGCTGTAGTTCTTCTTCATGATTGGAACAGGATGTGTGCTGGCTGATGTTTTCTCTCTGCTTGAGTAGCGCATGGTATGTTGGTTTATTTTATGATCCTTTCCTGCTTTTTACAAAAAAAAAAAAAAAAATAGAGGAATTTAATGCTTTTAGGCAGGATTGGAAAAATACCCTTCACACAGAGAGCTAATTTGAAATTCTGATCATCGTGGTTCTCAGGCAGAAGGTTTCAGCTGATATAAAGATCGTAGTTTCTCAAAAAAAAAAAAAGATTGGGGTGAAGTTTCCAGAAAACATTGGCTGAGGAGCCACGAGGATTGCGCGAGTGTGAGGTGCTGTGCAGACACAAGTGTTACTGACCTTCTCAGCCTGGTGAGAGGATTGAAAGGATTCATTCTGAAGCCTTGAAAAAGAAGGGGCAAGTGAAAAGAGCCCAGGATTATACTTTTTTTTTTCTATGGTTTTAATTTTTTTGTAGACAGTCCTATTTCTTTAGGAAAATCCAGTTCAGCTCACCATATCTAAAAGTGTGAGTTGACAGGAAGGTAAACGAGTATTATTAACAACACCTTTTGGTAATGTAGTCTGTTCTCTTAGAAGGCTTGTGAGGATGCCATGTATACGTGGTGTTGTGTCGTCAGCTGATTTCATCTGTGTTACCAAGAGCAGCAGTTAGAAGTATAGCTGTCATGTATTAAACTTCATCCTATGGCACTGAATTCAAACAAAAAAAATATTAGAGTCACAGAGAGGTTGGAACTGTTAGCTACTTGCTGGTATTCAGTATTGGGTTTCTGTATCTGGAAATCACAAAAAAAATGTTGACACTCATACATTTTCATTAAACGTAACCTGAATATATGAATGATATAAATGAATAATGATTACAAGCCCAAGGAAGAATTTATATCAGATTTTAAAATAAATTTATAAAAATAAAACCCCCAAATATTTAATCTTACCTGGAACTATATTTAAACTGTTTAAATTCATATACCAAATTGTTGGATACATAAATCAGATTCCAGTTGGTGTCCTCCTATTCTTTCAGTTTCTTGGCCTGCATTTCTCTTTTTTTTTTTTTTTTCCCTCTGACATTACTACATCCCTGAATGAGATCAAGACAGAAAGCTTAAAATAGCTAGTTTCTAAGAACTTTATTGGTCTGTTTCACAAAACCTTCAATGAACTGTACGGATCCAGTAGAAAAATGAGCAGGAAAGTTTCTAGCAATTTTTTGTTGTTGTTGCTCTGAAAGCGAGCATGTTTAAAGATGCATTTACAAAGCATTTAGCTTTGTGTGATGCTGTGTGCTCACGTGAGCATAAGCACCCATGTGAAAAATATAACGGACAGTGGAAATGTAGTTTGCTGCTTGGCTTCTACGTTACAGAGGGCAACAGTTTTTAAACTTCGCAGTGCTCCAGTGTTTCAGGGGGGAGTGGAGTGGTTGTGGTCAGTTCTCGTGTGTTGTGCTGCGTGGTGCGAGGTGGCTGGGCTTGGGGCAGCTGCAGGGCGGCAGTTGCTTGTGGCAAAACATCCCCTGGGGACTCGCACAGCCTGACCGACGATGGAAACTCATGTCAGTCCTGTCCCTGCACTCGTCCCTGTGAGCATGCTCTACCCTCTTCTGTGTTAGGCTCTTGCAATAGGCTGGCTGCGCCCGAGTTTGAACCTCCACTGCAAGTGAGAACAGGTCTGTCATAGGAGAGGAATGGGGCTGGAGCAAGAGGGCAGTGCTCAGTGTCTGGGGAGGCAGTGGCAGTGTGTAGCTGGGCTGGCACTCCACCGATGTGAGGGCACCTCCTTTGACACTGCTGCGCTGGAGCACCCAGAGCTACCTGCTCAGACCCGAGTGACAGCTGTTGTACATAGGGGTAAATGATCAAATGATCTGGTCTAAGTGTGCAGTCTGGACAGACCAGACAGTGAGTATTGTAGCAAAGGAAGTATTAGTATTTCTTCTGTGTTGGGGAGGGACTTGTGCAGAGACATGACATGGTCCTCCCAAGGTAGAGCAAAATTATTGTAGAATTAGCAATTAAATTTGGATCTTTCTAGTTTCTTTACTTCTGTGTAATCTGCCGTAGAACTGCTACTTCTCAGATTCATAAGGTTTTATAAAAGACATCGGAGGTGTGTATGTCAGAGGGTGCCTCTTCTCCCTGTATCTCAGTGCCACAGCTGCCATATCCAGGTATGCTGAAGCAACCATTTTTCTCGAAAGGTTATTCCCACCTTTTCTTTCGGAGATGAGTACAAAGCAAGTTCACCTTAAGGTTATGCTGAAAGATGAGTTGTTGATTTGTTACCCTGAAACAGGAAGGTCATGAGAAGGGCTGATGTGGATGAGCTAAGGAATCATTTGGCTCCATTTCTTTCCCAAGTTTCTCCTTTTTGTTTAAATGAGGAAAACCTGCTGTTTCATCTCTTAGAATAATCTGATTAGCATTCATGAGCACCTACCGTAAAGCACGAGTTCCTCAAGGTGAAATAAATTAATCTTTGTCCTCCAAAAGTAGTTTGTCTACTTTGAAGTTATGTCCTTGCTGTTCTTTTAACTCTCTCTAGGAGCATTTCTTTAACCATACATAACACATTTTCCTCAGCTATGTCCTGTATTCTCCCATATTGGGACTTGTGACAGGTCAAGGGGAGAGCTGTTCCCATTGGGATTTCAGAAAATGGAAAATGAGAAGGAATTCCAATGCACGTATAACATTTTTGTGGTGCAGAACTGACTTTTGAGGAGTAATTAAGTAAAAGAAGCCCCTTACCCAGCAGGTCTGATCTCTTGTGTACTTTATACCAACTCCAGCTTTTGAAATACTTTAAAAGCTTTTAAGTTTTCTGAGCCCTGTTGAGTCACAGCAGAGGAGAAGATTTTGTTTCTATTTTTCCTTGTGAATCATCATCAGTATTTTATTGAGCGACAGCCAGTTACATCTGCATAAGCCTATTAGTGTTTTAATGAGGTTGCACAGGTGTAAATGAGGGTCCAGCTGAGAACTGCAGGAGCTGCACAGCTGTCATCTGTGAGCATGGTCCCCTGGAGGTTCTTTACTGTTGGCTTGCCACCCAAGAGGGATATGAGGATACAAATATCTGATTCCATAGGTTTTTTTGGGCTGGCGCTAAAGACATTGCAGTTTTACTTGCTGCACACTGATGCAGAATCAGGGAGGTGAAGACTGTGTTGTCACAGTGATGTTTTGCACGATTTCTGGAGTAGAATCAGAGTAAAACTTAATTTGTTGATATCATAAAGATTCAGTTTTAAAAGCTCCCAGGAGAAGCCTGCATTCTTGTATGTGTCTTCGAAAAAGTTACGTAGAATATGGCAATTCGATTTGTGGCTTGTGCTACTCAATGTTGTTCAGAAGGAAGATTTATTTGTATATGTTTTTGGATGAAGTAAAGCAAGAACAGCAGCCCCTTCTCCCTACAGCGTCTTCCAACTTAGTTTAGAGAGCTTACCAGAAATACAGTTCTTTGCTGAGTGCTGTCTTTTTTTTTTTTTTTTTTTTCCCTCTTATGTGTAAGGTGCATCTTAGGAAATCAAGGAAAGTTCTTGTGACAGTTATTTCCTGTGGTAATCTGAACACTGCTTTTTTCCATTTGTGGGAGAGAACTTGTCTGAATCATTTTAAGTGCCGTTTTGTTGGTCTTCTCTCCCTGAACTCTCATAAAAATCCTCCCAAAGCAGTTGGTGTGCTAGCTTTATTAAATCTTTTGGCCTTGTGGGTTGGATTTTGTATGTACTGTTGAATGTTAGATTTTGAAGTTAGTAGGTTAGGCTTTCTCAGCATTTTGAGGAGGTAATACGAATTTCAGTTTGCTAGTGACAGTAATTGTGGACTGGTGCTGTAACACGGGAATGCTGGATCTGGAGACAGTAGAGAGGTTTTTTTTTGGTTTTGATTTTTTTTTTTCTTTGTTTTTGTTGTTGTTGGGTTTTTGGGGGTTTTTTTGTTTGTTTTAAATGTCTGACATTTTTGAAGTCATAGGAATGACCTGGAGATATCTTGAACTGCTTTACTACTTTATAAAGCAGAGAATGAAAGTTTTCTAGAAATATTTTCCACTGAGATGTACTCTCATAATATTCATTTTTACTGTAATTTGATATGCTGCTCAGAGTACTTAGTTTTGAAGCCTAAAATGTCTAAGTGTTCACTGGCTAATCTGTGAACATTTTTGCCACATAGCCGTCAAAGACAAGTGACGTGGGATAGTCCCTTTTTGAAACCAAAACCTGGCATTACTTTTTGGGCAGATTTTTGTTTACCTTAGAGTCAAATTTTGGTTTCTGTTAACTGTTAGCAGTAATACCATAATAAAGAGCTGGTCCAAGCTTTTCAGCACATTCCCTATGTCTTGTTTGAAAGATGAAACAATGACATGAAAGCAAGGTATGGAGAGAGGAGCTCTGTAGAATTTTTTTTTCATGTTTTTCAACTTTAAAAAAAGAACAGTGACAGTTTGTAATATTTACAAAAAATATGCCATATATAAGTCAGAAATTGGAGAGAGCATGTCATGGAGCACTGCTTGAGGTCACATAAAGACTAGGTGAGTTAAGTACTTTGCGTGTAGTGTTAAGAACTCATTCCAAGCCAAGGAAATGGTTAAAATTTGAATAACTGATCCACATCCTATATGTGAAAATAACTCTAGACAGGTCTTGAAATATACTTGAAAATGGACAGACCGGTCTCTTTCTATGCTGTCATACCACAGAGTTTCAAGTACATGCAAATTGCCTGCTAACAGCAATCATTAGCCACTGTGGTGACTGTACCTGTTGACCTAGAGGCTTTGCTTGTCAGATGGTGATATATCTATTAGTAATGACTGTAAATGTCCTGAGGCTCAGTTGTCTCATTCTGGATTTTACAGGCAGATTTCAGGAGTATGGCGTCATAATTGACTTAATCTGATTTAAAAGGAAAGCATTTAAAACATCTTGAATTCAAGTCCATTTATTGTCCAAAATGTGACTACTGTCTGTAGTCCGTTGCCAGTCAGTTCTTGCAGATACGGAGAAACTGCAAGGTTAGCCTGCCAGTTGTCCTTTACTTTTTTTTGAAAGTTTGGTCTGATGGGATGTCAGCAGCTCACTTCTTCCAGATGAGGTGTTTCCTGAGATAATTCCACTTCTGTTATCCCACGTTCAGAAATTCTGCAGACTTTATATCGCACAATGACCAGTTGCAGCTGGTCCTTGAATGAGTTGCCAAAGAAACAATCCTGCAGCTAAATTCTTGAGAAACAAATTCTTGACCTTGCTCTGTGCCAACGCTGCAGCATCTGCATCATTTTATTGCACCTTGATAAAAATAGATGCAGACCAGAAACTAGCACTGCACGCATCAGCCTTCCGCACAATCCCAGCAGAAGAAATGCTTTGAGACTCTCAAGGCTTTAAGCGGGGAATGCAGAAGGAGGAGGTGTGTATCAGAAAGGCACTGCTGTCCCTGCAGTGGCCTTTTTTGACGGCTTCATTATTTCTGCTGTACACAACACAACTTATTTTCACTGCTGTGCAGGCTGAATTGCCTTGCAGTGAAAGTTGGTGATCCCTTAGGGGAAAGCATCTTGCTTTGGTTTTGGCTTATTCTTGAATATTATTAAAGTAATAACTTCACAGCTGCAAGTTCTAAAAATCTTTTTAAATGAACATTTTAGAAACAAAGTGGTAAATAAGAATGAAGAAGCAGGAGACCCAGCCTCCCCAAGAAGTAGAAATCTTCTCACTCTTTTTGTTTTTTGGATGTCGTGTTGCTCCTTTTGCTTGCTGCTGACCATTTCAGAAGAAAACTACATGTGTAGGTTCCTAAAGTAGTGCCTTGCGGCTGTAGAAAACTGGGGAGTATGACCAGACTGCTATATTGGAGACTTAGCAACCTTTCCACTTTTGCCAGTTTTGGCTAGGTTGTGATCTTGAACCAAAAGATGTGGTAGTGGTTGGAGCTGGGATGGCTAGTGCTCCTGATCTGAAGAGCTATTCAGCAAAATATTCTCTTGGCTTTAAACAGGAGATCAGTTCCCCTGTATGTTGGGGTGGAAGGACAGCTGATGGCATGATTTGGACACAAATGGATCAGCCCTCCCATGACTCCATCCTCTGCTTTGGGATGAGATGCAACCGGCCTGCTGTGAATGTGCAGCATGGTCCCAGAGCCAATGCAGTAAGTGTAGTCCTGAGCAGCTCTGGGGAACTGAGTGCACCTACTGCTGGGACACCAGTTTTCTTAGGTCTTGGAAGCTAGTCCTGTGTTAGAGCGTAGTGCTGGAAAGCAGGAGATATGGAGGAGCCTGATGTTGGAATGACACCAACCAATTGCTTCTATCTGCTGGTAAGCCTAGTTTCAGACACTAGTGTGTTTGTCCATATGTGGTCCTTTGGGTCCCTGTGGGTCCATGATAATGATGTCACTATTCATGTGGTACTGCGTTGTCTTGGGTCTATGTTGTGGTGTCTGGCTTTGATGAGCAATATGACTTTCAGAGCTTGTGCTAGAGCAGTCAGGTGCTTGTACCCACAGGGTACTCTGCGGCAGACTGACTTGTTAGCTTTGCAGACTGTGGGAGGGAATGATTTAGGCCTGCAAAATTCTTTCCTAGCAGTGAGAAGGCTGCTGTCATGAAGCAAAAGCATGGCTTGTCCTCTGTGCCAGGAGTGACGGGAGCCTGCTTTTTCTGCTTATCAGGACCTGCTGCTGGAAGAGATCAGCAAGGCTCTCTTTGGGGTAGAAAAGAGGAGGTGGTTTGCACTTAGCAGCTCGAGCACAGTAACACTTCAGCTGAGCAAAGCCAATGGGAGTTTAGAGCCTCAGGGCTACCTAGCAAAAAGTGTGGCTCAGCCAGAATGTGTACCTTGGAGGAGCTGAGAGGGGTATTGCTCCAAGAGAGGTTTTTGGATAGGAGATGACGTGATGCTGCTTGGCCAGGAAGGCAAATTTGCAATTTGATAAACAGTGACCAGAAAGGGGCCTAAAACTTTCACTCAGCAGAAAGGCTATGAAAGACATGTCTGTGGGTCCCCAAAATATAGCTGCAATGGTCTGGAAGGAGTTCTTGTCCTATTTGAGAAGTTGGAGTCTGATTGCTGCAGTTCTGTTGGCAAGTACACTGGAAAACATGCTGTTGATTTTCGGGAAGGCAGTTAATGCTCTGTGACCTCCCAGACTGATAAAACCTGGAAATACCTCTTAAAGTTGCTGTAGTCCCTGAGAAGAGGGGATTGTGACAAGTGCTGATGTTAGATACTTATCAATTGAAGCCAGACTCATTCATTATGAGCAGTCTGGTTATATTCCTCATTCACCTCCATACTGCAGTTTCTTTGCCAGGAGAACATTTTGGCTATCCATGCACTGTCAGCCACTGGACGGATGAAATCTTCTCCTTTTGTGCAGATGTAGAAGTGTGCAAGCCTGAGTGTTGAGGAACAGCAGGATAGAGAATAGCCTATACCTGTGGTAGAAGATGTTGGGGTAATCGTTTGTCAATATTAAGTCTGCTTTCTTGTAAATTTTGCAGAATTGAAGTGTTCCATGATTTTTGCAAGAACCAATCCCTCTACAAAAAAAAAAAAGTTCAAAAGACCAATATAAATGAGTATCCTGCTTTGAAAGAAAGAAACAGATAATTTTACACATATAGTTCAGGCTCATTAGAATTCATGGTAGGCCACGTCCAGACATGACTGGAGGTGGTCAAAGCAGAGGCTGATTGAAGGGCAAAGGGGTTTTGAGATTGGTTTTATGTTTTGTTTTGTTTTATTTTATTTTATTTTATTTTATTTTATTTTATTTTATTGCTGTCACATGAAGAATGTATATTTGCAGTGATAAAAGTTTTTGAGTCGCTTTTGTATCAAGATATTTATATTTCCATAAACTAACATTCTCTGCAATTACATGAATGGAATAATCAGGATGCCTGATACTAGTGAAATTAGGACTCTTAGACAACAGTTTGAACTGCTGTTTGAAAGCTGAGCAGTTAATTCCCTCATTTCCACTATGACTGATAGAGTTTTCCAGGATGCTGGAGGTATAAAAAGCTAGCATGGGTTGTGCTGATCCTGCACTCCGTGTTTTACATGGTTTTGACAGGGTGTTGGTGATGATTGAAGTGCCTAGTGTAGCTTGTATGTTACAGAACCCTGATGTGCACTCTCAATCCTGCAAAGCTGAAGTGAAAAATGTCTGCTTGTCTTTGGGGATTGAAGATGGAAGTCTGTGACTTGTCATGTCATCCTCCCTGATTCTTGTCATTCTCTCTTATGTGCATGAGATAGAGATTTAAGGCTGATTCTTAACTCATTTGAGTCCCTTGCAACTTCTGTTCGTATGGTCTGTACTGTGGAGAGGAGGGGATTGTAGAAATCATTTGGTACCTCTGAATCCGTAGAGTGGTCAGCCTGAAAAAGATCCCCTGCTATTGTATACTTCTTTTCTTTCCTCCTTTTTTAATGTAAATGTTTCTGAAGTTATCTTCACTGCATTCCTAAGAAGTAGTAGGGCATTATTATCTTTGCTTCACAGATGGAGAACTGAAGCACAAACAGATTAAATTACTAGATAACACCAGGTCTTAGACCCTGAGGCATCATAGCCTCAGTGATCATGAGATCATTTTTGGTATTTTGTCCTTCATTTTGAGGGTTTTTTCTCATGTTTTGACAAACATAACTAACAAAAAATCTTTGACTCTCACATTTCTAGATGTTTGGTTTCCATTTTGTTTCTGTAAAATGGTATTCTTTCTATGTAGTTAATGCTACTGTTTCCAGTGATGCTCTGTTTAGCAACCATATCATCTGCATGTACAGTTTGGATTATTCAGCTGCAGCACCATCTGAGGGACAGGGTAGTTAACTGTTCAGAAAGCCCCACAGACATAAAAGTAT
Organism: Limnodromus scolopaceus; assembly: GCA_028565335.1. Taxonomy (NCBI): domain Eukaryota; kingdom Metazoa; phylum Chordata; class Aves; order Charadriiformes; family Scolopacidae; genus Limnodromus; species Limnodromus scolopaceus. Next base: position 25,705,160 of record JAOXNO010000020.1, read on the forward strand.
GAGTGTAGTGTAATTAAGGTTATTCAGAAATTCAGATTTAAACTGCAGGGTGTGCACTGGAACAGAGCTATTATTCTATGGTGGAGTGACTACATCAGTGGACAAGGGAAGAGCTACAGATGTTGTCTATCTGGAATTCTGTAAGGCCTTTGACACTGTTCCCCACAATGTCCTTGTCCCTAAATTGGAGAGAGATGGATTTGATGGGTGGACTCTTCGGTGGATAAAGAATTGGTTGCATCCAGAGGGTAGTGGTCAACGATTAAATGTCCAGATGGAGATAAGTGACAAATGGTATCCCTTAGGGGTCCATACTAGGACCTGTACTGTTCAGTATCTTCATGAATGTCTTAGTGGGATTGAGTTCACCCTCAGCAAGTTTGCAGACGACACCAAGTGGAGTGAAGCTGTTGACACACCTGAGAGACAGGATGCCATCCAGAGGGACCTGAACAAGCTTGAGAAGTGAGCCTGTGCAAACCTCATGAGGTTCTGCAAGGCCAAGTGCGAAGTCCTGCACCTGGGTTGGGGCAGCCCCTGGTATCAGTGCAGGCTGGGGAATGAAGGGATTGAGAGCAGCGCTGTGGAGAAGGACTTGGGAGTGTTGGTTGAGAGACGTTATAGCGGCCCTTCACTACTTAAAAGGGGCTTATGAGAAAGATGGATAGAAAGTTTTTAGCAGTGCCTGTTTTAGTAGGACAAGGGATAATGGCTGTAAACTAAAAGAGGGGAGATTCAGACTAGATATAAGGAAGAAATTTTTTACGCTGAGGGTGGTAAAGCACTGGAACAGGTTGCCCGGAGTGGTGACAGATGCCCCATCCCTGGAAACATTCAAGGTCAGGTTGGACGTGGCTCTGAGCGATCTGATCCAGTTGAAGATGACCCTGCTTATTGCAGGGGAATTGGACTAGATGGCCTTTAAAGGTCCTTTTCAACCCAAACCATTCTATGATTGTATAAGTATTTACTATTTGGCCTTTTGAGTAGGAGAGCATTAATCACAGAATCACCTAGGTTGG
>JAOXNO010000020.1:25738931-25749425 GCA_028565335.1 Limnodromus scolopaceus
GGGAGCCCAGAACTGGACACAGTACTCCAGATGGGGCCTCACCAGGGCAGAGTAGAGGGGCAGGATAACCTCCCTTGGCCTGCTGGTACACGCCTGGCTGATTGAAGTCCCCCATCAGAACCAAGGCCTGTGATTGTGAGGCTACTTTCAGTTGACTGTAAAACTTGTCATCAGCTTCCCATCTTGCTCAGGTGGCCTGTAATAAACACCCACAACAGTGTCCCTCATATTGGCCTGCCCCTTAATCCTCACCCACAAGCTCTTAACTCCCTCTTCATCTGACCCCAGGGAGAGCTTCAAGAGCATCTCCTCACTCTCTATCTATTCCTTAACATAGAGGGCAACACCTCCGCACTTCCTTCCTCGCCTGTACCTTCTGAACAACTTGTAGCCTCAACAGCCACACTCTAGTCATAGGATTTGTCCCACCAGGTTTCAGTGATGGCCACTATATCACAGCTTGCCAGCAGCACTGTAGCCTCCAACTCTTCCTGTTTGTTGCTCATGCTGTGTGCATTTGTGTAGAGGCACTTCAGCTGGGCTGTTGGCTGTGCCACTTTCTTAGGGGAACACTCCTTGAGGTGTCTCTCAGGTGTTTCTCTGTTGACTTCAACTACCTCAGGAGCTGCTGGTTCATCTCCGTAAGACTTTGACTGCAGTGCACCATCTCCAGCATGCCTCAGGGCTACAGGCTGAAGGCCCTTACTAGCACCCCATCTCTCTAGCCCTGATGTGATACCCCACAGCTTGTCACAGACGAGCCTGATGTTATTTTTCCCCCTCCCCCATCACAACGTTTTTTAAAGCCCTGTCAATCAGCCCCATGATCTCTTGGGCAAGAACACTCTTCCCCGTTTGGGAACTCCAAGGGCCAAAAGATTCTGATTTGTTGTAGCTCCATGTGACTCACGGGGAATGCCACCTTGCTGGCTGCACATATGTTTCCAGTGATGTCTTGACGTTGTGGCCATGGAGTGTTTGGTCGTTTACATTTCAGCATGACTTTGCGGGCAGCTGGTTCCTACTGAACAAACAGCCTCTTCATGAAAGCCATGGTAGCTGGCATTAATTGATGCCCTCTAAGGCAGGCTCAACAGACACCAACAGCTGAATGGGCACAGTGAAAGGATTTTTTTTTTTCCCCCCTTTCCTGGGAAAATAATGCTTCTAGATTCTTAATTATGATTTAATTAAAAAACTTTTGGTCAGCAGACAGTGGGAAGGGAGGAGAACGTGGGTCTCAGTAAAGAGAGGGGGTCTTTTGTTTGCAAGCTAGATTTCTGAACTGCAGTCAATCTATGCACACTCAAATGTGGGGCACTGGTGGTGCTGCCAGAGGTCCTTGGGAACAAACATAGTTTTGAGGTTGAATGCCTGCTGCTTAATTGTTCATATTCAGGCTCCTAACCAGTAGCTGGAACAGTTTTCAAACACCCATATTTTGTCCTAAATAGTGATTTTTACTTTTTTGAAAGTGTTTTCTTTATTTCCTTAATTCCAATGTATTAACTGCTTAAGCACTACTTACTACTTATGTCCAAGCAAAAGACTGTACAGAATATTAATTGCAAAATGTTTATTACTTGTATGGAAGCTGTGATACTTATGTAATATTGCATCTTGCCTTTTTTTAAAAAATTCAGAAATAAAAAGGAACAGGACCATTTTCCTGTTACTTGAATTAACTCCTTTAAAGATAGGTTTCAAACTTATATCACTTAGTTTAAAATCAGGCATTTATTACAATTTTTTGGCAACTCTCATATACGTAAGAGGAAAAGAGAGAGAGGTAAATCACTGCAGTTAATGCCGAAGTGCTGTAGGAGGGGTGGAGCTCATTTCCCTCATGTGTCAAATGCTCCGTCCTTCATCCTTGCGGTGCTTTCCAACCTGTGGATATGTCCTCACTTCTGGTTCTCCAGAGGTTGAATAATGGCAGCGCTTAGGACTTTCCGCTCTTACTGGGAGAGTGTCTGCTGGAGACTAACATCTTTGAATGCTCTGCCCCGCCTCACCCCCCTCCACCTTCCCCTTGGGCTGCAACAAGAGGAAGTCTGTTTTTGTTGTTTCAGAAACTACTTTCTGCTGAATTAAGTTGCTTAAGGTGGTAGCTTCTGCAGCTGTACTTTTTCATCGTCATTCCAGCTGTTTCTAAAGATCACGTGGCAGTTGGGCAGCAGTACATGGGAGGGGGAGGCTTGAAGATGCCCCTCTCTAGGAAGCACTCCCTCTCCCTGCTCCTGTTTAAAAACTGTGTGAAGTGTTTGCTTCTGAAGTAGGCCTCATGTATTTGGGTGGGGTTAACAGTGATTTTGGTGAATACAGGCAAACCCTCCTTATGCTCCTCTGTGTGTAGACTGTCATCTCTCTGATAACTATCCGTTTCTCTCGATAACGTGAAGTTCATAGAGAAGGGAGTTTTGGTGCAAGAGGTATCAAGCTTTGCTGGCTTGGTATTCGTGAACCTTCTTATTCCACATGTGATTTTTCAGGAGATGGAGGCTGGGTCCTTCCAGTTCAGGGGCACGCCAGGCCTGGCTGTGAAGTGGAACCGGGCAGTTCCCCTAGGCTGAAGAGCAGCGGTGGCAATTCCCTGGCAGACAGCTTTCCTGCCACCCCAAGAGGAGTCCAGCAAGGTCTGGGGCAACTTGGCTGGAACTGTGCGCGATTGTATCTGCATCCTCTAAGACACTGGAAATACGGTGTTTCCAGTATGCTTTTGGCACCTTTTGCCAGAGACATGAAGGGCTCTTTCTAAGACGCTGGCTGCCATCTCTTCCAGTAAAGGTGGGGATGTCACCAACTAAGTGTCTCCAAATGAAACAGTAGCATTTGAGAGCTGACTAGCGTCATGCCTTCACAAAATGTTTGTCTTAATCAGATCTAAGGCAAAGATCCTGCTCTGAGTAACACAATTTGAAACAAAACATAGTTGAGTCATTTGCTTAAGCTTGTTCATAAGACAAAGGGTGAGGTCAGGATATTTATAAGGAAAGACAAAAGGAAAGTTTGTTTTTTGTTTTTTTTTGTAATTTGAGTGAATTTACAGACTTCTAATATCATGTCACTTCTTTAAGTTTTTTGTCCTATTAAGCTCTATTTTTAGTCCTGGTTGGGTAGTGCTGTGACAAAGGTTGCATTGAAGTACTGAATAACGATATGAGGATCATAAAACATTTTTTCAAAAATTCAGCTTAGTGTTCTTCTAATGTTTATATTCTAGCATTCCCTTGTTGTAGACAACCTTCTGCCAGAAGGTTAAAATTATATACGTACAGGCACGCACACAGAGCACACATGTGGCTTGCTTTTTGGGCGTGAATATTTACAGGTGAGCTATAATATTTGTCTATGTGAATTTACTAAAAAGTGAAGTCTGCCAGTTTCAGAAGAATCGTGACTCTATAAAAGGCAGGAAGTCTCCCAGGAATATGCATCAACAATAAGCCAGGAATAATCAACATATTTTAAGATCCAATACAAGCTATAACTTGTACAATTGTATTTTTAAAATAGGAAAAGGAAGACGCAGGTGGCTCGTAAAAAAATTTTTAGCAACTTTCTTAATGTCTTAACTTACTTTCCCTTGCTAGGAAGGATCTATTTAGCAGTTAGTATTTTAAGTAAGAAAATAAACACTGATACGAAAAAGTATCTTTTAGCTTTAGGATCCTACCCAAGTAGGAATAAAAAGAAAAAAATCAGACTTGTTCCTAGTAGGTTTGATCTGGGAATGTAGTTTTACTTCAGTCAGGTGCATTGCTCTGGCATATTATCATATTCATCTGCATATTACCTGTTCTCATCCCTTGAGTCTTTGGTAGTATTTGCTGGAGGTTTAAAGACAACATATTTAATTGTTGTGTCATCCCTTTATAGTTTCGGGAGGTTGACAGCTACCAAAGTTAGGGAGGAAAGAAGCAGTTCATTTTGGACTCACTACTCCTTCGAGTAAAAATGAATTGATATATGAGAAAGGAATCAGGTATAAATATAAATTGTTTTAGGGGTTAGACAGGAAGAGAATGACTGGGCTTGAAAGTGAAACCATGTAAAATATTTCTGCTCAAGGCAGCTCACAGTTTCCTACTCTGGAATTTTAAGATATGATTAATTTAGCTGTACTTCTTCATGGTTATTAGAAAAAAAAAATGGGGTTGGGGGTTGTTAAAAAAGGCACTAAAAAAAGTTCAAAACTGTCAAAAAATTGTGGAATAACGTACAAAGAAATATTTCTTGGAGCTTGTCTTTTAGTGACTTTTCTGATGGGGAGACTCTCTGGAGTGCAGGGCAGACAGTGTTTCATGTGCTAAAGGGTACTGTGTGGAGTGAGTACTGCGTCTCCTGGACATCTGCTGAGGCACCAGACTTTCTAGGCTGGCTGCATGTATAACCACGTGGTAATTTCAGACCATGGCGACTTAACCTTTTGATACATCTTCGAGTATTGATACCATGCATGCTCTTGGCCAAGAGAAGCACCCTCTAAAGCCACTCTCCATGCTATTTGGGAAATGCTTTCAATGGTATGAGGAGGTCTGTGTGGCTTATCATCCTGGCCTGCTAATTCCATCATATATGGTGAGTTACAAACAGTGGTGCTCAGAGCTGTGATTGTTGGGAACAACCATCAGCAAGGAAAAAGCGAAGGTGGCCAAGAGCTGGTAGTTCTAAGTGGAAATCAGAATGAGAAAGCTGGGGATAAGATGGACAGGGTTTCACTGTGGTAGGTATTTGGATAAACAGGTCTTCCGTCTGTAGTTCAGAGATACTCCTGTGTTTTATCTTAATTCTGAACTATGCTGGTCTCAGTTTCAACTGGAGTTACGGAAAGCTCAGGGTATGTGCTTGGCTCCCTTGCAGTGCTGAAATGGCATGGGGAATTGGCTGTGGTTAGTCCTAGAGTCTGGATGGATGTTGTTCAAATGAAATATGACTGTAACAGGACCTGTTTGTGTATTGGTTTTGTTTGGGGTTTTCTGAAGGGCTGGACTTGATAAAAATTTAGTGTGAGTGCGGAAGAGGCTCTTACTCTATACCTTAACTTCAGCTGGGGGTGGAAGGGGAAGGAGGACATCCACCAGCTAGCTACCTCCTCGCCTGGGTCTGACTTCTTCATGTTGTCAGCAGCAGTGGCAACTGTGGGGCACCAGGCTGGCTCCTAAAGCAGCGCCGGAGCCAGCAGCAAGCACCGCCCGTGACAGTGTCCATACTACAGCCTGGCAGACACCACTTCAGCCTGGGGTGAAGTGGAGGCTCTGAAGGGAGTAGCAGCAGTGAATGGCATCCAGCAGCCCCAACTTACCTCCCTCTGTTCCCTACACTCCCCCAGTTTCTCTCAAGCTGTTAATAACCAGCAAGGGGGCAGAGTGAAAGATGTCCAGCCCCTAGCCTGACCACCACAACGTGAGAAATGATTGGCTGCATCCTCTTACCCCAAGAGATGCAACTGGAGCTTGTTGTCTAGAGTCAAAATCTGGAGTGACCTGAGTTAATACAAAAATGCTGGAGAGGGCTGAGAGCACAGTGAGACCTGCTTTTTTTTAACCCCCTGTCTGTGCTGCAGCCTTGATAAAGCATGCGCTCCAGTAAATAGGGTATTTCCTGCCTAATGCAAATGGTTTCTGCAGGGTTATCTACTATGCAAGTCAAGGCACTTCATTTGGTTAACATCTCCAAACTATTGATGCTTTGATCTTACAGGTGTGACATATGATGCTTTTTTTTTTTTATAGCATCTGTTAAATACTATAGACCTGTGGCTCCTGATTATTATTATTTTCCAGTAGGGTGTTTCTGCCTTTTTTTTTTTTTTGCATCTTTTGAATTATGTAGAATAAAGATAATCATACTTAGCGATGATTTAGCCCAGCCCTGTGTATTTTTACTCTACTTCTGATACTAGCTTCCTACAGATCTTCCTATTTTGAAAGAGAGATATTTGTGCATTGAAGAATTTAGTTAAATACCTCGGTATGATAGCAAAAATTCACCTAATAACTTGGTTCGTGTCCATTCCCACGACACAAAATTTAAAACGAAATTCAAGAAGCAGTGGGATTAAAATGAACCCAACAGCATGTTCTCAATAGGTTGTATGATACAAAGATGCAAAAACTGCGTTTTGTGGGCAATGAAGCAGAATTACGCAGTGGGATGTTTTATAATGCCGAGCGTTCTTTTTTTTCTGGTCTCTGCTGCATGCCCACTTTGTGTGCATTACAAACTTTATCTTGTATAGAGCTGTTTTATGAACATTGTACAACTGTGGTGTTAGTAGTTAGCTCAATACTCTTTTTTTATGTTACATAATAAAATATTTATCTCTGTAACAAGTTAAACCTGAGTCAGTTGTTCTAGGAGGGAACAGAACAGATAGAAATATATCTACTTAGTTCTGATTTCTTGAAACTCTGCTAATTTTCTCCTGTATGATGAGAAGAAAAATTATCAATCAAAATTGCTTAGAGTAAAAGTGAGAGCAGTCACTGGGGTTGAATACACTGAACATACATCTAACTTGCAAGTACAGTTGAGAAGCCTTAATGAAGGACCTGCGTACTTGTTTTGTAATACACTGGAGGGATGTCTATTGAGAGGCCTTCTGCAGCATGAGAAGTGTCTACACAACGCTCTTCCTTAGGTTTGAACAGCAGAGATTTGGCAGATATTTTTGCAATTCTGTGATTATTTTTTTTTCTTGGCAGATCTTTTTGCGATGATGCTATCTTGCATGCGTTTGAGCCCTTCAGGCAGTCCATGCAGAGGGTGATCACGTGTCCAGTTGGTTGCATTTTAAGTTTTATTTTCCCTGTAGATTGTGGTAGAAAGATGAAGTCAATGACAGGCCTCCTTTTTTGTCTGGTTTAGGAAAGATGAAGTTGGTGGCATGCTGGTAGGTGGTAGTAATGGTGGGGAAGGAGGTGTCGGCCACAAATGTGTGAGTACCTAGAGAGGGTCTTTAGCTTACTGTCAGTGCATACATGCCCAATAGCAAAATCTGAAATGCTCACTTTAGTGTTGAAAAGATTTAGGACAAACTCTGCGAAACTAGGGCTGCCAGCAGCTGCGTACTTCATCTTGGTGTGTTGTGTTCATTATGTTTTGACGGCACTCTCATTTCTTCAGACTAAAACTGGCCTAATTTAAGTTGACTAAACCTTAAATACAAAAAAGTAAAACTTGAATCTCTACATTACAAGAGTTTAAATTTAAATCCTGAGACCCCTTTTTTCCCAGCTTATTAAAGACTGAATAATTCCTCACAAAGATTAGGATTTATAATAAGTAGAATGTCTGGCAGTATGTGTTATATTTCAAATATACGATATTATATATATGTCTTTATATATTTTGTACATATAATATGAACATACATATGTACATGCTTACATATGTATCTAATATGCATACACCAAATTTGGAAAGTATACAGTCGCACATATGCTAGAGGATACTAAATGGATATGAGTGGAACACTTAAAACTGTGTGTTACTGATAGTATATCTTAATAGCATTCATATGGTTTGCCCATTTCTCTCAATGATTGTAGCACCTTGAGAATTTAACCTACTTCAGTGTAGCATGTAACTCTCAAAATTGCATACTTCTGCTTTCTTACTCTTCAGTCTCCCTTAGCTATACGGTAAAACAGGGCAGCAACAAATAGCTCTGAATGGAGCCTGTGGATTTTGCTCGTGTTACCCTAATTCCACAGTATTTAGAGAGGAGCAGTCTTAGTTGATTCATTTTCTTCTATAAGCAATCTAAATGTAAAATTGCCATTAACTGTAGGCTATGTGTGACTTTCTAGATCAGGAGATGCTTCATCAAATACAGTACTAAAGGTTCCTTTTGTCAAGGAAGCTGCTGCAGTATCAGTGTGTGTCATCTCTTCGTGGCAGCTGGTTTTTGCATTCGTTTGAGTTAATGTCCCACAGAACTTCCCTGGGTTGTGGAGAGCTTGGAAATATTCATCACTCTGCTTTTTAATGCAAAAGGATTCTTTTTTTAAAAAAACAAAAAATCAAACCTAAACAAGCTAAATTCCTGACTTTAAATGTTTTAATTTTTTTAAGTCAGTGCAGTGTGCACTGTTGACTCTTCGTGAAGGTAGTAAATAACTATGAAGTCATAGGTTAGTTAGCTTCATAACAAGTTAAATATAACTGTAATATAACTTAAATTTAACTTTCCTGTATAAACAAAGTGGCCACATCTCAAAGCCTTGCTAAGGACAACATGTTCCTTCTGAGGTAGTTTTCAGCTATGCAATTTTAACACCAGAGAAATTATAACCAACTTTTCTATCCCTAGAGCCTTCATGGGAGTGCTGATCTTGCATTATTAGTCTCTCGTCTCTACGTGGTCTGGCTTTGCATTCTGGGTGTGGCAGTAGCTTCACTTCTCTGCTCTTATATTAGCAAATAAAACGTTTTGTTTGCAGCTTGTCTTAAAATAGGAGTTACCCCCTTTTAATCTTTACCTTCAGCTAAACCACTGTATTACACTGATACCAGAATTAAGAAGCTGTGTTGCAGAGTAGTGCTGTGCTCAGCATAGCCTGTCAAAGGTGGTGAGCTGTCGTAATAGCTTACAGCCAAATCCGTCTTCATTACAAGTGTAAATATTAATAAGTGAGGATGTTGAATTGAAATCATTATAAATTATTAAAGCAGATGCTAAATTCCCCATGAAAAACATGGCAAGTGGTAATTTTTGTCAATATAGCCTTCTTCCCCTACTTTTTTGGAAAAAAGCAATTAACCTTTGCTTCCAGTAATTTGCTCACATATTAGCCGTCGTTCCAAGAAGATGATTTCATTTCAGTGCATACCTCTTGCAGTTTTTACCATTTCTTGATTACTTGTACATTAGGATGGATATTAGGAAAAACTTCTTCACAGAAAGGTTCATCAAACATTGGAACAGGCTGCCCAGGGAAGTGGTTAAATCACCATCCCTGGAGCTGTTTAAAAGACAGGTGGATGTGATGCTGAGGGACGTGGTTTAGCGGTGGTTTTGGCAGTGTTAGGTTAATGGTTGTACTCAATGATCGTAAAGGTCTCTTCCAACCTAGACGATTTATGGTTTTACTTGTGTCAGGAAACCTGCATTTAATATTTCAGCTATCGTCTGTCCTAGAAGAACTTGATTTCTGCTTCAACTTTTTATTTTATTTAGTGTTTCAAAAAGCTTGTGGAGTGTAGCTCTATTTAAATGGCTGTACTGGTACTTTTGTCTTCTGCTTTCCTAGTTTCAATCTAGCAGTTCCCATCATCTCTGCCCCAAACAGATTTTGCCTGATATGGAAAGAACTGTGGCTATTTGAGGAGTAAGATAATCAAGCTTTATGCAACTGGTTTGCATCTTTCAGCTGCTCTAGTTCACCCTTGTTTTGCGAGTAACAAAGTTGAGCACTTTTTATGTAGTGTCTTCTGTCTGTTTTATTATGAGTACTTCTCATAGGAAGCATTGATTGTCTGTAACAGTTGGAGAAGTGACTTGGAGGTTAGTGCATTGGGCCTGATACTGGATTTGGGATGAAGAAGGAATTCCTCAGTAGTGAGACATTGTCAGGATAGGGAGGAGAGGTGTGAGTGAGCAGGAGTGTCAGTGCCAGAGAGCAGGAGGTGAGGCAGAACCTCTCTGTGGGGAATTTGTAAACCAAATATTAAATTATAAATTGGATTCCAAGATCAGGAACAGTATACCAGTAGTCCAGGGAACTGCTGCTATGGTGTAATACAACTACTTCCAGATAGATAGTCATCCAGGACTGCCACTTTAAGTTGTGGGCAATAGTCTAAAGTCCAGGAAGGATCTTCCTGGTGCAGAGGAAAAGACAACGGGGAAAAAAACATAAACTTTCTATTTCATTCAAGTTTTGTGTGCACCTCAAAGTTTAATTACTGTTTAAAATTACTTTTTTTTTTCCTTTTGTTCTTCTCTACTCCCCTTTTCCTTGGAAAATTTTTTTTTTTCTTCTGTTTTTCAGTGCTTTAAACCCTGTGTCATGTTGCTGGCCGGACTGCTAGTCTCTTCTCTGTGCCATGCAACCTGATCACAACATGAAATCCAAGGCTTGGAGAATTGCATTTTGAGAGTGTAGCACTCTGTGGTTTACCAAGTTTTATATTTCCCGTAGTTACAATCCCTGTAGACTGTTCCTGCCCTGCTATAACGTTCCTGCAGACAAAGAGGCTTTCTTTCAGGGCTGAGTCTTATCAGTTGGTTTATCTTGTCAGATTTGAAAGGGAGAATAATAGTTTTATGAAGACAATAGGAGGGGAAAGTTACTTGATGTGTACAGAGATATAGGAAAAACGATTTTGTCTGCAGAATGGCTTTAACTTCTAAGATTCTTTTGTATATGGAAGATTGCTGTTTCAAGGCTTAATACAATTCAGTAAGTAATGCTTTGATACTTCCTTAGTGTGACTCTGCTTCCCATTTTTGGTGTTCTAGCAGCTTAGATCATCTTTCAGGGTTCC
>JAOXNO010000020.1:25759463-25795846 GCA_028565335.1 Limnodromus scolopaceus
CAAATAATTAAAAACTGTATGATGTATTCAAGAAAAATATCTCCTTTTTCAAGTTTAATGGCTACGTTAATTTACTATTTATCTCACCTAATGATCTTGAGATTTGGGAAATTAGTGGCTTTGCAGATGAAAAATGTATGAGTGAAAAAAACTGCATTCATCTTCTTAGGCATCATCTGTTTCATTGACAAAAGGCACAGATGTGAAATTTATCTCAATAATTAGATTTATAATTATTGTATCACTCAGATTGATAGATCATTGCTCTTCATGGCATGTGATTTGGTGCTACGGTTCATACAACAGAAAAAGATTTAATTATTGAACAGTGACTCTTAAGTTTGAGACTGTTTTTTATGTTATGTTTGTATATTTTTATATATTATAAAAAGTGCATGGCAGAGAAACAAGCTGCAGTTAGGGAAGACCATTTTGTAAATGACTCTACAGGGGAATATTGGTCTTTGCACAGAACAGCAAACGTGCAAGCCTGAAAGGTATCCATGGTGCATTTTCTTTGGGCACTGCTGTCTTTGCTATTATCCAGTATGATTGTAGACTTCCTGGACATGCCTACAAAAACAACAATAGCTCTTTTTTTTAATAGGAGACTGGGAAGTGAAGGAACAAAATCTCAAAATGTCCGTATGCGGTACGTGCTGTATTTCTGATGCTAATGTCTTCTTTCCTCTCTTTTTGCCTGCAGTTGTAGAACGAGCAACAGGAAGAGTTTGATGGGCAATGGCCAGTCTCCAGCTCTGCCTCGGCCTCATTCTCCGCTCTCTGCTCATGCAGGTGATTTTATGTTTATGCTACTACTGCTAGTATTAAAATCTTAAAATGTCTGTATGAGGAAAGGAAAACAGACAATTTCTCTATTCCACTGCTTTTCTTTCCACCATTTGTAATAGCAAAAGGTTGCATTTCATTCCATTTGAATTTCTTCTGTGTTTAGATCCATAAATACTGTGTTATGGTGAGAAGCAGTCCAAAAATACCTAACATGGATCACATACCTATTTTTCATTTCACCACCTTGCATCCCGACATTCTGATGTTTTTTTTTCCCCTCATACCCATTCCCTTTCTGGGCCTCATTCAGTGTGCAAAAGATACAAAACAACTTGTGCATATAGTAAAGATAGTGGAATTCTTGAGTGGAGTATTATGTTCTCTTCCTAGTGCTTTTGCTCCCTAGGATTTGTGGTGCTAGCCTCGTTGCTGGAAGTTTTTGTACTTTGTTTCACACAGCAATAAATTGATGATCATTTTGTTTTGCTTCTAAAGCACCTGAATCGCTTAAAGATTGAATGGAAGTCCATAAGTAAATATTTGATTGATAAAGATTGTCTTCATTTTGTCTTCATTGTCTTCATCATAGAGGGGAGATTTAGATTAGATACTAGAAGGAAATTCTTTACAGTGAGGGTGGTGAGGCACTGGAACAGATTGTGCAGGGAAGTCGTGGATGCCCCATCCCTGGAGGTGTTCAAGGCCAGGCTGGATGGGGCTTTGAGCAACCTGCTCTAGTGGAGGTGTCCCTGCCCATGGCAGGGAGGTTGGAACTAGATGATCTTTAAGGTCCCTTCTAACCTAAACCATTCTATGATCCTACGATTTCAAAAAGCAACATTTTTACTATATTAAAACACGTTTCCTCAAAGGTTTATTTTCTTTCTATGTTTTTTGGGCATTGTCTGTAACTACACACCAGAATGAAAGCCCTACGCCAATTCTTATGTAGGCATTGACACTGAATATTTGGGAGAACTGCTCTCAGATGGGTGCTAAAAGAGAAGGTGCAGAATTTCAGTTGAATTTTTGAGGAGGATGGTGAGTTTAATAAGGCATCTACAGTTTTCTTGTGGAAGCAACGTCATTAGAGAAAATATGGTGTTGGATTACAGTTTTGGCTATCACCAGGAATCCAGACAACATGGAAGATTTGTGAAGAGTTCAAGGCAGCAGAGCATTTAAAACAAAGAAACAAACAAAAGAAAATATGTTGCAGACTATTTTAGAACTGAGAAGTGAAATGTTGGATTGTCTGGGATCCCTCTCTGGGCCCCCAAATGCAAAAGTTGCCATTTGGAACAGGGAGTCTGTGGTCACCATTTAAAGAGACTTCAGTTGTGCTGTGCTGACTTTGTAAGAGGAATAGCAATGCTTGCTGTGAGAACTAGCACGTCTGCTGCTGTGAGCGACTACTACCATCTGATTGGAAACTGATGGCTTAGACCAACGATGCCTCATAGTCTTCAGAAGTATGGAGTAACCAGCACGCATTGCCTGGGACCTGAACGTAGGTTGTGTATTTGATAAATGGTGAAGAGTTCCTGTCCAGCAATGGGCGTGTGCTTTCAGCAAGTTGCTACGTCTTTTTGAATTGATTTCTTAAACCATAAAAGGGAAATAATATTGCTGATATATCACAGCTTTTGGCAAGTATCTGTGAAGGTGGAAAACTGATACTGTAAGGACAAAGACAGGTTAAGCAAAAGCTTTTCTTTTCCTTAAACTCAACAACATGCACTGTGTATTCAAAATATCGATTGATTTGGCAACTTCTCCAGTTACCCAGGATACAGTAGGTTCTCTTAATGCTTATACATTCTCCTAAGGTATGTGTGCCAAACACTTCAGCAGCACTAGGAAATCTCATATATGTGGTGAAAATTTGCATGTGTATGGCTGGCTCTATTATTAGCTTGCCTCTCTCCATAGTTAATTACAGTAAACATTCGCACAACCATTGGCTCCTAGCTCAGCTGGCCAGGGTGCTTAGACTAGTCCCCTGGAGGGGCAATTTGAAGTTAAAGTGTGCTCAGAGTCACCCTTGACAGGTTTTCTACTTTGTCTAGTGATCAATTAGATACTGCCTGGAATTGACTTGGTAGGCAATTTTTTTTTATTATTTTTAATTTGTACTTTGAATCACTGTGAATGTCGTCCTAGTTCATGTAAATAAAAAATATGCAAATTTTGTGGTTAAAAGCACCACAAGGCCACATAAGTTATAAATTTTTATCTACATACACAGTAGGGATTCAGTGTGTCAAGTGTTTAATGTAGATAAAAGCTTTGTAACCTCGGTCTTAAGAGACACTGGATTTTTAGTGATACTGTGTTCTTGTGTTGTCAAAGCCAGCAGGTCTTGCCTGCACTGGCATCTGCACTCTCAGCTCACCTCCCTGCTCTCTGTGGTCACCTGTACTGGAGGCCTGGTTTCTTGCAAAGTGCAGCAGGAGCGGTGTGACAAGGGACACCATGTGCTGGGTTTATTCCTCAGAGAATAAAAGCCGTTCTTGGCTGGGAAGGATTACTCCAAGTCAGAGAAGCTGCCTTGACTCCATTGAGAGAACTTGGTATATCTCCTGTCCAGCTGGATAATTCTAGGGTCATCTTTGACTACGTCTGGAAAGTAGCTGAGAATTGTGAGATTGTACTAAAAAAAGTTCTCTAAATTAGGAGTGTTTGTTTTCCAGTCTGCACCAGACCTTCTACCAGGAGCATGCACTACAAGCTCTGAGTCTCAGAGGGACTGGAGACCCTCTTTGACACCTTCACATCTTTCTTATTATTGTTTGCTGTTTGAGGAGGAAACAATAGAAGCAGAACAGGGAGAGGGAAACGAAGTAATTTCCAGTCCTAGAGGAGGATGAAGCAAGCTAAATGTGCCGTGAAGTATTGGTGCTCGCATTCAGTGAAAACAAGTTTGTTCATTATTTCACTATTCACCCTTGGCTGAAGCGTGGTAATGACATGCATTTTTGGCAAATGTGTCCTAGTAAGATTTTGCAGAAGATGGTGGACATTGGAGACATCCTGCTCTAGAGAAGTGTTTCTGGCATGTTGCCAGAGTTCAGTTTAATGCAAGGGATCTGCCCAGGTGAGTGCAGGTGCAACGGATTAGGCTGCTTGGATGTTAACAGCTAATCTAACTTCATGCAACATTGCACAATTGTTTGCTGCTGGGCTGTCAAAGGAGAAGACTGGTTCTTGGATCTGCCTTTCAAGGGGCTGAGTCTAACTGATAATAGAGTTGAGAACTTGAGCCATTGAGGAAGCCTGTTTGGAAACCCACATGATTTAAAGTGAAAGTGTGGTATGCAGTGTCATGTAAACATGTAGTATAAATACTAGAATGTAATGGTCAAAGAAAATAATGCCAGTTGCTAATTAAGATTATCTTGAAGATTAATTTAATGGAATAGTAAAAGTGTTGAAATATATACTACTCAAGAACACTTTATCCTGAATTCCTTTTGTTGTCATTCAGGTTTTTTTAAAGTGAAAATGGCAGCATGCCACCTGTCCTTAGAAACATTTAGCTCCTTCACATCGCACTTTTTGATGGGTCATTCTTTTCTCACTCAGTTCTGCACAGCAGTTGTCCTGAATGTAGGAGAAAGAGAGAGGTTGCAGCAAACCCAGGCTGTCAGCTTTCCTAGCTTCTTCAGTCCTGTTTCATCTTCTCAGCATCTTTATACGTGCATTAAGAGCTACTCTCCACTTTTCTCATGTTTTTGTTGTGCCTGCCTTCAATACCTTGCTTTCCCCTTTAGGAAAAGCCTAAAATGTTTCTGTGAGTCTTTAAAAAAAGTCAAAAGTGCAGTAAAGGCATGGGCTCTGAGAATTCCTCTTTCGTATATGCTCTAGTCCCCTTTCTTACGTTTCCTGTTCCTTGGGGACCTCGGGGACCCTATTCAAAACACAGAATTTTCTTCTGGTTCTGGAGCAAGGAAAGGTGATGTTATACACGTCCTTTGTAGTACTTCAGTAGGAAGATGAGCTGTTTTGAGTGTGGTGAGTCAGAACATGTTCATCTGTCATCCAGCTGAGTATGGGTCCCAGCTCAAGTAGAAGTCTGTCTTGTGGTACTCTTTCAAATGTGATTGGAAACACAAATTTGGGACTTATTTTAATATGCTTGGACATAATGATATATACTTAACAGCATTTTAGGTGAGAAATTACGGTATTTTATTATTTCTGTCCATATGCCACAAGATTACATTTTATTGTGTCTTCAGTCTTGGAAGGTTAACTGAGCTTGGGCTTGCTATGTCAGGCCGACATCAAACTGCCCTGCTACAACCTTCTGACATAGTTTTAAGAACAATCACATTTGCTTCAAGGTGAGAAACTTGAAAGGACATTTCTGAGGCCGCTTTCAAGGTCCAGACGTACTCTGAACATATGTATATACTAAAGTCACTTTGCTTTGGCTTTGGAAAGGAAGTGCCCAGAGGTTCCTCGTTGGTCACCTTCCTGATTCCGTGAAACAGGAGAATGAAGGAGGTAACCTACTGTGGTTTTGAGTAATTCAGATAGAAAGATGGGTAGATTAGGCATGACCTTGGTTGCTCACGCCTTTTAAAAACCGTTTTGGCTTCTGGTATGATCCTATCAATGTTTTTCTGCCAAATCTGTTTCTCTTAGGGCACAGTATCCCACTACTGTACTCCCTACTGTCAGGGTACTCCAGCTATCTCTGGGGAGAGCCTACTGTTGCCCTTACCGAAAATAGTTCCATTAGATACTTTTATTTAAGTGGACTAGATTCTTGACATTGTGTTCATACCATTTTAGTTGTTACTGCAGGTTCTTACCCCTTGATTATAGGCTATTAAAGCTGAAGGGAATCAAGATTATCATAGTCTTCAAAATCCACCCAGGAGGATCAATTTCTATTAATTACCATCTTGATAATCTTCAGTGCTATCCCGGGCCCTTCTTGTATAGCCCTAATAAGATCGTTGGCATTGCTTGGGAAGTCAGTGCCTCAGAGGTATCTGAAGTCAGTATTTTTGTCCCTTGTGAGCGCACCTTTGGATCTACAAATAAATGTGCTCCCTTCTGTGTCAGCTCGTTGCCTGTTGGCAGTACCGACAAAATAAATACTTAGTTACCTTTTCTTGCATCTCATACCTGCAATGGGTTTTATTTAGACTGCTAGTTTAAGCTACCTGTTTTGTTTTTCACCAAGACCTCACATCTCTGAGGGCAAAAGAGTGCTGTTCATTCTCTGTGTCAGCTGAAGCAAGGTGTGTGAAGGCATGTTATGGATCTCAAGGTGGAGCTCTCTTACTCAGAGTGCGCTGCATTAGCACTCATATCAATATCTGTGGCTTTGCTCAAGAATGTTTTCATCTCTTATATCTGCAGAGCAATCATTTAGAGGTCTGGCTGCACATGGGGAAACAATGTGCCATTACTTCAGACCTCCTGAAGAGCTCAGGTTGCTTCTAGGTAGTCATAACAATCTGGATTAAAGTTAGCCAAAACAGATTGGATGTAAGCAGTGGTTGGCAGCCAGTCATGAGTGGTGTTCCCAAGGGCTCGGTACTGGGGCCAGTTCTCTTTAATATCTTTATCAATGATCTGGACAAGGGGAATGAGCTCACCCTCAGTAAGTTTGCAGATGACACCAAGTTGGGTGGGAGTGTGGATCTGCTTGAGGGCAGAAAGGCTCTACAGAGGGATCTCAACAGGCTGGATTGATGGGCCGAGGCCAATGGGATGAGGTTCAACAAGGCTGAGTGCCAGGTCCTGCACTTGGGCCACAACAACCCCATGCAGCGCTACGTGCTTGGGGAAGAGTGGCTGGAAAGCTGTCCGGAAGAAAAGGACCAGGGGTTGTTGATCAACAGCCAGCTGAATATAAGCCAGCAGTGTGGCCAAGAAGGCCAACAGCATCCTGGTCTTTGTCAGGAACAGTGTGGTGAGTAGGACTAGGGAAGTGATTGTCTGCCTGTACTCGGCACTGGTGAGGCCCCACCTTGAGTACTGTGTCCAGCTTTGGGCCCCTTCACTACAAGAAAGATATGAGGTCCTGGGGCATGTCCAGAGCAATGAAGTTGGTGAGGATTCTGGAGAACAAGTCTTATAAGGAGCAGCTGAGGGAGCTGGGATTGTTTAGTCTGGAGAAGAGGAGGCTGAGAAGAGACCTTCACTTTTTACAACTATCTGAAAGGAGGTTGTAGAGAGGTGAGGGTTGGTCCTTCTCCCAAGAACAGGCCATAGGACAAGAGGAAATGGCCTCAAGTTGCACTTGAGGTTCGGATTGGATATCTGAGAGGTCCTTTGCAACCTAGGCAATTCTATGATTCAGTATTGCTCTATTTTAGAAGAAAAGCCTCTTGAACATAATCATGATTCTTCAAGGTTCATTTTAGACCCACGTTCTTCCTTATAATGTTGTGTTTAGCATGGTGATAATTGCCCCATATGAGGAAGTCATATAGAGGTCTCAGGCTAAAATTTTTCCCTCCTCCTCAATTTTCACTGTTTGCTCTGGAAATGTAAGGGGATTGTTCCTACACAGGCATCTGTTGTTAATCTTTATAGATGCAAGCTGAATTGGACAAGCACTGAATATTTAGATAGTTTTTTAACTATTAGCCTTACCATCTCAGTCATTCTCAGATTCATGTGGTAGGATGGGAGGGAGAAACAAGTGAGACAGCACCACACTGAAGAAGTAAGTATATTGTGCAGGGTGCAAACAGTGCACGAGTAGCGCCTGCCAAAGAAGGGGCAGATTCTTCTGTAAGCAACAGCAACCGTGAAGGCTCGTGGGCTACAGTAAAGATTTGGTAGTCCAAAGCTTGTAAGCACGTAGGGAGGCATAAGGGCTGAAACTACAGGTTAAAAAGGGCATAGGAAAAAGGTAATGTTTGCAGCAGATAGGTATCTGTTATCTACATTAATTACTAATACAGTACATGTAATGCCCTTTTCCTCTCGGCAGGACTTGTAGCTGCCTGCAGAAATAATTTGTGTTGGTGCAAAGTCAGATTTTAGTTTGCAGCTGAAGTCTCCCACTATGAGTGTGTGTAAAGATCATAAAAGATTTCAAGAATAGTATCAGCTTTCACTACGTAAAGTTTTTCTCTTTCTTAGAAAAATAGAAAGCAAATCTGTACCAGGTCATTTCTTTGGGTTCAAACGTTCATTGTTATTAGTAACTTTCTTAGATTAGTTGCTTGGACATCGTTTGCCTTTAGAGTTTGGGCTGGAAACTGTTAAACCTGATGAAAGATTCCTTTAGTTTTTGCAGGAGCTGTGGCTGCATTCAGAATTACAGGAAGCGAAGGGTTGCGGCATCAACTTGGACAACATCTCGTGTCCAGGTCATTAATGGGCTTTTCCAGCTGAATGCCTGCTGCTGCGTGGGCAGGTCATCTGCACCACCCAGCCTGTGAAGCGCATGATTATAATCTCAGCAAGTCAGGGCATTCAAGTGTCCCCACCTCAGTAGTCACAGGAGCTTGTTCCTGTGGGTGATACTAACCCCTAATGATTAATAGTCACATGTGGTGCTTTTTCACTGTATCTGCTGTAGGAGCAAGATTTAGCTGTTAGGAGCAATGCTGTAAATCTTTCTTGTCTGTATTTTAGTAAAATGTTTCACGTTGTGCCACTAAGACAACAAAATAGGACAAGAATTGCAAGTAGGAAGTGTTTAAAGGGGAAAAGACAGGAGTTGTGCTGAAATGGGAAATATTATTAAGTAGGAGGTTATCAGTAGAGTCCTCAGGTTTTGATTTTGTGTCCAAACCTTTTTAATCTTCTCATTAGTGACATTGGCATAAAATTACAGTAGCTGATGCGAATTTGGAAGACACCTGGTATGAAACAGCACTGGGAAACCGTGTTGAAGTGACTGAATGATCTTGAGGACATGCGGCACTTTGTGCTGGAGGAGCAGTAACCGAAATGTCTACTGTAAGCGGTGGGCTCATCTGTTATAAGGAAGTTAGAAAAGGATCTTTTTCTGGATCAGATGATGTTTGCAAGGACCAGTCTAGTGTACCTTTGAAAATCAAATCTCTGAAGATGTATAATGGAAGTAATTTTCAATTGAATTTGGGAAGATTTCATGCTGCTGTACAATGTAGAATGTGAGAGCTTTTTGTGTAAGACTGAAAGACGGTACCTTGCTTGCCTTACCAACAGGAAGACTGAAAAGCCTGTATTATCATCTAAATCAGTCAGAAGTGTTTTCTTCATGGAGTGGGAAGGGGAATACATGCTGGCCATATATGCCAGAACGTGGGAGTTCCTGAAGAATTGTCCACTAAGCATGGCAGGGACAAACGGGACCTTTCCTGTTGAATTCAACAAATATATGAATGGCAGTTGCCTAAGGTGAAATTAAAGTTTAAGGAGGTCTTAACCTCCACTTGTAATGCTTTTTCTAGGATTTTTTAGGTCCACCTTGACCTTTCTAGACAGACACTGTTAGAGAGCTGGCTGCTAATATTCTGTTCTCGCTATACTTGGACTTACTGCTTGTATCTGATAACTTTATTTGGTAGACGTACTTTAGCTAGCAACACTGAAATATAGTAATGAACAAAGCTGTTTGTACGTTTTAGTTGTGTTAGGCTTTGGATCATGCTGGAGACAGTTGTGTGTGTGCATCAAATTTAGTTATTTTAACTGTAGTCCTGTGGGTTTTGTGCAAGGTGGGTGATAATGGGTACTGATTTATTATATTGTATTTGAAGCAAAGAAGAATTTCTCTCGTAATGCAGCCTATATACTGTTCTGCTTTAGCTACAGTCTACATTGACTAGATTGTGAGGAAAAGAGGAGTAAGTTTGTAAATGAGTGAAGCCTTTAATGTGTTTTCCTGGTGAAATATGGGAATATGGAAAGCTGAAGATTAAAGTGGGATTCTCAATATCGTTTTTTAAAAGAAAACTGATATTTGAAGAAAGGAAAATAATACAATATTTCAGTTTTTCTGTCTCTTCTCACATGTGGAGTAATAGAAGTGGTTTTGCTAAAATAAAACTTTTTATTCAGTCTTGCTTTTTGGTAAAGTAGAACTGTTGTAGCAATTTCAGAGCATCTTCTAGTAGCTTAGAGTCAGAAGAGGAAAGTGTAAGTGATGTTACGTGTAGATACAACTGACTTTTAAATTAAATCCCAGTAAAACGTAAACTGCCGGTATTTTAAGTAGTGGTCAGAACATGCAAAGTATCCTGGCAAATTAAGGAGAGTGCAAACCTTCCTTGGTTTTCCTGGGGAAAGTTGTTTGCTGGTGTGAAGCATAATTAATCCAGGTCTTGAAATAGCTTGAGCTCCTCACCTCTGAGCAGATCTCAGTGGAAAGCACCTGCAGAAGTATTCAAGCTGATTCTGCTGCCCAGCTGTGTGTTCTGCTGACTGACACCATTTGTTATGGTATGAAAATCAGACCTGTAACTAACTGTTGGTGGATGGTTTCTTGTGCAGTGTTCACTTTACAGTGTGGGTTCACCACCAAGTAAACTGACAGAGGCATGTGTGACCCATTGTTGTATTACTGTGGTGCTGATGTACTGTGATTGAATTTAAAAGACCAACAAATAATGACATCAGGACTTCAAGCTGTATTTGTCTTTGATCCATCAGAAATTTGAGGTAACAATTATCATTAAATCTGTTATTCAGTACTAATAGAAAGTCATTGCATCTGAAACTCTCTATTTCTTAAGTAGGCGGCTATTAAAAATACATTAATAATATACAGTGGCTGTAACATATGCCTTTTTAAATGATTTAAAGCATCTTCCCTCTGTGGCAAAGACACGGGACTTCTTGAAGCCGCTTACAAAACAATCACAATTTAATTAGTCTCAATATAGTTTTCTTAACAATAGCTGCTTGCAAAATGAGCTACCCTGTGTTTTGTCATGAGGTAGAGTATTGTTTTGTATGTTGATTGCCTATTCATTGTGTCTCCCAGAGGATGCTGGAGTTAATTGCTCACCTAATACCTGACCACCAGTTAGGTTTACTTTACCAGGTCAGAAACATCAACAGTGATCTCAGCAGCATAGAGGTACCCTAGGACTAAAACCTACAACAGCCAGCAGATCCCAAAGAACAGCGGGATTTGACTAATAAGCAAGTACTGCACATATGGACAGAGAATTAACTGGCACTGGTTTTTATTTGAAAGTCTCCCAGGTATTGACTTGCAGATGGGTGTATGAATGCTGTGATGGATGAAGGTCACGTACAGGACTCTGCTTCTAACCTCTCTTGCTTTTGTGGAACACCACACCTTAAATCCATGATAGCATTAGCTAGTTCTCCGCCCATTTGGAGTTTGGATTTTCATTTTCTGTTTCCAGGCTTGTCTGAGTTCTTTGACTACTAGGTAAATGCACAGGATTTAGTATCCAGGTATTATGTATATGGCTTTGCCATTTTTGTTATTTTCAAAGCTCATCTGCTATTGGAAGTAGTACTTGCAAATTTATTTTCCTAATAACAGGATCTGATGCTCTTCCTGAGTAAGACTGTGACTTCTTCAGGTTTTGTCCGTAAGGAAGTGATCTTTGTTCATACTAGCAAAGTAGCTTGCAGCATTGTGTCTCCTGAAATCCCCTGCAATAGCTATAAAATTACTGCATCCTTCCACCATGTTTTTTGCTTCTATGCAAAGCCATATGTTCTGACTGATAGACAGCTAGTCATCTCATTGAGTGCTAAATGCGTGTATATATCCATATATAACTTTATATATATATCCATATGTAACTTTAGCTATCAAAGGGATTTGTTTACAGACGCCCATATGCTGGTTTGTCAAATTATTTCCTGTCAAAAGCTATTTGCATCTCATCGCATTAAGCCTAATTCCCTGCTTTTCTGCCAGAGATTGAGGTAACTTCTTTGTCTCTCTTTCATCTTATCTAAGTCCACAAAACACTCCAAATTACAACCAATTTTTTCAAGCGCAGTAGCTGAAGTTTGTGACTGTTTTATCTGCACAGTGTTACAATTTTATTTTTAGCTTATCTTTATTAAATAAGCTCTGGTAGCAGCAAAAGAAATCCAGTTAGCTGTTAAATTAAATGAACTGTTGCTCATAGTAATTTGGTGTTTGCAGTTCATGCAGGACAAGAATAAATTGTGTTGGTCACTAAATAAAGATTGAAATCTGTGTCACATGTGCAGCTTCAGCTTCCCTGTGCTCACTCCCCACCTCCCCTTCCCCTTCAGGGAATGAAAATCCTTGCCACCTTGAAATTATCGAGGCCCCGAGAAGTGTCTGAAGGGTAATGAAGAAGCTGGGGTCTTCAGGGGGAGGAGGGAATGTCAGAAGGACATAATTCATCTGTGATAGATAAATGGGGGGGGGAGGGGAGGAGGAAAGTTGGAGATACTGGCCAGCGAGAGTGGAATCCCTGTCTCTCGGGGCTGTGGGAAGAGCAGCTGCAAAGATGTGATTTAAGCACAGCTCAAAAAGCATCTTGCATCTGCTTCTAGCAAAAAAAAAAAAAAAAAGGCTTGGGGTTGGCTGTTCTGTGTTTGCTACCTAATGGCTCCATGATTATGTTTTCTCGAATAGAATTAATGGGATCTGTTAAGGGCATCACTATAATAATGCAATGTTAATTCAAAAATTTGAGTAGAAATCAAGGCCACTTGAAGTCCTTTTAAAGACTCTCTCTATTGTACTGGCCTTTTTACACATAGGTAGTAATTTTCTCCTCAAAAATCAAATGTTCATTCTAGCTGGCCATGTAGGAGCTTTTTTTTTTTTTTTTTCTTTAATCTGTTACTTAACATTGCAGTCTCGCTGAGTCCAAAAATAAAATACTAGAATAAATACATTACTTTAATGTATTGTTATTGCAGTCTGTTCACTATTTAAGGAAAGGTTGAGTTTTAGATGTACGCTAGTGCTACTTGACATCAAATCCTTTTAGCTTTGGGTGGGGTTTTGGGTGGGGTTATTTTTTGTTTGCTTTGGGGTTTTTGGTTTGGTTGGGTTTTTTGTTGTTGTTTTGGGTTTGTTTGTTGTTGTTTTGTATTTTTTTTTTAGGGGTCATCTTTATTTCTTCTTCAGATCCTGTGTCTCCTCTAGTTGTAGGTGCTGAGGGGCAGAGGTGGCAGGAGCAGCTGCTGCCTTTCTGCACTCGTGCCGGTCAGCAGGAGCTCGGGTGCTTTAATATGAAGAAGTAACAGACCTTAAAGTTACAACCTGTTTACAATGTGCAGTTGCTTCTCATCACAGAGGGTGGTTGCCTTTCCATGCCTTGATCTAACAAGAACTAAGAGGAAAAAATTTCAGTCAATGTATTTTGTCTTTGAAAACTGAGTTGGAATAAGATACTGTTTCAGAGTTTATTTTCTCAGAGACTGTGGGGGAAGAAATTATGAAATTAGTTTCTAACCTGCCTGGAAATGCTTGGCTTAGTATGTCTGAGTGTTTTTAGTGGGTTGGGTTTGGGTTTTTTTCTCTAATAATTATTTTTTTGTGTATCCTCTCCAACAGGAAACAGTCCTCAGGATAGCCCTAGGAATTTTTCTCCCAGTGCCTCAGCCCACTTTTCTTTTGCACGAAGGTAAGAGGTTGGTTGTAATACACAGCATGCATTTTGTATAGAGGAAATGGTGCTGGACCCAGATATTAAAAGATGATTGCAAATACAACTGTCAAGTCTCTCACATAGAATGACAAGTACTATCTCACTTATATAAACCCTCCCAAACTGCAGTTGCAACTAAGTTGTCCTGGATGATTGATACAATACAATCATAGTTTTTTTTTAATTTAAAAAAAAAAAAATAATTGTAATACATCCAATTTGGACACCATCTCCTCATCCACTGAGTTATGGGAAATTTTAATCTACATTTATGATTTTTCTTATTTTTTTTCTTAACAATATAAGAAGTGTATCTTTTATAATAACACCATTATAAAGGTCCTGAATTCAGGGACTGATTTTATTGGCAGCAGCAATACCATCACCATACTCTAATACCTGACCTTGACCTGTTTCACTATCTGTACCACTGAGACAGTCAGCTCTGTCAAAAAGTGTTGTGAGGATTAATTAATGCAAGTAGAATTTTTGAAGATCTAACGTGAATTTGAAGTGATCTATGAAGTAAATTATTATTAAATGAACCGTAACCAAAGTTGATAGCATATCATGGGAGACTATCACGGGAGACTGTCTGTTTGTTCCAGTATGGTTGCCTGTCACTTAACACCTTGTCAGCCTACCTCAAATAATAAGTTCATTAACTTTAAGCCTCACAGGGTAGGCAGAGTGTATATGTTGACCGAAGAGCATATACACAAAAAATGAAATTGGCATGCTGTGGCTTTCTTTGTCATTAAATAGTGCCAGGCATGTAACTGTTGCATTTGCAATGAGAAAGCACTTGCTGCTATGTTTTTACTTCCTTTATTTTGGGATTTCAGTAATGTAGCACACAAGCTCTCTAAAGTAAGTGCAAGAAAATGGCTTAACTCTTTTTAAAAGCTGCAAAAGGAAGAAAACTTTACTTGTGTATTCCTTTCATCTGAATCCATTTCATCTGTGACAGTAATCTTGTCAATCTTTCTAATAGCATATGATGTCACTTCTTTAATCAGCCCTTAAAATTGAGTGTTTCTTTTGAATCTACTTCCTCTTGATATTATCTTTAAAAAAAGGAAAGCTATCTCTTCATAGATTACTTTTGTTCATGAGCATATTTTTGGAAAGATTCAGTAAATCCAGAAGTCCTGTATAATGGAAAAAGCAGATGTGAAATACCGAGCATTACTTAGAAATACAGCAGTCAGGAAGTAGTTTTCCTTTCCCACCCGTAATCAACAGAAAGTTTGAATCATTATGTTTTTGCGAACCTTAAAATTCAAGAGGAAAAAATGAATTTGTATACCACTTTATCATTTGGGTTTTGACCATTTTTAGAACCCTGTAATGGGCTCTAAGTAAATTCTTTAAAGGAATGCTAACACAATAAGTTTCTGTGATTTCAAAATATTTCACCACTTCACTAGATTCAGGAAACTTCTGTAGAGCAATTTTCGGTGAAAACTGATTTTGTTCTATGTTTGCAGTGAAAAATGTTTGATGACACTTAAATTTAAAACAACATTGATGTAAAATTTTCTTATTAATTTGGTATGTGTCTTGTGGTTGTCATCATATAACCTACGATAGGATGCATTTCGGTAGTAAAATGACCTGTAGTTAATGAGAGCACTTTTCAGACTTCTGACTTCATGTCATTTCTGTTATGCTTTATAACTTAAATGACAATACAAAGGAAGGGAAGAACAATGTGTGTGTGACAGAGCAGGTTGAAGGAGCAAAGGTGAAGTGGTATAGGTATATGGATATGTATGGATATTCCTTTCCCATCCACTGCCCCCCAAGTCAGTGGGGATACCAAAAAGCTAGAGAAGTGCGAGGAAGGGAGGGAAATGCAAAGGAAATGGTTTGGATGCCTGCTGTGGGAAAGGAGGACTTCCCAGCATAGCTGTTTCTCATCAGCTGCTGTTCACACCACACAGCAGGGGCAGGAAAGGGAGCTGGAGTGGGACGGTGGCCCTCAGCCATGCTGCCAGGTGGTGCGCTGGGCTGGAGGCAGCCACCCCTCAGCAATGAGCAGGAGTGTCACCTTCCTCTGCCCACATCTGCCGGGGTGATCAATGCCCAGGAATAGCCTGTGTCTCCAGTAGCCACCACTTAGGCCTCTTCTGATGATACATATAAATCCAGCATCTACGAGCCCATGGGTGGGAGGACAAGCAGGACAGATCTGGCTTTCTAGAGCTGCTGCGAAGCGGGTAGGACCACACTGTAGGGCAAAGACAAGTGGTGTATGAGAGTCCAGGGGAAAATGCTGTAGGTGCGTCCTGCCCTATTTTCCCTTTTTCCCTTATGGGTGCCTCCTAGTCTTCCATCTTTCCTTCCCAGTTAACTTTCTGTGATATCCCGTCCCTACCTTCCATGGCCCTTCTGGCTGAGAACTGCTGTGTGATGCAGGAACCCTGTTCAATATGAGTTACCGACTAAGGAAGTACTTTCTGTCTCAAAGCTGCAGAATATATAGGAGAAAACTCCTTCTGGAATTGTTCGTTCATCTGGAGGTAGCTCATGAATACTGGGGGGAAGGGGAGAAGGGAGGAGAATTAATGATTAAAAACAAAATTTTGTTTTGGAGAGAGGAAATTTTTTCCAGAGTTCGGTCTTTGATACAGTCAGCAGTCCCTCTTTTTATATTTTTAACAGTAATTACATACTGTAGTTTCTTTTCTCACATTGTATGTATTAGAAATCCCAGAGACTTGGTTTGATGCTTGTGGATGGATAAATGGGAGTAGGAAATAACCCTTGTCTCTCTCCATTCTAGTGCCTTTTCTTAGACGGTTAGCTTGAGGAGTAGGGAAGCTCTATCAAGAGGTTTAAGGTTCCTGATTTGGCATGACTTCTGTTCTTCATGGAATTATACTTTCTGTGTAAATAAGACTTTAGAGGTGATCTTTGCCTGTAAAACAGCCTCAATTCTCCTTTCTCCCGCTGTCATATAGTTTGTTAATAAAAATCTGTCCTGTTACTTATTTATGTATTACTTTGCTTTTTTTAACATATTTGATACAATTGTACTCCAGTCACGGGCACCGAAATGACAGGTAAGTGTTACCTCCTCAAAAATCCAAACACGCTGCCATAGTTGTTTTTTGGTTTGTCACTTTGAATGTTGAAGTTCCATATTGTCTGTGTAGCTAAGCTCAAGCAGTGAACAACAGAAATCGGTTTTACGACTTTTTTATTTTATTTTATTTTGAGTGAGCATGGGTTTTGCTGCAAAATTGTTTTTCCTGATTTACATATCTAATATTTAACAAGTTTGTGTTTACCTTATCATTCTTTGCAGTTACTTGACATAAGCCTGTTAGTTTGCCGGTATCCTGAACTGATGTCACTTAAGACAGTGCTACCCTTGTATTTCAAGCAGACTGTTGTGGTTATTCTGTGGTTCAGAGCATTGTGTTTGCATTTATTCACAAGTTTTTAATTTGCTTCTCATTAATTTTCATCTGATGGACCTGAGACTTGTGAAGAGTCCCTGAGGTCCATTTCTATGTGTATTAGTGAGACACCAATTCTGTGGAGCTGTTCTTTCACTTTTTAATTGTTTTGTCTGATAGATTTTTAACTAGCCAAATAGACTAAAAAAAAAAATCTGTAAGTGTAAGCCATCCTTGCTGAATGCTTGTTTATTGTGGTTCCCTGTGAAAGTTTACTCCTTATTGAAAACTGTGTTTGTATCATGCTTTTGGAACGCAGTTTTAGTACTTCCACAGATGTTTTTTGTATTAGGATACTGCACTATTCACTTGACTAACCTTGGTTTCACAACAGGACTGATGGTCGCCGCTGGTCCTTGGCTTCTCTCCCTTCTTCTGGCTATGGTACAAATACACCCAGCTCAACTGTTTCTGTAAGTATCCACTTTGCTGTGCTTATAGTTTTCTGTTACATGTCTTATCTTCTTGAATGTAGCTTCCTTCTCTTAGGAGAAGGCAATGTAGGTTTTCTTACATTGAATTAAGATGGGATACCAAACTGCTTTACTTAGCTCAAAGGCTTTAGGCAATGTGTGCTTTGCTTCAAGATATTTTCTGGCAGCAAGTAGTGTTTAACTGCCTCTTTTTGATCTGTGGATCAGTAAGAGACATACTGCCTTAGCCAAATGGTAGTTAGGTATGAAGTCTTAAGTGAGGCTACCTTGATAACAAAAAGAAAGAGAAACCACTCTATGACATGATTCATCCATCCTAGGTTAGACTGCTATCTTAAGATGGGATGAATCATGCATTTGCCTGTCTCTTTTCTTTTGCGATAGTGAGATATTAGTGCATTATAATAGGTTAGATATTTAGCATTTTAGATGACTATAATTAAAATAGAATAATCCTTTGGGATACATAACAGGATAAATGTTAAGTCTAAATCGTTAATTTTTGCCTGCTAGAGCAATGCTTCTGATGTGATCTTGTATCAGCCCCCCTGCCATGCATGTACCATCTGACTCATGATGTGCACTGTGGCAGTGCATGAGATCTTGCTTCAATAGTTGGAGCTAGATAGTGGGAGAAGTATGGATCTGTACTTTTGCACATCATGTGCACCTCTATACAGGAGAGGAAGTACTGGGTCTTGTAACAGCATGGAGCTAAGCTGTCTGTTGTGACAGTCACACCTGAGAGACTGGGAGATAGAGGTGTGGAGAAAGCCTGCTTTGGAAATAGCAAATACTTGGCATTTTGACAGTTACATTACATCTTCTACAGTACAGGGCTTGGTCCTTGTGGATCCAACTATGACTCTTCACAATTTTTTTTGTTTTGTATCTTTAGCCTTGTTTTTTACCGTAAGGATTGCATCATTAAAAAAAGTGCTTTTTCTCTTCCTGGGTGTATCCTGGGTGAAATTGTTGAGTTTCATATCCTATACACTGTTGAAATGTGACTGGTTTATGTTATGATCAACTCTTATTTCATTTTTGTCCACAAAGGGTTTTGGAAAGTCAAGTCAATTCCTGCTGACTTCACAGCAGGTTGAGGAATATCATGTGTCTTAAGAACTGTTCCTCAGCAGCACTGATTTCTGACCTCTGCTTTCCTTCCTGTGTAG
Source organism: Limnodromus scolopaceus (assembly GCA_028565335.1). Taxonomy (NCBI): domain Eukaryota; kingdom Metazoa; phylum Chordata; class Aves; order Charadriiformes; family Scolopacidae; genus Limnodromus; species Limnodromus scolopaceus. The sequence goes on from JAOXNO010000020.1 coordinate 25,777,919, forward strand.
ATCTTACTTTTGCCAAGCAAATTGCTTAGTTTCACATTAATTCCCTAACCAATTTCCATGGTACATGTTTGTGCACATCTCGTTGGAGCTAGATCAAGTATGCTGTGCTCTTCAATTAACCTCCTTTACATCAATATATTTTACGTTAAATAATAAGTAATTGCCATAGCAACCCCATCATTGTTACGAGAAACAGGCTTGTGCTAGAAAGGAAGTGAAAAGCTGTGTCAGAAACATACCAAAACACAGTTTTAATTTTTGATCCATACTCATATGATTTTTTTTTCAACATCTTCAACTTTAAAATGGTAATTCTAGTTCATATATTTCTCTCCCACCTAAGTTTATTAACTACTGTATGCATGCTGGAATGTGGAGCAGTTTTACATCATTTTTGCATTTCTTATGAGAAAATATAGCACTGTAATTTATGGGCTTAGATATCTCAACTTCTGTAATAGACTGTTCTCCCTTGGTATTTCCTGACTAGACCACATCGTATAGATACTAAAATAGATGTAAAGAAACCTGGTTTTCCAATAAATAAGTTTGAATTTTGTTGAAGAAACCAGCAGTAGAGAATTCATGCCATATATTTCTTATTGTTAAGTTCGGGATTTTTTTTTCCAAGAATCCTCTAGCACTCGTAAGCCCTGCAGAAGCACTGGGACAACTGCTGAATTTTAAATCTAGCTTCTGTTTCTTTCCTTCTTAGTAGAGATGCTTTTCACTTTCTTCTCTTACCCACTGGACTATATATGTAAATCAGAAAATGAAAATTCAAAGTGTGCCCATCTAATTGGTTTCATATACTTTTTCAGAATCTGAAACAGCTAGCGCTGGGCAACCTTCTTCTCCACATTCTTAAACTCTTAGAGCCAATGAGAGACCACACACAGTAACCTAAGTGTAGATACAGAATGCTTACTTTTGGGTGCTGGATAAGTAAGATTCACATTACTCCAGAGAGGTACCAACTGCAGATGAGAAACAGTTTTTACACATCACAGTAGAGCACAACTTTGATCTTTACAAGCAACTTAAAATCAAAGCAGGGGCAGAAGGGTGTGTGGTAGTCACAGTTATGCTCAGGTGAGTGTAGACACCATTTCTTGATAGCCTGTTGTTTTTTAATATTGAAAGTAAAGAGATTGATGGAATTATCAATTTAATGGAATGGATTTAGAATTGTGCAAGTACCACATATACCAGTTCTCACAACAAAGTTGAAATTAAAATATCTCCCGCTGAGATTATTCAATTGAAAAGAAACTTTTGTTGTGTTGTTTTCTAGCAAGATGCAGTTGAGATGATTGTGTGTCTTGTAGGAGAGCAAGCCTATAAAAAAGGTGAAGTGAGAGAATACTCAGTTGCATATTTTTGCCAGTAAATTATACTTTTGGAAGCTTATGGGGATGGGAAATGGAGTAAGGAGATGACTAAAGAGATTTTGGGGTTATGTTAGCTGGTATTGGCTGCAAATTTCCCTTTCTATGTTAGAAGAACAGATTGAGTTGCCGTGATGCACTGTAGTTGTGCATATTAAAAATATGTTAAATCTTAAGTGGTTTTTGGAACAGGTCTTCTAGAATGCCAAGAGAGCTAATTTTTTTAAGAGTTTTGCTATGAAAATTTGGATTTGTACAAAAATCAGAAGTCAGACCTCCAAGAAAATGCACTCTGTGCTTGAGATGGTCGTGGCACAACTGAGAGTTGTTAGCAAAAGCAAGTTTCTCACTTAATCCTGTTGGATCTAGACTCTGTGACACCTTACATAGGGAAAAGCATGATATGGGTTATTGTCCTCCTGATCTTCCCAGAATCCCTTGCAGCTGAAGAGGTAGAGATTAATTTTTATAGAAATAACCATCGGTGACAGTCTGTATTGGGAAATTTCCTTGTGCTGTAGTATCTTTTATCTTATGGAGGATGGCTGTAGGGAATACGCCTCGAGGTTAACTGCAAGTAGCAGCCACAGGGTGAGATAAGAAAGAATTTATCTATGCTGTGTGCTGAATTATGCATAGTAATGTGCTAAGGCTGAATTTAATAAATGAGTTGCTGTGACTTGACAAGTTACCACCTATCATGTGAACTGTGGTACATTCTTGGTGAGCATGCCTCCTAGCCTGCAGCAAAGCAAAGGTAATGCAAACTTGCTAACTTTAACTTGTTCTGATGCGATGCAGCCTTCCTGCATAGACCAGCCCTGTGTGAGTTAACCTTTCCCAGCAGTGGGGTTTGTGCTTTTTTGCTGTTAGGAGATAATGAGATAATGATAAAGGAGATAATGATGTCATGAGATCTAGTGTGATAAGTAGTCTTTTATTGAGTTCCTAGGAATTAGGATGTATTCAGCCTTTACCACAGAAATCGCCAGGAAATTATGAAGACTCTGTAGTTTCTGTGCTTACCAGCCTGGACATTACCTGCTGACCTTAGCACTGTAGGGCAGTGTTTGTACTCTACAAAAGTTTATTGATTTGCCTCACTAGGGATGGTATAGCAAAGAAGCTCTTACTGTATTGGCTTCCAATAAAAGAGCAGCCAGGCAGGGGCCTTGGTGTCCGATGTGGGAAGAGAGATAAGGATAATAATGCGCATATGAAGATGGGCATATAGAAGAAGCTAATTTTCTTGAAAAAGCCAGCTGGGGACCGAAGAGTTCCAGAAAAATGTGCAAATTTTTGGACTTCGTCCTGTCCTCAGCTGAAATAAAGGGAATGTCTGCATGGTACCAGCAGCTTTTGCTGCAGTCATACAAGGATGGATATTTGTGAATGAGCTGTCCTATATTTACCTCAATATTTACCTCATTAAGTTGTTCTTTAAATTGGTAGTCAGGCATGGGAAACAGTAACTATAAATTTTAAAATAAATGGCTTTATTCATGAGCAGTGAATATGGCCTAGAAAATGTTTTTTCAGTCTGATAGAACCTTGTGTTCTGTTCTGCTCTTGCAGTCATCCTGCTCGTCCCAAGAGAAGCTACACCAGTTACCATACCAACCAACACCTGATGAACTACATTTTTTGTCTAAACATTTCTGTACCACTGAGAGCATTGCCAGTGATAACAGGTGCAGGACCACTGCGATGCGCCCTCGGTCCCGAAGTCTCAGGTGAGTTTGTCTATCTGGAAATAGGGGTTGGATCTAAATTCACATATTCTGGAGTCATCATGGTTTTGTACATCGGGGGCATTCACTATTCTTGAAATTGATGAAGCATAATACAAGAAGTACGCATCTGAGGCTGAATTATGAGTAGTCCTTTTAAATTCTTGCTTCTGTGTTTGATCATGGCTTACTTCAATGGTTAACATTGTAAGCTAAGTCTTAATGAAGGCAACAAACCCCCATGAACTGTTTTGATGAGCTAGTCAATACTGATCTGACTGGAGCACTGGTTCTCTTCCAGAGTTCAAACTGTTCACAGACTAAAGTCTTTATATGCAAAAATAATTCAAAACTTATTTCTATCCTACAACTACCTGGAAAGAAACATGATAAAGAACAAGTAGTTGGGTAGGGGGGTATGCACTCATTTATTTTCTTTAACCAAGATGAAGTTCGGTTTTTTGTTTCTCAAAGAATAGGCCTCTGTGTTTCATATGTAGTGGCCATTTGTGTAAGATGTGTTTTACCCAAGATTAGTTCTAAACTGTCAGAATAGTTTAGGTTTGGAAAATGAATCTGAACTCTATGGATTAAGTTTTCAAGAACTGGAAGGAAAAAAAGGAAGTATTATATTTCTGATTGTCATACCGATCCATCCAAAGTTTAAAAATAGTTTTACAGGTATAGAAATCTTCGGGATTGAGTTTTTTAGAGCAACATATTTTAACTGCTTTTTAGTTATTTTTTTAAAAAAAAAAATCTGTGTAGACTATTGTGACAAATACAGTTGCTGCCTACATGAAACAGCACAATGATTACAAGAAGAAAAACCCATTTCTTCATTAGAAGATTACAGATTGAACCTGTAAAACATTTATTGCCACATCTTCAATTTTTTTTTTTTCAATTTCTGTTAAGCTTTTAACACTTCAAAATTAAAGCCTTGCATTTGAACTCACAGAATGTGTACAACGCTCCAGGGAAAACACAAGAGCTAAGCATTTTCAGGAACGGGATTATGCTGCAGAAGTGCTATGAAATTATGTACTACCCTGTCCTCAGTGGATTTGCCTGTGAATGTTGTAGCAGATTGTCCATATCAGTTAAAGGATCCACCATTGTGATATCTTGGGACAAATTTTAGTGTTCAGTTTTTGCCCTTTGAGAAAGCCAAAAGCCAGTTTTTTTCTCATGCAAGAAATGTAGTATGATAAAGTCACTCCTAGAAGATGATATCCCCTTTGTGGGGTCTTTCACTGCTCCACGTCTTTCAGACCAGACTGATGGGCCAGTGTCAGCAACCCAGGAAAATACAGTGGAGATTTTTCAAAGGAACTTATCACCAGTGAGGCTCCTGATAGCAAAAAGTAGTTTTGTGGGTTAACTGAGACCATAGGTACATTTTTTTTTTTGGATTGTTTTCCTGCAAGTCTTGTGCTTGCAGGCACAGTGCACCAGCATTGATGAAACTTATGCATAGCTATGTCATTATTTGTAGGAAGTTGCTGCCTTTATCTGCTGGTCAGATGGAAAGTAGATTGATTTGATTTTTTTTAAAATGGTGTTTAAAAAAAAAAAAAGACTCATTCTTCTCAACTTTTTCACTTGCAGCTAATGAAGTTTTTGATCACGTCTCCCTATTTTGATACCTATGGCAGGTATAGCCATAATTGACAGTTAAATATATCTCTGTCACCCTTCTGAGAAAAAGGTGATGTTCACAAGTGCTGCAAAACTGCCTGTATACTTAAGTGTGGTTACAAATGAAGAAAATGACATAGTTAGCAGTTAGATGTCAAAGCGCATACCAGAAAGGAAGCAAATATATCACTGATGAGGGAATGTACCTTTCCAGTGAAGCCTATGTTGACTTTTTGTTGCAAATAAACTGTACAGAAATACAATAATTGTAGTTCGTGCTGAGACAAGTTTAAAGGGATAATTTGCTTTGCTTGCAGCCCTGGACGTTCTCCTGCCTGCTGTGACAATGAAATAATTATGATGAACCATGTCTACAAAGAAAGATTCCCAAAGGTAATGAATTATATTTAAGATACCCAGTAACTGAATTGATAGGCTACATAGGTTTTAAGTAAGTGGTGTTTTTGTTATGGGAACTAATGATCCAACCCTGTAATGGCTTTCATAAAGCATCACCAAGCTCTTATTATAAAGATAAAATCACAAGAAAGAAAAATCCTGCTGAGAACTGGACATTCATTTGGCAAAGCTGCTGAACTGGTTTTGAAATGAATTACTCTGATAATATATTCTGCTGATTGGAAACCAACAGTGAATTCAATTTCAATAGGTGATGTGTACGTGGAACAATTGTATACTGAATTAGTAAACCAAAACCAGTTTCTGTTGCTAAGTCATCTGCTCATGCACCTTCAGATCCCTTCCTTTAGTTGCATTTATTCCTTTTCCCGAACAATCATTATATATTTATTTTTATTGTGAAAATCATAGGGTTTGACTATGAGATATTAAATGTGAGGACACGTTGCTGTTGTGTCCAGAGGTCTGAGACACAAACAACTTCCTAGATGCAGGTGTGTAGCTCGGAGCACTGTGCTCTCAGTTGCTCTGAGAATTTTGATGACCCCTGGAACATAAAATAAGGTAAAGCTGATACTGTTCCAAAAAGTGAATAAAAAATAGAAAAAAATCTTCATATTTCTTTGTAGAAATATGAAGAGATTTGTCAGGATTTGCAGAGTGGCTGAGCAGCAATCTGAAGTGTGGAACAATCCAGTCATTTCAGTGTTTGAGGTATAAACTAAGAGGTGTGGGATTACTTTTTAATAATAAAAATATCTTTAAGGGTTTTCTTAAAGCATTAGCAGTTTTGTGAGAACAGTCACATCTAGCAACCTACAGACACATCTGGCAGGAGCTGTGAGCTTGTGGCGCTTTCAATCAGTCAATGTGCATTTCAACTCTGCCCATGAAATACTTCCATGGTATAACCTGTATGAAAGGAAGGAAGATACGCTGCTCTATAGTATCTGCATTTTTAGCGGAACAAGGTAGATTCCTGTGAGTTCTATTTTTTATTATTTTGACTTGGACTTAAGGAAAACCCACAAGTGTAAAACTTCTAGTTATGTTTCGTGATCATCTCAAGATTAGTGCAGTTAATCACCACTGGCAGTCAAAGGTGGGGATCTGCATAGTAGAACAGAAGTGCTGGTGCTTTTCTGGACTGGTAATATGGGGAAAAGTCCTGCGTCACTTTGCCTTTCTGTTTGCTTGCTTTTCTGCTTCAATCACTTCATGCATTCCAGCTAGGTAACTTCTCAGGCAGTACAGAAATGTTGCAGAATCAGAAATAAGCTTTCAGGCTGCTAGTTTCATGTAAAACTGATTTAGTGTACTGTGTATTTATTTGTCTATAGGCCACAGCTCAGATGGAGGAGAGGCTTCGGGACATTATAACAAATCATTCTCCAGAGAACGTCCTTCCCCTGGCAGATGGAGTGCTCAGTTTTACCCACCATCAGATCACAGAACTGGCTCGAGATTGTTTGGATAAATCCCGCCAGGGCCTCATCACATCACGATACTTCCTTGAATTACAGCAGAAATTAGACAAATTGCTGCAGGAGGTATGAACCATGAGACTACTGCTGTGTTTGCTTGAAAAATTGATTAAATCTGTTTGCCTAAGTGGTGTTGGCTTGAAAGTCATAACTGTTCACTCAAATAGTTGTCAAAGTGGTATTCATAGCAGTTTTAGTCTACATAACGACCACCACAAAGGCTATAAGGCATCCTAGTGTACTAGTTTGGAATAGATGGGTTGTAAAGATTTTAGAAACAACAGTATTTTGTCATGCAGTGCAAGTTATAAATTGCTTATGGAAGTGGGTGCATAAACCCCAAGTGGAGATACTTGCTATTCCATTTACTGTGGATAAATGAGGAAGCATATACACTTTCCACTTTATCAACCCTACTAATTGCCTGCTGTGTTGAGAAGGCAGACAGCAATCCTTAGCTTTCCATTAGATAGAGGTTATTTAATTATTTAAATATTTATAATATTCCTTTCATAATTAAGCTGTTTATTAACAGAAATAATGTTATTTCTGAAAGTATTGAAACTTCCATAGAACAATCAGCTAAATGAATTAAGAAGAACTTGGAACTTGACAAAATTAATGTCCTATGACATACATCCACACACAGCAGTGACTTATCATTTTTAAAACAATGAGTACAGCATGTAATGTACTCATTTGTGTGGGATTTGATAGCGCATTATTAGCCAAAGTTAATGTGATAGACTAGCAGATTTGATATTGACTTGAAATTTTCCAGCTGAGAGGTAAAGATATCATGCCTGTCTTAATTTGTCTTGTCTTTTCTGCTTGCTTTTGAATGCAGGAGCAGTTGCTAAAAGTTTTGGTTGATTTTTTTTTTTCTAGGCTGTATTTTTGTTAATTTCTATTCGGTAAATAGGTTTCCTGCAATTACTTTATTCTGAACTTTTTCTGTTCATTAAGCAGTGCAAAACTTAAGACACCAGAGATTTATTTCTAGATTATTGAAACCCTTTTTTTTAAAGTGAGAAAATATATAGAGCTTGCTTACTAATCAAAAGGGAAGTTTGAACTAGTGACCTTCTTGTGAAATACACACATTTTTATGATGCCAAAGTGCAGGCAGAGTTGGCCAGTTCACTGGAGATGTCTGACTATGAATTATGTATGCTAGTGATAATATCAAAATACAAGGAAACGTGTCTAATTCACGGAACCATTCTTAACATTGGTAATCGCTGTTAACAACATATCCCTTAAAATGGCTACATACTAAGTACAGTTTGGAGTGAATGTTGCTCATTCACTCAACACCCACTAAAAAAAAAGTACTCTAGCAAGTTATTCTCCAATGTGCATATAAAGCAGGGTTATTAAAAAAAAAAAGGCAGAACCACTTAGTTTGTCATGTGCCATGTTGCTAGTTCTTTATTATATAAAAATTTCCTGTCCTGTAAAAACATAATACCTTAAAATAGTCAGAGTAAACTTATGAGTCCACTGCATAATGTTTGTTAATAGCATGATATGGCAGTAAGAAAACTTTCTGTTTGCACAACTTGGTTATGGGCACTCAGTTGTGCTTTGGATTCATGTGACTCATTTGTTGTCAATTCCCAGCTGCGACGTTCAGTAGAAAAGCTGCATCTCCTACTGCTTCTTGGCACATGGCAATTACTTTGCATAACCAGGGGAAGACTCCCTTGAGGTTTCAGCAGCATGGTTCAACTAACATTTTTATAATTCTAAGGTCAAGGTCAGGTGGACCCAAATGCTTTTTTGCTTCATCCCTCTTAAACATAACATGTATAGAGTCTTGTTCACAAACACACCTGAGTCTTCACAAAGCTGTGCAAAGGTGCTTTAAGTTTTGCTGGTGATTAAAATAGTCAGGTGTTTTGTTTACAGAAGGGTTTTATTTGGGCTTTGTTGACAGTGTGCAGAGCACGAATTCTTGTGTCCGGTTAAGGTTCTTCTGAAAGCTATTGCAGAGTGCTAGATGGTGTTTGTGCCTTTTTCTTTTCTTTAAACTTCACAGATTCATTCGTCTCAGATGTTTGGTGTATTTCTACATATACCTTTATGTGGAGCCTCTGCAAACACAATTTTATATACATATGTCATTGTCATTTTAGTATGACATGTGACCATAGGAAATCAGTATCAATTTAGCATGGAAGTTGCTTATGTTTATTAATGTTGCTTAGGAAAGCTTTCATCCTAAAATTATTAACAAATTGAGACACAACCGTGTATGTAGAGAGATATATGTTTCATTGAAAGGTAGTCAGTCCCTTTTGGAAAACTGATGTTAATAATAACGTCTAAGTTTTTTTTAAAACAAGGGAGTAGATATGTCCATTGTAGGCACTGTTACAGTGTTAGAATTACACAAATGGTATTATGTCAATTTGAAATTACAGCATTGCTCAAATCCTTGTTATTTCCTCTGGCATCTTGAAATTGATGTGCTGTTTGTCTCAAGCAGGTGCTTCAAACACTCAAAGATATCCCAAATATCATACACATTTTCCCGAGTACTGCATTGAATGTGCTTTGTTTTGTTATCACTTTATTTTTATCATTTAGGCTCAAGAGCGATCAGAAAGTGGAGAAATGGCATTTATTAAGCAACTTGTCCGAAAAATCCTGATTGTTATTGCTCGTCCTGCTCGGTTACTGGAATGCCTGGTAAGATCCTGCTTACTCTAAGTAGATTTTTCACTTGTTAGTGAGGGAAGGCTTCTGGCTTAGTATTCAAGACCTTTTACAATCATTTTTTGAAACATGACAGACAATGGGGTTGGTGCTCATTGTTGGTGGGATCCTTTCTGCTTTTATTGCAGGAACATGAGACTGGCAAGGACCTCCTTCATTTGTGTTTGATTCCCTGCTATTACAAATGTTGTTATATTATAGAATCCCTTTCATCAACTGAGAAGGCTCCAGTTTGAAACCAGTTGGATTTTTCTGTTGTTTCCTTAGACTGCTATTCCCTGGGAAGACTGTTCCAGAATCATAATTGCTCTGTAGTTTTCTTGTTGTTCCTCTTCTTAAAAGTTTCATAATTTCATTTAACTCAATGACTGCCAGATCTACAAGCAGTTTGCAGTCAGCTCTGCAGTACCTGGTCTGGTGGGAACAGCAGCAGAGAGATTACGGTATCTGCATATACAGGTAGTTGGACTTATACTGGGGACCAGAAGGAGCGCAAGAGTTAACTTATTTATGTGTGAGCACAGCACTGATGTTGCCAGACTGGGCTAGCTTGTGCGAGGCCATGTGGGTGTGTTTCTGCTTCGCCTGCCCATGCTGTGGGAGCTGGGATGGCTCAGGTGTGGGAAGTTGCTCCTACGCACAGAACCAATGTGCTTCAGTTGTTCAGTGGAACTAATAAACCCTCACAGAACACAGTGTACTCAGGAGGACGGCGGAGACACCCAAATACCATGTAAGAGCCAGCCTGAGTCCAACAGGCCTGGCAGGCAGCCCGAGCTGACTTTGTTGAGCCACTTTGCTTGCCAATATGAGGATCACAGTGTTGATGCTCCATGCAGCTATTTGAGGCTGGCAGGGCTTGTGTGGAAGCCACTAACCTGCTGCTAGACTCAAGTTATGCCTGAAAGTGTCATAACTGCATTTGCATGGCACTGAATCCGGACTTAGTAAGTCTTTCCAACCTGATTTTGGCTCTGTGCTGTCTCTCTTCATCTGTGGCACAGTTAATCCACAACCTGGCTCGTTCAGCCATGGGCATTTTGAGAGCTGCCTCTGTTTTGTTTTGGAAACACCATGTCTCAGTGTTCCCAGTTGCAGTTTGTTCATGATTTGCAGTTCAGAAGGAATCTAAAATAGGGTATGTGCTCTGAATCAGCATTAAAGAGATGTTTTAAAAAAAAAAAAAAGGCAGGCTTTAGAGAAGAGGGTGCCTTAGCATATCCTGACTCTCCCATTGAATCCAAACTTGTGTTACTTCTGAACCCTGAAATGCTTATTCCAAATCTAGTGTGATCTTCTCTGCTCCATTCCCAAGGTTCAAAAAATGTTTCTCCACCTCTTCACCCAACATCTCATATGATACCTTGTTTTCCCTCTGATCTGCATCTTTCTTTGTCATCATATATAAAAAAATGCCTTTCAATACATCCTGTGAGCTGACAGACTGAGGCTTCTCTATGGTGCTTTGTCCTTCCCTTCCATCCTTGCTGGCTCTTTCCCACCTACCCCTGCCCCCAGCATTATCATTGTTGTTTATCTTTTTAATTCAGGTTCTCTCCTGGTGACCTACTTGCCCATTAGTTCATTCTCTCTAATTGCTAAGTTTTATAACTTGCTAGTCCACATCTCCATTCACTTAAGTTCCCAGTTTCTGCCACTGGGTTTTTATCCTAGGCTACTTGCTCTGCCTCATCACACTTCAAGCAGAGAGCTGTTGTGCTTCCTGTCTTCTGCTGGGCTTGCTGATATGAGTGGAAGGACAGTGTTGCAAGGCCAGGAGATGACCGTGTCTCTTAGCTGAGAGCTTCAGATTTGCAGAGAGAGACAGCACAGCTTCCGTAGAGTGTTCGTACTTTAGATGGGATCTTTAGGAGATGTAAGCTTGAACAAGTTTAGGCATACTGTCACAAAACCAATACATTACTCATGCAAGAAGGTGTTAAACCTACTCCATAAATGTCACTAGAATCGTGTAATTTTACAGAAACAATATTGTTCTTTTTCCTTAAATCCTTCTGGAAATTTTAGAATAATATTGGCTGATATTTTAGAATGTCTGTTTGAAATAGATTCTAGGTATGGAAAACTCCAGCCTCTGTAAGAAAGTTCATAGCATTGTAGGAAATAAATCCAGCAGCTTTGTCATAAGATGTTTCAGATACAGTGCGATAACGCTGTCAGTTTTTTGATGGTGGTCTTGGCTCAGGAGTTCCCAGTATGTGAATTCCTGTTTTTATTCACTTGTTAATCATATGAATAAAGCTTTTTCAGTTTCATATGTGCCAAGAGCTATTGCCACGTATTGAAGGATTCTTTGTCCATTTGTACGTGGAAAATGAAACAGAGTTAGAAGATGAGAAAATAAATTTGTTACTTCTAATTATTTGTATTTGTGTATGTGTATATGCATGCGTGTGTATATTTTTTTTTATACATATATACACACAGAGAGCTATTCATATGATTAAAAGTATCTGTTTTGAAATTATCTTGACTTAACTAGCAAGTGGAGAAGCTGTGCATCTGCCATGGCAGCAGGTAAGGAGATGATGATGTTCTCATGATGAAGGTAGATAGGAGGTCTTGGCACACATTATCGTGTCATTGTGTTCTTCTGTGCCAAGGAGTAACGTATAAGAGATACAGCTTGGGACAGCATGTCAGATGAGGACAGTAAGGCTAAAACAGCATGTAATAATGCTTAATAACTCTATTCAGATTATTAGGCAGTTCAGCAGCATCCTGAGACTTTGAGCTAGATAAGGGAATTTGGGCAGTTCGTGGGCTTGTGATAAATCCTTTGGAGTAGGCCGGAGATGTTGAAAGTTGTTTCATGACAAATGAACAAGTAAGATTGTTTCCATAAGACTGAAAATTCCAAAGATGTTTCATTTGACACACTGCAACTCCTCCTGGTAGCTATAGCAGTTTGGATGCTTCCAAAATGAAACATGATGCCTAATTTCTCAAGCAGTCTCTGTGGTTGGGACGTTGAGTTCCAAGTGCTGGGTAGCCTGAGGAGCTTGGGCAGGAGCCTTGTGACCCAGCACAGAGACTAAAGCCCCATGGAGTTATGGGAGGCCAGGAAACAACCGGCAGGGAAGCTAACTAGTTCTGCAGTCTGCCTGGCTTCTGCAGATGTTTTTGACAGAACATACTTACTCCAGCAGAAAGTCTGTTTGTTACATCAATATTTCATGACTGACTGGCTCTCACTCTACTAAGCTCTGTCCCTGTTGTGAACTATGGTTGGCACAAACATCTTGAAGAATGACATGGCTATGTGAGAGATGTTTTGGTATGAATTCATACTGGAAGCTAGAGAAAGTCTATTTCTTTTTAAAAAAAAAAATCAAACCTTTTAATAAGCTTCTTTGTTCCTTTCAATGCTTTCCAATTTTTATCATCTATGAAGGTAGCAAAATGAATATATTTCTAAGGAACTTGGGGGATAGGCATGGTTTTGAGTTCCTGTTTTTTGTCGTCCTCTTTGATGCTTGCCTTTTACACATTGTGTGATGGTTAATATAGTTGGTTCCCAAAGAAGGTTGTTTCATTTCTAGCTTTGGAACAATTGGATCAATGAACTTCAGATGTTTTCAGCAACTGACGATTCTGGCTTTGCTTTAAGAATAGTGATTTATTTAATGGTATTTTCCATAAAATATAGTGCATACATCTTGATTAAAAATACTTCAAATTTTTATTTAGAAGTAAAAGTTGAGAACAACATGTTTACATGGTTTATTTCAGTAGTGATTTTTACATGTAAGGAGCTACAGGGAGGTAGTCTTCTATATGTCAAATCACTGCTGGTTATTGGTCTTTTCACTCTGAATATTATGGGAAGTGAAAGCAAAGAACTTACTATTCTTATAAAGTACTGCTCTGAAATAATGGTATGAAATTTCATTGCTTACAGCATGTTACATTGTATAAGAGTCATAATAGAGCAATAGACTACTAAAAAAAGAGGTACTAAAGAAAGAGGGAATAAAGAGGTACTATTTTTGCTGAGGAAAATGTCAAGTATTTCCAATAGAAGAAGCAAAGGAAGTTTTTGTGTTAGACTTTAAGACTTCAGTTTCTACAGAGAATGACGGTGATTATTTTTCTTTTAGGAATTTGATCCTGAAGAGTTTTACTATCTTTTGGAAGCAGCTGAAGGCCACGCTAAAGAGGGACAAGGCATTAAAACAGACATCCCTAGATATATTATTAGCCAGCTGGGCTTAAATAAAGATCCTCTGGAAGGTAAGTGCGTCTCCTGGTCCGGCTAAAGGCTACTAGATTCTTCCTCTTCAATGTATTTTATAATTCTGGTAGTCTGTGTGTGCCTGAAAAGACTCAAAGTAAAGACGGTAGCAGAACAAGCATTTGCTAACCCTGTGGGAGATTCCTAGATATTCCCAGATTGTTTTTTCTGGGTAACTTAGTGTGTCCATGTTGAGGAATTTTGGAATTTGGATTCCAGTGAAGGTATTGTCATTGTATAATTTTTGTTTGCGTGATTTTTCTTTTAAGGATAGCATTGGAAAAACTAAAATTACTTCTGTCTCCTAACCAGACCGTCTTCCCTTCCATCCTGAGACCAAGTTCTGTCACTGGTGACAAGTGGAAATTGGTTCATTGTGTTTGGTGCTAATCCTGCAATTTGGAAGAAATTGGCAGAAATGCCATTGTGGAAAATGAGTTTAGCTAGTGCCTTTCAGCTTGTCTTCTGTGTTATCACCCGGGACAAGGGGGATCTCTAGGAGAGGACATGGTAACACATGTCAGTAATTACTGGGGGGTGTATTATTTATGGATTACTGATCTGTGGTTCAGTTGGAGATTTGGGCAATTGAATTATTTTGTGTATCATTTTAAAGTTTAATGTGTATATAGATATGTGATAAAATAATTCAGGCCATCTGATTTTTATTAATGCGTTTCTGCCTTCCTACAAAAAGTAGTATTTATAAGTGGTATAAATCACTGTGCAATGACTTCTTAAATGATCTTGGTTGGGTTTTAAATTGGTGCCTCTGTATACAAGGACACTTCCTAAGCAAAAATAAAAGAATGACATTATGAGTTTATGCCCTGGAATTAATTGTTTGCAAAGAGAGTTATTTAGGAACACTGTCTTCGTTGGCGTAAAAAAAAATAACGTGAAGAACATCTTCCTGAGACAGCTTTTAATTACTTGTATGCAAAGCCAAAAAATATTTTAAAATATTTAAATAGCAGAAGAACCAAATTTTTCAAAATAAACAAAGTCCACTCCAGTAACGCCACTTATACTGAAACACAGAACTGTGTTTTCAACTAATCTGTTAAATTATGTCTGCAATGTTCATACATGTCCACGCAAAGGATTTTACTTCCTTTGCGGAGAAAAGCAACCTACTTCTTTAGACCTTTCTCTCCTTATCTCCTTTGTTTGCTGCTATAGCTGTAGTGTCCTTTCTTTGAGTGAAATGATGCATGCATTACTTGGAGATAATGCTAGATAAATTTATACTGTACTGAAAGCAATACCACAACAGATTCATCACTTAGCAGAGACTGGTGGCTGCATTTCTGAAGAGTTCCCCAGGGAGAAATTTTTCCCCATGGTTTTTAAATTACTATCTTTACCTTTTTGAATCATGAGTCTTCAGAAATGGTTTAAATCAATGAAAGAAAAAGGGCAGATGTTTAATGGTATTTAGATGAGTTTTAAAAATCTCTTCAGGCATTGCAAAATGGTTCCATAGCTCCCTGTTTCGAAAGCTGACTCTTGGTTCCATTCCATTACTACCTACTGCTTGCAAATAATATGTATTTCTCAGATAATGGTTATATTGCAAAAGTTCTGTTTAAAAATGGCTCATTTTAATTTGCTATTTATGAAAATAATTTCAGTTGAGAAGGCTGTCAAAGTATATTATTCTAGCTTGCTTGGTTCTCATCCATATATTAAAGGTTTCATCAACACTTCTATTATAAAAACCCCACGGTCACCAAACTGTGACTTTTGCCAGGGAAATCCACTAACGTTTCAAGTTTGGACTGTATCTTGGTAGCTTAAGCTCTCTATTTTTTTTTTTTTTTTAAGATTTGTTTGTTCTCAGTGGAGATATTTTCCACTGTTTATTGACTTCAGAATTTTTGGAATATTTTTAGCTTTTAAAGATCCATTTATTTTTTGAAGTGACACTTTCATTACCTCTGATTCTTACATTTCACGAACGTTGTGTTTTGGACCGTGATTGCAAATTAGAGTTATTCCTTGAATCTTATCTGTTGCAGCAGAAAATTATTTGTGTGGTTAATTTGGTCATAATGATTACAGTAAGTGTTATGCGGAATTTCACTTGTAATAGTCACTTATTAATACAGAAAAGTCCAGTTTAGATGTTCTATGCGAATATTTAGTTTTTTTCATATTCATAAATTCAGTTAACAGTCCTGAGATAAAAATACATCTCACAAATTTCAAGTGGTCTTATCTCTAATCCCCAGCACATAATTATGATAAAATGTGCATCTCTGGCTATGTGGAGTATATAATTAACTATGTATATGATTAAAATAATATTAAGCCTCCCAGGGTCTTTAAGTTACCAGCTGTCCCGTTTAGCTTTTATTTCCCAGATGAATTCTTACTGTGCCCCTGAAGAACAGGATGGGCTTAGGAGCTCTGCAGCATACGTTGACCCTGGCAGGGACAACCAGGTCACGTTGTAGACTCCAAAAAAATCTTAGTTTATCAGAGAAGTCATCTGTATTAGTGATTCCATAAATGAAAAGCTTCTAAGAAAATGGCTTTTAGGTTGTTCTGTTACGCATATCAGCATTTCTGTGTAGAAGATGCAAACCATTTGGAGCCCATCCCTGTCTAAACTAGAAGCTTTTTGCTCTAACTGTGAAGGAGCCCAGCAAAGATGGGGCCTACTATTAACCCCTCAGTAGCTGAGATCCTCAGGAGTTTTAGCAGACTAGTGCTGTCTTTCCCTTAATGCTCAGATTTCATACAAATCAGAGTTTCCATGTCTCAGCATTGGTAACATTGTCGCTCTTCGTTGCTTCATGGCTGTCTGAATTATTCAGTGGAAGATTACATGAGCATTGAATAGCAGGTCTTAATTTGTTGGATAGGATTTTTTTTATATATCACTGGAGATGCCCTAAAAGTTATTTGGGAAGTATTACAGCGTTCCAGAAAAACGTTGCTTCTCGACTATTCTGTGCTTCATTTAGTTTTGTATTTGCTACAGTTTAAAATGAAGTTTCTGATCTTTGTTTCCAGAAATAGCTCAGCTAGCTAACTGTGACAGTGGGACAGCAGAAACTCTGGAAGTGGATGAATCAATAAATGTAAGTTTTCCTGTTATGTTGCCACTTCCGCTGAATCTGAGCCGTGGAAAAATAAATGTTGTGTTCCCTCTGGTCCTGACCTGTTATATTTTCTACTGGTATGTGTAAAGAGATTGAATAGAACAGTGGTTAACCCTCAGACTAACACGGTGGTTCTCAGCAGCCAGAAAGCTCACAAAAATATTACAACAAAACTTTCCACCTATTTTCCTAGATGCTGCAGTATCTTTCACAAAGTTAGTGTTCACCACATGGCAATTGTTTCATCACAAAACCTACACGTCCTTCTTTATTTCTGTTTGTTTAATATACTTATTTTTCTTTTAGAAGGACTTTTAAAGCATTTCATAAAAAATATAGTATTTAAAACAGATTTTATAACAATCCATTTACAGAGGCAGCTCATGATCAAATTGAGAGATGCTGAACAGATCCAGTGAGGAGACAAGGAAGAAATGAGCAAGTTAGCCTGGATTCAGGAAGCTAGTTTGCGATCTGAAAGATTGTCTATTAGACCTGAGTAGTATTTAGTGGAAGGATACTGGCAAATTGGAGGAAAGACAGAAAGAATAGCTAGAAGACTTAAAATAAGTGCTGAAGTGATTAGGAGAATCGAAGGTGCAAACTGGCTTAGCTACAGCTAAGAAATTTTAAAGATATTTGTGTTGTGCAAATGTTGAAGAAATACAGGAAGGTTTTTTGTGCAGTGTAATAAAGGAATGTAAATAGGGGAGGTGATGAAACGAAATCAGTAAAGAAAAATATAGGGTGAATATTTGGAAACATTTTCTCAAAGTGTACCTGTGGAATAAACACACATGGGAAGTCACAGGAAGCATAACTTAAGTAGAGGACCATTCAAAATCATCATAAATACACAATTAGGAAGAGTCCTGTATTGGCAGACAAGCAGGCTAAACAATTTAATAAATCACCTCTCTCTGCTCCTCTGTAGGTCATTATATTAACATATTCACTAATATTCTTGCACTGGATTTTCTTTAGCAAGCACTTAATTGAAAGTGTTCCAACCAGGTCTACTTTCAACTTTAACTATTACCAAACTGACTGGATAGGGATCACAGAACTTTTTGGAGATTGGAAAAACATCTTGAAAAGGATCTTACTGAATTTCACTGAATTTTTAGAGTTGGAAGGGACCATAGAGATCATCTAGTCCAACTCCCCTGCCGAAGCAGG